>VDFB02193867.1:52015617-52714600 GCA_007258455.2 Sequoia sempervirens | reverse complement strand
TACCCTGGGTGTCTGATGCAGGAGCATCCAGTGGTGTAAGGGCAATCTTGCATCACCCAAAAATAGTTAAATTTCAAGTTTTTCGGTTTTTAGATGTTTTTACATTTTTGGATACTCTTTTTCGTCATAATGAAATTCCCAATTCACGGTTTTTATTTTCTGTTCCTGGATTGAAAGACATTGTAGTTTTAGTTTCCTAGATTTGCACTTGAAATTTTTTTGAATGAGATTTGAGGCACTTAGAGCTCCCGGATCGGCCCCAAAACTTGCCAAAATCAGCATAGCAGATTTTGAGCGCGCTATTGACTTTGAGACCTTTCCAACGGTTCAAACGGTTCACGAATCGGAGTCCCGGATCAAAAGTTATGGCCCTGGGAAGTTGGCACACTTTCTAGAAGATACAATTGCAAATGTACTTTTGAAATTTGGACTTCAAGTTGTAATTTTTGGCGCCAAACCGCCTAAACTCAAATTTGAATGTTGTTTTGGCTCCAAACTAATGAGGAACTCTATTTATGGGCGGGTTTCTAATTTTTGGGCAACTTTTTGGGGACAAGCTCGCATATTGCGAAAGGGTTATTCTGTAGCTTTCTGTAACTTGCATGTGTTGTAGAACTTGGGGATTTGAGATCCTCTGCATGTAAGAAGCTCCATTTTTTGAATAATAAAATTATTCTCTTGTTATTTTGTAAGATGTTTCAAGATTTTAATTCTCATATCTGAACACAGTAACATAAATGCAAACCAAAAACTAAAAAGCACCCAAAAATTTACCTAAAATGTTTGTATAGGGATTCATTCACCACTAGGTGAATGGATCGTAGGTTAGGGTTTTAAAAAGGTGAAACATGCAAATTTTAAGTTGTTTTATGTGTTTTTTGTGCCCAGCTTCAAACTGTAACTTTAGTGGCAATATTTTCTAGAATTTAATGTCTAAATGCAAGTGAAATAAAGGACAAAATGATGACCTATTTGACATTTTTTGAAATGCAAGTTTGACTCAATTTTTGCATATGAAGAACACTAATATGCAAACACTATGCAAAAGTGAATATACTAACATGAAAAGTAAGCTATCTAATTTATGCAATACTTTAGAATTGTTTTGATGATTTTTGCTACTAAAATGATTTTAGGATGATTTAAAAATGACTACACTAAATGGATGTTTAGACCTAGATGCATAAAATAGAAATTTTTGAAACTTTCCAAACTGATAGTATAAGTTACCATGCAAAAAACCATAAAAAAAGCTCAGAAAAGTTGATTTTTGTAGGCCTCTAAGGACTCATTCGCCCAGTGGAAAATGGGTCTAGGAATGCTTTTCTAGGAAACTCTAAATCTGATACTGAAGCTCAAGAATTGTGAAAACTTGTTGCCTTGGTATCCCTAACAGGGACTCATTTTCCCTACGGAAAATGGGTCCTAGATTAGGGTTTTGAAACCGATTTTTATAGATTTTCAAGTCTTTTCTAATGACTTTTAGATTCAGGTCTGCTAGAGTATGTTTTAGGTTTATTCTTTTGTAAATGCAAGTTGAAAATATGATAAAATGATGAACTAAAAGACCTAGTTTGATATGCAATTTTGTTTTGATTTTCAAATGCAAGTTTATATGATATAAATGACATGCAAGATGACTATTTTTTTTTTGTATTTTTCAAATTTAAAGAATGTAAACAATGCAATTCTAAAACCCTATATGAGATGCGAACTTGAATGCAAAATAAGACACCTTAAATGAGATCTAATTCAATGCAAATGAATGCAAGATCTAACCTTGGATGAAAAGAAAGACTCCCAAAATTAGAAATTTAGAATGCTCAAAAAGTCAGGTTCACCAAAATGAAAGAAAGAAAAAGAGGTTCACCCAAATGGGGATTGACCAAATGGATGAACCTATTTTTGCTAGTGTTTCATTCAATTATGAGAGGAAAAATGCATAAATAACAATAAAAAAATAATCCTAATTTTTATAACAACAATAAGGAAGGTTTTAAGATGTTGAAACAATGTGTACCTTGTTGAAAAAGTGTTGTTTCAAGCCTCACTGAGGACTCATTCGCCCAGTGGCGAATGGGTCCCTGTTAGGGTTTTGAAAAATTGATTTATGGGTTTTGTCCTTCAATGTCTGCAACTCCAAACCCTAGGTGCTTAGCTCCTGAAAGTCGGAAGTAAATATTTTAGCTTTGTTTTCATGATCTTGCAAGAAAGGTGACAACTTTGAAAAAAAAATTCTCCAATTGATCTTCAACCTAAAACCTGAAATCACACATCAAAGAGGAGAAAATTTTGATTGTTAGGGAATAGGGGTTTGCCTTGGTCAAACTTCGTTTAGGTAATTAAACCTTGTGATGAAATAATGAAACATGAACATATAGCATGAAACATGAAACAATGATACCTTGGATGTCAAATCAACAATCTAACATGAAGTGGCTATGAAGAATGTAGATCTTGATCTTGAATTTGGATGTGAAACAGTGCTTGTAAATGGATCTTCAATGCTAAATCAACATATAAGCTCAACTACATGCATGATGCACTAAATATTTGATATGATGATATAATCTTTGATTGTTGCAATAAAACTTCAATAATCTGCTCTTGAATGCTCAATAATGCTCTTGTGAAGTATTAGGATGCTTGTATAAAGTTGCTTAGAGGAAACTAGGTGAAATAACCTTGTATTTATACTTAAGATTTAATCCTGAAATCCAAATAACACAAGTCAACATTAAATCTAAGGTTTGAAATTGTTGAAATCCCACCCAAACACACCCTAAAATGGGTGTCCGAAGTTAAGGAGGACCCATTTGCCACCTTGGGCGAATGGGTCCTAGCACAGTTAACTAGGACCAATTTTAGGGATTATGAAATATTATGCAAAAAGGGTGTCCTAGGACATAGTGAGGATCCATTCGCTAGGTGGCGAATGGGTCCCAAGTCACTATCCTAGGATTGCTAAATTAAGTGTTTTGCAACATTATTAATGAGTGTCAGGATATATCCTTCAAAAAATGCAATAAATACGGCTTGGATTTGAATTTAAGGGGCCAATTAGGCTCTAATTAACCTCAATTGATTAATAAATCCCTAGATTAGTGTGAAAGTGTAAAGAAAAACTTTATAACACCCTAAATAAGGCACAATTAAGTCCATTTTATCATTAATTAATTATTCCCAATCTAAGCGTGAAAAGGGTTACTTTTTTCTACACTACATGAAACCTTCAAAACCCTAAACCTGATATGTATTTAATGCCATATCTTTGTATGATTGATCTGATTTTTATATTGATCACCATTGTAGTTTTTGCCACTATTTTGCATTTCCTATCACCAATCAAATTATTGTTGGAGTAGGTAAACTAATTAAATTCAAGCACTGTTTCGGTTACCAGACCAAGCCCTCGTTCATACTGTCATAGCCGTTGAGGATATTAAACTTTGAATTTGGTCCATTGATCTCTAATCTTCATGCCACAATTTGTCGATCATCCTTTATCCTTTCCATCTTTAAAACACATTCTTTAGATGAGTTTCCTTTAAACTAGTGTCATTGATTTATATTGCTTCACATAAGTCTATCTCAACTTCACTTAGGGTATTGACCTCTATTTCTATGATTTGAAGTTGAAGTGTGATCACCATTCGATCTTCACCTCATAATTTCTATCGTTGAACTCCCATCATATTCTCTTTGCCTAGCGTAACTCTTTTTGCATGCAAAGGATGTTATTTGGATGTGAGTAAATCTTGTGATGTAATTGTATGTTGCCACCTGTCCATGCATATGTCAGAGTCCACTAACCTTTTTCCATCGCATACCACACATTGCTTTGTAGCCTGAAGAATGCTAAATGCAATGTATGCAATCCTTCTAATACAACCTCATTCTGCCATTTGTCCAAGATGATGTCATATTCCACTATCTTTCGCTCATCGCATTTTTGCTTTGTTCCTAAGAAATAGCTTTTGCAATGTGAAGAGCTTACATGATGCAATCATACCACACCATCTGTCCTTTCTGAAATCACCATCCACTTCACATATCACAAATTGGTTAGTTTCATTTGCTTCACAAATGTGATGTAAAGCAATGATGCACTAATCGTTGGATCTTCATCATTTTTTCTCAACCATTAATCCTTCCTTATTACTTATCATAGTTTTTCCTTGGCTGATGCAAATACAAATCGTGATGTGAAAGACACATGGGATAGCCGTTGGATCTCCCATCATTCATCCTGTACCATTGATATTCTTCACTGCATATCACAGATAGCCTAACTCCATGTGTCCTCGCTAATGTCACATTCCACTAGTATTGCATATCATTAAAGGCTCTTGTCGAGGTAACCTTCAAAATGTGTTGTGAACACTAAATGTGATGGTCATTCATCTTATAGGCACCAACCTTCATCATTGATCTCCTTCATCACACATCGTTGAATTGTATAGCCCATAAAGAATACAGATGGATTGTGAAGACATATTGCGATGCACTCACAAGCTGACAGATACTCATGGGTAGAAGGAGAAGTTCTTCTAACTTTGTTGAAGATTGAAGGAGGTTTCAAAACTTCATAAAATGTTGAAACGCTTGACTTCAACCTTGGGAAAAATAAAATTTATAATCACCAAGGCGGGGACCAACAAGGTTCTATGAACCACCAGAATACCAACATCAGTAAACACTAGGGCAAGGGGCTGGTCACCACAACGACACAAAAGGATCAAGTTGCAACTTAAGCAAATTGCAACCACCAACATCTAGTCAACACAAAAACATAAACTTTGATCAATGTCATAACTGGAAACCTTAAGGTTTAACAATAAAACCCT
Source organism: Sequoia sempervirens (assembly GCA_007258455.2). Taxonomy (NCBI): domain Eukaryota; kingdom Viridiplantae; phylum Streptophyta; class Pinopsida; order Cupressales; family Cupressaceae; genus Sequoia; species Sequoia sempervirens. The sequence continues at coordinate 52,709,753 of VDFB02193867.1, read as the reverse complement.
AATTTTTTTAGAGAGCATAATTAAATCTTTTCTGAGCACATCACACATCCTCTGGATTTGCAATTCACACCTAAGAGAAGCTCTCAAGAAACTCAAATCGAATATGTAGCATGTTTTCTCCTCTAAATTTTGGAAGTGACCTCTACAAAATTGTGACAACATTTCATGACAACTTTGCATATCCAATTTCACAAATGACATCCAAACTATCACTAAACTCCCCTTTGAAATTAATGACACCTTTTGATATTAATGACAACATTAGGCCAACAATCTCTCCCTTTTTCATTGATGAAAAAACCAAATGCTCAATGCCAACTAACTGATTTGTACCAACTCCAAATGCTCTGTACCAATTAATGAGAATTTGCACAATCTCTCCCCCTTTGACATCAATGGAGAAGGGTCACATCGAGACACCATGCTTCTACAACTGCTACTCCTCCTTAGCAATGGAAAAGGAACTTTTCTCCCCCTTTGACTGATACCAACTGATACCAATTTGTGCTCTCTTCCTTTGACCTCAATTATAAAACCAAATGCTCTAAATTCTCTGCACCAATTCTAGATGCACCAATTCATGCTTTTTACCAACTAAACAACATTGTACCAATTAACATAATTGATTTGTACCAATTATAACAAAAGTAATCATGAGTGCACATAAAGAGGCATAATTCAGTGATATAGTTCCCCCTTAGACATATCTCCTCTTCTTGCAGACAGAGAATTTGCACTCTCTCCCAAAAGATCATTTCTACATTTTATCCCCCTTTATCAAAATAAAGGAGTGTGGCCAAGACATCTTCAACCATCAAGTCATTAGAAATTTGTAAAACCAAACAAACCAGACTTGACATTTTCTCTTTTCTTCCAAGGACGAATGAAATTTCTAGGAAGCTCCCCCTTGGACTCATGCCCTATCACTAAGAATTAGTGATATAAGGTAGGATTAACCACGTTTGGTATTGTCTACTGACCTTTTTTTCTCCATACCTTATTAAGCTTATTCTCTACCTTGCTAGTCATCTTCTTAGGGACATGTGAACCTTTTTTCACTCTTGGGGATGCATTCGTTTTTTTACTTTGTGATTTTTTTGTTACATAATTTGTTCTACAATTCTTAGCTATTTGACCAAATTTATTACAATTATAGCACATTACATTCATGTTCACTAAAGGAGTAAATTGATTCCTACTCACAAAAAATGTTCTCCTTTTAGGAACAACTCTACATTCACGAGCCCTATGACCAAACTTATTACATGAATAATAGTAACCATAGTAACCATGATACCTATTCTTTGTGCAGGATGAGAGGGTCTTCTTTTCTTTGGCTTCTTCAGATCTCTCACCCTTGTGAATCCATCTGCATCAGTTATTCTTATGTTCTGCTTCTTCTTCAAGTTTTCATGGATTGATTTCTCAATATTATTATCCATAGTAGGTCTCTTTTCTACATTTGATTTCTTCATCTTAGTAGCATTCTTATCTGGCTTTATATTTTTAGAGACGTTTTCCTTGAAACAATTAGCGAAATCCTTCTCATCCTTTGTGCGGTGCCTTTATTCTGCTTTAAAATTATCATACAATTTAGCAGATGCATTCTTCGATGGACTCTTTCCTTTCTCAAAACCAAGCCCAAACTTTTCTTTTGGTTTTGATGGCTTTTGTGAACTGATTGGATCATCTAATATCTCAGAGACACCTTTCAACTTCAAACCTTTATCAATATGCTCTTTATCCTTTTCTAAATCTTTCCTTAGAGCCACTATTTCGTCCTCCATCTACATTCACTCATCTAATTTAGACTGTAGTTTAGTCTTAACTACATCTTCTATCCTTTTAGCTTCCTCCACTTGTGTCTTCAAGCTAACTATCAATTGTGTTGGAAGCTTTACAACATGAGCATGAAGTATGGATGGTTGTACTGGTTATTCCTATGTTGTCATTGATGCCAACATGGCAATAACTATATGGTGATGACTATATGAGTAGTTTGCTTGGTTTACTAGAAGTTATTTTCTACTGGTAATACTCCTTTGTGATGGATTTGTGTGTTGATATTTGAGTCTGGAACTCATTGTAAGATTTGATATGACTCTAATCTCTTAGCCATGTTTTATTGACTCATTAAGATAGCTATATCCTGGATCTTGAGACATCTTTTGCTGTGAACAAAAAGTTATCTCTGACAGAGTTTAACTCTGTATCTGTAGAAACATAAAATTGACCTAGGCTTGCGAACTTTATTTTCTCCATATTTCTTCTCAACATAATTAAAATATTTAATTATGTCCTATAGTCCGATTTCAGCTATTAATTAAATAATTCTTAATTATTTAATTAATTCATGTCTTTTATTCCTCCTGACTATTTAAATAAATAAATAATATTTATTTATTTAAATGTGTCACTAATTTTATAATGTCTTTCTATAATTGAATAAATTCTTAAATTTATTTAATTATTACTTATCCACCATGTTTTCCCGATTATTTAAATAAATAAATTATATTTATTTATTTAAATACATCATTAATTTCTAAATTTCTTCTTATAATTAAATAAGTTATTTAATTTATTTAATTATTGTCCACCTTGGCTTTTTCTAATTTTAGATAAAGATATTTATTTAAAATTGTCCACTTTCTAATTTTCTCTCTCCAAGTAAATAATTTAAAATTATTATTTACTGTCACATGGCCCCACCACTTTTTAATTAAATTTATTTTTAAATCAAAAGGTCAACTCAACCTTTTAAATCAAATAATTTTAAATTATTATTTGATTTGATTTTATAGCAACCTCTTTTTCCGTACACAAAATCTCCTTGTCACATGCATTCTTGACCTTTGATTTGAATTTTCTAAAATCAAATCTCAGCGCTCCATTTCAAATTTAACCCTAATGTTTCCCTAACTCTAATTGTGGGTGGTCACACTCAATTTCAGTCATTGATCTTAGGCCATCTCTCAACTTTCAATCTTGTCCATTCATCCAAAATTGACTTTTCTATAAAAAGGAAATTTTGGCCTCATTTGCACATCTCTTAATCTAGGCATCTCTTGACATTGTGACTTCATGCTTTAGGCTTGCTTCATAGTTGCATACTTGCATTGTGTAGGTTTTAGATTAGAATCCTTCAAAGTTTTCTTTGGACATAGTCATAGGTTTCTCACAACAAGTCTGAGGGAAATTATCTACTTGTAGCAAATAGAGAAGGTGCAATGAAGGTGGTTCATGGAGGTTCAAGACATTTGGTAACATTGCTCTTTGTTTTCATGCTTTCTAACTCCTTTTTTCTTCATTTTTTTTCTTAGGATTAGTTTATTTATGCATTATAATGCTAACTTGATAATTTCCCTAAGTTACAATATCCTACTATTTTTTGTGTGTGGTATACTATGTGGGAGACTCTGTATTCTACTAAGGTGAATATTCTTATACTGTGGTTTTGCTGATAGTCTCTTTACTGGGAGTATGATGGGAAATTAATGTGTTCTTAGATCCATAACGTGTTTTCTTTAAGAATTATTTGTTGGTTTGGAGAATTGTGTTTCAGTCTTGGCCGACTTAGTGAATGCAATATATTATGAAGATTAATAACCGACTTGGCATAATGCACTACATGGATAAAATGTTCAAATCTTATATGGTGTCGATGAAGAAGGTTTTGATTATTTTGTGTTCATCTAATTAGGCCAACCTAATTGATAATAAGATATGCTTGTATATATATAATATGTTATGAGGAATGAAAAAAAAGCAAGAGGTGTGTGAGAAAAAGAGAAGAGAGCGAGAAGGAGAAGTGAATGTGAATAGAGGAGAAGATCAAAGCCTAAATTATTTATCGGTAGTGATCAATACAATTTTGTTGAGTGACTGTTGGGTGATGCAATAATTTATATTCTGAGCTTCAGTGGAATTGAACCTTGCACATTGAATGTGTATTCTATCAGTTTAATCTTTTGGCAATGAGCCACTATCATTGTATCTTGGTAGTGAGCCATCTTTTGTTCTAAGTCTTTGAGCCTTGTAAGGACAGCGAGTCCTGGCAGTGAGCCCTATAATAATTTTTATCCAAATATAATGTATTGCGATTTAACACTCACCATGGTTTTTCCCATTCTGGGTTTTCCACGTAAAATTTTTGGTGTTCATGTGTATGATTGCATTGACTTGTTTCTATGTTCTCTCTTGCTAATTTAGTCAGAATTGTGATAATGTTTAAGTGGATTTTATCATGGGTTTATGGAATACTGATTCACCCCCCCTCTTAGTATTCTAGATGTTCAACAATTGGTATTAGAGCTTGGTTCCTCAGAAGAAGCCTAACAACTTGAGGAATGTCCCAGAATTTGAATATGAGAATTTTTTTCCTTTGGAGGTAGTCTCTACCAAATTTTTAGAAGAAATGGAAGTTCTGAAGGACAAGTTGATAAAAGTAAATGAGCACATTGAAAAGCTAAAAAGTACAAGTATGGAAGCATGCGATCTATTGACTGAAGGAGAAGAAATCATTACTAGCCTACTGGAACAATTGGATGAGAAGAAAAGAATTGAAGAATGTTAGGAAATTGAAATTCAAAAGAAGATGGATGAATACAAAAAGCTTAAAGTAGAAGCAAAAATCCTGAGATCTAATCTGGAAAGGGAAAGAACTTTTGAAGACAAATTTAAGATAGGCTTGATGATGCTTGATGAATTGATTACCTCTCCAAGACTAGAAATGGATAAGAGCGGTTTAGGGTTTGAAGAAGTTCATAGTTCTAAAGCAATGTAATTCACTGGTAAGAAGATGTGGTACAAAAATAGACAAATTAAGGAGTGAAGAAGCAATTTCAGAAAAAATCCTATCAAATGACATGATGCTAATAGGTATTTATAGTTCAATGGTGTTTATTATTCCTACAAGAAATTTGGTCATAAGGAAAAGGACTACAGAAGTAATGTGAATAATTCTAAGAGAAAGAAGAATGGGTATAAAGATAGTCTGTTGGATAAAAGGGAAAATGGAGAGAAGAATATTGTTTGTTGTAAGTGTAGAAAACAAAAACACCCTAGTAGTAACAACAAAAGAAAGAACATCTATCCGGTGAAGAAGAATGATCTAACCTTTGATCTAGAAGAAGAAAGAAAGGAAATGGAAAGGATTTGGAGAAAGGAATCATTAGCCTTATTTGTGTCGACCTCTGGTGCAAATACTCTCGTCAATTTCTAAATAAAAGCAGTGGCTAAGGGGGAGCAATCATGAAAAAATATAATAAACCCCCTTATCGGTACTTGTGTCATATCATGATAGAAGTATACTTAATGTAGTAACAAGATTAAGGTATTTTATCAGTCACATGTGTGAAGAATGAAGTCTGCATAATTTGAAAGAATGGAGGCGTACACAATTTTTGAGGCAATCTGCCTACAAGTTGAAACATTTATTGCAAAATCATTAGAATGAAAGGAGAAGTTTAGATAATTTTAAAAACCTATGTATTTTTAGAGAAGCGTGCAAAGGAATTTTAGATGGGAATTCAGAGTTTCAGAATTTAAAGAAAATAATAGACAAATTTGAAGTACTCTTGTTTGCACAATCTTTCACTTTTATTGGTATGGATAATTAAAGATTGTGAATTATGCGGATAAAGTTAGGTTGAAGAGATATACGATGAATGTGTTGGTGCATTCTCTTGCATGCCTTCGAGAGTGTTTCCTACAGAAGATATCTATGCATTTGTTTACAGTAAGATTAAAGAAATGTCATCAGTTTAGTTGAACGTGCTTTGGGAAAATGAATTGAAAGAGATCCATTATGCCTATAGAGTATTAGTTGAGAAAAATTTGGATGTTTGGAGGAAATTTCCTTTGTTTTAATTTGAGAAGAAGTACATTTGAATAGTGTTGAGTAGATTTCATGATGAATCTTTGTGGATTGATGAGGCACATCTGGTCACTAGAGAAGTCATTAGAGATATAATTGGTTTATGTTCATCCGAACTAGTTCCTAAAATGAAGGCTATGAATGAGAAAGAAATGATTTAGGTTATAGGTGCGAGTTTTAAAGGAAATGAGATTGGTTTGAGATCAATTGTTGATCCGGTAATAAGGTATGCTGCTATGGTCATTGGTCATAAAGTTTGTATCCCTAATAATGACTCTATAGTTTCTACTGTTGTGGTGCATATTGTTGTTGATATGGTAATAAGATGTATGGAATATGACTTGTGTGAACTACTTCGCATACATCTTTTGAAGAATTTAAAGGAGATCAAGAATAGAAAAAAGAATACTTTTCGGTATGGAAATTTGGTTGTTTGTCTACTCTTTTACTTTGTGAAAGAATTATCGATAATAGGAAGGTTAGAATGGTCAAATTCAAAACCTATTGCCTATCAAATCAAGAAATTCATGATAAATCTTGGCAGTTTGGATGCACAAGATTCTGCTCTTGTTGAATTCTTTGGAACATTTCAAATGAGGATGAACAAAAGGTCTAGGATTCTAGTAAGTGTTGTGGAAAGATACTTCAAAAGCATAAATTTTCTTGTGTCTACAAATTTTTGTCACATGGAAGCAGTTGAATCAAGGTTAGTTTGGATATCTGAATTGGATTATGAAGTGTTAAAGGCTAATATTGATAAATATGCTCAAATTCTCTTGGAAATCCCTAATTATCTCAATGAAGAAAGTACCTTTGGTAGCATGACCAGAACATGGAAGAAAAGGAAGAGTAGTGAAGGAAGAATGTGTAGAAGAAAGTAAGCTTGAACATGAGAATGAAAGAACAAATATTCAGAGAGCTTTGGAAGATTTGCAGAAGGTTATTCCTGGTGCTAATTTTGATTTATCTATTTCTGTTGTGGATAGTCTCCATGGCATGGTTAATTCTTTGAAGGTTTGCTAGTTTATAGATTTGTCCTTCAAAATTAAATGTAGAAAATGACTCAAGTTGCCTAGAAAGAAGAACAAATAGAACTAATAGTTGGAGAAGTTTCCCTTGAATTGACAACTTTCCTTTAAATTTTAGAGGTACAACTCCCTCTTATGATATGCAGTAAATGGAAATACAGGGTATGCTTTTCATTGGAAAGCAGAAAAGAAAAACTAACACCTACCAATAACCATGAAAGTAGATGCAAAATATTGATTTAAATTGCAAAAATTGTGAATAAATAACACAAAGTTCATGTATTTCACACTTATGAATGATATGCAGGAAAGGAAAGGACACAAGGTCACTTTCAATAGATGAATCATTCAGAATTCAAAGTTTTAGAAATAATCACACATGCACAATTTTCATATATCAAAATAGACACTGAAGAACAATTACAAAGATTCAAAGTTCATTTGTAATCAAAAGAAAATATTAATAAATTCAAAGATTTAAACATCTTCTTTATTCCCTTCGGTATCAAAAATGAGTTCACAGACTTAGGATCCTAGTACAAAAATTGTGTAGAGAGCAGACTCCTTTCTTTTCCCTCTCCTTCCCCTTCTTCTATCCCTTTAAAGCTAATATATATATAGAAAGATAATTGTTTGTTTATGAAAATAACGGTCTTTGAGAGTGACCTGTATCAAGAAAGGGTTTTGAAACAGAAACAGTTTCTTTACACAAAATTCATGGTTACCATCATCAACTACAAGAGATTCCGTGCAAAACAAGAGAAAATAAAATTTCTTCTAGTCGAGGAGCATTCTCCATCACTAGTCACATTTCCATAAAGAGGTTGTGCAGCTCAGTGCGTTCTTCTTCCTCCTCTAGAATGAAGATTACCCTGTTATATTGGGCATAGTTGGCCTTCTCCTTCCACACAATTGTACGCAATTGAGAGATAATATCAACTTGTTCTTCTTCGGGCCAATCTAAGTCGGGTTGCATGATGGGCATAGGCTCTCCATCCCAAGTTTCACCAGTTGCAGGAAGCCCAATTTTTGAAATGCATGAGTTGATAGAAAAATTGAGCTTAGAAGTACCACCACCTTTCTCTGTAAACGACTTATTTAATTATGCCGGCAGATAATGATGAATTTTAACCTACTAATAGCATGCCACCACCTTTGTTACACTTTTCATTTAAGAGGCTAATTAATGCATCATGGATTTTATGCCTTGAGAAAAGAGCCTTAAGATTGAGTTTGTATTTTGAAACACCTAAAAAGACATTCTCATGATACGTCATACAAACAATTAAATAGGTTGGAGGCGTTTTGAAAATTGAGAAATCTGCTACAGAGTTGTGAGGTCACGAAAAGATAGAACTAATGAACCATATGTCAGGAATTTTGAGGTTTTGAAAACTTATGACATACTGGTCACTTAGAATACCCTTGGGCAAGGTTTAGAAGAGAGATGGATTGGGTAGTCGGGTGATTATAAAACTTTCAAATTCTGTGAAATTGGTTAGAAAAATAGAGGGATCAATGACAAAGGTTATGAATTTTGTGAGTCGTGACTTCGAACCATTATCGAAGGCATGGGAAGGGAGCCGTTTAATTTAAGAAAGAAAAATTGCATGGTTCAAAATTAGAGGGTAACATTGGCTCTGGTTGGGGACGAGTACTGCAAGGGAGAAAGCAAGGAACCCAAAACTTCAAATGTGGACCAATGCACTATCCATTGGGCAACAAAGTCAAGAAAGGTAGGAGAATATGGTGCTGCTTACAGAAGGGTGGAGGGGAATTGGGCACAAGCCAAAAATGAACAAGACAAAACTGTCTACCTACTTATGTACAAGGTAGGAAAATCCTACCACATAGCACGTCCAAAATTGATCATGCAAAGCCATTGATAGATTGTGAAAAATAGGACCCACTGTAGAAGAGGAATTGGTGTTCATTAAGCGCTAGCAAGCTCAAATGTAGTTTGCAAATCCAATGGAGATTCAACTCATATGAGAAAATCCAAATGCATCTGAAGATCCATTTTTCATCATATACCTCATGTGTGCAACTAGCCATGACTCCATGCTTTGTTTCAAACCCGAAGGGACCATCCAAAAATTTAACCTTACTAACTTCTTTAACAATCAGTTTATCTAACTTATCTTCTTCAAGAACCAATTCTTTGTTGACCAAGGTTTGTAGACAAGGTACATAACAGTTTCAATTTCAAATAAACAACCATTAGTAGAAACCTTTGGATTGTTTACTATTCATGAATGATTATTTTCAATATGCTCATTATAGCTAGAAACATCATTCTCAATATCAATCCAAACTTCTCCTTTTTGCATGGTTACACCATTATTTTCAAAACCATTATCAAGAACATGTTCCTACAGTTTATCTTTATCATGAGAAGAGAACAAGTTTTTATCAGTCAACTCTGAATCAAATAATTCAAAGAGGGGATTATCTCTAACCTTTGAAATTTCACCATACTCTGTTTGCACATATAATGGGTTGAATCTTCTCTAAATAATCTCGCTCTCAAACTTATTCGACTGTTCCTCCATTTTTATTTTTATTGTGATATCCTTTTCAGGGTCAACATTTAACATGAATTCATCTAGACATATAGAAAAAAAACATCAGGAATTAAATATCTTTTCTGCAGATTGTGGGATAAGTTAATTTTTGGATATATAGCTGATGATTGTAGTGTCTGAATATCACTTTCTATGAACATAGGATGAAATTTCATAGGAGCCACATCCTCTTCTTTAGCACAAGTAAAATATTCAATGAAAATGCATGCAGGTTGAGAGTAAAAAATGTTCATACCTTTAGAAAATTCAACAAAACTACTTTTATATGCATGCATTTCTTCCTTTGATGGTTTCTTCTCTTTGAAATTTTTATCAAGGGATTCAGAGAGCGGCACATTTGCACTTTCTTTCCTATCACTGGAGTTACAAGTGAATTCATTTATATCAACTTCTACAACATGGCCATTTTTATCCACAACCCACACCGGAATTCATCATCTGAACCTTTCAAGAGTGAATCAAGAATAAAGATAACTTTGTGCTCATTTGATAAAATATCTTTTTCATAAGAGATGGATGATGGTTCAACTTGCCATATCTGCATGCATGTCATTAAATACTTTGGATTTTTATTCTCAGTTTGGTGCAAATTTCTTCCTCATTGTTGGTTATGACTCCATGGCACTAATGAGTCTTCAAGTTCAAAAAATGTTTGCACAGAGTCACGTTCACTAAGAATAAAGAAGTTATAAGATACTGGCTCTTTATCTTCTTTTACCAGTTTTAATCCTTTTACTGCAACCTACAATTGATGAGTCTTCTATTCAAGATCCTTAAGTTGATGATATCTATGATGTACATTCTTTAGTAGTGAAGCATATTTGTGATCTTTGGAGGGATTCAACTTATTCTTTTCAGCCTCACTAATGCTCATTTTGAAAGCATTCCAAAAAGATTGAATTATTTGGTCATCTTCAACAATTATTTCCTCAATTGTTAGTGCAAATATTTTCCCAAATTGGTTCCATGGCTTGGCCTAGCATCAAACCATTTTTCTAAGATATCTTGATTAAACAAAGTCCCCATCCTTCATTTCTAGGAAGACACCATTTTGTATCTAAAATAAGAAAATACTGATCTTTTCGATCCCCAATAGAGTCACCAAAAAACATGTTAGTTTATAGATTTGTTCTTCGAAATTAAATGTAGAAAATGACTTAAGTTTCCCAGAAAGAAGAACAAACAAAACTAACAGTTGGAGAAGTTTCTCTTGAATTGAAAATTTTCCTCTAAATTTTAGAGGTACAACTCCCTTTTATGATATACAATGAATGGAAATACATGGTATTCTTTTCACCAGAAAGCAGGAAAGGAAAACTAACACCTACCCATAACCATGAAAGAAGATGCAAAAACTTGATTTAAAATGCAGTAATTGTGAATAAATAACACAAATTTCATCTATTTCACACTTATGAATGATATCTAGGAAAGGAAAGGACACAAGGCCACTTACGGTAGATGAATCATTCTGAATTCAAAGTTTCAGAAATAATCACACACGCACAATTTTCATATAGCAGAATAGACACTGAAGAACAATTACAAAGATTCAAAGTTCATTTGTAATCAAAAGAAAATATTAATGAATTCAAAGATTAAAACACCTTCTTTATTCCCTTCGGTATCAAAAATGAGTTCACAGACTTAGGATCCTAGTACAAAAATTGTGCAGAGAGAAGACTCCTTTCTTTTCCCTCCCCTTCGCCTTCTTCTATCCCTTTAAAGCCAATATATACAAAAAGACAACTATTTGTTTCCAAAAATAACAATCTTTGAGAGCGATCAGTATCAAGAAATGGTTTTGAAATAGAAACAATTTCTTTACACAAAATTCATGGTTACCATCATCAACTATGAAAGATTCCATGCAAAATAGGAGAAAATCAAATTTCTTCTGGTGGAGGAGCATTCTCCACCACTAGTCGCATTTCCATAAAGAGGTTGTGCAACTCGACACATTCTTCTTCCTCTAGAACAAAGATTATCCTACAATATTGGGTGTAGTTGGTCTTCTCCTTGGACACAACTGTACACAATTGAGAGATAATATCAACCTGTTCTTCTACGGGCCAATCTAAGTCGGGTTGCATGATAGGCATAGGCTCTCCATTCCAAGTTTCACCAGTTGTAGGAAGCCCTATTTTTGAAATGCCTGAGTTGATAGAAAAATTGAGCTTATAAGTATCTCCACCTTTCTTTGTAAATTGCTTATTTAATTACGCTGGTAGATAATGATGACTTTTAACCTACTGATAGCGTGTCACCACCTTCATTACACTTGTCATTTATGAGGATAATTAATGCATCATGGATTTTCCGCCTTGAGAAAACAACCTTAAGATCAAGTTTGTATTTGAAAAAACTTGAAAAGACGTTCTCATGATATGTTGTACAAACAATTAAATAGGCTTCCAGCGTTTTGAAAACTGAGAAATCTACTGCAAAGTTGCGGGGTCATGAAAATATAGAACCAGTGAACCACATGTCGAGACTTTTGAGGTTTCAAAAACTTCCAACATACCGATCACTTATAATATCCTTGGGCAAGGTTGAGAAGAGAGATGGATCGGGTAGTCAGGTGGTTATAAAACTTTCAAACTCTGTGATATTGGTTAACAGAGGGATCGGCGACAAAGGTTATGAATTTTGTGAGAGCCACGACTTCGAACCATTATCGAAGGCATGGGAAGGGAGCCGTTTAATTGAAGAAAGAAAAAATTCATGTTTCAAAATTAGAGTGTAACAAGGTCTACATCTTTAGACTTAAAATGTCTATTGGAATAAGGTCTGATAAAGAAAATTTGGAAGATATCAAAGGAAAATGTGCAAATACACATGATCAAGTAATGAAGGAATTGGAGAGTGTACAAGGTTGTGAAAAAGAGGCACATGAACTAGTTTCCTTTTGTCTAGATTGGTCTGGTAGTACATTGGATATGAGAAATGAGATAAGGATGAGTGAGTCTCAATTGAGGACTTAGGCATATACATACAGGTTAGCAGAAGATAAAGATGATCAAAGGTGGTCCTACATTGTGTAGCTTCAGGAAAAATTCTTCTCTCTACAGGATCGAAGGACAAATGTTATCAAGAATTTTGTGGCACTCAAAGACATGATTAAACTCAGACATACTTGTATTTCTAGTGCTCTTGGCTATATTGGTGAATTATTAGAGATCAATCTCAGTCCCAATACTTTAGAGTCTCTAACTAAACTTGAGCTATTTTACAAGACTCTTGTTAGTGCAAAAGGTTCATGGGAAGAAGGTAAAGTGTCATGGAAGGCTATCCTGAAGAGTCTTATAGATTCTTCTTCATGTTAATTTGAAGTTGTGTTCATATTATTCTGGTTACTTTTTTATGCATATTTACATTTATACCAGACCCTTCCTTTGTCATTGATGTCAATGGGGGAGAGATAAAGAGATGGGGAGAGATAAAGAGATAAACAATCAGTGGAAAAAAATTTTGTGAACAGTTTTGATAGGGGGAGTAGTTAGAATATTCAGTTGTGGTATACTTGAAATTTTTTTGTCGTGCATGTTGCCATCAATTCCAAAGGGGGAAATTGTTGGAAGCTTTGCAACATGAGCATGAAGTATGGATGGTTGTGATGGTTGTTCCTATGTTGTCATTGATGTCAACATGGTAATAGCTATATGGGAAGTTTTCTTGGTTTATCAGAAGTTGTTCTCTACCGGTAATACTCCTTTGTGATGGATCAGAGTGTTGATATTTGAGTTTGGAACTCGTCGCAAGATCTGATATGACTCTAATATCTTAACCATGTTTTATTGAATCATTCAGACAACTATATCCTGGATCTTGAGATGTCTTTTGCTATGAACAAAAAGTTATCTCTAATAGAGTTTAACTATGTATCCTACCATTGTTTTTTGTGTGGTATACTATGTGGGAGACTTCACATTCTATTAAGGTGAACATTTTTATATTGTTTTTTTTCTAATAGTCTCTTTACTAGTAGTATGATGGGAAATTAATGTGTTCTCAGATCCAAAAGGTGTTTGCTTTGAGAATTATTTGTTGGTTTGAATAATTGTGTTTCAGTCTTGGCTGACTCAGCAAATACAATATATTATGAAGACTAATAACCAACTTGGCATAATGCACTACATGGATAAAATGTTCAAATTTTATATGTAGTTGACAAAGAAGGTTTTGATTATTTTGTGTTCATCTAATTAGGTTGACCTAATTGATGAATACGATATTCTTGTATATATATAAGATGTTATGAGGAATGAAAAAAAGAAAGAAGTGCGTGAGAAAAAAGAGAAGAGAGTGAGAAGGAGAAGTGAATGTGAATAGAGGAGAAGATCAGAGCCTAAATGCTTTATCAGTAATGATCAGTACAATTTTTTTGAGCGACTACTGGTGATGCAATACTTTATATTCTGAGCTTTAGTGGAACTGAACCCTGCACATTGAAGGTGTATTCTATTAGTTCAATCTTTTGGAAGTGAGCCATCTTTTGTACTCAGGCTGTGAGCCTTTGAAGGACAGTGAGTCCCGGTAGTGAGCCCCGTAATATTTTGTATCCAGATATAATATATAGTGAGTTAACCCTCACCGTGGGTTTTCCCATTTTTGGTGTTCCACGTAAAAATCTTGGTGTTCATGTGTATGATTGCATTGACTTGTTTCTATGTTCTCTCTTGCTAATTCAATCATAATTGTGATAATGTTTAAGTGGATTTTATTATGGGTTTATACAATATTGATTCACCCCCCCTCTTAGTATTCTGAATATTCAAAAAATTGATTATATTCTTCAAGACTCTTGGTTAGCTTATCAATCTCCTTATGTGCATGTTTTTTTTGGTTTTTGTTCTCCTTCCTCAAGCTTTCAATCTCATCTAGAGCACAAATGAGTTCACCTTCTAGATCCATTTCTCCTTCTTCTTCTTCTTCATCATGGTTTTCAACCTTACCATTTTCTTGAATTGTAAAGCCTTTTTCCATGAAAATGGATTCTTTTCCCTTAGCCATAAAGGCACATTCATATCCATCATTTGAGATATTATTGGCCTCAGATGAACCAATTTCTGATGTAGAGCAGGGAGGAAAACTCCAAACCAACACAATTCCAACTGTTTTCAACAATCCTTCATTCACCAAAACCCTAACTAGGGTAATTTCTCACACAACTTCACAATTTCACTTTTAGGTCTGTAGACCTAGTTTATTGCACATACCTTGCAAATTACTTTATAAACCCGCAAACCAATTTTCATTTTAGACACCCATTACCTCCTTACAAAAGACATCTCAAAACTTCATATGGTTACTTTGCACCATTATCATCAAACACATGCTGCAACACGTTCCCCTTAAGCCAATTAGGCCTATTTTTCAAAGCAAGTGCACTCTAAACACCTTCTTAACCCTAAATATCCATGGAAAGTCCTTCACTAGGCTATAAATCCTCAAAATTCACAACTTTCAATAAAAGAAACACCTACAAAGAATAATTACATTATAATTAGGAGGAGTAGGAGGTGCAGGTGGAGGAGAAGGAGGAGGAGGATGAGGATGAGGAGAAGGAGGAGGAGGAGTAAGATTAAGAGGAATAGGATGAGGAGGAAAAGGAGGATGATGAGGATTATGAGGATGAGGAGGATGAATAGGAGGAGGAGGAGGAGAAAGAGGAAGAGGAAGAGGAAGAGCAAGAGGAAGAGGAAGAGGAAGAGGAAGAGGAAGAGGAAGAGGAAGAGGAAGAGGAAGAGGAAGAGGAAGAGGAAGAGGAAGAGGAAGAGGAAGAGGAAGAGGAATAGGAAGAGGAGGAGGAGGTAGATGAGGAAAAGGAAGAGGAGGAGAAGGAGGAGGAGGATGAGGAAGAGGAGGATGAGGAAGAGGAAGAATAAGAGGAAGAGGAAGAGGAAGAGGAGGAGGAAGAGGAAGAGGAAGAGGAAGAGGAAGAGGAAGAGGGAGAGGGAGAGGGAGAGGAAGAGGAAGAGGAAGAGGAAGAGGAAGGGGAAGAGGAGGAGGAAGATGATGAAAAGGAAGAGGAGGAGGAGGAGGAGGAGGATGAGGAGACAGAGGAGGAGGATGAGGAAGAGGAAGATGAGAAAGGAAGAGGAGGAGGAGGAGGAGGATGAGGAAGAGGAAGAGGAAGAGGAAGAGGAAGAGGAAGAGGAAGAGGAAGAGGAAGAGGAAGAGGAAGAGGAAGAGGAAGAGGAAGAGGAAGAGGAACAGGAACATGAATAGGAACAAGAATAGGAAGAGGAACAAGAAGAGGAAGAAGAAGCATTTAAGAAGATGGATTCTTGAATACATTTCCTAAGAGGAGAAATAAAACACATACAAAGCATGTTAAATGGTTATGTAAATGGACCAAGAAAGGATGTCTCAGGCTTGACCAAGGTGAATCATCTAGTTTAAAGCTAATATTGATCTAAATTTTAATAATCATATGGGATCTAGGAACTTCATACCAAAGGTGGATATGTGCAATTTTAATGAAAATGATCCACTAACATGGATATGTGCAAGTTTGATGGAAAGGATCTGTCATGCCTTGCATAACCACCTCATTTTATTTTGGTTAAAATGGGTCCCCCTCATTTTTTTTTCCTTTGGTTTTTTTGTTCTCGATTTGAGAGTTGTCTTTTTTCCTTCCAAGCCTTGTTTTTGTTTGTTTTGTCAAGTTTGGGAACCAGACTAGAACTTTCACCTTGAACCTTCGCCAAGTGCTAAGTTCTCATGTTTGTCTCAATTCTGATCCTCGCGTTTCTTCCTTGTTTTGTTTTGCTTTGTTAGATTTGGGTCTCAGAAAGGAACTTGAACTTTGCACTTGGTGAAGGTTCAATTTCCTTGGTCCATCCCAATTCTGATCTCCACTTGCTCATCTTGTTGTTTTGTCAAAATTAGTTTTCAGAATGGAACTGACACTTGGCACCTATCAGGGGTTTAGGTTCGAGTTTCCATCCCGAATCCAATTTTTGATTCTTTTCCTTTAGTCTATTTTGGAATTAGGTATCAAATTGGAATTGGAACCAAGAATCTTTCCAAAGTTCTTGTTCCTAGTTCTGTCTCGATCCCTGATTCCCGCATCCTTTGTGTTTCTGCCTATTGGGTTCGACTTTCGGAATGAGTTCAGAACCTTGCATTCTTTGAAGGTTCTTGTGTCGGGTTCCTTCCTGACCTTGAATTCTGACTTACCTTATGAATTTTGTGATGATTCATTAAAGAGTGTCACACCAATCCTGAGGCCCAAACTATCTCGTATTAATGGCAGTTAGTTCGCACGCGTGCACCAGTTTATATTTCGACCGCCTCTTAGTTTTGGATCATAATTGCTTTGCATTTTCAATGAAAAGAGCTAGAGTAAAGCAGAGGATTTGGGGTGCAGGGTCGAGTTTGGTGATTTTGGATCAAGCATCATCATTTTTGGCATCATGATTTTTGAGGTAGGGGTTTTCTATTCTTCCTTTTCTTGTTTTCTTGTTTCTTGCTCATGTTCTTGCTTGTTTGTTTGTTTTTTTGTTTCCTATTTGCTGGATTTATTTTTTCTTGTTTGCTATTTTTTTTTCTTTTTTTGCTGTTTGGTTCATTTGTGTCATTCCTCTTTTGGGTGTTTGTTGTTTTTGCTTTTATTTTCGTCTCTTTTTTTTGTTTGTGGGTTTCTTTGTTTGTGTCGTGCTTTAGCTTATCTAGGGATTTTGTACTGTTGGGTTGGCCTTATTTAATTTTTTTGAAAGTCTTTAATTATGTTGGCCTTTTCAAAATAGAGTTTGAATCCTACTCTCTTCCCACATCTGATCCCCAAAATAAGAAAAATTGATTAAGTATTGGGTCGATCTTTTATTAGGGTTCTGGTGTTTGTGATAGTCTTGATCCTAAATGCTGAAGAGTTCTGTAAACATTATAAAATCACTTTTCATCCTCATCATTGGTCACATTTTGATTTCAATTTTCACATATGTTGCGAGAACAGGTTTTAGAATTGATCCATAATTGTGTAGCTTTGTGTGGTTCTAGTTCCTGATATCGTTCTAGTTCTGACTTCCAACCTTTGGTCGAGATCGAACATCAGAACCTCACCTCACCTCATCCGAAAGGATTAATCTGATGCTAGGATCCAACTCAATCCTAAATTCTGACTTTTAGATGGAAATTAGAATCATAATGAAACCTTAACCTGTTACCATGAGGAAGGTTCTAATGCCAACTATTGTTTCGATTCATATTTTTGTATTACTTTTAGGATTGAATCTCAAAATAAAATTGGATCCTTGAGGCCACATTGAGTTCCAATGTTAGGTTCTATCCTTATTCTAAATTTTGACCTTTGGTTGGGATCAGAATTCAGAGTGAAACCTAAACCCATTCCCTTTTCAAAGTTGAAGTGCCAAGTTTCATCCTGATCTTGACTTTCGATACACTTTCTTTAAGGTTTCGATGTCGAGTGTTGTCTTGATCGCGACTTATGATCGACCTTTTGACAAGGTTCAAGTGATGAGTTTCAACCCGATTCCAATATCCGATAGAATGTTAAGGGGGTTTTTTAATGTTCATGTTCCAAGTGCTATCTTGATCCTGAACTCCAAAAATAACAAAAATATTATGAGAATGAGTACTTCTTGCAGGATATAGGGTTTTAATATGGAGTGTATTTAATTTCTAACTCTCTACAGTCTTCCTTCTTCCTAATGAATTTCATGGTTGCAGGTCTATTAAATGTTTGATTTAGAAGAGGATATTGGCACCAAAGAGGTGCAATAGGTGCAAGAAAGGGAAAAGGGACAAAAGGCTAAGAGATTGAAGCCAAAGCAACTTCCCCTGACAATGATTATCAATTTCAAGGAAATATAGTGCCATCAAAGTTTGGTTCAGATGTAATGAAGATAATTGATACATTGGTTGGTCACATTGACCTCGAGAAGTTTGTGAAAGATAATTTCTCAGAAGATTCCAGTCCAAGGGCTAAGAAGATTGCTAATTCAGGACTGGCACGTGTAGCCTCATTTCCCATAGTTGTGCAATGTTTTGAATTCATACTAGTTGCTGCATACACATACAACCCGGTCCAGAGGAAATGTATTGACCCTTGGGGGACAAAAATAATTTATTTAACACTGGGAATGATAAGGTTACTCTTTGAATTACCTCCTCATCCTAACGTCAAAATCATGACAAAGCTAAGGCATTGCACTAATATGAGGTAGATGTGGATGGTAAACTAAGATTTATAAATAAGAGGTGGTTGAAAATGAAGAAGTCAATAAAGAAACTGCCCACCAAACCTAAGAGGTCTGACTTCTCTACAAAAGTAGGTGAGGTCATCACACTATTGTCCAAGGTATTTGGGAAAGAGGACTCACATGCATTTGAGAATTGGATGTTCTCTTTTATTCAAATTGCTCTTGATGGAAAATAATATTTGGACTAGGGAAAAATGGTGTCCAATGCCATTCATGATCATCTCACCAAGGTGAACGATACCAAGTTGTTCTATATGCGTTCTTAAGTAATCTACTATGTTGCAAGAATGGGAAAATTTCTAGGCCTAAAAACATAAGGGATTCTTGGGGAAGTAGTTGGAGAGAATAGAGTCTAGAAGTATTATGACCAATTGGAGCTCGAGAAGGTGGAAAAACATTTCAAAAGAGTTAATGATGTCTTCCTATATGTTGTTATCAATCGATTGACAAAATATGTTGGCTTCTGATTATCTCCAAAATCCATGGCTTTTATTGAAGAATGGGGGAGTTGGTTTATTCAATACCCCAAAACTAATTACTTTAGACTATTTGGTTTTGACAAGGCTCCATTCAAGCTACTAAAGTGCTGCAACGATAAAAATGATTTTCATGGAATTCTCCCAACAATTAGCAAAGGTAAATGCCAAGCTCTCAGAAAAACACAAAGCAGGGTGTCATTCATTTCCTATGGAATTAGGTTTTTATTCATGTCAATCAACAGTGGTAGCCAAGGCTGCAATAGAAGAATTCCAGGCCTACAATCTGAAATTTTATGAGGAAAGAAAGAATTTTGAACCGAAGGGGAAGATGAATGAGTTATATGCATCTTTGTTCCCCCATTATGAGCATCACATTGAAGATTTTTGGGCCAACCTTTAGGATCAATTTGCTTTTAGAAAAAGAGGATATGAAAGGTTGAATGTACCTTATATGAGGGACTTAAATATTAAAGAAGATATACCTAAAGGGTTGTCAGATGATGGTGTCCTCCTTGATCCTAAATATGAGTTAGATGAAATTGCAATGAAAGAGTTGGAGCCCATCAACTGGATGGAAAAGGAACAGTTTAACATAAACAGGGTTTCTGAGGTGGTTATTGATTGGAGCATAAAGCGGATAGACATGCGCCTCAACCGGTATTAAGGTAGAGCTACAAGGAAAATAAAGGATTTAAAGGTTGAATCATCTTTAGCTGTCAAGCCAAGGAAATATTAAAGGACTAACAAGTAGCTTTCACAAATAGGAGAATAAGTAGTTATAATGGAAAAGGTGAAAAAAGCCTTTCAAAAGGCTACAGTTACCTACCAAGCTGCTACTACTGGAGTTGTTTTAGGTTTTGGTGCTATGCCCAATTTTATTGTGTATCCTGGAGAAAAAACGGTTCAAGAGGGTCCATCTACCACTCCAAAAACTAAGGAAGTTGAAACTGAAGAAACCCCTTCTATTGCACCTTTGATGGTAAAAACAACAACTAAAGAAGGAGAAGAGCCCCCTATAATAAATATCATCAAATCTCCCCTCTCATACGATTCTGAAGAGACTCCCCTTCGGGAAGACATAACTAGAGTAGAGAGAGAAGATGAAGTGTTTGGAGATGAAGAAGTAGATGTAGGACAAGGAAACCTCTGGAGGGAAGAGGAGATGGAACATGTTGTCACAGAAGATGAGCAACCAAAGATAATGGAGAGGGAAAAGAAGCAAGTTATTGAGGAGTTGGCTAGAGAAGAAGAGGAAAGAAAAGGAAAGAAGGACAAAGAAGAATCTCATAAAATGGAGATAGAACTAAAGAATATTGTTGACATCAAAGCTGAAAATGAGAAGCACGAAAAGGAGAAAGCTAAAAAAGAGAATCTTGAGTTGCAAAAAGGTTTCATCTATGTCAAAAATTGGAGCAAATTCTACACATCGACCACCTCCGAAGCCAAAACCCCCAAGTGCTCAACAGATAGAAACTTCACCAAGTACTCTAACGTGGCTAAAGTTGAATTTAGAGAAGAGGTGGAAATTCCAAGCTCAACCAGTGAGTTGGGATGAGATGATTAAGGATGTAGATAAGGTAAAGTCTAAGAAGAAGCCACGAGCCATACATTCTACCAAGCTAATTGTTGAGGGGGATTTAATTGTAGAAATTGCTACCTTAGTTGTAGAAAAAAATGACAGAGAATTGTAGGCTGTTGATTATCAGATAAGCATAGTTAATTTGGGAAATAAAACTTGTAATCAACAGATGTCACTTATGGATTTGGCTGCCACTTCAGCCAAGTCTAGAATGGAAAAGGACCAGCAGGTCAAGGATGAGCTGAAAGCACAAGTTGGACAGATGAAAAGGTTTCTAAAGGAGCTCACTGAATCAACCATGGAACAACCAACGTCATCAGAGGTTCCTGTACTAATTATTCAAAAAGAGGTTGATGAGATAACTGAAATGAAGAGAAAAGCTCAAATGTTTGATGGATGGATTAATATTCTCTAAAAAGAAATAGGACTCCTTGACCAAGGATATAAGTATTATTATGAAGAAAAGGAATTGGGTCAACAAATAGGAGAATATATTCAGAAATGGTGGGATGATGAAGAAAAATATAGAGAATGTCTAAAGAAGTTAAAAGCTATCAATAAGAAGCCCAAGGAAATGCTAATTGAGTCTAGAATTTTAGAGATGAGGATCCTGAATACATCAAAAAGGATATTAATATAATCATCTTTCAATCATAAATTCTTATCGAACATAGGGTCAATTTCCTCAGAATTCAAAATGAGGTATGAATTCATACTTTAATATTTTAATAGATTGTTGGCTACATTACCACCAAGAAGCCTTTGAGCTCCCTGCCAACTCGTGAGTTGGATTCTTTAGAGAAGACAAAGGAAGAATGGAACAACTAGTTGGAGAGTTTGATAAAGAAAGGAGATGGCCCTATTGGAAATCTTCTAGATGAATTGGTGACCATTAGATATGATTCGAATGGGCTTCAAGAGACATCAGTCAGATGCATGAGGCCACTAAAGGTGTTGTGAAGGAATTTGAACGATCTGTAGAATAGTTCAGATAACTAAGAGGGGGGTGAATCAGTTATTATAAAATAATTTTCTTGACTTTAATTAACATGGAGCAAACTTAAATCAGTCATATAATAATCTAACAAATATGAACATAAAAGAACATAACAACACCATGCACAAATAACACCAAAATTTACGTGGAAACCCAAGAAGGGAAAAACTACAGAGAATTCTAATTCTCAATTAAAAAAAAACTGGTTAAGGTGACACTGGTAAGGTGATTTTTACAAAGGGCTCATTGCCAAGTTGCTCACTATAGGTAAGGCTCACTACCCGGCTATTACAACCAAAGATAGAAAATGCTTGCTGCCAAAAGAGAAAGCCTCATTGCCAAAAGAGAAAGGCTCAATACCTATAGAAAAAGGCTCACTTCCAGAAGAATGATGAAATGGAATCCACCACTGAAATAACTGTCACCAACAATGACACCGGATAGAATCTCACTTTCTACTGCCTCCGGTCATATACTTTCACATACTTCACAATGTCTAGATTTTCCCATTCATCACACTTGCTTTCATCGAATAGAATCAACTTTTACTTATACCATTCCATGCTACCATAAACTCCTAAGTTGACGAAACACAATTTGAATTAGGTCACCACAAAACATTCCCGCAGTGGAAAGGAATGAAATGTGTACCAATCAAAACGTCCTCGCTCAAATCAACACACTACATATTAACCATGATATCCAGGACCAAAGAATAGGATATACATGTTACAATGCAAATAATGTTTCAGAACACATTAACCAATTTCTAGAGCGGTCCGAACCCATAAGAGTGTGTCTCATTATGTTGAAAAATGAATGGGACTAGGCCAAGCATGACCAAAGGTAGATCATCAAAACACAACATCCGGAGCATGCCAATCCAGATCACCAAAGCATCAAAATCAATCAACCAAGATATATTGACATCAATGACAACCATTAATGACAAGAATCAACATCACATTCCAACAATCTCCCCCTTTGTCATTGATGGAAACATCCATCAACAACAAACCAAACAACTCACATATTAGCATCTTCTTGTCTTCTTTTCCTCTCCCCCTTTGACATCAAAGAAAAAGGGCAAAGATCCCCCTGAAAAACTTACTCCACTCCCCCTATGAGGAAGCCTCCCAACATTGATCCAGATAACAGTGAACATGTAATATCTTGGACCAATGCATACCCTGGTGCACATTACTGTAGATTTGGAGGGGGAAGAACCCCTAACATTTGCTAGAGATACTCAAAAGTATCTTTGCTCAACGGTTTTGTGAAAATGTTTGCAATCTGCTCTTTTGTAGGTACATATTCAAGTTTTACCTCATTTTCCTACTTCTCCCTCAAGAAGTGATATTTAATGGATAAATGTTTCGTTCTGGAGTGTTGTACTCGATTCTTGGAAATGTTTATTGCACTGGTATTATCACACATAATTGAGATCAATTCATCAAATGATGTTCCAATTTCCTTTAGTGTTTGTTTCATCCATAGTATCTGAGTGCAACATGAGGATGTTGCAATATATTCAGCTTCAACAATAGATATAGATACAAAATCGTGTTTCTTACTTGACCAAGCAACCAACCGGGAGCCAAGGAAATAAGCTCCACCAATTGTGCTCCACATTTTATCAACACATCTAGCCCAATCAACATTAGTATAAGCTGTCAAAGTGAAATATGTGTCCTTTGGATATCATAACCCCATATATTTTGTGCCCTGCAAATATCTAAAGATCCTTTTTACTGCAACATGTGATTCCTTTGATTCTTGCTGAAATCTAGCTGCTAAAAAAATAGCATACATAATGTCTGGTCTAGTAGCATTCAAATATAACAATCCTCCAATCATTGAACTATACATACTTGTGTTAGGTTTAGGTGAATCATCTTCTTTTTTCAATTTGCATCCAGTAACAATAGGTGTACAAACCAGTTTGGAGTTCTCTAGCCCAAACTTCTTCAATAATTCTTTGGTATACTTGGACTGAGAGATGAAAATTCCTTTGCTGTTTTGATTTACTTGTAGTCCAAGGAAGAAATTTAACTCACCTGTCATAGACATTTTAAATTCCTTCTACATTTCATTTGTAAATTTTTTGCACATAACATCATTTATTCCAAAAATTATGTTATCAACATAAACCACAACAATCAACACTAAGAAATTTAACTCACCTATCATAGACATTTTAAATTCCTTTTGCATTTTAGCTACAATTTTTTTGCACATATTATCATTTCCTGCAAAAATTATGTCATCAACATAAACCACAACGATCAACACTTGATCTAGTATAAATTACTGTTAGCAGATCCCTTCTGAAATCCTTGTCCAATCAAGTACTTGTCTAATCTGCCATAATAGGATCTAGGTGCTTGCTTCAATCCGTATAAGGATTTCTTCAACCTACAAACAACATCCAAGTCACTTCTAGACTTAAATCCCTTTGGTTGCTCAATGTAAACTTCTTCCTTGGGTTCTCCATACAAGAATGCAGATTTTACATCCATTTGATAGACTTTGAAATCCTTAAAAGCTACAAAAGCTAAGAATATCCAGATTGCTTCCATCGAAGCAATAGGGGCATATATTTCTTCAAAGTAAATACTTTCAACCTGAGTGTAACCTTTTCAAACCAATCTTGCATTGTTTCTCATTACCTTTCTGTTTTCATCTAGCTTGTTCCAGAATACCCAAGTTTTGAGCCAATTACGTTTTTGTCTGCCAGTCTGGGCACAGGTTCCCAAGTTTGATTTTTCTCTATCTGATCAAGCTCTTCTTTCATTTCCTTCACCCAATTCTGATCATTGCATACTTCTTCCATATCTTTGGCTTAGTTTTCGAGAGTAGACACAATAATACTTGCTCTTGAGCTACTTTTCTTCTTGTGATGATTCCCTTATTCTTATCTCTAATAATCTGGTTCTCTGAGTGGTTTTTTTGTACATACTTGTTGGGTTTTAGTTGTAGTTGTCGGAGCCTCCTTTGTCTCTTCTTTTTCTTTCTTATCCTTTTCTCCTTTGTCATTATCTGATTCATATTCAATATGCCTATCAGGATTTCTTTGGAAATCTTCATCTACCTTCACATTCTCACTTTCAACTATCTGGTTCAGTCTCTTATTGTAACACCAGTACACTTTACTTCTTGCAGAGTAACCCAAAAATATGCCTTCATCTACTATGCTATCAAACTTTCCAAGATTGTCATCATCTCTTCGAATGTAGCATTTGATTCCAATTTTTTTGAAGTACTTTACTATGGGAGTTATTCCATGCCATAGCTCATATGATGTCTTTCCATATTTCCTCCATAATAGTGTTTTGTTAAGAGTATAATTTGTTGTGTGTATTTTTTATCTCCAGTAGACTTGTGGTAAACTTGCTTCATTGATCATTGTTCTAGCTACTTCTTGAACTGTCTGGTTCATTTTCTCCACTACACCATTCTGCTGAGGTGTTCTAGGGGCTAATTATTGTCTTTTGATGCCATGTTTTTCAAAGAATTTGCTGAATTCATTAGAAGTAAACTCTCCTCCTCTATCAGATCTTAAACACTTGATTCTTCTGTCAACTTCATTCTCAACTCTTGCCTTGAAAATCTTTAATTTTTCTAAAGCCTTTGATTTTTCTCTTAAAAATGCAACCCAGGTTAATTTGGAATAATCACCTATTAAAATCAGGAAATATATCTCACCTTGTAAGCTTCTTGTTTTGGTCGGACCACATAGGTAAGTGTGTACAAGGTCCAACAAACCGGTAGATGATTCTTCTTTTCTTCATAATGTTTCTCTGGTCTACTTTCCTTCTTGACATCCTTTGTAGATAGTGTTGTCTAGTTTGGTCTATCTTGGAAAATCTCTGTTTGCTCTTGTTGAACTTATCCTTATCAAATTGTCAAAGTTGATGTTGCACATCCTTTGGTGCTAGAGCCAACTGTCATTGGATTAAGAAAATAAGCATCTCTTTTTAGCTCCTTCCAGTAGATACATATTTCCACTTGTTCTTTTTCGAGCTACAATAACAATTCTGCATCTCTTTTGGATCTCACAACCATTGTCCTGAAACACCACATTATATCCATTTTCACACATCTATCCAACACTCAATCCTTTTCCACCAAAAACAAACAATCCTCATGATCTCATTCATCATTTGAAATATCAGAATTCTCATTAACATAATAGGCCTTCTTATTGATCTTTTTAAACTTTTGCCTTGTTCCTTTTTCTGGACACTTAGTTGCTAAATGATCAATCTTTCCACATCTAAAGCATTAAATAAAAGAGGCAACATACCTTTGTACTTTCTGATACCTTTCTTCAGTTTCCTTGTGAATTTTTCTTCCAACTCATTTGAACTTTCATGATCTGGATCTTCTTCTATTTTTGTGGCTCTGAAGGCTATTTTAGATTTCTCCTTTTCTTTTCCAAATTTCCTCATCTCAAATGCGGTCTGTTAGGACTAAAAATCCTATTCACTATTTGCTACATTTGATTTCATAAATTACAAAAATTCATGTGACCAGATCCATTTCATAACCCATGTTAACTAATGATCCCATGAATATGGCCTTTGGCATATAAGTGACTCCATGATCATAGTTGAGCAAAAAATTTAAGAGAAATTGATCCTTATCGGGAAGATCATGTGCATGTCTTTTCAATCAACAAGTCATAGCCCTATATTTGAATATTTTCTGCATATCCAGAAGAGGTGAATAAAGTTACAACAATCAAAGATCCTTTAGATAACAGGTGTGCATAACTGGGAAGACGATGTATAACATTTCACCAATGAAAAGCTTATCGACAAAAGCAAGCTAGTCAGAGGGAAAATTTCAAATCACACTGAGCTCATGCATCATGTCGATGGAGACCTTATCGGGGAAAAACATAGGTACTTTCACCGATAAAATAGGAGAAAAATTGTATCAGAGAGACATGTATGATCAGAATGGGTTTCTTAGATCTCTCCAACTACGTGGGATACTTCGATGAGGGAAGCTAGAAATTTTTTTGGGGAAAGTCCCACCGACTTATCCCAATGAAAAAATTGGTAAAGGAAACATATCGGGGAGACAAAGTATATCAAAAAGGAATCTTATTCTCTTAGTGATGATACATGTCAGCCTAATAATAATATAGAAAGACCACTATTTGTCGGAAGGACATTAGGCGGTGTTTAAGAGGATTTTTAATGGTCCAGAACACCCTGATATTGGGTAAACTTCATCATGTTCTCCCCGAAACATTAGGAATTGAAAAGAAAGAGAAAAGGAGGTTGTACAATATCGGTGAGAGTATTAAGTTGTCTTCCGAATTGAATAAGAGGACCAAAGGGACACTTCATATCATAGGGACATTCAGTTAGTCTTGGAAATCAGTTATGAATGTTTAAACAAAGATGGCACCAAATAAAGCACATAGATCAGCTTGAGACTAGAGGGGTTCCATTGATGCAATATTGTTGTATCACTCTGACATTTCAAAATTTGAAAACCCAGTTGCATTCATTTCTAGTGGTGGACATTAATAGCCGCATTAACGAACCTTATGTGAACATTTCTGATTGAAAAGAGATCAAACCAAAAGAATTTTTAGAAGTTGCAGTGAAGAAGGACGGGAGATTGAGTAGATGTCAAGAAATTTAGTGTGCCCAAGAAAATACAAGTAAGCATACAAAATATCCCTACAACTAATAGATTGTAATTCATTTATGCCATCTTATAGAGAAATAAGATGGAATGTGATAGGGTAGGGTTGGCTAAGACAATCACTGTCCCATGCTCTGGGTCACTCCTAGGCAAACCCCTTTGGTGTTACTCTCCACCTTCTTAACCTATAGGTCCTAAAGCTTGTTAGGCACCCCTGGTTCTCCTAGCCAACCCTACTATCATCTACATACACCTAACCAAGTCAATCTTGGTGCTTACTCCTCTATTCTCTCCTTGGCCCTTAATCTTCCTAAAGGCCAACTAGCTCTCCAATCCTTACCAACTTGTTGTAGGGGCATGTGGTGTCTTCTATAGCTTCAAAACCATCCCTCCATGGTTCTTGATCATTCACAAGCCTTCAAATCTCCATCGCTTCCCTCAAACCCTAGTCTAGGGTTTAAGAAGGGCTAGTAGCCCTTGAGCCCCAATTAGGCCTCTTAACCCGAGAAGTTAGGCTATAACTCCAATCCTACTGAGGTTCATCACAAACTTATTTTTGAGACCCTGGTTCAATTGCCAATCTCTCAAGGAATTTTGGGGTTTTGGGCCTTCATAGGCCGTACACAGGCTCAACCCTATTTTTGTTGGAATTAGGGCTTTTTAGGCCTTTTCTTGGACAGTCAGTGATCTGTCTGCCTCCTTCAACCACCAAATGATTTGGCGAAGAATTTTCCTTCCTGCTAGACCTTTTCCAAGACCCCTACATCCACTACACACCTTGGGTTGCAAATGAATTGATACCCCTGCAACGTTAGGGCTTGGTTTTTGACTGTCTTCCCTAACCGGGCATTGTCAAGCTCACCTAGGGAAGGTCTTTCACCATGTATCCATGCTTCCTACAATCTCCTAACACTATCCTATATACAAGCATGGAGCTTAGCCTCATTTCCCATGAGCTATACACCTGGTATAGTGGAAAACAAAGGTCTAAGACTCCATGAATAACAGTCTACCAAGCTGATCAGCAAATAAAGAAAACAAAACCTACTAAGAAAAATACTATGCACCGATGAAACAACACCACCAATGACCACACAAAGCTTGTAAGATAGATGCCACATGTTTCACACACTGGTCAAAGCCTGAAATACTCCATTAACACACAAATAAGCACTAAAACCAGAAAATTGCAACAAACTCAATGCTCTTCCATATGAACAGTAAACACAAACTGATACAATGCTTTGTCCAACCCTAAATCTAGTTCGAGGCTCTTCTTTTAAAGGTTCCTAGGTGGTTACATCTTCCCTTGGTCGGACATAACCACCCAATTAGGCCAAAATTGCATAATTGCAACATTTTGGCTTTATTTCCCAAAATCTAGTGATTCCTAATGAAAACCAATTGAGAAACCCATTCACTCCACCATTCACTACTGATCACCCTTCATTCTAACATCTTCTAACATCACTAACTCAAAACAAAAATGGTCATCATGACCTTAAAGTTTAAAAACTCAAAATTGATTCCTAGGCTTCCAAAATTGCCTAGTGTTTTCCAATGCTCTCTAGGTGCTCCCGCACCAGAATGTTTCCTGCAAAAAAAAAAAACAAGAAGCAAGAAGTTGAAAGTAGCCAATCTAAAAATAAGAAGCAAAAAACCGAAATGGGGCAAGAATTGAAAAAAAAAGAATGAAAACTAAACCAAGATCTCATTGATCAATTGCTTGGTTCAGGGCCAAAATCTAGAAGGTTTGCAAAATTGAGGGCTGATGTATAAAGAATAAAAGATAAATGCAAACATGTAGGTGATGTGTGGACCCCCATTAAGGGATACAAATTGTTCATGTTTCATTATTATCGGAGAAGTAGATTTGAACCAGTTTGTAACCCTTGTAATTTCAATTTGGGAAAGCTAGTTGTTCCCAATGTATTTGCAAATATAGACCTTATAAAACTTCTGGCCAACTATTATAACCCGAACCTGAAAGTCATTTGCAACCTGGAAAGAGAACCTTCAATACATGTATCCAAAATTGCACTTTGTGAAGTTTTTAGCCTAGATGACACATGTGATCAGCCTATAGTGCACGAGGATTTAGAAAGGGAATACTAGAGGTTGGATACTACCTACAAAGGATGGAGGTCACTGTTACATAGGTCTAAAGAAGATGGAAACCTAGTAGCACTTGAGGATGGTGACATACCTCCCTTCCATGTTGATTTGTTTGAGCCCTATTTAAAATATACTTACTTCTCAGTGGGTCAAATAATGGGAACAAAGGTCTCTGAATTTATGTCTATAGGGCCAATGGTGATTGTTGTAGACATGCAATGTCACAATGCAAGACCTTTTGATTATGATTCATACATTTCCAAAGGGATTGAATTAGGGCTAATAGCTATCAAGAATGGTTCTCCCACAATGCACTTTAAACATTATTTCCTTCTCATGCACATGATATTGTACTATGGACAAGAGTTAGGAATATGGCCAGAGGAATTAAGAGTCACACAATTGGATAAAGAGGGTCAACCATTACTGATACAATTATGGATCTCCATCTGGGACAACAGATTTTTCAATTCCAATTATGTTTATTTTGAAGAATACTTTGTCAAGACATTGTATAGATTATATGATCACCCGTGTGATTATTCATTATCTAATGAGATAAAAAGATTCTTAAGGCATAAGGATTTCAATGGACCATCGATTGTAAGTCATAATTGGGGTGACTGGTATTGCTTTGTTGATTTCACTATGATCAGGGTTTATGGTTTTGAAGACACACCTTTCCTATTACCCAAGACTATGCCAGAAAAAATTACATATCTAGAGATTGTCAGGCAACTAGATTATTCCAATTTCATGAACTTGAGTGCATATGAAAAACAATCATTAATGCCTAGTACATTGTGTTTTGGGGATTTTACTGTAGTATCAAAAGAAGGATATGATCTCATTTTGTATAAATTGTCACATTTCAATATGAAGAAGATTGCACCAAGGAAAGGATTTCATCTTGAAGGCTTTATTGATTTTAACTTGAACAAACAAAATTTAGGTGGATATGTTCATGTACCATATCCTCATGATGATATTATCAAAAACATAGAAGAAACAGAGGCCGAATTAGCAATTGATAATTACAATAGAGAAATTGAACAGAAGATGAAGGAGATACAAGAAGTAGAAATGTTATCCTCTGGTAGTGAGGAATCTTCTGAAGAAAATGAACCCCAAAGCCAACCTGATAAGATCCCCAAGCTTAGGATTAAAAGTATCAACCTCCAAATAGAGAACAGGAAGTTGGGGAATCATTTGACAGAAATGCTAGGCAATTGGTTTATAATTTTTTTTTCTCAGATGAATAGTTTATTAAATCTCCTAAATTTAAATCTTTCTTGTACAAACAAAAGGGAAAAGTATTAAGGGAATTAGTTTCAAACATCACACCCAACAATGAAAGGTAGTTGTTGAACACATTGAAAACGGATGTGGAGAATGAAATGAAGAACATGACTCCAGAGAAGGGAAGAAAATTATTAGAGGAGTATGGTGTGATGATCTTTCTTGGTTTGGACTTAAGCTATGCTTTAGTTTTTGATATATTTTTGCACAATAATGATGCCAAGCACAAGCTCAGTCCAAAAGGTGTAACCGAGGTATACACTGGGTCAAGATACAATCTTGATGAGAGTTCTCTTATGATCTGGGCTCTATACCCCCCACATAAGAAGCTTGTAATTATTGATATAGAGAAAGCATTTGTTCATGTGATGGCATTAAAAGTGGGTGAAATTGATCCCGTGGTCACAATTGATATTGGCATAAATATAGCCAAATTGAACAAGGAACAAATTCAAATGTTGATTAAAGAATGAGATATGTACAAGTTGAGCAATGAAAGGATGCTTAAAGAAAATGATTTTCTAAGAGACACAATCAAGGATATATTCAAAGAATCTACTAAGATGTTGACTCAAGGAAAAGGCTCCCAATTAAAGGAAAAGTGTGAGGAATTATAGATGAATAATTAGCATATGCACACTCAATTGATCAAGGCCAGGTTTGACATGCTTTCTACAATACTCCAAAAGAGGTACATTAATATGATGATCTAGATGGACATGTTCTATGTAACTCACTCTAAGAGTCACACTGCCATTCAAGAACATAAAAGGATAAATGACAGGCTTTGGGAAAAGCTACAAGAGATACAAAACAAAAATATTTCTAATACTGGGGCCATTACAACTGTTGAAGACTTGATAAGGAAGCATAAAGAAAATTATGAGGAACTTCAAGCAGATGCCAACGAGTTTATTGATGCTTCAAAAGAAGGTGTGCTTGCATTGTTCAGTGATAATGGAGAATTGAAAATTCATAATTAATGGATAAAAGAATGCCAACTAATATTGCAGGGAGCCTTGGAAGCAGCTAAGGATGAAGATCCAACATTAGAAGAGGCCTGTGAGCATTTAGAAAAGATGATTATTATGGAGATTGCAGCAAGGAATCCTTTGCATGATGCTAATACATACTTGAGTCAAAAGTACCTAGATCATGTTACACACGTTCATTTGTGGCTCATTAGAGCTTAATGTTAATGTTTTATGTGTTGTTAAAGTCCCAAAAGACACTTACAAAGAGGTATGCCCTCTTCAAGATATTGCTATATAAGTTGAACATGTGATGATTGAAGAGTGAATAGAAAAAGAGAGAATACAGAGACATACAAAAAGAAGAGACTTTCATAATATATATCATGTAGATTATATTGTAATGGACCATGATGCATGCATAAATTTTGGTAGAAATCAATATAAGATCTTTAATTATGTGTGACTTCACATTGGTGTCTATTGTTTGTTGATTTGGACAATTATTTGGTTGTCTCCACACTGTTATTTCTCTATTATTTGAACTTGTGTATCCAAGTTGATATTCAGTTTCATTAGACACAGTTGTTGTTATTGTGTAATCATTTAATTGGTTTCTATCAAAGAATTAAAATATTTTTAATTGATTACAATAACTTGGAAGTAACATTTGGATCAATAAGAAAAGCCCTGTAATTCATAAGACTACCATACTATCTCCAACTCGATTTTATCTTGTTATTAAAATTGAGGATATACTTCATTTGTCAATACATATTTGCTGCCATTGTGTGATTCTTTTTAATTGGTTCCTTCAAAGAAGTATTAAAATCCTTTTAAATAAGTCATAGTATCCTGATAGGATCTACTAGATCAATAAGTAGAGTCTGTCAGTCGCATTCTTGCACATTTATACAAGGTATAAACAAACATAAGTGCCAAATAATTAGAATTGTAACCAATACTAGTCACTATTCATAAAACTTCATTGACTCTGCTTACCCAATAAAGAAATAGTCCACTTCACATTTCATTATAACTTGCTTATCCACTTTCATATTCTAAATTTTCAATTATCACATTAGGAGTAGGAGTAGTTAACAAGCCTTCATCTATTCCACATTTTATGCCGCTGTGGATAGGTCCTTAAATCCAATTAAGTCACACAACCCTTAGATCTGCTTCAGCTATCAAGGTCTACCCAACTAGGTTTAGCAGAACTTGAACTGTAGGGAATCATCAACCTTATAGGTTAACTCCATTCGTTGGTTCAAAAATGTTGCAAGTATGATCATAGAGCCTGACATCCTCTTAGGATTTGAAACCTACATTTTTGAGACCCAGCATGATCAAGGTGCTAAATAGTTGCTCTTTGGTGAATTTCTTCAGATCATAAACTTCCTCAATAGCTAAGATCTTGTCACTATACCTCTCCGGTAGGGTCATCAAAATATTCTCCATAACATCTTCATTTGTTAGAGTGCCTCCTTTATTTTTGACTTCATTTACTGGACTGTCAACTCTCTAAAAGTAGCTCGCTATATCCTTACCATCTTCCATCCTCAAGTTTTCATATCTGCACTTAGCTGTCAACTTCTTTGATAATTTGAGTCTATCATTTCCTTCATAAATTTCTTTCAAATTTTCACAAACTTCATAAGTAGTGCCTAATGAAATAACTTATGTTAACTCAGTCTTATACAAAGCACTAAAGATTGCATATCATGCTTTTTCATTTTCTTCATAGGCTGAAATCTCATCTACAAAACTAGGACTAGCCGCCGGTTTAACATATTTTTTCTCAATGGATTTCCAAGTCTTGTAGCCTCTAGAGATCGGATAACCTCTCATCTGCACTTTCCAAAAACTGTAGTCAGATCCATCAAACACAAGAATTATCAGTTTGTGCGCCATCAGATCTACCCCAAGCAGTTAAGCTCTTCTTTGAGGAATCAAAGCTTTGATACCAATTGTAGAACAGTCTAGATAACTGAGAGGGGGGTGAATAAGTTATTATAAAACAATTTTCTTGACTTTAATTAATCCAGAGAAAACATAAATCAATCAGATAATAATCTAACAAATATGAACATGAAAATGCACAACAACAACATGCACAAAGAACACGAGAATTTACGTGGAAACCCAAAAAGGGAAAAACCATGGAGAATGCTAATTCTCAATTATAAAAACATGAGTTAAGGTGATTTTTATAAAGGGTTCACTACCAAGTTGCTCACTAATGGTAAGGCTCACTGCTAGTGGGCTTAGTGCCCGGATATTACAACTAAAGATAAAAAAGGCTCATTTCCAAAAGAGAAAGGCTCACTACCAAAATAATGATGAAAAGGAATCCACCGCTGAAATAACTATCACCAACAATGAAATTGGATAGAATCTCACTATTTGCTACCTTCGGTCATATACTTTCACATACTTCACAATGTCTAGATTTTCACATTCATCACACTTGCTTTCATCGAACAGAATCAACTTTTACTTATACCATTCCATGCTACCATAAACTCCTAAGTGAACCAAACACAATTTGAATTAGGTCACAAAAAAGATTCCCACGGTGGAAAGGATTGAGACATGGACCAATCAAAACCTCCTCGCTCAAATCAACATGCTACATATTAACCATGATATCTTGGACCAAAGAGTAGGATATACATGTTATAATGCAAATAATGTTTTGGAACACATTAACCAATTTCTAGGGTGGTCCGAACCCATAAGTCTGTGTCTCATTATGTTTCAAAATGAATGGGATAGGACAAGTGCAACCAAATATAGATCATCATAGCACAACATCTGGAGCATGCCAATCTGGATCACCAAAGCATCATAATCAATCAACCAAGATATGTTGACATCAATGACAACCATTAATGACAACAATCAACAACCTCACATTCCAACACGATCAAAATTCAAGGTAGAATGGGTGGACGAAGCTGAGGAAAAGGTTTTGGAGCAAGTTTGGAATAATTTTGATGACTATCATGGGTTTCCTAGAAAATATGATAAGTAAAGGAAGCGAATATTCTATTTTCAAAATAGAATAAATTCAACAAAGGTCAACCAATCCCAAGTGCCCTATTTTGCATCACTTAACTATAGATCATCTATTGTAGGCTAAGACAAAAGCGTCACTCCTCGTACATCGAAAGTTAACAAGGTGAAGAATCCAGCTAAGTTCAGGCATCCCTATAATTGTGGATCTGGGCACCTATTTTTGTGGATCATGATTTTTGGAGGGAGATTACAATGTTTTATTTTTTTATAAGTTATAGAATTCTGCTGATTGTAAAGGTCGGTAAATTGAAGTTAGATTTACAGCCTCAGATTAGATATTTTTAAACTTTATGCAGTTAGTTAGTTTTTACATCAATTTCATTAGTTTAATGTTAGCACAAAAGACAATGTTTTTCTGTACACTAATGGATTTTGTTGGATGTAAATGCAACTTATTTGATAAGAATCAATAGGAGTTGGATTTAAAACTATCAATTTTGTTGACTGTGAATGGTATTTCTCTTTTATTTATCAATCTGCAAAAATCTATAATGAGTTAATTGAATGTGTCTTTAATTAATTCTGGTAAAACAAAAATTACAAGTATGATCATTAAATATGCACTGTGGATGGATATAATTGCATGAATATTTATGAATTATTTTATTCTATGGTTTTGGACTTTGAGGGAAGCTTGTTACAGGATTGCATGTTTGAATATGGGAATTATAGGTGTTCGCATCTTTTTGTTTTGAAACCTGGGATTTATCTTTTTTTCTTTATTTAAAATATGCTATTGGAACATTTGAAAATAATCAGTTTGTTACCTTATTTACCAACAAAGTTCCCTTGAACATTATAGTCATGTTGACCACTAGGTGATACAGTACAGTTGTGAACCAACTACCAAGATCTTTGAAGATAGGTGATTTAATATCAGTTGTCTTTTTCAAGAGTAGGATAGAAATATTTTGCTTAATGTTTGTTGTGTTATTTTGACCATCAACAAAACTGGCGCGAGAAGGAGGGCCTAAAGGAACAAACTGGAGCAAATTGGGTCATTTTCACTGGATAGATTTGAATAGGTTCTAAGATCTACTTCCAATTCAGAACAATTTTGGAACTCCAATTTCCTACTCGACCTAGAACCCATAGAAATCCAATCCCACCACCATTAACACAACCGATAACTCCACCAAGATTTCCATTGATACCAGATCTATAGCCACTTAACCCAACCCCTCCAATGGAATTATTCATAGGGAATCCCTCACCACTAGGGACCATCCCCAGTGGAATCCATGAGATGCCTGAAAAACATAAAATGGTTTTATCCTAGGTACACCCATAGACAATTCTGAAGTGCAGAAGAGGATATTTAGGCTTTCAATGATGCATGGACTAGGGCTCAGATAACACACCATGATGTAGCCTACAAATTGTTTCCTTATTCGTTGGGGTTCATGGATTATAATTAGTACCTCAACCTGCCCACTGGACCCATTGGAAGTTGGACTGATTTGGAGAATGCATTTACTAATCAATTCCGGGTCTATGTAGACCCTACCATTTAATACCATCAGTTCACCACAATTAGGAAGGAACCCCATGGACCCTTTCCTTTATTCAACAGATGGTTCCAGAGAATATATAGGAAATTGAAGCCACCTTACATAGTTGCTAAGAATATTTCCATTCAAGCATACCTCAAATCCATAGATCCATTGACTAGTTTATTCTTGTAGAAACTTACTCTGAGGTAGACATAGATTCGTTAGCCAAGGTATATCATTTTGCCACTAAGTTGCAATAACAAATAACGCAACAACTAGGTGGTATGGGAGGGACATTGCCTTCATTGGGACATTCTAGGATGCCTAACCAAATGGATATGATCAATAATGTAATGAACAGTGGAACCCCACTAATGAGCATAGTCCTAGGAATGTCCAATTCTGCTTATGGACCACTGGCTGAAATACATCGACCACCCTTGTTACCTTGGTTCAACAACAAAAAAAACCATACTCAAGCCAGTATGAGACTAACCCCTGGAACCCCAGATTTCTTCCAAAAACTTCCTTAGAATTACGTGGGAGAACAAAATCTTCAAACAAACCCACCAACAACATAACAAACTAATCAAGCTGCAACAACTGCAGAAAATGAATAAACTACACGTCTATCAATAGAGTTGGAATCCTTGAAGAAAACCATGTCCCAAGTTACAAATGAGATGCCTTAGTTCAGATTGAACTCTCCCCAAAACCAAAACCAATACCAAAACCAGGGAGGTTATCAAAATTAGAACAATTGTCCCAATCAAACCAACAATAAGAATAAGAGGAATTTTCAAAATTAGAATTTCCAGAATTAGAATTATCAAAACTAGAATAGAGAATATAATCAGAGGCCCAACAACAAACAGTGGGATACAAGACCAAATAACAGAGGAGTTTCGCACAATAAACATGCCAATGAGGATAGGAAACACACTGCTAATGTAGCAGATCTAAATTTCATGGCTAACTGGTGCATGTTACATGATGCTGTTGCTCATTTTGAGGTGAATTGCCCAAAAATGGAAAACATGGTTAAAATTGCTCAAGATGATTCTCAACCAGCACAAGGCAATGCTAACAAGAATTATGGATCTATAGTTATAGCCATGGCCTTTGAAACCTATGATGAGTTTTAGTTTCCCTTCCAAGATGAAAATGAACCTAAAACTTAAGCACACTTTCAGGGGAGTTCTCCCAACAAAATAGCCAACAAGGGTGTATTGCTCAAGCCATTGATAGGTAGTATCAAAATATGGTAAAGTAAAAACCACATTAGTTGGTGAATCTGAAGAGGGTTTGTGTGGAAGTGGACCTTTCAAAAGACTCCAAATTGGAGCTTTTCGTCACATATTTTAATTTTCCCAACATGTACTATAGGTGTCAGTCAGTGGACCACAAGATCAAGGACTTCCCTTTAGCAGTTCCTCGTACACCTTCTCTGCCATGAGATGTTGAAAAGCCTCATTTGACGGATGCATCTGCTTCCAAACCTGATGCAAAATGGACTATGGTTACGAATGAAAAGATTAAGTCCACTGGTTTTGGGTTGGGTTCTATGACCTCTGAACCAGTGAAAGATTTTTCAAACCCTTCTGTGAAGGGGAAAGAAGCTCTGGTTGGAGCTGATTATGTTTCATAGTAGCCTAGGCCAAAGGCTATGCCTCAGACGGCTGCTATCATGTTAACATAGCTGAATGTGTCTTCTCCTGTGATGGGAGCTTAAAGGTGTTCTCGTAGCCCTTCCCCTCCTAGGGAAGAAGGGGAATATGTTCATGAAAAATGGAGGATGTCCTCTCCATCCATCCAGATTGGATCAGTTCTGCCAAAATTTTTACAGAATCATTTCTCTTCTCTGAATGAAGAGGAATCAGGTTTCAAAAACATGGAGGAGTTTCCCTCATGAAGTTCCTTTCATGGAATGTTCGAAGTCTGAAAAACCTCTCCAGAAAGTATTCTGTTAGGGATACCTTGTGTAAGTACTCTAGTGTTGAAGTGCTTTGTCTCCAAGAATTTAAAATTTTTGGTTTTTTGCTTGCTGTGGCTTGTCATTCTATTTGGCCAGCTAGTAAAATGTTTTGTACTACCCATGATGCTGGGCGTGGTGGATCTGCCACCCTTTTGGCCCCACGGTGGCACTCTTCTATGGTCGACCATGGGTCTGATCCCACTCATTGGCTCATCTGGATCCTTCTCAACATTGATAATCATTCCTTTGGGATTATTAATGTTTATGCTTCTAATGATGTTGTGGAATGCTCTTTCCTCTAGCATTGGATTGTTGATTCTTTACGAATTTCTACCTGGTTACTATGTGGGGACTTCAATATGGTAGAAATGGCATCTA
Organism: Sequoia sempervirens; assembly: GCA_007258455.2. Lineage (NCBI taxonomy): Eukaryota > Viridiplantae > Streptophyta > Pinopsida > Cupressales > Cupressaceae > Sequoia > Sequoia sempervirens. The sequence continues at coordinate 52,671,004 of VDFB02193867.1, read as the reverse complement.
AAAAAGAAGGCACTTTTCCATTCAGATGGACAGCTAGGGAAAGGGAGGTGTGGTTTTACATGCATAATAAATTGGGGATTTTTTATCCCAATATTGGTCACCTCCATTCTCATTCTCCCTGACACACTTGGTGCAATTACATAGCCCGTTCTAATAGAATATTTAAGCGCCTTGATTGTGCCATGATCTCGACGCAATCTTTTTTCTCATTTGACAACTCCTCTCTCCCGGTTAAGCCGTTAGTGGATGTGACTTTGTTATATCACTTCCCCATTTGTTTTTGCATTGAATGGGAGACTCAATAGCCTAGTACATGTAAAACTCATTTTTTTTTAAACATGTCTTTACTCTGCCACAAGCCAACCCTGGCCCACATTCGTAGAGTTTGGAATTTGGAGTGCAGACTAGCACATCATATAGACTAGATTTATTGGTGGAATGAGGCTATCATCTGCACAACTAGATTTTTGTGCATTTATGGGCGCCAGTTGGCTATTTTTCGTCGGCGGTCTTATGAGGCTACCACCGCTGACTTTCATGCTGCTTCTGAGGATTTGGCGGCCAACTCCTTTCCATCATTACAAGTCAGGGTGGCAGAAATAAGGCACAAGAAACAAATTGCTGACAGCTATGTTGCTAGAGGAGCGCAAATCAAAGCTCGGTTACATTGGCTAAAAGTTGGTGATCATGCCTCCAAAGAGTTTTTTTTGGCTTTGTGTGCCAGACACTCATCCCTGGGAATTAAAAAAATCAAAGATGGTGTTCAGGTGCTTTTTGAGCTGCCTGACATTCTCCAGGCCTTTGTGCATCATTATGAGCAAGTCTTTACTGCACAAGAAGTCACGACTGTGCGACAACAAGCCCTTCAGGATTGCCTTGCTGTTGTGCCAAATAAGCTTTCTTCAACTCAGAATTTTTTTTGTGATCAACTATTATCAGTTGATGATCTCAAAGAGGTTGTCTACTCCATGGCTGATGACAAAACCTCAGGAATTGATGGATTCCCTGGTGAATTTTACAAAACCATTTGGGACTATATTGAGCATGATCTGCATCAAGTTTACTTAGAAACTTTTCATTTTAATTCTCTAGGTAACTTAATTAATAAAGGTAACATAAAATTCATACCTAAGCCAGGTGACCCAAAAGATATTTGCAACTAGAGACCTATCACACTTCTTAATGTCTCCTACAAGATTATCGCCAAGGCTTTGGCTCTTAAAATCCACCATCTTCTACCTCAGATTGTGTGCCCAGAACAAACTGGGTTTATCAAATCCAGATTTATTTTGGATTATTTTATCGTTGTTTGGGAAGGCATAAAATGGGTCAGACACTCAAACCAGAAATCTGTGTTCATTAAGATTGACTTTTCCAAAGCATATGATCGCATTGAATGGTCGTTTATTCTTGCTATGCTGCAAGCCTTGGGGTTTGGACCCAATTTCATTCAATCTATTTGAATGCTCTTTGTGGATGCCTCAGCTTGTATCACCATAAATGGTCATCAATCCTCTGCCTTTGGACTCTTTCATTCCATTCAGAAAGGGTGCCCGCTGCACCCCTCTTTATATGTGCTTACAGCTAAGGGTTTTGGTTACCTTTTGGCCAATGCGGTTTCCCAGTGGTGGGTCAAGGGCATTTCTCTGCCCAACTTTCAAGCTCAGCTTGTTAGTGTTCATTTTGGTGTTGACTCATTCCTTACCCTTCTGGAGGAAGAAGACTCCATTGTGATGGCTCTTGAGTGTCTTAATACCTCTTGTCTTGCTTTCGGCTCTACCATCCAGTGGCATAAAAATTTGTGTTATCGACAATCTATCTTGCCCTCTTCGTTGTGGCTGCAACAGTATGGATGGAAGTGGAGTAGGCCTGGAAATTTTTTTCGGTTTGTAGGCATTCCCTTTGCTTTGCAGGCATCACCGACTGAGCTTTCGAAAGTCGTACTCTCCAGAGTTGAGTAGAAGCTTGCTTATTAGGTTACCAAGGCCCTCTCTTTAGTAGGGAAATTCTAGGTGTGTTCCAAAATTCTAGCAACCACCCATGTTTATTATTCTTCTTGTTGGGCCCCCTCCAAAGCTGCCTATGGCAAGCTTGAGAAACTGCTTCGTGACTTTCTCTGAGCCTCCTCTGAATCTCACAGAGGGTTTCATCGTGTAGCTTGGGAATTTTGCTGCCTTCCAAGAGACTCGGGAGGTCTTGAGTTGTTGTCTACTCAACGACAAGGGACTGCTCTGTGTGTTAAATGGATTATTTGTGCCCTTACTAGGGATGAGACCTGAAAAATTCTTTTCAAGCATAGTATTCAATCCAGCTTCCCTGTTCATAGACCTGCTTGGAAGGGGATTGGCTTTCAAACCCTTCTGGTCATGAATGAACCAGTCTAGATTGTTGGGACTTTTGTGGCCAAAAGTATCTAGCGGGACTGGGAAGCTATCAAACCCTAGCTCCGTTGGGTTGGCCCTAGTTTTTGAGATGGGCTCTCTCTCAACTAGCACAATATTTAGTGGTTGCTTCTTTTTGCTAGCAATGGTTAGCCATTGGCTAAGTCATCTGGGCTTAAGACAATCAGATTTCACAAAAAGGGTTTCCAGACCCACCATGCGTATTATGTCGTGGGAGGTTTTTTGTGCCCAGTACAAGTTTCATAACCAGGACCATGCTACTTATGATGGTCTAGTGAATGCCATTCCTACTGAAATGCTTCATAAGGCTGGAATTCATGGGACCAAACCTTGGTGGAAATACTGGAAGTGGTATCTAGACACCCCTTTCAGGAACTACAAGTCTCACCTTGGTTATAGGTGGCTCTCACCACATTTTCCTATGATTTAGAGATTGAACTAGAGGTGGCTTCTTCAATCTCCTGCTCATGTCTGGCGTAAAATATTTGCTACCACTTGGTCTGCAAGTGTTAAGCTGAAGCTTGCCCACTTTTCCTAGTGTATTATTTTCCAGGGCTTGCCTGTGGGCTCTTGGCTGGTTCACCTGGGGGTCCAGGACCCTTGTTGCCCTTTTTGTAGGCAACCTGAGAATTTTAAGCATCTTTTATGGTTTTGTCTCAGAGCGTAACAACTTTGGACTTGGATTCATGACTTTTTTCGGTCCTTTCGACCATAACCTTTCTCCTGGCATATGGTGTTGCTAGGAGATTCTCCAAGATTTCCTGCAAAAGTCACCCAGATTTGGCACACTTTCAGGGTGGAAATTCTCTTCAGTATTTAAAAAGACAAAAATTCTTGCATTTTTTCACATACTCAAATGGATATTCATGTATCTTTATATGCTAAAGCTATGATTTGCTCTAATGTGCTTTTACAGGTTCAAGTACAAGCTAACAAAGTTGCACTTGAGGTTGCTCGCCTCCAGGTGGACCATTAGGGTAACACCCCTTGTACTGTTGCTTGGGTCCCCGCTTCGCCCACCTCTTCCCGTAGTCGGTCACCCTCCAGGGGCCGGCAGTGGAGTGGCTCTACGCATCCCCATTCACAACCCCTGCCTCTGCAGGATTCTCGCACTCCTCGGCGAAACCGTACTCCTCCGTCGCGGCTAGCTAGGGGTGGCCTTTTGGCGGTGCTTTAGGGAGCGGCAGTGGTGGTTCTGGGTGGCCCTCTAATGATCCTCCTGCTTTTGGCTCTAGTTGGCCAGTTACTGGTAAAACGTTCCTGCATCTGGTGCTTGCAATCTCGCCCCGGTACAAGGAAGAAGATATGGAGAAAAAAGATGTTGATGATGGTTGGGGTCCTCCTCCTGACGTCACTCTAGACCCCACTGATGTATGGGGGAAAAATTTGGATGACAAAGACCCTCCTGGCTCTGCTAGCACTACTCTAGCCGCTTAATGGCCTTTTTATCTACTTTGTAATTTTGGACTTCTAGGCTTAGCCCATGTGATCTGTTGATTTTTTGGGCGTTGCCCATTTGACTCTTAGGGTGTTCCTTTCTACCACCCACCCTTTTTTTGTGAACATGTATCTTTATATTTGAATTAATATAGATAGCTTCCTATTCATCAAAAAAAAAATGAACCTAAAACTAATACTTATGACGCTCAAGCTTTCTAAGCTAAAGGAGGTCATTTTCCGAGGAACCAAAACAAAGGACTGTTTACCACATCTGATCCTCCAACTAACAATATGGTACCCCCAAATCCTAGAGTGGATATAAATCCCCCTCCACCCAAAGGGCCACTTGAAATTCCCAATAGAAGGTACTCTTATTTTATTCCTAAACAAAAATGCAACAACATGGAGTATGATCTGATTAAAGAGATGCAAAAACAAATGACTTCCCTATCATTCTTTAATATTCTAAAATGGTGTCATGCTCAATGCAAATTTGTGTTGAAAGATTTTGCTGACATGGATCAATTGAAGGGAAAAGAAAAGGTAACTTCCACTGCTAAAATGAATACAACTTTATATAGAGGTAAGACATGAGTACCACCTTTCTTGTTGAGTTTGAGGATTTTTGGAAAGAACTTACATGATTGTCTCCTAGATTCTAGAGCCTCAGGTAATGTCATGCCATTTTCTATTTGTAAGAAATGAGGCCTAACCTCGATCCAAAATCACAAGAAGTTCATACAACTGGATAAAACTGAAGTCAATGTTGTAGGAGAATTAAAGAATGTACATGTGTAGTTTGGATTAGACCCAAGGATTCAAAATCACATGGATATTCAAATTGCTGACATTCCTGAGATATATGGTATGTTGTTGAGCAAGGATTGGGTGAAGATCATAGGAGGTTATCTTTCGTTGGACTTCTCACACATGTGGTTTCCATGGAAAGCTATGGCAAGTCAAATTAGGATAGAGAGTGAACCTCACCTAAATCACATCATAACAAAGTATGATCACCCCAATGAGGTTGCTTATTTCAAAATGGAACTAGGTGTTTATAGAATGAATGAAGTTATGACCTTTTCAACACAAAATTATGATCAATTGCAACCGTTAAAAAATAGTGATTCTATGAATTCCATTAACCAGGAAGTGTTAATCCAAAAGCTACATCAAGACAAGTTGGTCTTGGGAGAGGAGGAAAATTTGTGGAGCTTACTAGTTCCAAATCGGTGTAGGGTCCATTATCAGAACCATTCTGAGCTACTTGTCAACCTTGTATTCGTATTCTAAATTAGTTTTGTTAGTTATCAAACACTCCAAAAAAAATTTATGACAGTCTCAAATCAGTTTTCACTTGAAACTAATGCTACACTTGTTTTGACAGAAATCAACAACGCACAAGAAAGTGTTTCGTCATCCACTCATTAGCCTTTCAACTTATCTCTAAATATACAAACTAATATCAAAGAACCCAAGGAAATGCTAGATACCCTTGCCCCTTCTCACCTTCCAATTCTAAAAGAATTACTCAAAGAGAAAGTGAGTTATAAAACCGATAACCATGAGGATTTGCAAGAAACAGTTTATGCACATGTGCTTAATTTAAACAAAGTATCTAATAGCCATCAGGTATAGAGATCTCCTGACATCAACATCCTAGACCAGTAAAATTCATCATTCACTCCTCTTAAACAACCTAAGACTGATCTTAAGAAAAAGGTTTTACCCCAAGACCATTTATGGACACTCAAGTTTGATGGCTCTAAATCTAAACTAGGGAGTGGAGCTGGATTTGAATTGACTAAGCTGAAAGGGAAAACATATTTTGCTTCTTACAGGTTGTAGTTTGGGTGTACTAAAAATGTTACAAAGTATGATGCATTGGCCAGGGGGCTTATGTTTGCACATTGGAAGAAGGTACAAGGCCTTAGGGTGCTGGGAGGCTCAAAATTGATTGTGAAGCAGGTTCATAGCCAATATACCTATCACAACAAAATATTGGTAGCCTGCTTGAATATGGTGTGGAACCTGATTGAGGACTTTGATGCATTTGACATTAAGTTGATTACTAGGGAGAATAACTAGATTGCAGATGTACTAGCAGTAGCAGCTTGTACACTCGAGTCTATATAGGATTCCAAATTAAAGAGGTTTTTTTTTAGTTTGTGTCAGTCCTAGCTATTCCTGCCAATATTAGGAACTTTCAGGATTTTGATGGTGATCAACACATTCTTACCTTTTTGGCAAGTTCATAATTTTTCAAAGGGAAAATAATTGATGAATCAGATAGAGATCAAGGAGACTAGGAGCCAGAGGATTTTGATATGGAAGGCATAATCGACCTAAAATATAATAGCATCCCCAAAGGAATGGTGGCACTAGAGAGGATTTTTTATTCAAATCCTTGTGCTCGGGAGAAATTACCTATAGATGCTAATGGGGGGATGTACAAAACTTACAATCTAGAAGATATAGGCCTAGAAAGAAATATCTTCATTGGAAAGACTTGTCCAAAAGATATCTGTGACGAGATTTTGAAAGTGTTGAAGGAAGACATCGCAACTATTGCATGGGGATATGAGGATTTGAAAACATTTGACACCTCAGTGATAACACATACTATTCCTTTGAAGCTTCAAGCAAAGTCGTTTCGTTAGAAGCAGTGACCAATCATTGCTTTGATTGAACCCCTTATCCTCAAAGAGGTAGAAAAATTGTTATCAACCAAAATAATTTTTCCTATTAGGCATTCTACATGGGTCAAAAATTTGGTACCTATGCACAAAAAGAATGGAGAACTTAGGTTATGCGTGGATTTCAAAAATCTAAACAAAGCTTTGAAAAAGGATAATTATCCTCTTCCCTCCCTTGATGAAGTAATACAAATTGTCAATGACTCACAGATGATGTTGTTCCTAGACGGTTATTCAAGATATAACCAAGTACTAGTTAACTATGAGGATCAAATGAAAACTTCCTTCACACTGAAGTGGGGAACATTTGCTTACTAGAGAATGTCGTTCGGCCTCATCAATGTTGGAGCAAATTTTCAGTGCGTGATGGATGTAGCTTTCAAGGATTCGGTAGGTAAATGTATTGTAATTTACATGGGCGATTTAATAGTCTTTTCTAAGAATAAAGAAGACCATGTTACTGACTTGGCAAAGGTTCTAGAAAAGTGTATAAAATTTGATGTTTCCTTGAACCTGAAGAAATGTATATTTGGGGTTTCAAAAGGGAAGTTGTTGGGTCATATAATTTTAGAAAGAGGTATTTCCATTTATCCTGATAGAGTAGAATCTATTCTGAAATTACCTATGCCTGGCAGTAAAAAGGAGATGAGATCTTTCTTCAAAAAGATAAAGTTCGTGAGGAAGTTTATAACTAGGTTTGGAAAGATTGTCAAACCATTAAATGAAATGATGAAAAAGGATGCAAAGATAGAATGGAGTAACGAGGCAAAGGAAAATTTCTCTCAAATAAAGAAATAAATTTTAGAAGCACCTATCTTAAGTAGTCCTAATTACTTACATCGTTTCTTTATCTATTCTTTTGCATCTGACCATTCATGTGCTGCTGTTTTGACACAGCGAAAGGACAAAGGGGACAAATGACCAATAGATTTCATGAGTTCCCCATTTAAAAATGTTAAGATAAGGTATCCACCATTAGAGAAGCAAGCCTTTTCCTTGGTAAGAGTTATCAAGAAGTTTTTTCACTACATCTTGCACAAAAAAATTATAGCCATCGTCCCAGATCCATCAGTGAAGTCCCTACTCATGCAGAGTGAACTAGGAGAGAGAAGGGGGAAGTGGATGGTGATTTTACAAGAGTTAGATTTAGAGATCTACCCCATGAAGTTGGTTTGGGGATGAGGCTTTACCAAAGCAATGGTTGATGTAGATTCCAAGATCACCTATCAACAATATACGATCCATTCATTCATTGGAGATCCCTGGTACACTACTCTAATCTCCTTACTATTGAATAACAAGTGTCTTGATGGGATGAACACAACACAAAGGAGAGTGTTAAGGATGAAAACTGCTCACTACATGATTAAGGGTGGAGCTTTGTATAGAAAAAACTTTGAAGGTGTGTCCTTACGTTGTTTAGACCAACAATAAGCGAAGCAAGTTATTGCAAAATTTCACGGAAAACATGGTACCAGACATGGTTGAATAGATGTTATGGCTCACCAGATCTTGAGTTCAAGGTATTATTGGCCACACATATTTTGAGATGCTCAACAACATGTAAGGACATGCCATACATATCAGACATCAGCATCTAGAGAGCAGAACCCAACAATGCCATTGTAGCTAGTGTATGAGGTAAGGTCATTTGCCCAATGGGTGTTGGATTTTGTTGGACTAATTAATCTTAACTCATCTATAGGTCATAAATTAATTTTGAGTACAACTACTTATTGCACACGATGGATGAAGGCTCAAGCATATAGAAATTGCACCACCGCTATAGTCACCAAGTTCCTGAATGAACATATCATCACCAGGTTTGGGGTACCCTTCACTCTGGTATGTGATAATGACCCAACCTTTTCTTTTGCATAGTTTATTCAGTGGGCCTTTGAGTATAAGATTTTTTTGAAATATTCTTCAAACGATTATCCACAAAGCAATGGGGTAGCTGAGTCTACCAATAAATTTTTTTTGGAAGTAATCAATGTTGAGAAATATGACTCAAATTTACTAGCTTGATCAACTTCCTGGAGCAGTTGTGTTTTCCTCCTTCATTAGCCTAAGTTAAGTCTTTGGTTTTCAATTTTTTATAACTGAACTTATGGGGTTCTAAAGTTTCATAAACTCCCAACTTAGCAACTATGAAGTGAAGGTTAATCCCTTTGTTGTCGGCGTGTCACAAGTTTTGTGAACTTCGCAACCTCTGACTTGAGGTTTGAAAGTTTGAGTTTTTGAAGTGACAGAGCGATCCCTTTGTTGTTGGCATGTCGCAGGTTTTGAGAACTTTACAACCTCTGACATGAGGTTTGGAAGTTCGAGTTTTGGGAAACCAAGCGATCCATGTGTTGTCGACGAATCGCAGGTTCTGGGAACTTCACAACCTCTGACATGAGGTTTTGAAGTTGGATTTTTCAGCGATATAGCGACTTGGAAGCCGACGGATGTAGGACTTAATAGGATGGTGGATCATGATCGAAGGCTGATAGGTGGTGATGATGTGGAGGATAGATGGCATGTAGGTCCATGTTCTTGGTAAACATTAGTGAGATGGTAATGAATGTCTCTTCGACTGGGCAACATGGTGTTAGGTGGATAACCCTAAGTTCGACACTGGAGATTTGTTCGATTGCTTATTCGACGGCCAGAAATAGATTTTGAACAATGGAATGTGGCTCAAGGTGGAAACCTTAATGGGGTGTTGCATTTGAATAGTCAGAGGATGTAGAGTGTTGGTTAATGAAGCCAGGCAGGCCAAGGGTACTAGGTGTGGGTAGACTAAGAGGCTGGGTGCAGGCCGAGGTTACTAGGTGCAGATAGGCTGAGAGGCTGGGTGCAGGCCGAGGCTACTCGAGGTGAGAAGGTTGAGTTGTTGGAATGGTCGAGAGGCTAGGAAGCCAAGAGAGAGATGATTCTTATAGAAGGCGAAGGCTAAGCGGCTATGTGATAGAGAGGCCGAGAGGCCGATGGTCGAGCCGTGTGGCTTTGTAGCTGAATGAGATGTCTCTCGTTGAGAGAGGTGGTCGCGTTGGGTTATGTTGCCACATATTCTCTAGAATGGAACAAGACGTAAATCTCCTATAAAGGCCATGAGCTTGATATTGTATTGTAACTATATTTTGTTGTTGAATGATACAATGGCGATCTGGGCTTTTGGAGTGTGGGATTTTTACCTGAAAGGGTTTTCCCCATGTATATTTGGGTGTTCATGTCTTTTGTTTCATCTTTCATGGTTGTTAATTCCATTTGTTGAATCTATTAATGGTGTTGTTGAAACTGGTTAAGCATGAGTTTCTTTTAAAAGGATTAATGTGGGAAATGAACTATGTTTGATTCCGCTTTATGGCATAGTAGTACGTGTCTTCTACCAAAGGCACTGATCTTGGATGTTTCTTTCTGAGATGCCTGATCATATTTCCTAACAAGTGACCTATTAGATCCCTCTTCTAGGGTGTGTTTCTTCCTAGTGTGTTGTTGGTTCTAGGTATTCCTTCTGTGAAGATTTCTTAGTTTGTCAGGCTTGAGGAAATCCAGAGGAATTAGCTAATGTGTTGATCCTTTGATGAGTAGAAGTTATTTCTTTTTTGTTTAAGTTTCTGAGACAACACATAGCATGGAAGATGGTGAAGATGGAGAGACTGGAACTGGTCATATTGGAATGTTGTGATCTGAGGTTCCTAGTTGGCAGTGGTATAACCTTGATGCATGGGGTAGAATTTTTTCCTTCGTGGCTATGTTGCGGAAAGAGCTTTCATATTGCGTGTCGGTGTGAGAGGCTCCCTGATGATATGGAGAAGCTTGGGTTTTTTTTTTTTAGTCATGGAGTAATGTGCTTATGTTGGGTGTTTTTCTTGGTATTGGAAGGCACATTCTTATGGTACCCTGATTGTAAGTAGGCTATGGAGTTGATCATTAGATGATCTGGAAGCTTCTGAAATAGCATGTCTCTCTCGGATGCATGTGCATGCTGGTGGTTTTGGAATTGGCTTGAAATGGGCCTAGAGTTCTTAAACTACTATTTCCTTTTAAGGATGGTTTGTAGTTGCATGGGTCTATGGTTTTGCAGGTTTTACACAGTCATGCAAAACTTGTGGTTATGTGGAGCTGTTGTTAAGCTATTTTCTAGACCCTGGCTTTTGGGGTGTGACTAGATGAGATAGTTGTAGTTCAACATGGTTTGAGGAGGTGTGATGTCTTCTTTGCATGGAACTGTTGATAGGTGATTTGTCACTCAACATTCTTGTGGTATTGCTTGCTGAGTTCCTAGACTATGGTGCTAAAGTTGTGGACATGATTGGCGAATTGGATTTGAGCTTGATCTGGTGTTTGAGTCAAGTTGTCTACGTTGTTATTCTCTTTGAGATCTCATTTTTGCATTTTCCAATGCGATGATGGGTTTGCATCTTTCTGTTGAATGGATCTATGGGTTGTACAATGTTGTGGGTTGTCTTTACCTACATGTTTGTTGTGGGACAACTCAGAAGTGGACTATCTATATCCACGAGGTTGATTCTATGTTGGTGCAAACTTGTTACCTGGCCTTGTCTGTGGTCACTTGTGCATTGGTGTAGCTGGTTTGAGATGTGAGGATGGATGGTGTCGAGTACCTAAATAGTCGGTTATGGGGACTTGTAGCATGTGTATCACGATGTCATGAATAGCTTGGATACATAATTTTGTGTAAGCTTTTAACAATGATGGTGTTGTCTGCTTGGTTTGGAGATCTTGGTGTCACTTGGTATTGTTGTCAGAAAGACATGTTGTGTGGACCTGAAGGATTTCCTGTATAGCAGATGTTTGGTCATGATGCTTGGAAAGCTCAATATCATGGTTTCAATGGAAGCTTTAGCAATGACCGTGGATTCATCACTTACTCATGGATGGTCTTCTCTAGCATTGTAGATGTTACTAGGAGGAGCTTTTAGATCCCATTGTTGCAGAAGGGTTCTTTCATATTTGCATGGACACTATTTGAGGATGTGTAACATCTCGTAGCCATGGCGGATTCTTGGAGTTGTTGGTTGAGGTGTTGGCGGTGCTTGACAGGTGATGTTGGTTTAGAGTTTCTTATGTTTCATGTCATTATATACTCTTGATTACGCATTATATTTTTGAGATGATGCATTGCTCTTGAGACCATGGTATGTTCACTTGGGGCATGGGATCTCCTAAGGGGGATGTGTAGATCATGATGTCATGACAAGTTCCTAGTTCAGATGATTGGAGCTTTGATAATAGTCTGATAATTCTTTATGTATTGGGTGCATTGGTCATATGCTTAAGAACTTCATGATGGTGCAGTGATGCATTTGGAGTTTAGCATGAGATGATCAGTTGTAGGTGCTCATGGATACATGAAGAATAAGGTGAGGCTATATTTCTCTTATGAGAGAAGTGTTGTTGATGGTTACTCTTGGTGAGATTTCAGTAGAAAGTTTGAGGAGCCTTCACCTTGGTTGGGTGTGAGTTCAACAAAGACCAATGAGGAGATTGCTCTTGGAGAAGTCATGATGACTTGGTTATCCTGGAGGAGCATTCTCATTCCCCACTTTTGGTCTACTCAGAAGTTTATCACTTGAGAGGTATTTCCCATTGTTTCTCTTAGGTTTTTTATGCTTTCTTTCATGAATATGGATCTTGAACTATTATTAGATGATTATGAAGGATTCATTGTGATAGATGGATAGCATGGTTATCTCCTTATGCATTGTGATTACATTCATTAATGTTGAGTATAGGAGATGTTTTTGGCATATTTCCTTAAATGGAAAATGAAATGGTTTGATCTTCTAGGAGAAGCTTACATCCATATAATTACATGAAATATATGTTGTATTTGATCTTGGTGTTTGAACAGTTGGATGTTGTTAAGGCTTTTCTTTTGGGGTGTTGTGAAGGAGATCATACTTAACACAGTTGGCATTTAGAGGTGTATGTAGGAGCATTTTCTAAAGGTTCATGATGTGTAGAGGTGTTCTCTTTGTCCTTTGTTGGGTGTGGTGAGAGTTGTGTGCATATCATTGTGGATGATTCCTTAGTACTACATGATATGGTTTACACTTGTTATATGATGCAATAGGTAGACTTGATATGCCTTGATCTTTCAAGTTTGGCATTACCCATGCAGTGGGAGTTCTTGAATGTATTTTTTCTTCTTTGACTAGTTGGAACATGGAGCTTGTATTTGCAGTTGATGGGTTGGCTATGTAAGTGGCATGAGTTTATTGATGAGGATACCTTTGAGGTATGTGTGATTGGATGGAGTAGCACTTGCTGTGTGTGCTATTTTAAGTCGTGTGGGTTGATCAGTTGGATGGGAGAAGTTAATTTTCTGGTTGTTGTTCTAGCTGATGTTCTATCTTGTTTCTGGAGAATGACTTCATGCTTGTGTTCATGATTGAGGGCTTTGAAGCTGATGTTATGTTTCTTTTGTATAGCATGTAAGCATAGTGGAGTGGTGGTAGTGTTGAATCCCTTTCCATCAATAGGATCTTATGCTTGTGTTCTTGAGACTAGTGCATATACGCCTTGGCTCATTCCTTTCTCCTATGGTGGATGGTTGGAATTGTTGCCTGAGTTGGTGGACATCTTGGATGTTGTTGCAGGTGTCTTGGTTGGAGTGTGGAAGCATTGTTTATGATTCTTGAGTTTGCATTGGAAGGAGCTAGTAATTTCTTCATCAAGTGGGAGAATGTTGAGAAGTGTGACTCAAATTTACTGCTTGATTGACTTCCTAGAGAAGTTGTGTTTTCCTCCTTCATCGGCCTGAGTTAAGTCATTGGTTTTCAAGTTTTTCTAATTGAAGTTGTGTGGTTCTAAAGTTTCATAACCTCCTGAATTAGCAATTGTGAAGCAAAGGTTAATCCCTTTGTTTTTGGGGTGTCGTGGGTTTTGCAAACTTCTCAGCCTTTGACTTGAGGTTCAAAAGTTTAGGTTTTTTGAGCGATAGAGTGACCCCTTTGTTTTCGGCATGTTGCAGGTTTTGAGAACTTCACAACCTTTGACATGAGGCTCAAAAGTTCAAGTTTTGGGTGATAGGGTGATCCCTATGTTCTTGGTGAGTTGCAAGTTTTGGGAACTTCACAACCTCCAACATGAGGTTTTGAAGTTAAGTTTTCCAACGATATAGCAACTTGGAAGCCAACAGATGTGGGACCCGATAGGATGGTGGATCGTGATCGAATGTCGATAGATGGTGATGACATGGAGGATAGATGGCATGTGGACCCATGTGCTCAGTGAACTTCGATGAGATGGTAATGAATGTCTCTTCAACTTGGTGGCATGGTGTTAGGTGGATAACCCTAAATTCAACGTTGGAGATTTGTTCGATTGCTTATTTGACGGCCAAAATTGGATGTTGGATGATGGCATGTGGCTCGAGGTGGAAACCCTAATGTGGTGCGGTAGTTGAACAGTCAAATGATGTAGAGCATTGGTCAATCAAGGCAGGAAGGCTGAGAGGCTGGGTGCTAGTCGAGGTTACTAAGTGCAAGCAGGCCGAGAGGTTGGGTGCAAGCCGAGGTTACCAAGTGCAGACAGGCTGAGATATTGGGTGCAAGCCAATGTTACTTGAGATGAGTAGGTCGAGTTGTCGAATTGGCTGAGAGGTTGGGAAGTTGTGAGAGAGATGATTCTTGCAGAAGGAAAAGGTCGAGCGGCTGTGTGATAGAGAGACAGAGAGGTCGGTGGTCGAGCCATGTGGCTTTGTAGTTGAATGAGATGTCTCTCGCTGAGAAAGGTGGTCACGATGGGTTATTCTACCAGATATTCTCTAGAATGGAACAAGATGTAAATCTCCTATAAAGGTCATGAGCCTGATATTGTATTGTAACTGTACTTTGTTGTTGAATAATACAATGGCGATCTGGGCTTTTGGAGTGTGGGTTTTTTACTTGAAAGAGTTTTGCCCACGTATATCTATGTGTTCATGTCTTTTGTTTCATCTTTCATGGTTGTTGGTTCTGTTTGCTAAATTTGTTAATGGTGTTGTTGAAATTAGTTAAGCATGAGTTTCTCTCAAAAGGATTAATGTAGGAAATGAACTATGTCTGATTTTTCATTATGGCATAGTAGTACGTGTCTTCTACTAAAGGCACTACTGATCTCGAATGTTTCTTTTTGAGATGCCTGACCATATTTCCTGACAATCAAAAAGTTATTAGAAAGTAATCCTAGGGACTGGCATACATAGTTAAAATTCACCTTATGGGTGGATAGAACTAGAATTAAAGTTGTCCTAGGGAATTTACCATATAAATTAGTCTCTGGATAGGACCTCGTCTTTCCTATTAATCTCCAAATACTTATTTTATGATCCATGAAATAATTTTATGCCAATGATGATAGGATAGAGGATAGGCTAACTAATTTGCTGAACTTAGAAGAATAGAGGGATGTTGCTTTGCAACAATTTTCCAAACATCAAGTTGTAGGACCAAGTGTTGGTTTGACAAGAGATACAAGATCAAGGCCTTTAGGTTGTCTGATATTGTGTTGCAATGGGATAATTCTAGAGAGAAGAAAGGTGACCACCATAAATTTGATAGATTATGGTTAGGACCATACCAGATTGTTGAAATCCTTGGTGAAAATGCTTTTTGATTGAGTACCTTAATGGGAGAATCTGTTCCAGTGCCCATCAATGGATAGTTTCTCAAGCACTACTTTGTCCCATGAAGGCCTGATGATCCTTCCTTTGTATATAGTTAGTTTAGTTGCTTTTGCTATTTTATTGTTTTGTTGTTACATTTGTTTTTTTTCTCTTGCTATTTTCTTTTGCTATTGGGGTGTGTTTTTTTATCATTATGAAGTAGAGGGTAGTTATCTAAAGCGTACTAGGGATACTATGGCATAGAAATTGATTTAGGTATTTTCAAGTATATCTATCATTCTTTTTCATTCTAAAACTTATGTTTTATGTCTATCGTAATGACAGTTTGAGAGGTCAGAACAAATGGGTATATTCTAAGTGATCTTGTGAAATATGGCTAAATTTGCCACTTATTAATTATAATCATTTATCTCCTTGAGAGTCTAAATATCTTAGGATTGTTGTATTCCTGATTTAAGTGAAATTCAATGTCATAACATTGTCATGATGTCCACTGTAGTTCTCAACTTGATTTCATATTACAATGTCTAAGTATTGAGAAAAGATAAGAAAATATTACTCCAAGAAAGCCAATACCTAAACAAAGGATAAAAGAAGAAATTTTGGAAACAAACTCAATATATTAGGGTGATTCAAGTATCTCTATTAGGGCTATGGATGCCTAGCTAGCAGTAGAGAAATGCTTTGAGAGAACTAGAGGTATCTCTGTTGGGTCTATAGATGTTTGGCTGGCAGCAGAGCAATGCCTAGGATATCATTTCACAACAACTAAAATGACCCACCTCATGTAGCTTGAATGGGAATACAATCATTTTGGGATAGTTAAAGTCTTTAAGGGGGAATGTATCACGAACACACACACTCCGATTCAAATTTTTTGTAAGGATGCACAATTTGAGATTTCAACTCGCCCTTGTTTGTTGTAACCAATCATAATCAAGTTAAAATAATCATAAACTA
The DNA here is from genome assembly GCA_007258455.2 of Sequoia sempervirens. Classification (NCBI taxonomy): domain Eukaryota; kingdom Viridiplantae; phylum Streptophyta; class Pinopsida; order Cupressales; family Cupressaceae; genus Sequoia; species Sequoia sempervirens. The sequence goes on along the minus strand of VDFB02193867.1, from coordinate 52,654,886 downwards.
GAGGTTCTGGGGTGATTGAATCCATCAGTATCCTAAAAATGGGTAAACCATTTTCCTAGTCAAGTCACCACTTTTTATACGTCGTAGAACCACTCCATTTTCTTTTTGTCAAAATGGGCCCCCCATGTTGTTTTTCCCATTGGTGTTTTTGTTTTGGCTTTGGGAGTTGTCTTTTTTACTTCCAAGCCTTTTTTTGTTTGTTTTTCAGGTTTGGGAATCAGATTGGAATTGTCACCTTGAACCTTCATCAAGTGCGAAGTTCTCATGTTTGTCCCAATTCTAATCCCTGTGTTTCTTCCTTGTTTTGTTTTGCTTTGTCAAATTCGAGTTTCAGAAAGGAACTTGAACTTTGCACTTCAAGAAGGTTCAATTTCCTTGGTCCATTCCAATTCCAATCTCCACTTGCTCATCTTCTTGTTTTTTCAGAAACAGGTTTTGGAGTGGAACCGACACTTGGCACCTTTCGGGGTTTCAAATTCCAACTTCCATCCCGACTCTGATTTTCGATTCTTTTTCTTTTGTCTGTTTCAGAATCGAGTATCGGACCGGAACCAAGAACCTTTCCAAGGTTCCTATTCCTAGTTCCTTCTTGATCTTGATTTCCATGTCCTTTGCGTTTCTTCCTGTCAGGTTCATGTTTTAGAATGAGTTCAGAACCTTACATTCTTTGAAAGTTCTTGTGCTGGGTTCCTTCTCGACCTCAAATTCTAACTTACCTTGTGAATTTTGTGATGGTTCATTAATGAGTGTTGCCCCAATCTTGAGGCTCGAACTACCTCGCATTAATGGCAGTTAGTTTGCCCGTGTGATCTAGTTTATATTTCGACTGCCCTTCAATTTTGGCTCATAATTTCTTTGTATTTTCAACGAAAAGAGCTAGAGTGGAGTAGAGGATTTGGGGCATGAGGTGAAATTTGGTGATTTTGGATCAGGCATCGTCATTTTTGGCATCACAATTTTTGAGGTAGGGGTTTTCCATTCTTCTTTTTCTTGTTTTCTTGTTTCTTGCTCGTGTTCTTGCTTGTTCATTCACGTGTTTTGTTTGTTTTTGCTTGTTTTATTGTTTTTTCCTTTTTTACCATTTGGTTCGTTTGTGTCATTCCTCTTTTGGGTGTTTGTTGTTTTTACTTTTTTTTATCTCATTTTTTTGTTCACAGGTTTCTTTGTTCCCGTCGTGCCCTAGCCCGTTTAGGGTTTCTATACTTTTGGGTTGGCCTCGTTTGAAAATTTTGAAAGTATTTAATTACGTTGGCCTTTGCAAAATAGAGTTTGAATCCTATGCTCTTCTTGCATTTGATCCTCGAGATCATAAAATTTGATTAAGTATTGGTTGGTCTTTTATTAGGGTTCTAATGTTTGTAATAGTCCCAATCCCGAATCCTGAAGAGTTCTATAAAAATTAGAAAATCACTTTGTCATCCCCATGATCAATCATATTCCAATTCCAACTTCCGCATATGTTGCGGGATCGAGTTTTAGAACTAATCCATAATTTTGCACCTTTGTGTGGTTCTAGTTCCTGATATTATTCCGGTTCCAACTTCTGAACTTTGGTTAGGATCAAACATCAAAACGAAACCTCACCTTGTCTGAAATGATTGATTTGGTGCCAAGTTCCAACTCGATCCCAAATTTTGACTTTTATTTGGAAATCATAATCAAAATGAAGCCTTAACCTAATACCATGAGGAAGGTTCCAATGCTAGTTGTTCTGATTCTGATTTCCACATTACTTTCAAGATCAGATGTCAGATCAAAACCAGATCCTTGACACCACAATGAGTTCCAGGATTAGGTTATATCCCGATTCTAAATTCCAACCTTTGGTTGGGATCAGACTTCGGAGTGAAACTTAAACCCATTCCATTTTCAAAGTTCATGTGCCAAGTGTTGTCCCAATCCTGACTTTTGATACACTTTCTTTAAGGTTTTGATTCTGAGTGTTGTCCTGATCCCGACTTCTAATCAACCTTTCCACAAGGTTCAAGTGATGAGTTTCAACCTGATTACAATTTCTGATAGAATGTTAAGGAAGTTTTGTAATGGTCATGTTCCAAGTGCTATCCTGATCCCGACCTTCGAAAATAACATAAATATTATGAGAATGAGTACTTATTTCAAGATATAGAGTTTTAATATGGAGTGTATTTAATGTCTAACTCTTTGCAGTCCTTGTTCTAACTAATGAATGCAATGGTTGTAGGTCTATTAAATGTCTACTTCAAAAGAGGATATTGGCACCAAAGAGGTGCAAGAGGTACAAGAAGTGGAAAAAGGAAAAAAGGCTAAGAGATTGAATCCAAAACAACTTCCCTTGACAATGAAGTATAAATTTCAAGGAAATCTAGTGCCATCAAAGTTTGGGTTAGAGATAATGAAGATAATTGATACATTGGTTGGTTACATTGACCTCAAGCAGTTTGTGAAGGATAATTTCTTAGAAGCTGCCAGTCAAAGGTCTAAGAAGATTTCTAATTCAGGACTGAAACATGTAGCCTCATTTCCCATGGCTGTGCAATATCTTGAATTCATACTAGCTGTCGTACACGTATGCAACCCAATCTAGAGGAAATGTATTGATCCTTGGGGGACTGAAATAATTGATTTAACAATGAGAATGATAAGGTTACTCTTTGACTTACCTCCTCATCCTAACCTCAAAATCATGATAGAAGCTGAGGCATTGCACCAATATGAGGCAAATGTGGATGATAACCTAAGATTTATAAATAAGAAGTGGTTGAAAACAAAGAAGTCAATAAAGCAACTATCCACCAAACATAGGAGGTCTAACTTCTCTATGGAAGTAGGTGAGGTCATCACACTATTGTCCAGGGCATTTGGGAAAGAGGAATCACATGCATTTGAGAACTGGATGTTCTCTTTTATTCAAATTGTTCTTGTGGAAAATAGTATTTGGACTAGGGAAAAATGTTGTTCAATGCCATTCACAATTAGCTCACCAAGGTGAAGGATACCAAGGTGTTCTATATGAGTTCTTATATAATCTACTATGCTGCAAGAATGGGAAAATTTCTAGGCCTGAACACATAAGGGGTTCTTGGGAAAGCAGCTAGAGAAAATAGAGTCTGGAAGTATTATGACCAATTGGAGCTCAAGAAGGTGGAAAAACATTTCAAACGAGTTAATGACATCTGCTTTCCTGTATGTTGTTATTAACCGATTGATGGGAGATGTTGGCTTCAGATTGACTCCAAAGCCATGAATTTTATTGAAGAATGGGGGAGTTGGTTTATTTAATTACCCAAAATTACTTACATTAGATTGTTTGGTTTTGACAAGGCTCCATTCAAGCTACCAAGGTGCTACAACAATAAAATGATTTTAATGGAATTCTCCTAAGAAGAAGCAGAGGTAAATGCCAAGTTCTTAGAAAAACACAAAGCAGGGTGTCATTCATTTCCTATGGAATTATATTTTTATTCATGTAAATCAATAGTGGTAGCTTCAAGGCTGCAACAGAAGAATTCCAGGCTTGCAATTTGAAATTTTATGAGGAAAGAAATAATTTTGACCCAAAGGGGAATATATATGCATCTTTGTTCCCCTATCATGAGAATCACCTCAAATATTTCTAGGCTAACCTTCATGATCAATTTGGAGTTAGAAAAAGAGGATATGAAAGGTTGATTGTCCCTAAGATGAGGGATTTCAATATTAAAGATAATATACCTGAAGGGTTGTTAGATGATGGTGTCCTCCTTGATCCTGAATATGAGGTAGATGAAATTGAAACAAAAGAGTTGGATCCTATCAACTGAATGGAAAAGGAACAATTTGACATAAACAAGGTTTCTGAGGTGGTTATTGATCGGAGCATAAAATTAATTTACATACGCCTCAACCGGCCTTAAGGCAGAGCTACAAGGAAAAGAAAGGATTCCCAGGTTGAATCATCTTCAGTTGTCAAACCAAGGAAATATTAGAGGACTAAGAAGCAACCTTCACAAGCAGGAGAAGAAGCAATTACAATGGAAAAGGTAACAAAATCCTTTCAAAAGGCTATAGTCACCTACCAAGTTGTTACTGTTGGAGTTGTTCTAGGTTTTGGTGCTAATCCCATTTCTATCGTGTATCTTGGAGAAAAAATAGTTCAAGAAGGTTAGTATACCACTCCACAAACTGAGGAAGTTTACACTAAAGAAACCCCTTCTACAACACCTTCAATGGTAGAAACAACAAATAAAGAAGGGGAAGAGCCCCTTGTAATAAATATCACCAAATCTCTCCCCTCATTTGATTCTGAAGACTCCCCTCTAAGAAGACCTAACTAGAGAAGAGGGAGAAGATGAAGAGTTTGGAGATGAAGAAGCAATTGTAGGAGAAGGAAACCACTAGAGGGAAGAGGAGATGGAACATGTCCTCATAGAAGATGAGCAACAAGAGATAATGGAGAGTGCAAAGAAGCTAGTTGTTGAGGAGTTGGCCAGAGAAGAAGTGGAAGAACAAAGGAAAAAGGATGAAGAAGAAGCTCATAAAATGGAGATGGAACTGAAGAAGATTGCTGACATCAAAGCTGAAAAATGAGAAGTGCAAAAAAGAGAAGCTTGAGTAGCAAAAGGTTTCATCAGTGTCAAAAATTGGAGCAACTTCTACACCTCCACTGCCTTCGAAGCCAACACCCCCAAGTGCTCAGCAGATAACAACTTCACCAAGTATTCCAACATGGCTGAAGTTGAATTTAGAAAAGGGGCAGCATGTCCAAGCTCAACCAGTGAGCTGGGATGATATGATTAAGGAGGTAGATAAGGTAAAGCCTAAAAAGAATCCATGAGCCATACATTCTACCAAGCTAATTGTTGAGGGGGATTTAATTGTAGAAATTTTTACCCCAATTGTAGACAAATATGACAGAGAATTGCAGGCTATTGATTATCAAATAAGCACAGTCAATCTGGGAAAGCAAACTTGTAATTAGCAGATGTCGCTTCTAGATTTGGCTGCTACTTCAACTAAGTCTAGAATGGAAAAGGACAAACATGTTAAGGATGAGCTAAAAGCACAAGTTGGACAGATGAAAAAGTTTCTAAAGGAGCTCACTAAATCAACCATATAACAACCAACACCATCAGAGGTTCTTGTATTGATGAGTCAAGAAGAGGTTGATGAGCTAAATGAAATGAAGAGAAAATCTCAAATGTTTGATGTATGGATTAATATTCTCCAAAAAGAAATAGGACTCCTTGACCAAGGATATAAGTATTATGATGAAGCAAAGACATTGGGTCAACAAATAATAGAATATATTAAAAAATGGTGGGACAAAGAAGAAAAATACAGAAAATATCTAAAGAAGTTAAAAGCTATCAATAAGAAGCCCAGGGAAATGTTGATTGATTCAAGAAATTTAGGAGATGAGGATCTTGAATACATCAAAAAGGCTATCAATATAATCATCTTTCGATCAAAAATCCTCATCGAACATAGGGTCAATTTAATCAAAATTCAGCATGAGGTATGGGATTATACTTTAATATTTGAATAGATTGTTGGCTGCATTACCACCAAGAAGTCTCCAAGCTCCTCGCCAACTTGTGAGTTGGATTCCTTAGAGAAGACAAAGGAAGAATGGAACAAATAGTTGGTGAGTTTGATAAAGAAAGGAGATGGCCCTATTGAAACTCTTCTAGATGAATTGATGACCATTAGGTCTGATACGAAGTGGGCTTCAAGAGACATCAGTCAGATGCACAAGGCCACTAAAAGCAGATGAAATGACCTTATCAATATGATCCCTAATAACAGGACTAGGTCCATATTTTCCTCGATTCCCCTTAAAAGCCCCATCAACATTAAGCTTGTAAATATTCGATGGAGGTGGATCCGTTCGATTAACCTTATACAAATCATTAGTTTTAATGATCCATTCTGACTATTTAATTAAAAATATGGTTATTTAAGTTGACCATTGATGTTTATAGAAACTTTTATTATTATTATTGAATAAAGTTTAAAGAAAGATACAATAGAATAAACATCAGTCCAACAATGGGATGAGAAAGAAAAAAGAACTAGAAACCGTAGCACCATCAACATCATATAGACCCAGCTAAACTTACACATAATAATCCAGCTGTAAGAAAGCAGCCAGCATAACAGTGACTCTAATAGCAATAGCAACAACACAAAATAGAGCATACCACTCCAATTATGAAATACAACACGAAGCCCCGACTGAAAATAACAATATTACATCGTTGAACATAAATAACAAAAGCCAATTAAACCTTAAATTTGAAGAAATTTATAGAAACTTTTGTATGCTTGTAAATGAAACAAAAGCCTTCAAACTTCTTTATGATACATAAATAACAGAAGAATTTAGGATTAAGATAATGTTTTCATATTTACATGGAACTGTGACAGAATATTACAGATTAGTATTATCATTTTGGAGGAATGTTGGGACTTCATTCAATGAGGAACCAAAAAGCTTCCACACCAACGTTCAAATCTATTTTGGTAGAAACGCAATAGGTAGACTTCTTTATGATACATAAATAATAGAAGAATTTAGGATTAAGATAATGTTTTCATATTTACATTGAACTGTGACAGAATATTACAGATTAGTATTACCATTTTGGAGGAATGTGGGGACTTCATTCAATGAGGAACCAAAAAGCTTCCACACCAACGTTCAAATCTATTTTGGTAGAAACGCAATAGGTAGACTTCTTTATGATACATAAATAACAGAAGAATTTAGGATTAAGATATTGTTTTCATATTTACATTGAACTGTGACAGAACATTACAGATTAGTATTATCATTTTGGAGGAATGTGGGGACTTCATTCAATGAGGAACCAAAAAGCTTCCACACCAACGTTCAAATCTATTTTGGTAGAAAGGCAATAGGTAGACTTCTTTATGATACATAAAGAACAGAAGAATTTAGGATTAAGATAATGTTTTCATATTTACATTGAACTGTGACAGAATATTACAGATTAGTATTATCATTTTGGAGGAATGTGGGGACTTCATTCAATGAGGAACCAAAAAGCTTCCACACCAACGTTCAAATCTATTTTGGTAGAAAGGCAATAGGTAGACTTCTTTATGATACATAAATAACAGAAGAATTTAGGATTAAGATAATGTTTTCATATTTACATTGAACTGTGACAGAATATTACAGATTAGTATTACCATTTTGGAGGAATGTGGGGACTTCATTCAATGAGGAACCAAAAAGCTTCCACACCAACGTTCAAATCTATTTTGGTAGAAACGCAATAGGTAGACTTCTTTATGATACATAAATAACAGAAGAATTTAGGATTAAGATAATGTTTTCATATTTACATTGAACTGCAGAATATTACAGATTAGTATTTATCATTTTGGAGGAATGTGGGGACTTCATTCAACGAGGAACCAAAAAGGTTCCACACCAACGTTCAAATCTATTTTGGTAGAAACGCAATAGGTAGGTCACATATTCGCGTAGGGTCTGTCATTTAGCAGATCTCTAGGCACTTCTCCTCTATCATGATCATCTGAAGGATTGAAAATAAGTACGTTGAATTTGGTAGTAGGTAGTCTAACTCCAATCTAATTGCAGGGAGAAAACTTGTGTTTTGAGGGTGACTACATTGACCAGGGTGGTCCCGCTTTGACTGTCACCATCAACCGACATTGATTTTACCATGATTTCAACTCAAATCTTATCGTCATGGAATACTTTTTGTTTTGGGTCAAGGAATGCTGCTGTGAGATACCTTTCTTCATACAATCATAGAAGCAATTTCCTTTCAGGATTTTGACACTATTATAACGAAAGTCTTTTAAAAAATTGTATAATTGCAAACTTGTTTACATATTTCTGTTATCACTTCGCTTCCTAATTATTTTATCTTGGGCTTAACTCAGCTCTGAAACTTCATGAATGATTACATTGTCCTTCGTTTTATACAAAAAAATATCATTACTCACACAACCCACATCCTTACAAACGTTGTCCTCTTCTTCTTGTTTTCTTCAACAAGAGAATTCGACTGCCCGGGTAGATAAATGATATGCATAACATGAAAATGAAGCATATAGAATTGACATCAAGTGACAATTACAGTTTGGCTAATTGTCAAATCTTTTTTCTTCACTGGTTTACTAGGGAGGACCACTCCATTCACAATTTTTCTATATGATTCTTTTTGTTTATGGTTTTTCTTTTTTTAGTTCTGTAAAAAATATAAGAAGATAAAAAGTTAAATAATCAATTTAATTAAAGATTATAAGTAATTGAATTCAATAATATCAAAATTGGAGTTCTGTTTATAAAATTGACATCAAGTGACAATTAGAGCTTGGGTAATCTTTTTTCTTCACGGCTTCTTTAGGGAGGACCACTCCATTGACATTTTTTCCATATGATTCTTTCTATTTAGGTTTCTCTTTTTTCTTTTTATTTGTCGTAAAAAATAAGAAGACAAGAAGTTGAATAATCAATTTAATTAAAGATTATAAGTAATTGAATTCAATAATATCAAAATTGGGGTTCTTTTTATAGAATTGACAATCAAGTGATAATTGGAGCTTGGTTAATCTTTTTTCTTCACTACTTTATTAGGGAGGACCACTCCATTGACAATTTTTCCATATGATTCTTTCTATTTAGGTTTTCTCTTCTCTTTTTTTAGTCCTCTTAAAGAATAAGAAGATAAAAAGTTAAATAATCAATTTAATTAAAGACTAAGTAATTGAATTCAATAACATCAAAATTGGATTTCTTTTTCTTTCTCCTTGTGTTATGAGAAGGGTTTTCCCACGTATGCACCTCTATAAAATAATTTTACAGTAATATAATAAAAGGGTTTTTAGTTTTTATTTTTTATTTTTTTTAATTACATATATATTTTTTGTGAATATATTATTTTATATTAATTGAATTGTAAATTGATGGATAATTTTTCTAATATTCATCACTTTATAGATTCTTATTTGCTAATCCCACAAACACCTTCATAATCATTATATTTTTACTTCTAATAGATATTAAATAGTGTATCATATTCATATCATTCACAAAACATAATATGTATTATGAACTATAAGTAAATCATACAAAAGAGAACATTCACACAAATTAAGATAAGACAATTACCTTCAAGAAACATCAAAAAGGTAAAGGATCTAGGTATGAGTAAACATTTCTCTCCTCATTCCACTATCCATAGTCTAATAAATATGTTTACAAAGCCTCTATGGAAAAAAGGATCCTTCCTAATGGTTCACATTAGCTCCTCATACTTGCAACATGCCTATGTACCATGAACACCACTCCTATTCTTACACCTACATATAAAAGAATGAACATAGAATGAAAGTTACCATGAAAGTGAATCCTCCAAACATGGTTTAGAGTGAATATATGACTTTCCCACATATTGCTAATACACCAATATGAAAGATTAAACATCAAAAAGTTGAGATGAAACATTTAAACTCTTCACATTCTATGTTATTCACATAATAATGGTTTTGTTGCTTTTCCCAATAGTTTATTTTGAAAATCTCGCATAAAAAAAGAAGTCATAACTTTCATTAGAAGGAAAATTCACAATACCCATGGTAGAAATAATTCTACTAACTATGTAAATTATCGGTTTAATCAATCTTTATTTTCTACTAAGTTTAGATGCATGCACCCTATTTCAAGACCTTATCTTAATGTGAGTATAGTTCCTTCTACATTGAAAAACTTGGTGATGTAATTTTTAGCACAAAAACTTAGGTGGAACAAAATGTTCCCATTTGAAAGGAGTTAACTCACCCAAGGCTTTAATTTTTTGGTCTAGTTAGTTTGGATTCATAAAAAGATCTACTTAATTGGGTGTTCTAGAAGAACATATTGGTATTTTTGGGCTTGATTGATCACATTCCCAATAGACATCCAAAAAGTGTAGTATTTTTGATTTTTTTTTTTTACTCAAAAGATATATATGATGCTCACAAAGCTCATGTGCAAACTCAAGTCTCATGTGCGCATTGTGCATTTATGCACATGTATGTATCCTTGTAGTGATATAAACGCATACACATAGTTTTTAAAAAGTGTAGATATTGGTGTAGTTCCTCCTAGTCACCTATGTTACACCTAGAGCAATTAGGCTTAAATATATGACTCATCATAGGCATTGCATGGAAATAAGGGGGGAAAGGTAGCCAAAAAAGTATTCTAAGTCATAATAAGTCACCTATGTTACACCTAGAGTAATTAGGCTTAAATATATGACTCATCATAGGCATTGCATGGAAATAAGGGGGGAAAAGTAGCCAAAAAAGTATTTTAAGTCATAATAAAAGTACCTTATGGATTAATTGCATTATAACATATATGATTTATATTTAAACCAATTAAATTATAATCCTTAGGCTTGGATTTATGAGTACAAATATTTTTCTTGTATATTGGGCTCTTAAATCCATGCTTAAAAAATGTAGCATTTTCAAACTTCATCCTTTCAAACTTTACATGTTTTAGAACAAGATTACATGAAAGGGTGGATGCAAGAAGTTGGATCCATGAAATGTTCAAAAAGTGGATGTGTTTTTCATAATTTTCAAAATATGTTATAGTTGGATTGAAAAATTGAAGCACTTACACATATAATATTTAAAAAGTCTAGTACTACTAGGAAATGTAGTATTTTGAGTTTAGTTTTGAAATATGTAATTTAGTCTAATACTGAGATGATATAAATTAATTTTAGTAGGCATGTATAAAAAATACTTTTTAAAAGTCACTTTTTATGACCATACCATGCACGTGTACAACCACCATAATTTGACCTAAATAAAAGTTTTTCTATAATTCCTTTTGGGGAAAGATGCACATATTGTACTGAAGATTGATGAGGATATTTTTTATAATTTTTCACAAACATTTTTTTATTAAATCTTATTGACCGTAATTGTTATTTTTGAAAACCCCTTGTGTACAACCACCACAATTTGAGCTAAACTAATCATTTTTATTTTTATTTGTAAATAATTGTGTGTAGATTGATGCCATATATTTTGTCACAAGAAAATTAAAAAAGTTATTCAAAAAATATGAAAACCTGACATTTCAAGTTTATGGACTAGTTTCCTCATAACTTAATTAAAAATTAAAAAATAATCCAATCATAAAATAATTACATATTTGAAAGCTAGGAATCATAATCTATAACGAGTTTTAATTTCATAAAAAAGTCTTAAAAAAAATTCATCAACCATATTGCCAAAGTTAGTTTTTTCTCTTGGCATTGGCATGGCCTTGTACTTGTGGGTGCAAGCCTAAGGGTTGGGTCACCATACCTTTACCAAGCCTAAAAAATTCAAAAGGTGGGTTGGTATTTCAATTTTTTATAGAACAAGTACCAACTTTAAAATGGGTACCCATTCTAAAAATAGAATAGGTACTCGTTTTAAAATTGGTACCCACCCATTCTAAAATAGAATAGGTACCCATTCTAAAATAGAATAGGTACCTTTTTTTGTTAGAAATCTGAAATAAATTGAATAACCCAAGGAACTTTTTAAGATAAAATCAAAGCTACATAAACTGGAAAAACATAAATAAGAATGCAAACTAGGACTCTGATAGATTATGCAATTTTGATGTGACAATATTGCATTAAGAGCTTCCAAGCTAAATTAATACATGAATGAATGCATGAATCAAAGATGCAAATAAAAGTTAGGTAGTGAGTTTATATAGAACTTAGGAGAGGAGGTAGGTGGAAAATCCAATCAATAGGAATCAACCAAAAAAAGTGGAGATGGACCACCAAAAATGGAATCCACCACACACTTATTTCCTAGTAATAAACTCACTTTATTATTCTAAGCAAGCTTAATTAAGTGTAGCCTGAAAAACCTAGGACTAAGGGAAAATAAATTAATTCACTCGGAAAATAAAAACCTTCACCAACACCCCCTTTAAGCATAGCTTAGGAGGATGGAAAAGATGATGGGTCTTGGAAAATGAGGCCATATTAGGTACCCATGCAGAAATGCAAAGAAATCTCTCACAAATGGAGAAAAGGAGAAAAACCCAGTGGGAAAAAACTCCTCCCTAAAAGAGAGATGAAATACAAAAAACACTCAATGATACAGGAGAAGGCCAAAACCCCATGTGAGGAAAAAGACTCCCCCATAAGAGAAAGAATAAGAGAGATAAGGCAGCCCCCCCTCAATGGTGAGTCTCTTGCAATGGTAGAAGCTCGACATTGAATGTTGAAGATGATCCAATCTTGCTTAACAATGCTCCTCCCCTTAGGAAGAAACAAAACCATGAATGTATGCAAGAGTTCTTCCTAATCTTAAAAGGAAGATGAGGGAATATAGATGATCTATGATGTATTTGAAGCATGCTCAAGTGTCTCCATGTCGATGCCAAAAGCTGACACAATCCAAACAGGTGTTCTAGGCCACACTACTGAAGAGGAAAATCCAAAATCTAGTAGAGATGAATGTAGAGCATAATCCAAAGACAATGATATCTCCTCTGAAGACAAAGAAGCCTCCTCCAAATTTTTTCCAAAAGAATCCACACTCATGTGAAACTGCAAAGGATAATCATCTAGAGAATGAACAAGAGGTTCAAAGTGTTCCCTCGCAACAACTAAAGAAGGATCATCTCTATCAAAGAGAATTTGAATGCAATAAATGGTGTCTCCCAAATCTAAAATATGAGGCTCCACAAACAAGTCTGAAATGTCTATTGAGAAGTCATCCAAAGTAGCCAAATCTGAATGACAACGAATATCCTGCTACACTAAATCACAAGAAGCCATATCTATAGCAATGCAAACATTATCAATTGCAATAATAAATGTGATCTCAATAGGAGAAAAAGTAGGAAGAGAAGTCTCTTTGTCAACTAGACATTCAAGAAAATTATTATATACTTAAGCTCCTCTAAAGTATCATCATCAAAGGATATATTATCAACATCATCAAGGGGAATTAAATAATCTATAGGAGGATCATCTAGGAATGGAGAGATATGATGGTCTCCAAAGATTTCCCAAATTTTGGTCCAAAGTGTGTGTGGGCACTCAATATCTGAGATCTCCACAGGAAAATCCATAGGAATATCAACACCAATATATGTACCAATTAATCTTACAATGTGATCATTATTATTACCCCAAACTAATTGCTTCCAAGCTGTGTCTAGTTCAGGTATGAGTCTATAAAGATATAGAAAAACACTAGGTCACCTGAGATGTGTCAGGATACCTTTTTTCCAAGATTCATAATATCCTTTTTCAGAATTACCCTAGAAGGATGAATAAAGAAACCCATGATACCTCCTCAAATGATCAACACAAATGAATCACCAAAAAAGAACACCAATACAATCCCACACTTTTCACTGGTATTAAAGATCACCCCCCAAATATTATAAGGTTGTCACTTTATAATTTTAATGCATTTACAAATCCTTTTCCATGATACAATGCTCAATAGGCTTAAAATAGCTAAAATTACAAATTCTAATAAAAAAATAATATAATAAAAAATATAGAAAAATTATCCTTATGGTTGTGTAGTGGTCTCCAAGACCTTTCCAACGCCTACTTGTTTCTAAACATTGGAGCATCGGGGCGAAAGTTATGGCCTTTTGAAGAAATTTGCACCAAATAGCTTCAACCTGCAATATCTGGTAGAAAATGGAAAAAAATTCTTGTCAATACCTCTTTGGATGGAAAGTGCTCATCTATAGATTTTTGATGATATCTTGTTTGCAGAAAATGGACACTGTGGCGAAAAGTTATGATTTTTTTTAAAAATAGCTAAATTTAGCTTGCAGTGATGACCCTCCTAGCAAAAGAAAATTTTGCCAAAAATAAAATTCGTCTAAAATAGAATTTTTTTATATGAGAATAGGGGTTTTTGGGCTTTCTGAATGTAATGGAAAGGTCTGTTTGTGCTGAAAATGCTTCAATAAAAATCTATTCACCAACTCTGAGCTTCAAACCCTTGTTTGCAACTTTATCAAATGATCTCCAATTTGGATGAAACAAAAGCCAAATCTGACTTTATCGAGCCTTCTGGACACATTAGAATAGTAAAAAATGCTACTAGTATAACCAAAAAATTTTTAATCACTCGGATCTCACAAAACACATATGCAATATGAAGAGTTTATTAGATCTTTGTAAACCTTTTCAGAATCTCCAGATTGTTCAAAGCATTAGAACATTTGTATGATAACTTCAAAGTTGAAGGAAAATCTAAAATAAAAGAGGAGAATGCTTGCCCTAAAGAGCCTAAGGAGACATCCTCCAAAAAATTCAAAGACAAATCATGATAGCATAAAGGGAGAAGGATTCATTCATGTTCAAAGTAAAAATAACTATAGAAAGCTTGCTCCTGAACAAATTGCTCCTACTAGGTTCTTGATGGTAAATGATATGCTTGTAATAATTTTGGTCATAAGGTGATTGAATGCAGAAGAAAATTGATTTAGAACCTCTTTAGGACTTCAAGGTACAATTCTATGAAAACTCAATCATTTCATGGTCAGTGTTATGCTTGCAACAATTTTGGCCACAAGGCTAATGAATGCAGAAGTAAAGTGATAAGAAACAATGCTATGACCTCTAAATCCTTATATGACTACTGCTACACAAGAAACAAGTTTGGTCATAAGGCTGTTGATTGCAGGTCTAATGTGAAAAGAAGCATTTTTTCTCCACAAGCAAGTATCATTTGCTAAAATTGCAACAAATTAGGACACATTGCTAGATTATGTAAGGGAAAGAGTGTACTTGATCTTTTGCTCCCCTAAAGAAGCTTGAAATTTCAGCAAAAGAACAAAGAAAATGAAATGAAGAATGATTTTATACCTCAACATGGTATAGATGAGTCCTCTAGTAACTAAGGAATAAGAGTATTGATTTAGAGGGAGTTGCAATTGTATTTTCTATCAAACCCCTAAAATGTATGAGATGCTAAAATCTTCATCATAATGGTAACTAGCAATATTAAATTGACTGGTTAGGCCTCTAGAGCAATCACATCTTTTGCATAAGTGTCTTGAAGGATCCTTGGTCTCTGTAATATCTCAAGGCATAGAAAGCTTCTAAGTGTCAAAATCAAATAAGTGAAATTATTACAAAATAACTAGGGTTGGTGTAAAAGATATTTTGTTCCTAAATTAATTGAACTAATCTCATTTTATGCAAGTGTTAAGGAAGGAGAAAAGAAGACTCTCTACATGTGTTGCGAGGAAACCCTAACAACAATTTTTCAGGTATTTTTTTGGTTTTGCTCATATAGAACCCTAGTATCAGTCAGCAGTAGCATGGCTACATCAACTATGATTTTTGTTACTAAGAGACCAAGACCCAAATACAAGAAATTCTCATTCAAAGCAATGGAGGTAGACAAAGATGAGGCATTTTCAAATATTCTAGTGGACGTGTATTGGGAAGACATAAGAATTTATATCCATGCTCAACTAAATGAAATTAATCATACCTCTTCTTTTGAAAGGGTCCAACATGAGCTACTAAATGAGAATGGAGATTACAAGCCAGAGTATGGGAACATCGCTGCAAAAGGATTGGACATCTGGAAAGACTTTCCAAACTTCTGCAAAAATGAGGAATGGGTAAGAACCAACTTGAGCCATATTCATGTCAATTTCATTTGGTTAGACAAACCCTACTTGATCACCAAGAATTCTATTAGGGAAATTACCGATCTATGTGCCTCTAGACTAACCTCAGTATGGAAATCTATAAAGTATGAAACTATTATAGAACTCACTGGTGTGAAGTTTGATAAGAGAGCCCTAATGGTAAAAGATATGATAAATCTCAGTGCCTGGTATGCTACAATGGGTATTGCATATAGAATCCATTTCACAAATAGGGAAGGGTCTGCTACTTCCACAACAATTCATACCACTCATCAAATGGTGAAAGAAAATGCCAATGTTGACCTATGTGAGCTATTGAGAGAATAGTTGATGGAAAACCTAAAAAGAGCAAAAGAGACAAAATATAACTTCAGGTTTGGTTCCTTGATCATATGTATTACCTTTTTTCTTCCTAAATGAATTACCTGGCTTTAAAGAAAAAATGTGGGATAAATTCACTCTGGTAGCTACACAAATCAAGAAGCATATGGATGGGTTTCTAGATGAATAATCATATACTACCATGCACTAGGATTTCTTTAAAAAAATGCAAGAGTTGCAAGGGAGATATAGTATACCACCTAGTCTGGTCTAAAAATATGAAAATGAGATAACCTTTATGGTAAAAAAGGATCCTTATTTTATGGAGCCAATAGAACATAGAACTATCTGGATATTTGAACTACCTTATGAGGTTAAGGATGGTTTTAAAAAAGTTACATAGATATTCTTTTCTCAAAACCTAAAGATCCTAAAATAAAAATATTTGGTACGTATAAAGAAATTATGGATGAAATCTACCAAAAAGAGAGAGAAGAAACCAATGGAAAGAAAGTTGACAAAGTGTTGAAGGAAATTGGTGCTTTGCATTATTTAAAAATTAAAATCAAAGAAGAGCTTCATAAGATATTGGGTACATTTGATGCTCCTACGATGGCTTCCAATGTCAAATATTCTCTTCCAGAAGCGATTCCTAGTCCAATAAGATTAGGTAGAACCTCTCCTATTGTTACAATTGCTCCACTACCTTTTGAATCTTCTCAAACAACCAACAGTAAAAGAAAAGCCACATCTCAAATTACTCTGGAGAAAAAGGCCACTCAAGTTAGACATGCCAGGCCTAAAATAAAGGTAAAAAGAGAAAAAAAAATGAGGAAGAGTTAGATGATATTGAGGAAATTGAAGAAGAAGAAAAATCTTCTATCTTAGAGAAAAGAAAGAAATGTGCAAGTTAAAGAAAAGAAGAAGAGATATCCCTATAGAAAAATAAAGGAAAAGGAATTGCTAAAGAAAAGAATGAGAAGGCTCTTTCAATCACACATGACCCCCCAGACTTTGGTGCAATACTAAAAATTGTGGAGAGTGATTTAATAAATGGGACAATGATGCTACATCCGAATGTTCCTTTAGGAAAGAAAAGGAGAGTTGAAAAAGTTGTCATTGAGTATATGTTGATGAAAAACATTTCTTTCAATGACATTGTCAACAAAGCTTTGGATAGCCTTGTTGAGGCACTAAGACAGAAGAGATGAAGCCATCAAGGTTGATGAAGAAATGAAACAAAAGGAAATTGATATATCTAGGATTTCTGTCTCCCAGGAAAAGAAAAAAAAGATTGTCATAAGACAAGTAGAAGAGCTCGAAACCAAGAGAAGAATAGATCTTTTAATGAGCCTGGATGGGGATATACAAAAGAAAATTTAAAATGAAACTGAAGTCACTACAAAGAAAATCATTGATGAGATGCAAGGTAATGTCGATGGTGCATCCCTCCGAAAAATAAAAATATAGAAGATACATGCATCTCAAGTGTACAAAAAGTACAAATTATCTCTGGAATGGCGATGGAAAAGGAAGAAGAAAAATGATCTGAAGAGAAGACAACCAAGATCACTGAGAAGATGAAGATGAGCATGGATCATGCTTCTTCAAATGACACTATCCTACAAGATATTCTTGATGTGTCCACTCAAGACATTGATCTATCATTTGAAGGTAATATGGTTATTGATGATGAAAAGAAAAATGAGGAGATTGCTCCTCCAGTGAAATTTGGTACACAAGGCACTGAACAAAGTAAGGTTGTTGTCCCTCCTCTAGAGAACTCTAAAAGTAATGAACAAATGAATGCAGATAAATTTTCTAAGATTATTTAGGATACAAAGGAGAAGGTTGTTGAGAAGCAAGATGCTTCCATGGGTAAGGATAAAATTTCCTCATCTTTAGTCTCTCTCAAAGAACTATTGTCTTTGTAGGCGCAGTTCCAACTGGTAATAACTCCTCAACTTTTGTATATCCCCACTCATGAAGGCCAAGTATATCTATCTAATATGTCTCCCCTTCACAAATTACAACTTGATGATATTCTACATACCTCCACAAGGAAGGAAATTTTGCAAGAACATATAAAGAAAAGTGAAGGGTCAGTGTAGGATCATGGGGGCCCAAACTAGGCCCTTAAGTGGCAATGATAATTCAGAAAAATAGACTTAATCAACTTGACATAAAAAATTGAATAAGTTATTAACATAATTTGAAAATAATGTAACAACAAAATTTGTAGCAAATTGAATGTAGTTTCTAAGATAATATTCCTTTTTTGGAAAAAAGTAAATCTCTTTGGTGAAAATTTGAAATTTCAATGTAGTAGTACTAAATTTTTCAAGAAAAAATAAAAATCAGGTGTATGTCTAACCAACCTAAGTACAAGAAAAACGTAATATATTTATTTGAAAAATTCAATATAAGTAGAGGACATGTGCCCGGTTTTGCCATATTTTTTTTGTAATTTTTATGCAAGTAAATAATTAGTTATGAATTTTTTAATAAAACTTTTAAAAAATATTAAAACTTGTTTGTCTAACCACCATAACTTGGTCTAAAATTTATGAAATTCAATTTTTTATTTTTTTATCCTATAGTATGGGAAGCATAGAATGTGATGCATCTTTCGGATTCAAAAAATGTGAAAATGTTTAAGAATTATAGATTTTTTCAATCAGCCTATCAATCAAGACTTTAGTTAGAATGTATGTATAAAATCAATAATGAATAAATTATTTATTTAATTCCAAATAAGGTGTATCTTGTATTTTTGGAAAGATGACAATTTTCTTGATAAACCCTTTTCATTTCATCAAATTTGGATTAAAAAAAGTTGTCAGCCATTTTTGTTCATATCGCCACTTTTTGGACCCCCATGACCCTGCACTCACCTTGAATTAGTTGATGATGCTGTAAATATCATTCAAGAAGGATTATTGGAAGTAAATATTGATGTTTCGCTGCCTCTAGAATAGAAACTAAGGATTTTGATGGATTCTTTTAAGGATCATTCCTCTCACCTGGAGGAAAAAGGCAAAACAAGAGGCCATAAGAAAATTGAGTGATAAAAGAATGACAGAAGCATATGACCAGTATACTTGTGCATATAATGAACTACAAGAAAACTTGAAGATGTTTAAAGAATGTATAAATGAAGTGACTACTCTATATCAGTTTTTCCTAAGGTGGCCAAGCTCCACCAAAAAAATCAAAGATTAGATTGACTCCATTGAGTCACAAATTACTAAATTGGTTGAATTATATAATTTATCAAGAGACATGAATGGATCAATAAGAGCTCAAACAAAAAATCTTCATTTTTAGCTAACATTGCTCAGAACTAGAGAAAGAAGTTAAGGAAATAGTTTGGACAGTTGAGGGAAGTAGTAAGCTTGAAACATGTTTCTCTATCAAGGTTGCTTCTGAATGTAGAAATTGTCGATAAGAAAATGAAGAGTCTAGGTAATATGGAGGAAGCTAAGGAATTGTACATGCAGTGTGAATGTCAAATAACATTCTTTCTTTAGCAAAAGAAGACTAGGTTGCAACCTTGGCACAACTTAGATAAATTCACAAGAAAATTCTACCTTTTAAGGAGGGTACAAAGGTATGATCTAGACAATTTTGGTCTTTGCAAAGTATTGTAGTATATTTTTGGTTTTTGTCTTGTACATAGCACCAGTTTTTGAAGCATCTCCATCTTGGGGGGAGTTTTGGTTTTAGAATTCATATAAGTAAGCAAAACATAGAAATATAGAGGTGGTGAGTCAAAGATGAATTGCTATGATGCACTTTATTTCTCTAGTTTCATTCAAAATATGTGTTATAGAAGACAAATATGAAATATAACAGACCAATTATCAAAATACAGATTTGGAAAGGGTAAAATGTTGTGTACTTGTCACTATAGTTGCTTTTTCAAACCTCACTAAGGACTCATTCACCCTATGGTGAATGGGTCCTGGCTAGGGCTCCAAAAAATCAGTTTCTGGGTTCTATTCTTCTATGTCTGCACTCCCAAAATCCAGTTGTTCACTATTGCAAAGCCAAAAATAAAACTTGTAGATTAGTTTCCATGATTTGACAACTTTTCTTGCATCTTTGACAAATTTTCAACTTTCTTCAATTTTGTTTGCCAAATGATCTTCAACCTAAAACCTGCAATAACATGTATCAAAGAGAGAAAAATGTTGTTTGTTAGGGAATAGGGGTTTGCCTTGGTCAAACCTCATTTTGGAAATTAAAACTTGAAATGAATAAAAGCATGAAAGGAATGATGAAAGAACAAATGCAATGCCACAACTCACCAATCCCTATTTGAAACTTGGATAAATATGCAATCTAGCATGAAGTGGCCTCAATGAATGTAGATCTTGATCATGAAACTTGATGTGAAAAAATGCCTTTGATATGCTTGAATAGATCTTGAACACTACATCAAAACATTAGCTCAAACAACATGCATGATGTAATAAATCTTTGACATGACAATGGAATCTTGATTGTTGCAATAATCTTCTATGATTTTCCCTTGAATGCCTTAGAAATTCTCTTGAAATGCTCTTGATAATTCTCTTGATCTCATAAACTTGCTATTAGGATTTGCTCATAAAGTTGCTTAGGTCAAACTAAGTGAGATAGCCTTGTATTTATACATATCTTAACATTAATTCTTGAAATTCAAATGTAAAAAGCTGACATTGAATTATGGATTTCAAATAATTAAAATACCACCAAAAACATATCTAAAAGAGGGGTCCTAGGTCTAAGTGAGGACCCATTCGCCATAGGGTGAATGGGTCCTAGGTCACTTACCTAGTACACACATCGGACAATGTGAAATATTATACAAAAATAGGGTCCTAGGACTAAGTGAGGACCCATTCACCCTATGGCGAATGGGTCCTAGGTCACCTACCTAGGACACACATATTCCAAAGTTAAGTGTTGTGTAATGACATTTATGAATGTTGGGTTTTATCCCTTAGAAATTGTATTTTATTAGGCTTGGACATGAATTAAAGGGGCCAATTAAGGAAAATTAACCTCAATTAATTAATAAAGCCCTAGATTAGTGTGAAAGTGTAAAGGTGCACCTTACACCTATTACCTATTTTTAGCTACAGCTGAAAATAGGTAGAGCTGAATTGCATTCATCACAAAAAGGTGCAAAATTTATGCTAAAAGTATTCATTGAATTTCAAAATTTTATTATGCAAATGTTTGTAATAGAAGAACTCATAAATTTGCATAAAAGAATGTTGTTTTATTCATATTGGAAAAACCAGAATCCCACACAAGCCATGGGAGTAACTAAATTTTATTTTCATAATCAGATAAGGGGTGCATGAAGTAAAGTAGACTATACAACTGAGAATAAAGAAGGCATAGGGTAGAAAGTGATTCATCATTGCCTGGAATGACGAATCATTGACAAGTTGAGGTCTTCAGTTGTGGCTCTAGCTCCAGCTCCAGCTCCAAGCTCTAATGCACCTGCAAGGTTGATACAAGTGTGGTTAGAGCAATGTGAATCAAATCCTATCATATGCCTATGCTACCAATAGAGATATATTATACATTTGATCAGGAATCCATCAAATAATTTCATATTTCAAAGGCATAAAACTCAAGAGGAAAGCTTTCAGCTTCTTTTATTTTGCTAATACATTTGTTCATTGTGCAGGAACAAGTTTATTATGTTCGTGATCATCTTATTAGATATGTGGAGTAAAAAAGGCTCCCACAAGGGTTGAGCTTGACATATCAATGAGGACACACTCTCAAGTTACATACGTGAGTTCATTAATATTGATAACAATCATTAAGAGAGCTGTTGAAACTAAAGGATATAATCATACAAGCAGCCTTATTTCAAAGAGATTCAGCAAAATAGTGTGAAGAACTCATCAATTTCATTAATATTTTGTTCAGCTCTGCTTTACATTTTCACATTACATCTAAATGAAGTATAGAGCCTCTTTACATTGAAGAGAAATAGAGTATTCATGCATTCGAGTGTTCATAACTTCAAAAGCATATAATAGTCTTAAAAGAAGACATCGTAGAATCCTGTGAGACACATACAGTATGAGAAAGGAACAATGTCTAACAGTTGTAAGCTCTGTTTGAGCTTATTAGCAGAAATGTGCAAGAAATCAAAGATGATGCTAATCTCATAAGATCTTTTGAAATTATGACAGTTCAGTTCATAATCACAGTCATAAATATCCAACAAAAATACAGTCACAGCCATGATATGCAGAAGGGTTTCATATTTTCAAGGAACAATGGACTAAAAACCAGGTTCCCATCATTGTTTGTTGTGGGTCAGGCTCAAATCGAGCATAATGTATAGTGTTGTAGATGATAATACAATATCAACAGAGCATCAAAAAATAGAGGAGATAAAGTGACAAGGACAAATGACAGTTGACAGAGATAGTTCTTATTTCATTTCCACTCTTCCATGAAATCTCATTTATATTATAAAGGCAAGATGATCTACAGACATAGCTATGGCCATGAAGGAAACAAGTATATTAGAAAATTGTAGAAGAAACCTAGAGTAGTGAGCTTCAAGTCAACCACTAATGGCGACCAAGAACAACAAAGCACGAAGAACGTAAAGGTGCTTAGATTTTCTTCATGATACAATTACCCAGTAAGAAGAAAATATGAGATTGAAGAATGAACTTTCCTTATGTGCCCGTAGAAGAACCCATGCCACGACCAAGTAGTTGACAGAGTTTCTGAAGCAAAGGTCGAGGTCACTCATGGCGGTGCCAAAGGAGATAGGGAATATCAACAATCAAAATGAACAAACAAAGATACATTAGAATGGAGTTGAGGCCGCAGTCATAACTTGAATATGCTTCAGATAAATAAAAAATACCATCATTTTTTGTCCATAAAACAAAAGGATGAGGCTCACCAATGTTTTCCTAAGGAGTTTCAACATTTGAAGCTGAGTTACAGAGGTTCGAGCTTTCCAAACCCTAACCAGGTCGGTGGCCAGTTGAGAGAGCTTCTTCATGAAGCTTCTTCGAAGTAGTCAAAGTGCAAATTAGAGTTTTGATTAGGGTTCGACTATTTTTGTCTACCCTAAATTCAACATAGGATACTTTTGCAAATGATTTTTTAAGTTAATCATTTTATTTTATTACCTTTTGTGGTCCAAGACTTTTGAAGTCAAAAAGCTTAATCATGTGGTCGGCTCAATGATACAATCCTCAAGGGTGGTCATGATTTAGACTTTGAAAAAATATGCTAGTGTGGTGGCGGATTTCACAATTATGCATGGGCTCGTGTTTTATAAGGTCAAAATTCCATTTGATATAAATCTTAATATTTATGCCTTGCATTACATATTGTAAAGTTGAAAAATTAAATGTTAAAATATAAATCATTTAATTTATTTAACTATCTCAAAGTGCAAACATAAATGTTAAGTGAAGATAACCTTATGACTATAGCTTCCAGTTGGAGATGTGAATTGCTTTTTTTAGAATATGCATGGAAAGAAATGTCAAAAATACTATTTTTTTTTTTATCATGCACAAGTGGAGTTTAGTTTCAGTTGATCATATCATGCATATAGGCCTCCTTTAGTTTTGCTTTAGTTCACAATTTTTTTTTTATCATGCGCATGGAGAGGTGGAGTTTTCAAAGCAGAGAGTGCAGTTTACTTGTTTTTGGAGCTATTTTTATCAGGGTTTACAGTTCTACTCGGATTTCAACCTTGGAGTTATCATTTTACTTCAGTTCTCTTTTCCACTTCTATTATTGGCTGCTTGTGTATGCCTCTTGTATATATTGAGTAAATTATTCATTTTCCTCTAGTTCTTGTTTTTCAGCCTTTGCACTCTACAAAGTGAATTATCATGTAACTCAGCTTTTATATTCAGATTAATACAGCAATAAGTTTACAAGTTCAAATTGTGTTATTTAGTAGAAGATTCCTTTATTTTCCAACATTTTCAAAGTTTTTCCTTCAAGATTTCAGGCATCGTTATTGTGTAGGATTTGATCAAAGGATTATTGTGTTTTCAGTTTGGAAACCTTTAATTTTTCTGTCTCCTTCATAAGTATCTGTATGCAGTTTAATTTAAATTCACTGGTTATACACTGTGCATTTATTGATTAATTAGTTTAGTCGTGAAAACCATGTTTTCTCTCAAGATTGCATTAAAATAAAGCCTCTTTCTAAAGCATTCAAGTGATTAGATTATTGAATCAGGTTGTGCAGATTGAAGTACTGAGAAGTTTATTGTGAATCATAATTGCAAATATTTGTCAATTATGTGCATCACCACTAGTTTACAGTTTTTTATTTATTCATTATACATTTCTATCCCTTTTCCAGCAAGTTACCGGTTATTAATTTAAGAATCATATAGGAAGCCGACGTAGAATCTGGAGGTTGAATCTCATTATAGGTCACCCACAACCTGAGTTTGATCCAATGTTTCAACAGATTGCTGAATTTAATCATTCAAGCGTTCGGGTGCAATCTGTTTGACAACAACACCACTATAAATAAGGCATAATTAAGTCTATTTTAATTAAAAGACCCTAAACTTAATGTGAATATGTAAAATTCATATCACAACACTAAATTAAGGCATCATTAAGCTCATTTTATTATTAATTATTTATTCCAAATTATGTGTGAAAAATGGATAGTTTTTCCTACACTATAGTAAGAGGGAGTATATAGTAAGGGGGAGTTCATACATTTTTTGAAATGTTGATATTTATGCCCTTTATCCTTGACGTCAAAGGGGGAGAGAAGCATGTGTGTGTTGCCATCAATGACAAAGGGGGAGATTGTTAGAAATGGGTGTTGTCATTGATGTCAACCCAATATGGGTTTTCATTGATGTTAGATATGATGCTAAAGTGTGTACACACTTGGGAGATAATTGTCATGTTGTGATATCAATTGGAGAAAGTCTGCAGGGCTGTACAAGGAAGAATAATGATAGTTTGTCAACCAAGTATGTTGTGGAGGTTGATACTCATGTTTTGTTGTGTTCATAATATTTCTACATTGACATAATCATAGGTTGATGTACCACACACAAAGATATGTTGCAGAAGTTGTGCTAAAGCACTGGGTAAACTGGAAAAACTGGTTTACAATTCCAGTGAGGAAGGAAACTTGCAAAAACACCCCTATGATGCTTTTTTTTTTGCTTTTTAGGGGTTCACACAAATTGGGGTGTTCCAATGGACCCTGGTTCGAGAAAACCATATTAAATGAAGGGGCTCATTTTTTTGCATTTTTTTAATGACGAACATAATGGAAAAGAGGGGGTTCGATTGAACCTAGGTTCGAGTGAACCTCCAATGGGGGTTCACTTGAACCTAGGTTCATTCGAACCCCCCTTTTCCCTGCTTGTCCCCCCTTGTCCCCCTCTGGCACTAAATTTCTATAGAATTTTTCCCTTTGAAGCTCGAGTTGAGGATGGAAATGGAGGAGACTTCATAGACCCAACTGGATGATGGTAGTCCTTAGAATGAGCTATCCATCAAATATAATTTTAATTTTTTTTGGTTTTATTATGTGTTTGGTTTTTAGTTTGATTAAACATAGGTTTTTCATCGAAAATCAAGCTCTTTGTTCTGCACATGTGGAAAATAACAGATTATCAAAATAAAATTCTAAAAAATATGTGTAGGCTAGGTATTGATGTCCTTGATCCAGTAAAAAGATAGAATTTTGATACATACAAAAAAAGTTATGTTGTATATGGTCTGCCTATGTCTGAATTGTAATTAATTTGACTTCAAAACTTGATTAAGGAAAAAATATTCAATAAAACACTATGAAACCAAATGAATTGGTTAGATATCGTAGTTACAAATCTAAATTTGAAAAAAATAGAATTTTATCCTTCATAGCAAAAAATTTATGTTGTATACAGTGAGCATCACTCCTTAAAAATGGTGTTTATTGATAAAAACTAGTTTTCAAAGGAGATGGAAAAAGAAGTGCAATATGATTCCAAAAAGTTTGAATCTATAGACAAAATGTCACAAATCATTAGTTTGCATCATCTTCGAATTCCTCACATTTTAGCTGCTATAGGTGCCTGAAAGTGAAGATTTAGTTAGAAAAAATCAGTTTAGTGTCCAATTTGGCCAAAAATTGTAAACCAGTATTGTGGAATAACCCCACTCACAAGGTAGAGTCATGATCTGATGATCCGTATAGAATTATTTTGTCTTGCATTTCTAAAGGAAATATTTTTTTTTGTAAAGGTGCCACATCCCACGAATCATGTCTTAACACTTTCTATAGTAAAAATTACAAGTAATAGTGTTCTAGTATGAACCTTGACAGAGGAAAGCAATGATGGAAGCCTGGTGGAATGTTTTGCATTCTTTCAGAAGTGAAGGGATGTTCTTGTGGTTTTGTAAATATGATCTGCAATGCTAATAGCATACTACTTAGTAGTATCAAGTGATGTAGTGGTCTGCAAGTATAGTTTTGAATGACAATTAGCTACAATCTATTTGGAATGCTTTGTTCCTGTACTTTTAGTGGGTTTCTCCTCCTGCACTAGTATTTTATGATTAGATACTTAAGGAAAAGGTTGAATAAATATTGTGCATGTTCTAAAATGCCTATACCTTGGTTTAAATAATTATTTTTATATCTCCCCAATTGTGTGAATTCAAACAATGAGAGTGTTGATGTTATTGATACTACTTGGGAAAACATGACTTTTTTCATTCTTTGCGATTGATCTTGATCAATTAATATTATTTTGGAGAATGTATGGTAATGCTCTAAGGCCAAAAATATAACGTGTATTGATCTGTAACCAAAGTTCTTTCATCTCGAATATGTTTTGGACCTGACCTATGTAATAACATTTGTTACATCTAAGGGTCATCTTGGAGGCAACCTAATTAGAAGTTTCGTACTGTTGTGGAGGATATTTATAGAAGGAAAAATCATTTGTGAAGTACGATGGATGTGGTGGATGTAGATTAAGTAGAATGTTAAACACGAAGTGTGTGAAATCTGTATGAAGATGTAAATATGTGAAAAGGGAACTACAATGTTAGCATAAGTCAGATGCCTCATCTACAACTAATAGAGCAACACATTCCCAGGAAATACCAATTTCATATACACCTTCAGAAATGAGAGAAGACAATGCTCTTTCACCGAAGAGAAATGTATGTTGAATTAGAGATGATTAATATACACAATGTTATAGGATTATAAAGCCATGACAAAATTCCAAATGGGTGTGCAACCACCCAATAAGGGAATATGAGAATAACAAATTAATTACCCTATTAAATGCAAACTATGTGCCTAAGTTAAAACTAAAGTAAATATGCATTTACTCTAACACCCCCCTTAAGTGCAACTTAGGGAGAATGAATGAAGATGCAATATGGGTCCCAGCTACACAACCATGTTAGGTACCCATTTACAATGGAAAAAAATAAATCCGTCACAAGCAGAGAAAAGGAGAAAAAATCAGTGGGAAAAAACCCCTCCCCAAAAGAGAGAAAATGAAACAAAAATGATGCATGGATGGAGGACTCAATCACACCCCCCAAGTACTACATACATCATATATATACAATCAATTACCCCCTTGTGGAGGGAAAGCAGGAGATATCATATCTCCCCCATAATGAAGAAGCTCCAATGCCGATGAAGTATGCCTAAAAACAAAAGATGATTTAATGCCTGCAAGCAACACCTCTTCCCTTAGGAAGAAACAAGTCCACCAGATGATGAAGAAACCAATCCACATCCAACTGATAAGGGGAAGAAAGTATCCAAACAAAAAAATCCATCACATGATCAAATACAATCAAGCAATGTAACATATCAAAAGAAGACACAACCAAGTCAACCTCCAAAAACAATCTGAGAGAATCAACTGGCATGTTGCAACTATCATCAAAGAGGAGAGAAATCCCCTCAAGTGAATCTCCCAAATCTACAAGGTGAGTCTTTACAAACAAATCAGAGATGCTTGCTAAGTACTTATCCAACAAAACAAGATCTAAGGGATCAAAGATAACCTGTTGTGCTAAAGGATCAATCTTTGAACCAACATGAACAGTATCATCATGAGTCTAAAGTACCCCAAAATGTAGATGACCAATATTACTATCAACATTGGCCAAGGGTGTGCGAGGTACATAGTCATCCTCCTTAACAAAGTGAGAGAAGCTATACAATCAAGACTCATGATCAACATTACCAACAACAATGAGTTTACCAGAATCAGCTTCTCTGATAAACACATAATCGGTTGTAAACTCCACAGTCTTAGGAACTTCACCATATGTTATCTGGTATATAGATAGAAGATTTGTGTGTAACTCTGGAATGCACAGTACATCCCAAAAGCAACCATCGCCTATGTCAACAATGCCTATCCCTTGAACATCGTCAACATTGGCTATCCCCTGAACATCCAACAACTTATTATTCCCCAACAAAATTTTGGAAGTGGTAGTGGGGTGAAAACCCATGAAAGGATAGGGTGAAAAACTCATGTGGTGAGATGCACCAAAATCCAGCAACCATCTATCACATCGAGAATCAACTACAAAAGTGACTAGTGCATGTCCCTTACCCATGTAGTGCTTATCTTCTTTACTATTTGCAATGCCTGCACTACTAGACTCTGTTGGCTTGGTGGATGGAGAAAATGAAGATGTAGAGGCTGTAGAAGGAGTCACAAAAGATGGCAGTGGGATATTGTTTTTTCAGAGAAGGTGGGAGAGCTCATCTATCTTCTTTGTGTAACAATGATCCTCATCGTGCCCCTTCTTTTTACAGTATACACAAATAACTTTCTCCTTCTTTGGCTTTTATTCTTTTGTAGTGGTGGTGGTCTCATTTGACTCTATTTTAGGTTTAGGATTCTTCTTCCCCTTACTCTGAGAGCCATGTGCGACCAATGCATGACTTGTATGAACCTCCTCCAACTGGGCCAGTTTGGCTTGCTCCCCTGTTAATCGGTCATAGAAGGTCTCAAAAGAGGGCATCTAGAATGCACTACCTAATGAATCCATTGTGGAGTAAAAGGTAGAGGAAAACACAACAAAAGGACCTCTTAATTTTGACAATATCAAGGAGATAGACTCCTTATCGGTTTTGGTCATGTTCCACATCCTGGTAGTTGTGACCTTACTGCTTTGAATTTTACTTAGAAATCATCAATAGTAGGAGATGCTTTAGGGACAAAGGAGTTTAACTCAGCCTCCAGTTGTAATGCACAGATCTCACTAACCTGACCAAATAGGTTTTCTAACTTATCCCATATTTTTGTAGATGTACCCAACTCATCAACATGAAAAAGAAGACTATTTGAAACATTTAACTTCATCAACCCCATAGCTTGGTCAAATTTATTTTGATGGGAAAATATTTCATATTCTTTGGTGAGAGAAGGTTGGGTAGAATTTAGAGTGGACCATAGACCCTGGGATTGAAGCAATCTCCACATTTTCATTTTCTAGGTGTGGTAATTGTGGGGAGGCAATAATTCAATGGTTGGAGGGGGATCCATGTTAAAATTGTACTAGAAAACTAAAAAAAAACTCCAATAAGGCAACCTCTAAAAATTATTTTTCACCACTTTGCAAAAAAAGAATATCTCCAAGCAAAAACTAATTTTTGGGAAAAAATTGAACCAAAAATTAAGCACCTTATCTCGCAATCCAATTAGGGTCCACTGGGTAGACACTCCACAAGGCACTGAGTCAGAAATTCCACAAGGCACAAGGGGTCCACAACATAGTAGATTGAACGTGCGAGCTTCCACAATAACTCCATGTGAGCCTTTGCTGATAACAACATTAGCAAGTGCAATGGTCTATAAATACTAAAAATTCCTTTGACGCTGCCAATGTGGGACTAAGTTCCCAGAAACATAACTTCAAGAAAGGCTCGGGCCCACACCATAGAAGCCCTCAATTAAATATTCCATTCTAAACTTTATAGAATATAAATTTTAGAAAATAAATGTATGCAATCAAACTAGAAGCATCCACAAAACGCCTCAACATAGAGGAAATCGGGCCTCCACCTCCAAAAATCTGCACACCCCAAAGGAAATTCGAGCATGAAAAGATTTCCAAATAGAAAGGAATCATTTTGAATCTGCTTGCAGCTTCCTTTAGGGTGAATCATGCCTCCAAAGAGAGGAAGAACGCCTCAACATTTAGGAGATCTATTCCCAATAATGAGAAAAAATGCCTTCAAACTGAAATATGCGGCCTTTAGAAGAATTTCGTTGGCCTTCAAATGCCAATTGAGCCTCCAAAGAAATCAAGGCCTCCTCCACTAAAATTCGTTGCCAAAATCAGAAAAAAATGCCAGCCACCAATTAGATTCGTGGCCTCTCCAATCAAGACATGCCTCCAGAGATTGAAACAAATTTCAAAACTGTAGAGAATTGTGCCCTTCAATCTGAGAGAAGTCACCCTCAACAATTCATAGCTAGCACAAGGAAATAATCTAGAGAAAAGGCAATTTTAAAAATTTAAAAATTTTCATATGCCGAATAAAAAATGATCTCCAGCCAACTCTCCGACAAAAAATCTTAGGAAAGATACTGCAAACTGGGAGGCTCTAATACCATGATAGAGCAACACATTCCCAAGAAATACCAATTTCACAGACACCTTCAAGAAACAAGAGAAGCCAATGCTCTTTCACCGAAGAGAAATGTATGTTGAATATGATATGATTAATATACATAATGTTATAGGCTTATAAAGCCATGACAAAATGCCAGATGGGTGTGCAACCACCCAATATGGGAATACGGGAATAAAAAACTAATTACCCTATTAAATGAAAACTATGTGCCTAAGTTAAAACTTAAGTAAGTGTTATCTATTGAAATTACACCCTTATCAAGTTGCAAAACTTGATACTTCAAAGAAACATGGGAACTTTTCCAGGTTGTGGGTCACCTAAAAAATGGAAAATAACCTCCGAAGAAGGTCGACTTCCTATGCTAGTAGTATCACCTAAACTACTGATTTTGTCAGGTAAAGGGAGAAGATTACTAAAGCAAAACATAAATGGTAGGAACTAATCCCTATGGTGATACACCGAACTAACAGGAATCATGAAATAAAATAGATGAACATACCCCTGGAAAACTAATGATAGTTATTTTATTTAGTCAACATAATTTTGTGAACTTATGCATATTCATTAAAAGGCTTAATCTGCATATACATTTTAAGAAGGAAAGATGAATTTCACAACTTTAAAGTTCAAATGTAGATTTAGAAAAACACAGTTCAAAACTTACATAATCTGAAAGAAAAGTGAAAGTAGTATGAACACTAACAGTGGTTTCCAAGGTAATCTCTGTATTTTATATTCCAAATTCCAAATGAGTTACAAAGCATACATCAGTTGAGAAAGGACTTGAGAAAAATCACTAACTCTCCAGAATGCATAATCCGAACTCCTCTACAAAGAGGCCAAAAAATTCCATATATATAATAAAAATGTGCCAAAAAGAATGTTGGCCCCTGAGATATTTTTGGAATAAAGTTAATGTTGCATTCAATGTGCATCCCCATGTCCATGTCGGTGAAGGATCGCTCCAGGGATGGCCTTTCAAATCTTTTGCAACCATCGCATTAACTTTTGGCCCTTGAGATCTTTTTGGAATAAAGTTAATGTGGCATTCAATGTGCATCCTCGTGTCCATGTCAGTGTAGGATCACTCCAGGGATGGCCTTTCAGATCTTTTGCAACCATTGCATTAACTTCTGGCCCTCGTGTCCACCCTCGAACCTCATTAGAGCTGCCTTGAATGTTCTTGAGCGACATCATAAATGTCGATCTACCTTTGCTAGTAGACACCACAGTTGTCACTGAGACTCATAGTTTCTTTCCTTTCGGCTTTCTTCTTGCTCTAGATCCTTCTGCAAGTTGACCCCCTGAGAGACAACATCCGACTTTCATGTTAGATTCGAACACCATTGTTCACCGAGCTGATCCATTGCCTTTGATCTTAGAGTAGATCCATGTCATATACAGTTTGTTGATCTTCTTCACACCGGTCAAACTGCCACACTTCACCTTTAGCTTCCTTTGATTGGTTGAACATACACCACGTAGGATCTTCAGGCAGTCAAAAGTTCTTTAGACAGAATCGCATGTCGGTGAGACACAAGTCATGTCTCCGCGATGCGATTATTCTCCACAGCAGCAATCGACATAGCTTAGAACTGTCGGCAAGACTTCACATCGAGCTGCAAGAGTTATATCAATATCCAACACTATCGCCCAGA
The DNA here is from genome assembly GCA_007258455.2 of Sequoia sempervirens. Classification (NCBI taxonomy): domain Eukaryota; kingdom Viridiplantae; phylum Streptophyta; class Pinopsida; order Cupressales; family Cupressaceae; genus Sequoia; species Sequoia sempervirens. The sequence continues at coordinate 52,622,587 of VDFB02193867.1, read as the reverse complement.
CCATCGCTATCGGAAAGACATCATAGCAATCTCTCAAGTCCTACTGATGTCAAAACACATAGCGGTGAGACTATAACATTCCTCGGCAAGAGTCCTCCATGTCGCATCGAAGAGTTAAATACCATTCATTGAGACCTCACCCCATCGGTGAGATATTATACCGAAGCCACAAACCTTTGGCGAGACTAGCATGAGTCGGCAAGACATCATAGCGAATGATAGGACATTATAGCGAGAGCACCCTCCGTTAGCGAGACCACCGGTCATTGACAAGACATCACGCCGAAGCCACAGATTTTCCCCAAGTGCAACTTCTTTTGGCGAGACTTCACTTGGTTGGCGAGATATCACTCTGAACTCAAAACACTACACCGAAGGCACAATCCTTTGGCGAGACTTCATTGGGTTAGCAAGACATCATGCCGAACTCAAAATCTTTCGGCGAGACCACCCCCTTTCGGTGAGACATTACACCGACGCTAACTCCTTTCCTTGAGACCATTCTATTTTGGCAAGACTCCCCCTAGTCAGGAAGACATCATACCGAACTCACAACCTTTCGCTGAGACCTCCATCAGTCAGCAAGATGTTATGCCGATCTAAAATATTTCAGCCAGACTACCGCCTTTCGGCAAGATGTTACAGCGAGCCCCAATCTTTCAGTGAGACCTCACCCTTTTGGTGAGACATCACACTGAACAAACCTCTCTTTCGGCGAGACCATTCCATTTCGGCCAGACTTCTCCCCGACTACACCTCCTTCGGCGAGACTCCCCTAAGTCGGCCAAACTTCTCCCCGTCGCTGGCCATTTCGGCGAGACTTCTATCAATTAGAGAGACATCTCCCCGAAGCAAATATTTTTGCCGAGACTTCCACCATTTGGCTAGACTTCTCCCTAAGGAAGAGATATATAAGAACTCATGGCAACCGAAATATCTGGGCACCCGGGGTATTTCAAATGAATATAGCACAACAACTAGGTGGCAAGACATTCAGCTGGTCTCAATGACTTCTTCTTTGAGGAGTTTTATGCCAAATCCGACTGAGGCATACTTTCCTACATAATTCCTTGTGAACTAGCATCAGATGTATGATTTAACCCTCAAAACAATGCCTCCATTAGTTCTCAAATGCATAAGATGAAGACCTTCCCAATGAAAACTGAATACCTGCACGCTGGGCTCAACCCTTATGGGAGCCACATTTAATCCATGTGTTGAATTTAAAACATAATTTTCCCCTGATTGAGCTCATAGGTGAAAATCAGGTAACATTTCTAGTGACCTCAGCTGGATGTTTTCCTACTAAACATGCAAACCATTAGCCTAGGCCTATCCATTGGGCATGGAGTCATGTAGGGGAAAACTCAGAAACAGACCTAGAGCAATTTTGTACATGGCTGTAACTCATTTGTAACTCATTAGAATAGGTCAGGACACCTAGAAACTTATTGAAAATAGGAAAAACGGAAGTGAAACTATTTACTGTGCTAAGACAACACCTAGATAATGAAACGACAACTAAACTAAAGTGCGACAACACTTATTGAAAGCATGAAATCTAACCTAAAGCATGTACAATGACAAATCATACCTCAAAACAACGTTTGAGGTGAATCCCATTAACTGGGATTGGTAAATTTTCTCCATCCATGTTTGATAACTGGAATGCATTATGCTCTTTGCATTCAATAATAGTAAACGGACCTGCCCAAAAATGATCAAACTTTGTGTGTTTGCCTGGTCCACTCTTTAGCACATCGCACTTGAGAACAATATCACCTTCTTTAAAATTTTTGGATGTAGCTTTCTTATCAAATGTTCTCTTTGTTTGGAGCTGATGATACTCCAAATTTTTCATTGCTTTATCTTTTGATTATTCAAGCTCCATGAGCTCTGCATATCTCATGGACATCGGGTCCTGTTCTTCATACATCTCCAATTGGTGAACAATGTCTAGAGCTGGAAGCTCCACAGACAGAGGTAATCTGGCCTCTTTACCATAAACGAGTACATACGGAGAATTACCAACTGATCTCTTAGGGGTTATCCTATCTGCCCAAAGCGCATATTTCAATGTGGTATGCCAAACCCTTTGATTCTCCTCGATGGTCCTCTTAATAATTATGATCAGATTTTTATTTGTACTTTCATCTAAACCATTACCTCGTGGGTAATAATTGGAGGAAGTATTCAGATGAATTCTATGTTTAATAGCCCAACCTGTGACTCTTAACCCAACAAAAGCAAGAGCATTATCTGAAATGATGGAGTCAGGGACTCCAAATCTAGTGATTATATCATCATAAAAGCTCAAAACTGAAGATTCATTTGCTTCTTTCAAAGCTACTGCCTTTGTCCATCATGTAAAATAGTTTGTGGCAGTGAGCACCCACTTGTGACCAGCACTGGAAGGTGGATTAATTGGTCCGATAAAGTCAATCCCCCATCTCATGAAGGGATTCTCTACTTGAACTGGATGTAAAGGCATAGCATGTAACTTTTCCTTTCCTACAAATAAAGCACACTTAATACACTTCCTTGACCATGCATATGCATCTTTAAACAAGCTGGGCCAGTAGTAACCAGCTCTCATGATTTTCCAAGTAGTTGTTCTTGGAGCAAAATGACCTCCCAAAACTCCATCATGAAACTCATGAAGTACCTGCTTTGTTTGATCAGCATCAATACACCTTAATAAGACACCATTCAGATCTTTCCTGAAAAGAATACTATCAATGAGGACATAAGGAATTGATTGTAATTTTCAAAGTATCTTCATTTTGCTCTGTCTAGACCCGGTGGACATTCACTAGTATGAAGAAAGTGGGTTATTTCTTGAACCCAACCTGCAACTGATGCAGGTGCACCAGCTTGAACATTTTGAGGCTCATCAGTATTAGCTAAAACAACACCAATTTTTGATTTATGTACATCTTTCTAAGGGGTTGAGCCAAGTTGCTCACAAAGTCCTCTACCCCTAACAAGTTTTGTGATGTTGATGTCAACATCAAATTTCATTACTTTTGTGATCCACCCTGCTCTTTTCTCACTTAGATCTTTGTTCAACATAAATTCCTTTACACTTGGGTGTGCAACCAAAATATGAATTTTATTGTTTGAAACTAAAGGTTTAAACTTCTTTAGACTTCTGATCATAGTGAGAACATGTTTCTCAATAAATGTATATTTTTGTTCATAATCAACAAGTCCTTGACTAAAGAAAGCTATTGGCTACTCTAAATTATCACTATTTTTTTGAAGAAGCATAGCAGAAATTGAACTAATGCTACCAAAAGCATACAAAAAGAAGTCTTTAGAGAAATCTGGATTTACCAGTGTTGGGGTTGTTGCTAAAGCTTCCTTGATTTCTTCAAAGCTACGTTTTGCTTCTCTTGACCAACTAAAAACTGCATTCTTTTTAAGCATGGTCGTCAAAGGCTATAGTAAATTTGCAACATCAGGAATGAATCTTCTTAAAAAGTTGATTCTCCCTAAAAAGCTCTGCAATCCTTTCTTGTGATTAGGTAATGGCAGTTCAAGTATAGCTTTAACTCTTTTAGGATCAATGGTAACTCTCTCTTTTGATACTATGTGACCTAATAGTTTACCTTCATGAACTGCAAAAATACTCTTTTTCAGATTGAGAGATATTCCATATTCTCTGCATTTGTCAAAAACTTGCTTTAGATGTGACAAGTGTTCATCTGCATTCTTTGAATATACAGTTATGTCATCTAAGTAAACCAACAAAATTTTTTGAATTAAACTTTGAAATGCCATATCAATGGCACGCTGAAAGGTGGCACCAGCGTTAGATAAACCAAAAGGCATTCTCTTGTAGGCCATAGTGCCCCATTTTGTTGTAAATTATGTTTTATACTGATCCTCCTCTTTGACTAGAATCTGGTTATAACCAGAATATCCATCCAAAAGAGAAAATTTCTCTGAACCAACAATAGCTTGGAGAATTTGTTCCATAGACGGTAAGGGATAATGATCTTTCAGAGACGCTCTGTTAAGGTCTCTAAAATCTACACATAATCTTACCTCACCGTTCTTTTTTCTAACCGGAACAAGGTTAGAAACCCAAGATGTGTGTTTAATTGGAAACATAATACCACCCTCGACTAACTTGGTCGACTCTTTGATCATTAAAGGTTCGAGCTTGGGGTTCAAGGGTCTTTGTTTTTGTCTAACAGGCTTGGCTCCAGGTTCTAACTCAATTGTATGTTGTGCAATATGAGGATCAAACCCTTTCAAATCAAAATATTGCCAAAAAAAACATCATGATACTCTTGGCATAAAGCAATGAAAGCTTTCTTATCTTCAGCTAAACAAATTTTACCTAATTTGAGAAGCTTACCTTTAAAAATTTCAACTTCCTCATAATGATCTTCTTTGACTTGAATGCCGACTTTGCTCTTCTTAAGCTGATCATCAGAATTGAATATGGATTCCAAGGTAACTAGCCCTTTGGGAAGTTTATTTGTCTTCAGCTGTATTACTTGATCATCATACTGTTGTTTAATCCTTTCTTGGTTCACTACAGAGAATTGATCTTCTTGGAGCAGAAAGGTTAATATCTGCTCATCACTTTCAAATACCTGCCAGTTAATGTTGTTATCAGGAATTGATGGCCTGATAACCACCTTGACATACTACTGTATTTTATCCTTTTTGATATCGCCTAGGATATCAAACTGTGCTCCAATTGCCGCAAGTCTATCAGCATACTTATTCTGATTTCTTGGAATAGAAATCAGGTTGAAAGTGTTAAACTCTTCAATTATGTTCCAAACTCTATTTCTGTATGACTTCAAAGCATCATTCTTGGCAACATTCAGTCCTCTAACCTGGTTAACTATCAATTCACTGTCTCCATAGACTTTCAAACAGTTAATTCTTCTTTTCCTTTCCCACTCAAGGCCTTGAATGAGTCCTTCATACTCAACACTATTGTTAAAACATGCAAAAACAAAATGAAAGGCTGAAAAGTACTTATCACCCTGTGGAGAAACCAACATTGCACCTCCACCTGCTCCATTCTTGCTTCTGGAACCATCAAATTTTTTTCCCCAAAGTTCACTTCGCTGTTGCAACAACTGATCTGTACCCTTTTCAAGGTTTGGAATCTCTGCATCAGGTTCAAGCATCACATAATTACCCATACCGACATCTTGAATAAAATCTACAGGATTGTCCAACACATTTTCAGCTTCCCATTCATGTAGCAACACATCAGGAATAACTTCTGCTTGAAGTTCTTGACTGGCAGCCAGTTCACTGTAAGTAAAAATGACACAATTTGTGTCTGTAGCAATAGGAACAGCGTTGATAGGACTTGAGTTATATGGCTCAATGTGATCTTTAGCCAACTTTTCAGATTTAATGGTAACCTTAGTTCCATATCTTGTTCTAAACAACATATGTGACCAATCAGCTGACACATAACCACCCATCTTAGCTGTAAAGTCTCTTGAGAGGCACAAAGAAAAGAAAGGTGGGAGATCTATGACACATATGTCCTAAGGAACTGAAAAATTCAGACAAGCCTGAAGGGTAAGACTCAAATCTTTAATAACACCCAATGTATTAACATAAGTACCATCCAATTGAATTACTCCTTTCTCTAAAGGCCGATACTTTAGTCCAAGCTTGTCAGCAATTTGCTTTGGCATTACTAAGCTAATATCTCCACTGTCTACCATACAGTTATGAACTAACTTATCACCTATGATTACAAATACGTAAAATGGAGGAGGTTTAACTTCTTTTTCGGCCTCTTTGCTGGGTTGTTTATAATTTTCTTGAGGATTATTTGTCAAGACGGTTCTAACTTGACCTATTGGAGACTTAGATTCATCAGACATTTTTAATTTTGACAAGGCTGACTGTAACATATCTTTTTGACCTGGAACAGCTAATGAATCCCACATAGACATCGTTTCGTTCATCTTATTCATACTATTAATAATATTATAGGGTGCAACTGGGTTTACTTTATGATGTACCTTTATGCCAGCATGATTAGCTTGCAAGTGTGGCTTCTCCTTGACTGGGATTTGTTGATTTCTTTGCAAAACGTGAGTCACTTGAGATGTAGATGGTTCTGCAGCTATTTCTTTTCCTTTATCAGCTGCTTGATCAAGCTCGAAAGCTCTTTTCTTTGCCCTTGTGTTATCTGCAACTAGAGAATTATCTACATTCAATCCACAAAATTCTTTGCCTTGCTAGTTAAGTAGGGTAGTTTCATTGGTAAGCTGATCTTGGTGTTGTAGAGGTGCATCATTGAGTGCATTCTTCTATGAACTTGAAGCATTCTGTACCATAAGTGCTTGATTAATAAGTCCATTTGAGCAAGTGGCTTGATTGTGAGGTTGGTTGCAAGGGTCGTACCACTCATAATCTTCTACTAAGTTATTTTGAATAGGGACAAGATCCTTAACTGCACTAACAGGTGCTGGAGCATAAGCCTAAAAAGGTCTTGTGTTTACATTCTGTCTTGGGCCCTGGTAGTTGCCTTGATAAGCCTGTCTATTAATTTGATATTGTTGTTGCTGGCCTAAATTCTGCTATTGATAAGGCCTGTTATATGATTTTTTCTTTTCCAAGCTCACAAGCTTATTACCAAAAGTCTACAATAAACTTTTGATCTCCTGTAACTCATTTGAAGAAATTGAAACAACAGCTTCTTTTGTTACAGCAGCTGGAACAACAGCTGATACTGCTAGAACAGGTGGCAAAGGTGCAAAAGGTGGTATTTGTAGAGGGATATTCAAATGAATATCTGGAAATATAGGCATTGGTGGCCTAGGAGCAAGTTTACCAGCTTGTATTAGGCTATTTTCAGCTTTGATTGCTACTTCATAAGCATCCGGCAAAGACACTCCTCCCATTGACTATATTAAAACTGAAATATCGCTATTTATAGCTCTAAGATAATACAGGAAGGAATATTCAGGTGAATGCCTCACCGTAGTAGGAATCCTATCCCATGTTCTTTGAAAATGGAAATTGAAATCCATCATTTGGTCCTGAGGGGCTCTCTTTGTAGTTGTAAGTTGTTCTACCAAAGACAAGTTATCTAACTTATCTTGAAACTATTTATGCAACTTGTCTCCAAATTCATCCCAAGTTGCGATTGAGCCTACTGCTAAACCCCTATACCATTGCAAAGCTCTTCCTTTCAGTGAAGCAGCTAGCAATCTCACAGCAACATCCTCTTGAGTTATGTGATGGACTCCACATAACGAAGCCACATCTCATATATGTTCAATCGGGGTAGTCTGATCTTCCCAAGTGAAAGTTGGAAAACTTTTCAAAGCTGCCATTGGAATTTAATTGTGTTGTGCCAAATTTAATGGACTACCTCCATTAAAAACAACAAATGGTTGATTCCTTTCCATCTGTATAGTAAGAGGTTGGTTTACTTGCATCCTAGGTGAAACAAAAGACGGGACAGGAATATGGGATCTCACAGATGGAGGAGTAGATTTGGTTCTTCTAGAATAGACAAATGTTGTCCTTGGCCTTTCTGTTGCCTTTCCTTTCTCCTTGGTGGGGAAAGCTGTAAATATTCAAAAGGAACTAAGCTGCTCCTTGTCTGAACTCTTCTCATAAGCTGTAAATGCATTGATTCTAAAGTTCTTTCTCTTCATAGAGTCATCAAGTATGCTAAAATAACTTCTGCAAAGTCTGAAACTTGCTGGTTGCATACCAAACCAATAATATAACATGGAATGAGTCCCACCAAGTGTGCCAAAAACTGTTATCTACTGAAATTGCACCCTTATCAAGTTGCAGAACTTGATACTTCAAAGAAACATGGGAACTTTTCTAGGTTGTGGGTCACCTAAAAAATGGAAAAGAACCTCCGGAGAAGGCCAACTTCCTATGCTAGTAGTATCACCTAAACTACTGATTTTGTCAAGTAAAGGGAGAAGATTACTAAAGCAAAATAAAAATGGTAGGAACTAATCCCTATGGTGTTACACCGAATTGACAAGAATCATGAAATAAAATAGATGAACATACCCCTGAAAAACTAATGATAGTTATTTCATTTACTCAACATAATTTTGTGAACTTATGCATATTCATGAAAAGGCTTAATCTGGATATACATTTTAAGAAGGAAAGATGAATTTCACAACTTTAAAGTTCAAATGCAGATTTAGAAAAACACAGTTCAAAACATACATAATTTGAAAGAAAAATGAAAGTAGTATGAACACTAACACCGGTTTCCAAGATAATCTCTATATTTTATATTCCAAATTCCAAATGAGTTACAAAGCATACATCAGCTGAGAAAGGATTTGAGAAAAATCACTAACTCTCCAGAATGCATAATCCGAACTCCTCTACAAAGAGGCCAAAAAATTCCATATATACAACAAAATTGTACCAAAAAGAATGTCGGCCCCTGAGATCTTTTTGGAATAAAGTTAATGTTGCATTCAATGTGCATTCCCATGTCCATGTCGGTGAAGGATCACTCCTGGGATGGCCTTTCAGATCTTTTGCAATCATCGCATTAACTTCTGGCCCCCGAGATCTTTTTGGAATAAAGTTAATGTTGCATTCAATGTGCATCCCTGTGTCCATGTCGATGAAGGATCGCTCCAGGGATAGCCTTTTAGATCTTTTGCAACCATTGCATTAACTTCTGGCCCCTAAGATCTTTTTGGAATAAAGTTAATGTTGCATTCAATGTGCATCCCTGTGTCCATGTCGGTGAAGGATCGCTCCAGGGATGGCCTTTCAGATCTTTTGCAACCATCGTATTAACTTCCGGCCCCCATATCCACCCTCAAACCTCGTTAGAGCTACCTTGAATGTTCTTGAGTGGCATCATAAATTTTGATGCCAGTAGACACCACAATTGTCACTGAAACTCATAGTTTCTTCCCTTTCAGCTTTGTTCTTGCTCTAGATCATTCTGCAAGTTGACCCCCCTGAGAGACAACATTCGACTTTCATAACATTAGATCCGAACACCATTGTTCACCAAGCTGATCCATCACCTTTGATCTCAGAGTAGATCCATGTTATATACAGTCTATTGATCTTCTTCACACTGGTCAAACTACCACAGTTCACCTTTAGCTTCCTTTGATTGGTTGAACAGACACCACATAGGATCTTCAGGCTGTCAAAAGTTCTTCAAACAGAATCACATGTCGGTGAGACACTAGCCATGTCTCCTTGATGTGATTATTATCCACAGTAGCAATTGGCATAGCTTAGAACTGTCGGCAAGACTTCACATCGAGCTGCAAGAGTTATATCGATATCCAACACTATCGCCCAGACCATCGCTATCGGCAAGACATCATAGCAATCTCTCAAGTCCTACCAATGTCAAAACAACTAGCGGTGAGACTATAACATTCCTCGACAAGAGTCTCAGCGGTTCTTCATGTCGCACTGAAGAGTTAAAAACCATTCACTGAGACCTCACCCCATTGGCGAGATATTATATTGAAGCCACAAACCTTTGGCGAGACCACCATGAGTCGGCAAGACATCATAGCGAACGATAAGACATTATAGCAAGAGCACCCTCCATTGGCGAGACCACCGGTCATCGGCAAGACATCACACCGAAGCCACAAACTTTCCCCGAGTTCAACTTATTTCGGTGAGACTTCACTTGGTCGGCGAGACATCACCCCGAACTCAAAACACTACACTGAAGGCACAATCCTTTGGCGATACTTCATCGGGTCGGCAAGACATCATGCCGAACTCAAAATCTTTCGGCGAGACCACCCCCTTTCGGTGAGACGTTACACCGATGCTAACTCCTTTCCCAAAGACCATTTCATTTCGGTGAGACTCCCCCTAGTCAGGAAGACATTATACCGAACTCACAACCTTTCGCTGAGACTTCCATCAGTCAGCAAGATGTTATGCCAATCAAAAATCTTTCAGCAAGACTATCGCCTTTCGGCGAGATGTTACAGCTAGACCTCACCCTTTCGGCGAGACATCACACCGAACTAACCTCTTTGTTGGTGAGACCATTCCATTTCAACCAGACTTCTCCCTGACTACACCTCCTTCGGCAAGATTCCCTTGAGTCGGTGAAACTTCTCCTCGATGCCAGCCATTTCAGCGTGACTTCTATCAGTCAGAGAGATGTCTCCCTTAAGCAAATCTTTTCGCCGAGACTTCCACCATTCGGCCATACTTCTCCCCGATAGAGAGATATATAAAAACTCATGGCGACCCAAATATCTGGGCTTCCGGGGTATTTCAAATGAATATAGCACAACAACCAGTCGGCAAGACATTCAGCTGGTCTCAGCGACTTCTTCTTTGAGGAGTTTTATGCCAGATCCGACTGAGGCATACTTTCCAACAAACTTCCTTGTGAAATAGCATTAGATGTATGATTTAACCCTCAAAACAATGCCTCCATTAGTTCTCAAATGCATCAGATGAAGACTTTCCCAATGAAAACCGAATACCTGCACGTTGGGCTCAACCCTAATGGGAGCCACATTTAATCCACGTGTCGAATTTAAAACATAATTTTCCCCTGATTGAGCCTGTGGGTGAAAATCGAGTAACAGTAAGTAAATATGCATTTACTCTAACAACAATAATTCAAGTCTTAGCTTTCTTATCATAATTTTAGTGTACCCTACTCTGAGATAGTGAGTCTTATTAGGTCCTTTGTATCTTTCCCTTGAAGTTGTCTTTGCTTTAGTGTGTGCAAGTCTATAGGCCGTGAGCCTTAAAATTTATTTGTAAAACCTTTTAAGTAGTGAGGTTTTATATTATGATTTAACTCTCACTGTGGTTTTTCCCTCATTAGGTTTTCCACATAAAAATCCCAGTGTTATGGTGTGGTGCATGTTTTTCTTTTTGCTATTCTTTCAATTCATGTGATGTGATGTGTTTTCTGCAAATGGGAATGTTTTAATATATGCTAATTCACCCCCCTCTCAACATTTCTTTGTGTTCAACATGAAGAATTGTCATATGATAATGTATTCATCACATACACATATGCAATGAATGTTTAGACCCAAGAAAAGGATAAAATTACTTTTCCATAGAATTTTCTTATGAATATCTCAAAGCTCATCAAGAGGTGGAAGTTAAATTTAATACCCCAAGGCTCAAATTGATTTGGGAGCTTCTAACATGGTCAAATATTTGGAACATATGACTCCAAATAATTAAAAGGATTTCAAAGATATTTAATAAGAATAGAGGAATGCACATATGAAAATTTAGTTTATTTGATAATGGAGCTTGTTGGGGGTTACATCTCCTAGTTGGGGAACATGCACTTGAAATATCTTGGTTGGGTTGAAGCATGGCCTAGATTGTGTTGGCTGCACAAAGGTGCTATTGTGTATAAGAAACCAATCTTAAAGAGTATAAGTGGGACCCATTGGAGAATGGTTTTCTTAAGATGATTTGATGGTGTGGAAAAATAAAGCTATGGTTTGGTAGGGTGAGGATGTGATTTTAGGTATTCCATGGGCCAAAAAATTTATATTACAAATTTGGATTTTCCTCAAATGCAAATAACTTGGCTAAGGCCAGAGCCTTGTTTCCAAGACTCAATATTTCTCTAGAATGTGGATGGAAGGATATTTTATTACATTATTGTAAGTTGTATGAAAGGTGGAAGATTTAAGGCATGGTTATTAGAGAATGTGATTTCCTACCCCTTGGAATTGATAAGAACTTCTAATCAATTTTACCCACAAATTAAGAGAATTAGGAATGCAATGGTAGATTGGGCTATAAATTAGGAAATAAATTTAAGGGAGAAAGAGGATGGAGTTAAGAATTGGTGTAGTAATTTTTTAGGTATTATGATGTCCTTTTTAGTGGTCTACAATCTTTAGATTACTTCCTAATAATGGGATCATATGACCTAATAGAGTTGATGATTAATAAATGTTCCATTAATGTATGGTCTGAAGAGGACTTAAATTATTTTTGATATCTTTCAATGCTATTAATGTGGCGTGTTAAAATATTTGAGATGTTATGTTACTCAATCATTAATTTGATTTGTTGGCTAAAGTGTGTGAGAAATTTGATCCTTTATTTTCCAACTTGCATAAGAGAAGAAATTTATTTTGTTATTAGACTCTACATTTCCTAGAGATCATATCCTATACATAAGTATACTTGGTGTTAATGGTGATAGAAGATAGTAAAAGTGATCAAAGTGGTAGACGAAAAGGAAAGATGAAGTTGATGAAAAAGGTGGAAGATGAAATATAGAATATCCTTGGTGTAGTGAAGTTAGTGCAAGAAGCGCTGAAACATGGTTCTCTAATTATTACATTGCACATCAACTCGTGAATCCCAAGGTGTAGATTTGAATGTTGTGACTATGTGAGGTAGCAAAGCAAGTAGATGGGGATGATCTGATAACAAGGTTTGTGACACAATGAGGAAGAATTTTCTTGATCCTAGTCTATCATTAGGTAGTGAAAATATATTTTACATAGCATTATCCCCTTCATGTGTTCCCATACGCTTGATGGTGGCTACCACATGCATGCTTCATGAGGATACACATGGTCTCTAAGATTTGGTTGAAATGCATGTTGACTATGGTTAAACACAAGTTCTATTCTATTTTGAAGAAGTAGGCTAATGTTTTCAAAATTCTAGAGATGTTGGGTAATTTCCTTCATTTCTAGTTTCATATTAATCTTATGGTGGAAAATTTTGAGTGTTATAATAAGGGTATGCCTTGGGAAGGTCTAAATGATGAACACAATTTTTAAATAGGGGTGAAGCTCCTTTTTAATCATTTTTAAATCTTTCAATTTTTGTTATAGAAGTTAATAGGGTTAGTTCTTTTACTTTTTATAGATGTGAGAGACTTGAATGGTTGCATGTATTTAGCTATATATCAAAAATGTAAAGTTTTATGATGAATAAAAATTAGTGTAGGTTTTTAATATTTTTTTCTAATTATATGGTGCTAAAGAAAGTTAAACTAATTCTATTATAATTTAACTTATATAACTTTAAATTATTGGCATCTAAACTTTCATATTTTTTTACAATCCCTAATACCTAGCCTAAATTTTATAAGAAAAAATAGGTTAATTTTCTTTAGAATAATTATTTGTTACTATGTATCAATGATTCGAGAAATTTTGGATAAATAATAAAACCTATAATGAGTCATAAGAAGATTAAAGTTCTTTTAGTTTAAATTCACCACCATCCTAAGGTTAAATTTAATGGGTTAAAATTCCATTAGAATAATTATTTTGTCTAATTGTACAAGAAAAATATATCTTAATGCAAATCTAGAGTCTTTAAAGTAATGTAAATAATAAAGGACTAAATTAATGTATATTTAATTAATGATAGTTAGGAATAATAAGCGTCATAAATATTATTTTAAAATTTAAATAAAGAAAAATAGAGTATTTAGTTAGAATTTTGATGAAAAATTGGGTGTTGATTGCATGTACAATTGGTTCACTCATGCTTAGAAAATAATATCTTGAATGTATTTGTTGTCTAAAAAATATAAGTGATAGAATCTTATATAGATTAGATTTGGACTATGTGGGATCAACCTTATGTTTGTAGAAAATTTTGATTTACAAAAATGTTATAAAATATATGAGATTGGCATATATGTTTGTGTACTTTTGCAACATTGTACTGTGTTTTCTATTAGAACAAAGGATTGAAGGTATTAAAAAACAATTAAGAGAAGCTATTAAATTGTGAGGGTGGAATTCTCACCAATTGACCCCTAGTTTTACTAGCTTTATGGTATTTGGTGAGTGGTCTTAAACAATATATTTAAGCATCCAATGAACGGTCTAATATGATTACGGTGTAAATCTTGATTCATTTTAGTGCTCCAAAATGAAATTATTTTTTATGAATGAATGCTCTTTATAGTGCAAATAATCTAAGATTGCTTGATAATGTTTAAATGTATATACTGAGATTTCTGACTTCAAACTATGTGACATTTTTAGCATCGACGTTTCAGATCAAACTCCATGATCCCTCATTAGGATAAAGCAAACTCCATGATCTTATTGCTTTATCCTGATGATGGATCATGGAGTTTGATCCAAAACGTCGATGCTAAAAATCTCACACAGTTTGAAGCCAAAAATCTCAATATATACATTATCATGGACTGCGAAAACTACATGCGTTTAATGTTTAAATGTTCAAACAAATGTGTTTAAATATTGAGTACAAGTGAACTTCGAATGGCTACTAGGAAAAGACAAGAGTTAATAATTTTTAATTTTTAAAAATTGAATTTTGTGCTAGTTCTACACTATGCAAAATTGGTCCTGCTATTATAAGATTAACCCAAGATACAGAATGTGGAATCTTGAGGTAGAGATTGGTTACATGGAAATGTGGGTTGATAATAATTATGTGAAAATAATTTTAGACACAGCAAAGATAAGGTCAAAAGTATGGAAGTGCATGTAACACTATACCACATTCTCTAAAATAAAGTTAAATAAAAATAATTTTTTGGCTCATCTCTAAAAACAAACACACAAAATAATGAAAAACCAATAAGAAATCTCATTGATCATAAGAATATCTTCATGTACGAAAATTTCAAAATATAAGACATACGTACTGTCTATCCAATACTTTATGTGCCGTCTATTTAACATTTTGAATGCACATTTCACCTAATTAATAATTAATTAAATAAAATCTTTTAAATTTCAATTAACTAATATGGTCAAAAGTGCTGGATAGTCGTTGCCCTAAGAATTTGGTCTTAAATTTGTCCTGATCGACGTGGAATTGATGAGAAAGCGTATCAACTTTGGAACTTCGGCCTTCACGGGCCATTTCCGATTTCTCACTGCAATTAGACCGTACAACGCTTACATTCATTATGACCTAATCCAAACCTTCAACGATAAGCTTCTGACGTCTCATCTATCATCTCTCAGTATAGAAAATAATAATGGTCTAATCCAGTTGCAGGAAGAAACTCCAATATAATGTGTCCGGGTTGATTTGATTTGATTTTGTGTCTGGGGGCACATTTAGATCTCTGCTCATTAAGCTTTGATGTCAACTCAAATTGGTCTGGATAGTCTTGATTTCCAATCAACTTGTCTGCAATTTTGATATTGAGGATAAATATTTTGTCAGCATAAAGCAAATGTCACCGACATTGATAAGATTTGATGGCCAACTTTACACGTGACATCTGTTATAATGATGGAAAATCAAAATTTATGGTGAAACGACTCCATCGACCTTTCTTGTTCAAGCAGAAATATAAAATCTGGTGCTCTGGTATAAAATTTGATACAAAAGAGATTCCTTGATCAGACTGAGGGTCTTGTCGATATTAAAACTGCATTATTCATCACTGATGGAGAGGAATATGATGATTCAGAAGACTAGATTTTTTTCTTTTCTTTTGTTAGAAGGTAAGAGTTGACGTTTGAAGAGAGAGAAAGGAATTGAAAAATGCATGTCCGGGCAGAAACAATTTCTGTAACATTAGAGAGTGATTGATAAGGGAGAAAGCCATGGAGCACGACGTGTGAGATAGACACCCGGCAAAACAATAAATGTTTCACTTTTACATGTTCCCTCAAAGATACCAATCTCAAAACTCCACCCTTTTAATTGTTGTAATATTTCTAATCGTGAAAATTGTAGGGGTAAGTTGGATGACAAGGACCCGCCTCTTTCTGCTAGCACTGTCATGGCTGTCTAGCAAGTTTTTATGTTGTTGTAATGTTTCCTACTCTTTGGGTGTGGCCCATGTGACTTTATGCTTTTGGGCTCTGCCCATGTGACTCTCAGGGTGCCTTTTTACCTCCCATCCTTTTTTGGGAATATGTGTAATTTTGTCTTTTATTAAAATAGATATAGATGCCTATTCATCCAAATAAAATAAAATTGCATGTCCATTCCTCTTTCTCTTATGTTTTGGGACCATTTTAATTACAATGACTTTTATGATCTAATAATTGTCTAAATGGAGTGATTTTGTATTTAGAGAGTGTGCTTTTTTTTAAATTTATTTTGAATTGAATTTTTGTAATGAATATGTGTTTTATATTATTTATACAAATAAGATAATATTATATATATTTACAAAAAATATAGTTAAAATAAGTCACAATTTAAAGTCTTGAACCGACAAATACAAATAATACAAAAATTGTTTAGCAGTGAGAGCTATACATTAGAGGGTGGAGGAAGATCATGATCATCTAATTTTTTCATATATTGGTGGGATTTCGGTCATCATGTACAAGCTCCTATCTAATGATAATACTTTTCGATTTTCTTCTTCAATAAGTTAAGTGTCACAAAGAGGTGAGATGGTCGAAGTAAGGTGAGAGAATTTTCTAAATTTTGGCCAAATAGGAGCCCCTTGGTCTTGAGGTAAATAGGAGGTTGAAAGTAGGAAAGATGGTCAAGATCAACCATGAATAGATTGATGCATACTTCTTCTTGGAGATGATTGGGAATCGCATGACAAAGAATCATGACCTTTGAATAGTTTGACTACATCCACATTGACATCCACGAGATAGAGGTTGACCCCTACTAAAGGTTGGAGTTACTGGTACCCTAGCAATTGTACATGAGGTCTTACCCTAGCGATCTAAAAACATTTTTAGATGTGCCACTTCAAGTGCACTTTGTTTAGCTTGTACTTAATGTGCCATAAGAATATGGGAAAAACTCATATCTTTGGTAAAAAGTGGGAAATGTGTATCAATAGAATAACTAGCTAAAACAATATAATTTTTATTTTTTCAAATACTAAAAAGAATCTTTACCCTAAAAGCATGCCAATTTTGGGTGAATTTAGAAAGAATTATGGGTCAATCTTCAAATAAGACCAGCTTCCATGATGAATGATTAGTTCTAAAAGGATTGAAAGAGTAATGAATAATTCCAAGTTTCTTGAGCTCCAGGAAAAAAATAGAAAAGGTGTTTGAGAACTTTTTGTTTTCCACATTATGGAAATGATGATTGAAAATTGATAGATGGGTTAATTTGATACCAATGGAAACATCGCACTAGGAAAAATAGGCAAGCTTCAATTCAAGAATAACTAACAAAATAATTTGAAATTTATATTGCCAAGATTTTAGCAAAGGCTAGAGAAGCCAAATGTGGTTCAACTTAGGCACAGTGTGAGGATGCAAAGAAAGCTAGGAACATCCCTTGCAAGGTCTAGAGTTGTGAAATGGTGTGTTTAGGTACCATTTCTAATCCTTACATCAAAGTTTGATACATATAGCCCTTAATTGTTGCAAGAATGAAGGTGTTGTCAGTGATTTCAACTAGTCAATTGGTTATCAATTGGTTGTTGTTGTCATTGATATCTTAGATGCAAATTATTGGCTGTATATGTCGAGGATATTGAGAAAATTGTAATGAAGAAAGGTTACAAGTGTTTAGTGGTTGCTCCGGGTTTTGCTCCGAGATTTTCTTCTATGTTTGTGTGATTCAGATATGTTGATCATGGTTGTTGGAAGTTGCTATATCCATATTTTTGGCTTCTAATTCATTGTACAATACGAGTTATGTTCACCAATTGTGAACTATGGTTTTCTGTGCTTCTAGCTGAGGTTGGGGAGAAATGTTGTTGGTCTGGATTTCTTTCTAGTTAAGTCTTATGAATTGCAGTTCTAGAGTTAAGTTGTTATGATTGTGTTGAAGATAATTTCAGTATCTGGAAGGATTTGATTGTGCTAAGGGTTGCATGTGCTTAATTGTTCTATGTGTTTTACACTGGTTTGGTCGACCTTGTGTTGAACACTAGACCTTCAAAGTTGATGAAGTGTGTTGGGACCTACTTGGGTCATCATCAAGCATGTGTTTGGGTCACCCTCATTCTAAGTCCACCCTAGGATGTTTTGGTGCCGACCTAATTTGAATTTAATGATGGATGGCCAACTTTGGGTATGTTTCAAAGTTGAAGATGGTATAAATATAGGATGAGTTAGTGGTGAAAGAAGTATAAGAGCCAAGTGCAAAGAAATAGACTAGATAGATGTGAAATAGATGTGAATCCATGTGTGTGTGTAATGCGAGTGTGGCAGATCAGTGTGAAGTCTAAATGTTGAGTTTCCCAATTTAGTGAGCTGAAGGTGTACTCTATTATTCATGCATGTCTGCAAGTGGTTGAGTAAATTGTGGTGCAAATCTCTTTTGCATTGAGATTGTCTTCTCTTTGTAACATATCTCTTCTATCTTCTTTGTATATCTATGAGTAGTGAGCCCTCCGAGTGGTTCACCCTGTTGGACAGTGAGTCCTAATTTGGATAGTGAGTCCTTATTTTGGTAGTGAGCCTTTTCTTAGGCAATGAGCCTTTGTAATCAATTTTGATATGCTCTATAGTGTGAGTTAATCCTCACCGTGGTTTTTCCCTCTTTGGTTTTTCCACGTAAATTTGGTGTTACACATATGTGTGATGGTTTTTTGTTTCTGCACTTGCACTTAATGTTTAATCATTTTAGTAGAGTTAAAGATTTGTAATTGATCTAAGTTCCGGTCAATGTTTTAAAGTTTAAATTTGCTACAACTGATTCACCACCCCCCTCTTACTTGTCTTGTTCAACAATTTTGTGAAGAATATTAAGAGTAGTTGAATCAATAATAATCTAGTTACAAGTCTCAAAATCCTAATTAGAGAGCTTGAATTTCAATTTGGCCTCAAACTAGGAGAGAAAATCCCTACTAGTCTTTAAAGAAAAAAGATCAAATAGAGTCTTAATAACCCTATTATAGTATTTCAATGCATTAATCCAAAGAGCATTAGCATGTGGGTAGTCTTGACAAGAAATAATAAGAGACTGCCAAGGAGACTATTGATTGATATGATCCCTTATGGAAGTCATTTCCATCTTATAAGAGCTAGGGTTTGTTAGCTTCCCAGGCTTTCCATATGCTTTTAATAATAAAATTGTGATAAATATGAATAGGTTCCTTCATTACAAGAAGAGTATGAAGACCGAGACCCTTCCAATCTTGATATCCATAATGTTAGTGTAAGTTCTTATTCTCCTAGTGCATGTTTCTCTTACACTTTTATTTTATATTAAACTTTATTGGCCATATTTTCCATCTCCCTCTCCCTTAGTTTATAAATATTCATTTTCCTATCTTGTATGCATGCATTCATGTAGATTCTAGATTTTTGATCTCTCTTAATACTAATTAGAATTTTGGAGAATTTATGATGTAGAAGCATCCAAGTCCACAAGAAATATTGAATCACCTAAAAATCTAGTTTTCTTTATATTTTTTCAGTGTAGTTTTGGTGTGTTTTTATTAGTTATTGGGGTTGTTGCTTCTAGAGAATTTTTGGATCCAATTTTAGAAAACTAAGGGCTCCTTTTTGTAGAAAAATTTAATGGGTATTTGTACATGTTCAAATTTGGTGAAGGAACGATGAAAATTGATGAAGTTATGGTCTTGCAAGTCTTTTAGTCAGTTACTGGCTTTGCAAACTTCTCAACTACAATTGACTTGTAGGATTTTGGTGTTGAACTAGATAATTTTTATTCTTTGTGATTGATTTAAATTACCTTTTCCATATTGGCGAGAATCTTTTACTCATCTTACTTTATGGGAAATTCATCCCTTACTAGAGTTTGTGAGTATCTTATGGCCAAGTGGATTTTTGGGAAAATGTTATTGAACTAGACAAGTGTATAAATCAAAAGGTTCAATTCAATAAGCAACTTCTACACAAAGGACAAAATGTATGGAGTGTGAGGCTTTCCAAGTGATCTAACTATTTATGGGAACTTGCTAGTGAACTAGTTTGTAAAACTTCCACTTCTTGTGTGTTGGTGTGAATAATAGTCTTGTACCTAGTTGATTCTTACTAGGGGACTTATTCACATGTTACTTTTTTACTTAGGTCCCAAGACTCTTTCTAGAAGACTTAGTTGTCATGTCTAGATCTTATCTTTTTGACTTTAATGTAAAGTTAGTTGTCTCATGTCATAGGATTAAGACACTTGTCATGATCTTGTCTAATCATATGTCTCACCTTGAATATATAACCAAGGGGTTCTCATTTGTAAATTAATTCTTGGATACTCAATTTCATTGCAATCTTGAGCATTGCATAGTGATCTCTTTGTGCTTTCCATTTGGCCTCTAGATCTTAGGTGGCTATTTCCATATCCAATTCTAACATGGTATCAGAGCAACTTGGGTTCCTTTGGTTATTCTATTTGGAGAAAAATCTTGGTAGATCTTGAAAAGTTGAGTATTCTCTTCTCTTACATCGTATGATGATATGGAGAAAAAAGAAATGATAGAAATAGTAAATTTTGGGGACATTCTTCTTTGTGGCTTTGTATTTTAGGTTTGTTTTGGAGCTTGTTTGTGTAAATTTGAGCTCACCATTGAGTTTAAAGTGTTTGAGAAAGTTAGTTTTTCCCTTTTTTGTCCAAATTAGACATATGAGGCCAAATATATGAGGATTTGAAGCTAAAAAGTGGTTGCTAGAACCATGAGGTAGCTACAAATTTGGAGAATTTTAGGTCAAATCTAACCTTTCCATCACGTCTAAAAGGTGAAAAAACTCCAAGATCAAATGTCAATTCACCAAAATTGGACACTTTCACTTGAATCTTGAGGAAAAAAATTTCCCTCCTTGATCGTTGGTACAACTATCATTATTGCAAGCATAAAAAAAAATTGGCCGACTCACAAAAATTCACTGAGGTGACAAGTTTATAATTTTTTTTAATTTTTAATTAAATTTTTCAAAAAAATTATAATAGAAAAAATAAAAAACTCTATGGACTTGCAAGTCTATAGACCTATAGGTGTACCCATAGGGTACTCAGGGTAGCTCCTTCCCCATCACATGGAGCAGGTAGAGGCCTCACCGCAATCATGGGCCCCATTTATAAACCAACGACTCTTTTTAAAATAACTGACAAGAAAAGGAATATTCCATAGATTTCCTCAGCCATTAACGATATATTCACTAAGATTTTAGTGAAGATTCTCATCCACTGATCAAGGAATATTCTGTTCAAGGCAAGGCATATACCCATGTGACAGGAAGGAGGACATCAAATTTAATCCAACAAACTACTAACATCACCACTGCATCAACAACTTTTTAAGAATTTTTGGTCTCCTCTCCATTTGTATTTTGGTTTTGGAGGGAAATTTTTAAACGACGATAACTCAATCATCCAACCTCCTTTTTGTGAGAAATTTTTTTATTTATTTCGGGAAAAAGTTTGTGCTCTTCATAGCGGTGCAGTTGGTTTTTAATTTTGGTGTTTGGGTTTTCCAAAAATTGCAGATTCTCATAGGTGTTGTTGAATCATTCTCATTTTGGGAACTTTCAAGGTTACATTCTTGCTTCTGTGGTAACCTGTTTGGGTGATTTTTTTAAAAGTGCATAATTTTTTGTCTACTTTATAGTGGTGTGATTAGATTGATCTCAATCTATGTAAAATTTTTACTGTGAGCTTGTGGCCAATTTTGGCACTGTAAGCACTAAGATCAAGTCCACTTCGTTGTTTTGGAAAGTCGCATCTATAAATGCATTAAATATAAAGTGTCAAATCATATATCGCTAGGGGATTCTCAATTGAGTGATTTGGGGGGTATCTTGGTGCATTCATTTGATTTGTTTTCTTGTGCTCTTCTTTTCCATGGATCATTATAAGGTTCCTTTGCTAACATCATATAACTATTCAAATTGGCATCAACATGCATGGAGTGCACTAATGACTCAAGGTCACTCTCTATATGTTGAGAATAAGGTACATAAACCTTAAGATAGTGAGATCAAGATAAAATGGATGATTGAACACACTAAAGCTCTCAAATGTCTTTGTAGCCTAGTTTCTCAAGATCTATTGTTTGAAATTAAATCATGTAAGAATTCTCATGAAGCTTGGAAAAAATTGAAAACATTGTATGGTACTATAGATGAAGTAAGAGGCTATCAAATTGATAATGAACTAATGGGCCTTGATCCTAAGAACTTTGACAACATCTAGGACTACATCACTAAGGTTAATGATTTGAGAGAGAAATGTAAAGCATGTGGAATTGATAAGGACATTCAATTGGTCTACAATACATTGAACAAACATGGTCCTGATTATGTTGCTTTTGTTTCTAGCTTTCATACTCATAGATTGAATATGGGGTCTACATATACTACACCTTTATTTACATCATTTTCTGAGATGTTAATACATGAGAAACAAAAGATTATATCAACGGGTCTCATCAAGTCATTGGAATCTCAAGCATTGTTAGATAGTAAGGTGAAATAATCAAAACATACTGATAAGAAACAAAAGAAATCAAAGAATAGTCCGCATTCAGATCAACCAAAGAACAAATCCTCTTCCATAGAGAAATCATCTAAGAAGGAGAAGCCAATTTTTTCATATATTGTAAGAAACTTGGACATGATGAAGATGTTGGATATTAATGTCTTTAAGGTTGTATATGTCAAGGATATTGAGAAAATTGTAATAAAATAAGTTGTTGGTTGTCGGTGATGTAGTGAAGTTCAACATGGTGGCTAGCTTAGTATATTGATGATAATATTTTGTGGATTAAAGGGTTTGTTGAAAAGTATATCTAGTTTATCCACATGAAGTTTCAAAGATTTGCATGAAGATTTGATTGAGTTATGAGTATTTGTGTTCTGACAGTTGTTCTATTGCTTTAGTTGGTGTTCCTGAAAGAAGATGAGGTGATCCTAGTAATTTTATTTGTTTTGGATGCTTCTATGGCGATTCATGATGCTTGTGGATGTTTCTAGATCATGCTCTATCTTTGTTGTTGGTCCACATTGATCATTGTGTTCGGGATTGGTTATTTTCTTTTGTGAGTTCATGTTTTTCATGATCATGGCCAACAGGGTGATTGTAGCTTGCTGCAGATCTTCGAGGCATAATTGCTTAAGGTGTTTCGTGTTCGAGACATGTTGTTTTGGGTCCTTACTATGTTTTGGCCGACATTTTTTGTTGCACATTGATAATTGTTTATTGATTTGGGCCGATAGTTTGTACACATTTTATATTTTGTTGGGCCGACATGTAGTTGATGTTATCCTTAGTTGCGAATATATATGATCGATTGTTTATACCATTTGAAGGTGTGGTGTGCGATGTATGTTGAGTGTTGTGCATGAATAATCTTCTAATATTTCGAAGGAAAAAGTAAAGTGTGAAGAAGAGTGAGCAGAAGAAAGTGTTTATGTGGTTAACCGAAACTGTAATAAGGCATTAGAAGATGTTATTTTCTTAGTTCAAAATCTTCTGGATGTAATCTGAATGTGACTGTAAGACAATGTTTCTTCCTTTGAGTAGTAAGCCTTTTTGTATTTGAGTAGTGAGCTTTAGGAAGTGTGTCTGAATGCATGTGCATTCCCCATTTATAATTCTTTTATAATTTTAATAGGGTATAATCTTGTGGATTAACCTCCACCATGGTTTTTCCCCTAACAGGGTTTCCACATAAAAAATCTTGGTGTTATGTGTGTTTTGATGTGGTGATGGTTTATGCTTTCATGTTTATATATAAGATCTGAGAATAAGTTTAATTTGTATAATTTATGTGACAACTGATTCACCCCCTCTCAGTTGTCTTCCCTTATGTTGCTAACAATTGGTATCAGAGTCATGTTCCTCAAAAGAAGTTTAATAGCTTGAGGTGATCTGAGATAGTGACATATAAGAAGGATAGTTCAAGATTTGATATAACTAATTATTCTCTGTGGAAGACTCGAATGGAGTGTCATTTGAGATGCATTGGTAAACCTTACTAGACAAATACGAAGAATAGGTATATCATCCCACATAATGGTCCTTCTACTGCAAGTTAGATTAAGGAAGCCAAGTACAATATTAGGGCTAAGGAAGCATTGTTGAGTGCTCTGACTAATTCTAAGATGAAAAATTTAATGGAGCTGAAGACTGCTTATGAGATCTGGAAAAAGTTGGAAACTTTGTATGAAGGTGATACCCATGTGAAGATTGCTAAGCTGCAAATCGTGAAAGGGAAATATGAAATGTTGAGAATGGGTGAAGATGAGAACATCACTTCTTTTTTGCAAAGAGTGAATGAACTTGCGTGTAGTATCAGATGTGTTGGTGGAACATTGGAAGAATCAGAGATTGTTGCTAAAGTGCTCAGATCCTTTCCTGTTGCATACAAACACAAAGCTACTGCCATTGCCTGTTGCAGGAAATGAAAGAGATTGAAGAAGAAGAGAGAAAACTAAACGAGCTTGAAACACTTATTGTCAAGAGGGTAGCTAGAGGAAAAGGTAAGTATAAAGGGAAATTTCCTCTTAAATTTTTTTCTTGTAATAAGATAGGTCATTTTTCCTCAAGGTGTTTAGAAAGAGTTCCTAGGCCAAGACCTAACAAGCCTAGATTCCAAAGAAAGTGTTATTATACTGCTGATGAAAGTGTGATAGATGATGAATCTGATAAAGGGAATTTAAGTGAGGATGAATGGGTGTTTATTGCTATCAAGGAAAATGATCCAGTACCTACTGAATCTGCTAGTTGCACAAATGTGGAGAAAGCTCTAACTGTCAAAGTTGAAGAAAAAGATGAATGGGTGATTGACATTGGATGCTCTCATCACATGATAGGTGATAAAAGTAAATTTGTGAGCTTGGAAAAGTATGATGGTGGTGTTGTAAGATTTGGTGATGAAAAAGTTGTGTAATCCATGGCAGAGGATCCATTTCTCTTGATGGTAAGCATAATACTGACGATGTTCTATATGTGGAAGGTTTGAAGCATAATCTCTTAAGTGTTGGACAAATGGTTGACAAGGGATACAATCTTCAATTCAAGAATGGAAAGTGTAGAATATTGGGGAGTTCCAGAAATGTGATTGCATTTAGTACAAAAACAAAAGGTAATATCTTTCACTTAAGTGATGCTAGTAAAATTTGTCTAATTACTAAAATTGATGAAAGTTGATTGTGGAATAGGAGAATGTGTCATGTAAAATTTGATAATATTATCAAGATAAGTTCTACTCAAGCAGTGAGAGATCTTCCTAAGTTGATAAAACCTACTATATACAAGGAATTTCAGTTAGGAAAGAAAACTAGAGTTTCATTATGGAGCAAACAACATTGTTCAAATGAAGTGTTGGAGCTTGTGCATACTGACTTATGTGGTCCTTATAGAGTTAGAAGTTTAGAAGGAGACATGTATTTCATGTTACTTATTGATGATTATTCTAGATTGATGTGGGTTACTTTCTTAAGAGAAAAATCTGAAGCTCTAGAGAAATTCAATATTTTTAAGGCTATGGTTGAGATAGAGACATGTCTAAAGTTTAAATAGAGGTGGTGAATTCACTTCCGGTGAGTTTAATTCATTTTGTGAAGAGCATGGGATAAAGAGACAATTATCTAAAGAGACAATTATCTACCCCACAGACCCCTCAGTAAAATGGAGTTGTGCAAAGGAAGAATAGGACAATTCAAGAAGCTTCTAGGACCATGATGTTGGAAGGAAATGTTTTCCATATCTACTGGAGAGAAGTTGTGAGTACTACCGTTTACACTCTCAATCGGGTACATGTTAAAGGTGATACCGATAAAACTCCTTATGAGCTATGGTTTGATCATAAGCCTACTATTAGATACTTCAAAATATTTGGGAGTAAATGTTATATCAAAAGAGATAAAGATATAGGAAAGTTTGATGCTAGAAGTGATGAAGGAATCTTTCTTGATTATTCTACTAAAAGTAAAGCCTGTCAGTGCTACAATAAGAGATTGAGGAAAGTAGTTGAAAGTGCTAATGTCAAGGTTGATGAAGACACGATTAGACCATCTAGAACCTATGGATATGATTTAGATGATCAGAATGACAATTTAGATAAAGGAAAGAAAGTTCAGACTCCAAATCACGTTTAGATCATTCCGGTGAATTAGGAAAATCAAGAGGAAGAAACTAGTGAAAGTGCAGAAGTGAGATAACAAGAGCCTAAAGTTCAAGAACACCTTAAGAATCCAAGGCATGTAAGACTAAATCATTCAAAAGATCAGATTATTGGTGATAAGAACAAAGGTGTTCAAACTAGGAGAAGAATTGCAGAAGAATACTGTTTGATCTCAAAGACTGAGCCTAATAGTGTCAATGAAGCATGCAAAGATGAACATTGGGTGGAGGCAATGAGAGAAGAGATACTTCAAATTGAGAAGAATGATACATGGATTCTTGTTCCTAGACCTAAGGACAAAAATGTAATTGAAACTAAATGGTTCTTTTAGAACAAACTAAATGAGCAAGGTGAAGTTGTTAGAAACAAAGAAAGACTTGCGTGTAAAGGATATTATCAGATGGAAGGAATTAACTTTGAAGAAACTTTTGCTCCTATTGCTGGGATTGAAGCTGTGAGACTATTTCTTGCTTATGCTACTTAAAAAAACTTCAAGGTTTATCAGATGGATGTCAAGTAAGCATTTCTGAATGGTGAACTAGAAGAAGAAGTGTCTATTGAGCAACCTGATGGATTTCAATTGACTGATCAGGGAGATATGGTTTGCCAGTTGAAGAAAGCATTGTATGGACTTAAGCAAGCCTCAAGAGCATGGTATGCTAGATTGGAAAAGTATTTGTTGAAGCTTGGATTTAATAAAGGTATTGTTGATAGTAATTTATATTTCAAGATTGATCATGATAAAAAATTGATTGTTGAAGTCTTTGTTGATGATATCATTTTTGGAGGAGATGATTGTTTTTGCATGAAGTTTACTGATGAGATGCAAAGTGAGTTTGAGATGACTATGATTGGAGAAATGAAATTCTTTTTGGGATTGCAAATTACTCAGCTAGATAGAGGGATCTTTATATCTCAGTCCAAGTATGTGAAAGAATTGCTAAAGAAGTTTGGTATGGAAGATTCAAAGCCAGTTGGTAAACCTATGGTGACCGGATGTAAGTTAACACAAGATGATGACTCTCCTAAAATAAATTAGACTAGATATAGATCCATGATTGGTGGATTGCTCCATTTGACTCAAACTAGACCTGATATCATGAATGTTGTATGCATTGTTGAAATATTTCAAGCTGATCCTAAGGAATCTCATGTGACATTTGTGAAGAGGATTTTTAGGTACTTGAAGGGGATAGTTGATTTTGGCCTATGGTATCCTAAAGAAGATGACCTTACTTTGAGTTCCTTATTGATGCTGATTGGGTAGGAGATGTGAATGAAAAAAAGAGTACTAGTGGTGGTGCATTTTTCTTGGGAAAGAAGCTGATTTCATGGTTAAGTAAGAAGCAAAATGCTATTTCTTTATCTACTGCAGAGGGAGAATACATTGTCGTTGCTAACAACTGTACTCAAGTATTGTGGATGAAGTAGATGTTGAAAGATATTATAGTTATGTATGATAAACCTATTGCTCTATTTTATGATAATTCAAGTGAAATTGACATTTCTAATAATCTGGTGCTGCATTAAAAAACCAAGCATATATCTATCAAGTTTCACTTTTTGAGAGAGAAGGTGAGTGAAAAGGAAGTGAGATTGGAGTATGTGCCCACTAAGGAAAAAATTGCAGATATATTTACCAAGCCCTTGCCTAAGGATACTTTTGAGTATCTCATAGGGAAGCTAAGGTTGATTACCCCTCCTAATTAGAATTAAGATGCATTGACTTGCATTAGTTCATGCATTTCATAGTCGTATCTTGTGATCTAGATTGATGTTGTGGTGGCTGCTACTCAGGGGGAGTAGTCAGATGTTCAAAAATGTGGTTTAGAGCTTGTGTGGAGAAAGATAATGTGTATCTATGTCATTGATGTCAAAGGGGGAGAAGAATCATGTGAAAAACTGTGAAAGAGTTAAGGAGAAAAGAGTCAAAATCTAAGGGGGATAAAGTGCTAAGAGAAAGTTGCATTGATGATGTTTTTCACATCATGTGTTGCCATCATGACAAAGGGGGAGATTGTTGGATATTGTTGATATGTGGTTGTCATTGGTGTCAACACTATTGGCATTAATGTCTTTAAGGCTGTATATGTCGAGGATATTGAGAAAATTGTAATAAAATAAGTTGCAGGTTGTTGATGGTGCAATGAAGTTCAACATGTTGGCTAGCTCAGTATATTGATGATAAGAGGTTTTGGATTAAAGGGTTTGTTGAAAAGTATATCTAGTTTATCCACATGAAGATTCAAAGGTTCGCATGAAGATTTGATTGAGTTATGAGTATCTGTGTTCTGACAGTTGTTCTGTTGATTTAGTTGGTGTTCCTGAAAGAAGATGAGGTGATTCTAGTAATTTTATTTGTCATGGATGCTTCTATGGTGATTCATGATACTTGTGGATGTTTCTAGATTGTGCTTTATCTATGTTGTTGGTCCACATTGATTGTTGTGTTTGTGATTGGTGATTTTCTTTTGTGAGTTTCATGATCATTGCTCATAGGGTGATTGTTGCGTGTTGCAGATCTTTGAGGCATAACTGTTTAAGGTGTTTTTTTTTCGAGACATGTTGTTTTGGGTTCTTACTATGTTTTGGCTGACATTGTTTGGTGCACAGTGATAATTTATTATTGATTTGGGCCAACAGTGTGTACACATTTTATATTTTGTTGGGTTGACATGTAGTTGATGTTATCCTTAGTTGTGGATATATATGATCAATTGTTTATAACATTTGAAGGCGTGGTGTGCGATGTATACTGAGTGTTGTGTGCGAATAGTATTCTAATATTTTGAAGGAAAAAGTAAAGTGTGAAGAAGAGTGAGTAGAAGAAAGTGTTTATGTGCTTAACCAAAACTGCAATCAGGCATTAGAAGATGCTATTTTCTCAGTTTAAAATCTTCTGGATGTAATCTGAATGTGACTGTAAGACAATGTGTCTTCCTTTGGGTAGTAAACCTTTTTGTATTTGAGCAATGAGCTCTAGGAAATGTGCCTGAATGCATGTGCATTCCCCATTTATAATTATTTTATACTTTTAATAGGGTATAATCTTGTGGATTAACCTCCACCGTGGTTTTTCTCCTAACAGGGTTTCCACATAAAAAATCTTGGTGTTATGTGTGTTTTGATGTGGTGATGGTTTATGCTTTCATGTTTATATATAAGATCTGAGAATAAGTTTAATTTGTATAATTTTTGTGACAATTGATTCACCCCCCCTCTTAGTTCTCTGCCCTTGTGTTGCCAACAAAACATTCTTGTTATAAGAAGGATACTTCTGAATTGAAACATCTTCTTAAGAAGAATCATATTGATCTACCTTCCAAAATGTCTTATCCAACTTCTTCTAAACAATCTAATAAGGAACAAGGTCATGCTAGTTTTATTACTACATCAGTAATACAAGAAAATCTCTTTGTGCTTCTATAGGTCTTGGATTAGGGAGATGGATTCTAGATTTAGGAGTATCTCATCACATGGAATCTTCTTTTGAGCCTTGTACTATGTCTCCTATTTTTATGGAAAATAATACATACATGAGTGTAATTGGGAAGGGATCTATTGATATTTGGGAGGGATCTTTCAATGATGTTTTGTGTGTACCTCATTTGTCAAACAATCTTATTTCCATCTATCAAATTACACATGGTGGAGACGAGAGGACTGTGGAGTTCACTCTAGATTTAGTCATCATTTGAGACTTGGAGAGTAGAGAGATTCTTGCTACTGGGATGGTTGATCATTCATCTCAATTGTACACCTTTTTAAAATTTCTTTTGATGATGACTTTATTTCTTCGGCTGTTGATCACACTTCTAGTGCAAACCATGATTTTGATGAGACTTTTAGCTACTTAAAATTAGGTGTTCTCACATTGAATCATGTTCTTGAGCCTTGCATTTAATCTCCTCCATATACTATTGCATTTGATAATGCTTGTGTTGCTATAGATATGACTTCTTGTGATTTAGTGCAGTAGGATCTACATTGTCTTGCAACTACATCTACTTGGGATGCATACTTGACAAACATTGATGGGTTGTTTTTTGAGTCTCACATTTCAAATTTGGGGGACACTATTGATTGCATACATCTTCTCTTTGATGGAGACGATCCTTCTTTAGTTGTTGTGAGGGACCACTTTGACCCTCTTGTTAGTTCTCTACATGATCATTCTTTGTAGTTTGACATGAGTGGATACTTTTGGATAAAATTTTAAGGATGCTTATTTGTCTTTAGAGGAGGCATATTTTTCCTTGGATTGTGTTCTACATCTATCTCTAGGAGAATCTAGTTTGAAATCTTTAGTTGTGTGGCCTAAAATGCTTGTTTGGAGTATGTTAGCTTTCAACATTGACATAGAGACACTTAAGAATAGTTCAGAGGATCACATATCATTCTTCTTCCCACATCTTTCTTTTAGGAATGGGAATACATCATGCATGTCATCTTAGTTTTGTTTCTTCATTAGAGAAGGAACATAGTTAGGTGAGATTGGATCATCTTCAACATTCAATGTTGAGCTTCTACTATTGTAGGAGACTCACCATTGAGGGGGGTTGTATGGTCTATCTTATTTTGTATTATAGGGTGGTCTTTTTCCTCACATAGGGTTTTGTCCCTCTCATGCATCATTGAGAATACTTTGTTTTCATCTTTCTTTTGGGGAGGAGTTTTGTCCCACTAGGTTTTCTCCCTTTTCTCCATTTGTGAGAGATTGCATTTGCATTTGAATATGAGTAGCTAACATGGCCTAGTAGTTAGGACCCATTATTGCATCTTTGCATCATTTGCATAATAATCTACTCCCTATGTTACACTTAAGGGGGGCTGTTGGTGTGAATAAAATTCTTGCACCTAGCTAATTCTTACTAGGGGACTTATTTACATGTTAAGTTTTCTTAGGTCCTAATATTATTTCTAGAAGACTTAGTTGTCATGTCTAGATCTTTTCTTTTTGAATTTTATGTCAAGTTAGTTGTGTCATGTCATAGGATTAAGACACTTTTCATGATCTTTTCTAATCCTATGTACAACCTTGGCTATATAACCAAGGGGTTCTCATTTGTAAATCAGTTCTTGGATATTCAATTCTATTGTAATCTTGAGCATTGTATATTAATCTCTTTGTGCTTTCCATTTAGCCTCTAGATCTTGGGTGGCTATTTTCATAGCAAATTCTAACATTATGGAACTTACACTTGATGCTTGTTTGTGGAACTTCCTCTTCTTGTTGGCTCATGGTAAATTTGGGGTCATCTAGCTTTGTGAGAATTTATTATCCATCTACTTCTTTTAGGAATTTTCTTATCCAATCGAAGTTGTAGGTTTCTCGCGGCCATCTAAACATTGTAGGTAAAACCAAGTGCATTAAACATTATCAAGTTTAATCATTTGATTTAGATAAATAATAATTTTAATAGCATTAGCATGATGTAAGGCAAATTTAATGGGATGATGATATCACGAAGTAAGATTGCATAGTTTTAGTGTTTTCTTCAATTTTAGGGGTCGTTTGGGAAGGAGTAGAATGAATAAGGTCAATATGTAACTTGTTATTTGTGATACATGCATTTTTATCTCCAAAAAAAATTTTATTTAATGAAATTTAAATGAATGATTTTGAATTCATGTGTGGATGTGTTGTTTTGGGTGCATTGTTGGGTGGTTCGATAAGACCCCTTAGTCACGATTGCATCAAGTAGTATCAAAGTAGGTTGTTCATTGGTGCAGGGCACCATAGGCCCCCATGATACACAAAAGAGTCTAATGTTGTGTTCTTTGTGTTTGAGTCATGTTTTTTATTGAATAAGGTCTATTTAGACCATGTTTAATGTCATTGTGATGCTTTTTGGGCTAGTTGTTGTCAAATTGTAAAAGTTGCTCCAATTTGCTAAAAGTTGCAAAAAGTTTCTATGCAACTTTGCATTTTTGCATTTGGAGGAAGTTTAACAGTTAAGGGATTTGAAAATTAGTTGTAGTCAGTTGGTTTTGGTTGGAAAAGCTTAAATAAGCCATGTAATGGTCGAACCAAGGTTCTGGTGGTGACTTTTGAAAAATTGAACATCAATAAAACTTTGTTTTGTGCATTTTCCTATTGTAATTTACTGCTATAGGAGGTATGGCCTTGTATGTCTTGTAAGTGGTCTCAAATTTATTGGATTTGATGTGGAATTGAATATAATTTCCAATAAACTTGGTTTCATTGAATTTCATTTAGTTTTGAGCATTTTAGAAGCAATTTACTCCATACTATTCTGAAACCCTAGGTTTTGGTGCTTTGAGAGAATAAAATGAAGTTTTGAGTCATTCCACCATTGTAATGGCCTAAGGAATGGTGGAATGGGAGTAATTAGGATGTTTTTTGAGTTTGTGAAGTTTGCAAGAGTAGGGGTTGAGGATTTGGGCAGATTGGTTGATGCCCTAGGTTGAAAAACCTCTTGTTTTAGGCATAGAAAGTTGCATAGGAGTAGGGTTTTATAGAAAAGTTGTTTGGAAACCATTCTAGTTGATAGAATTTGCATGTACAGACCCCATATGACATGTTAGGTGCTCTGGAATGAAGAATTTATGATTGGAGAGGGTAGAACCAATAGTGACCTATCAAAACAAGCCTAATTAGGCCTTATTCAAGTGTAGCAACATAATTTTAAGGGTTATGTTCCAAAACAACCCTATCTTAATTTATGATATGTTTTGAAAATTCAAAAAGGGTATCTTAAATGGTGATTAGGTTCTGGGTTTGAGGCTTGTTTTGCAAATTATGTCAAAAAAGGGGTGTTTACTATGCTACAAGGAAAAATGGCAATTTGTATAGAAAATTAACTTGTTTGAAGTGTAAATGCTTTGGTAAAGAGTTGATTGGTTGAGTTTTGAATTTGATACCCTACTCTACATCAAATTGGTATAAGAGTATAGGTAGGTCTGTAAAGGGAAAGTGTGAAGTGAAAAGGTGAACAAGATGCCTCCAAAGAAAAACAATATGACTAGGGAAATGAATGAGATGAAGAAAAAGACTGCAAGGGAGATTAGAAGGTTGAAAGAACTCCAAGATACATGGTGGTAGTAAGGCTTAAGGTTGTTGAAAATAGTCAGAGAAGAGGTGTGGTTCTAGGTGATGAGAGTGACCCCGAAGAAGAAGGGGAAGAGGAGAATGAGGAAGAAGAGGAAGAGGAATTGGATCCTGATGATGAGAGGATGGCCAAGCTATTGAGAGCAATCAGGGAAGATAAAAACAAGGTGAAGATTTATGTACCCAAGTATGGAGGTAATTTGAATGATGAAGAAATTTTAAATTGGATTGCAACACTTGACAATTATTTTGAGTGTGAGGATGTACCTAAAGAACAAAAGGTGAGGACAACAAAAAAAAAAGTTGAAGGGTCATTCTTTATTATGGTGGGATTATGAGAAATCTAAAAGGAGGAACAAAGGTAAGTCAAAGGTTTTTTCTTGGGACATAATGGTGGCTAAGTTTAAGGGTAAGTTCTTACCATTTGATTATGCAATTCAAATGTATAAGAAACTTCAAGGTCTGAAACAAAAAGAAATGGATGTCAAAGCCTATACTGAAGAATTTTATAAGTTGAGTATAAGGGAAGGTCACATGGAAGATGATGTGGAGAAGGTGGCTAGGCATCTTAGTGGGTTAAGGTTCAACATTCAAGATGAGTTAACTTTGGAAAATCCAAGAATAGTTGAGGAATTTTATCAAATGGCAATAAGGGCAGAAGAAAAGCTAAAGAGGAGACAAGATAAACAAACCAAGTGTAGAGGCAACAATAATAGAGGGAGAGGGACATTTTCTAACCCAAGGTAGTCCTATGAAAGTCAAGAAGACACAAGAAAAGCACAAGAACAAGTTGTTGATCAGAGAGGTGGATTTAGAGGTGGTAGATCAGGCTTTAGAGGTAGATTTAGAGGACAAGGAAGAGGCTCACAAGGATTCACATGAAGGTGCTATCAATGCAACAAATTTGGACACCAAGCATGGCAGTGCAATGAAGGTCAAGCCTCTAGTTCACATGGAGGTGAAAGAATAGCTCAATTGGTGCAAGAAGAGGATATTGAGAGTGTAAACTCTCCATCAAAACATATTGCTCCTGAAGTTGGAGAATCACTAATGGTAAGGAGAATTCCCATCAAAGCATCAATGGAGAAGGAGCCATCACAAAGGACACTCTTCAAAACAACTTGTAAGGGCATATATAAGGTATGTAAAGTTGTGATTGATTTGGGAAGTATGGATAACATAGTTTCCATTGAGATGGTTGAGGAACTTAAGTTGCCTAGAATACCACATGCTACTCATAAAATTTCTTGGTTGAATGAGGGTCAATTTTTTTTGGTGAATAAGAAAACTTGGGTGGAGTTCCATATAAGAGGGTACAAAGATAGGGTTTTATGTGATGTATTGCCTATGGATGTGTGTCATTTGCTGCTAGGTAGATCTTGGCAATTTGATAGGAATTCTATGTATGATGGTAGAAGAAATACATTTGAGATAGAAAAAGATGGAATCTCCTTTACTTTGACACCCTTGATAGAAGATGATAAAGGACAAACTAAGGCAACCAATGCGATGATGGTAGGAAGAAAAGAGTTATTAAAGGTAGATAAAGAAGAACAGATGAACCTTGCAACCAATTCAGAACTTGACAGTAGTATGACAACAAACATGAAGATTAATCACATTTTGGAGGGAAATGATATTAAGTTGGTGTCAAAATGTGATTTGTTGAAGGTCAAAGATGAATTGATTCTTGGGATTCAAGATTTGCTTAAGGGGTATGCTGATATGATGATAGAAGGGGTGTTTTATTCATTACTTTCAGAAAAGGATAGTGGTCATTCTATTTCTATAAAATCAAAGGTTAATAAGCTTGAGAGAGCAACAGTCATAGGGGCAGAGCATCAGATGGAAGAAGTGAAAAGTAGAGGTGAAGAGATCAAGGGTGAGCTACAAGGGAAAAAGAGAAAGTTCAAGCATACCATGGAAGTGAACAAGAAGGAAGTGCATTGCAAAGCAGAAGGAGATGAGGTTGCAGGTGAAGAAGCAAATTTGATAACATTTCTAGATGAGGGAGGAATCACAGATCATTCATCAAGTGAAGAGCAACAATCTCAAGTGGAGAACCAGTCAAAGCCAAAAGAAAATGCCTATTTTCAATACTTGGTTCATTGGAAGGGATTTCATAATGAAGATATCACTTGGGGGTTATAGAATGGCATGAACAAGAAGGATTCTATTGTTGCAACAGTGTCCTCAAGGGGACTTGAGACAATTTTGCTCGGGGAGTATGGTGCAAGGCACCATAGGCCCCCATGATACATGAAAGAGTCTAATGTTGTGTTATTGGTGTTTGAGTCATGTTTTTGATTGAATAAGGTATATTTAGACCATGTTTAATGTCATTGTGATTTATTTGGGTCATTTTTAGTTGATTTGTAAAAGTTGCTCCAATTTGCTAAAAGTTGCAAAAAGTTGCTATGCAACTTTGCATTTTTGCATTTGGAGGAAGTTGAACGGTTAAGGGATTTGAAAAGTAGTTGTAGTTGGTTGGTTTTGGTTGGAAAATATTAAATAATCCATGTAATGGTCGGACCAAGGTTCTGGTGGTGATTTTTGAAAAGTTGAACATCAATAAAGCTTTGTTTTCTGCATTTTCCTATTGTAATTTGCTATTACAAGAGGTTGTACAACCTTGTACAGCTTGTAAGTGGTCTCAAATTGATTGGAGTTGATGTGGAATTGAATAAAATTTCCAAAAAACTTGGTTTCATTGAATTTCATTTAGTTTTGAGCATTTTAGAAGCAATTTACTCCATACTATTTTGAAACCCTAGGTTTTGGTGCTTTGAGAGAATAAAATGAAGTTTTGAGCCATTCCACCAGTGAAATGGCCTAAGAACTGGTGGAATGGGATTAATTAGGATTTTTTTGAGTTTGTGAAGTTTGCAAGAGTAGGGGTTGAGGATTTGGGCAGATTGGTTGATGCCCTAGTCTGAAAACGTCTTGTTTTGGGCATAAAAAGTTGCATAGGAGTAGGGTTTTATAGAAAAGGTGTTTGGAAGCCATTCTAGTTGATAGAATTTGCATGTACATACCCCATATGACATGTTAGGTTCTCTAGAATGAATAATTTAGGATTAGAGAGGGTACAACCAATAGTGACCTATCAAAACATGCCTAATTAGGCCTTATTCATGCGTAGCAGTAGAATTTTGAGAGTTATGTTCCAAAACAACCCTATATTAATTTTTGCTATCTTTTGAAACTCCAAAAATGGTATCCCATATGGTGATTAGGTTTTTGGTTTGAGGTCTGGTTTGCAAATTATGTCAAGAAAGGGGTGTTTGTTGCACTACAAGGCAAAATGGCAATTTGTGTAGAAAATCAACTTGTTTGAAGTGTAAATGCTTTGGTAAAGAGTTGATTGGTTGAGTTTTGAATTTGATACCCTGCTCTACATCATTAAATAGGAGGTGTTGAAATTAAAGTGAATAATGATTAGGTGATAAAATATCAGAGCAAGGTTATATGTTAAAGAGTGCATGAAGAGAAAATATTCCTTAGGAAAATGAAAGGAGAGGATAATTTAAGGAAAACAAGATTATAAAAACTGTCAAAGCAAGGTTTTCTCATAGAGAAAGAAGAGAGAAGTTGAGAGGTAAATAATTTATAAAAGTGTATAAGTTTGTGTTGTCAAAGGAAGATAATTTCCTATAAAAAAAATAATTCTAGAAAAAGAGGCTCATTGAAAAAGAAAGAAGCTACAAAAAAAGGAAGTGGAAATAGAAAATATTTGTAGAAAAAGTTGAAAAAGAATAATTTTTTTTGCTAGATGAAGGTGAAGAGATTGCTAAAGAGATGATGGTATGACCTCAGAAGCTAGAAGGTGTCTCAAGAAAACCTTGGGAGGCTTTTTACAAAAGAGGATATTTTGTAACTATAAAGGGCTTGAGCTCTACACAATATTTGTTGCAGGAGAGAAGAGGTTGTTGCAAGTATGTGCATTTTGTGTTGTCAATGATGTCAATAGAACTATTTTTTTGTTGCATTGATTTCAATCTTGTTGATGCTTTGATTAGTTGCATTATGTTGTCATTAGTAGTATTGTTGGTGTCAACATGAATGTTACTTTGATGATCATGTGTGTGGTTGAGTTGATATGTTGTAGTTGGTTTGGTTGTGTTAAGAAGGTGTTCCAAATGATGAGAATGTGGTTGTGGTGCTTGGTTTCCAAGTGATTTTGAGAAAATTTGAATAAAAGAGAAAACAATATGGTTGAGAGGTGTTCAGTGTAGTAGAGTAGTGTTCTAGTTTTTCTCTACATTTATTTTGCATTGAAGATCTACTTATATGGTTCAAATATGTTGATCAAAGTTGTTTAGAGGTGTTATATCGAGAGTTTCAGGTTTTGTATCATTGTGCAAAGAAATTTGTGTTCACGAGTATGTGAACAGTGTATTGCAGTGGTGATTGGGAGAAATGTTTTTTCTTTGTATTTCTTCATTGTTTGGTTTCTGATATTTTGGATATAAGGGTGTGCTTATATTAATCATACCTATCTTTAGTCCAAGTTGTTCGAAGTTTGGTGCTCCGCAAGGTTGGATTCATGTGTTGCAGTGTGTGGAAAGTTAACTTGGTGTACATGATGAGTATGTTCTTCAGGTGAAAGCTATTGCAAAAGAATTTGTTAGATTTCAAGGTGTTTATGGAATATTCCATTTTTTTTTCAAGTGATGTATATTTTCTACATGTCATCTTTAGATCAAAGGAAGTGTGTACTTAAATGTTTAATGGTGTTTATAGAGGTTTGGTTGACCTCGAGTGTTTACACTAATTGTGGAAATGCTTCAGTGTTTGTGGACCACGGTGTGGTGTATATGTATGGTTTGGTTCCAAGTTAAGGTGTGGTGTGGTTTGCTTTCATTCCTTTCCACCATGGGAATGCTTACTATCAACCTAATTTAAATTTGCATGGTTGAGGTGCATAGTTGACCTTGTTAATTGTTTTCAAGGATGAGGATGGTATAAATAAGTGGAGTTGATGGAGAATTGTGTAATTAGGTGTGTGATGCGAAGTATACAATTGTGAAGTGTGAAGGTGAAAAATGCAGTGCGTTCTTTAATGTGTTAGACTACTGGAAGTAGTGAGCAGAAGCTGTCTACATTCTATAGAGAAGCTACAAATGTACTGGTGATTCTATGGTGGATCTTTCTGTTGCTCCAAGATGATTTTCTCATTGTAACATCCTTGTTTCTTTTTCTTTCTAATCTAGAAGTGAGTGATCCCTCCGACAGTGAGCCTATTGTATTCGATGTTGCAATTACTTTATATTGTGAGCTAATTCTCACTGTTTTTTTTCCATTCTTTGGTTTTCCATGTAAATCTACTTTTCTCATGTGTTTGGATATGTTTACATTACTGTTTCTCATGTTTACATTTTGCTAATGCATGATAAAAATTTAAGTGGTTGTTAAGGGTTTAAGGACTAATGCAGGTCTGAATGTTAAAGAGGGTTTTAATGTAAAACTAGTTCACACCCCTCTCAATTGTCTTGTGCATTCAACAATTGGTATCAGAGCAAGGTTCCTTGGAAGAAAGCTTGACTGTTTGAGGTAGATATGGGATGGAACACAAGGAGGCTTCTCTATTTGATGGATTTGATTATGCATTCTAGAAGACTAAGATAGAAGGTTTCCTTATTTTTCTAGTGTTTGGAGTTTGGAAGTTTGTCGAATTTAAATATACTATGCCTATAAATGGTATGAGCATTGATATTGATGATATCAATGCCTATGAAAACATGGTAAAGCAAGGTATTCTCTTGTGAGTGGTCTTTCTAATACTGAACTTGTGAAAGTTATGAATCTTAAAATTTCTAATCAGATATGGAAAAAGTTGGAAATTATTTATGAAGGGGATGACAAGGTAAAGAAACTAAGATGCATAATCTAAAGATCAGGTTTGAAACCATGTGGATGTCAAAGAATGAAGACATTACTAGCTACATGCAAAAAGTGGATAAATTTTTCAATTCCATTAGAGGTCTTGGTGGAACTCTTGATGATGATGAGGTGGTAAAGAAGGTACTAAGAACTCTTCCTAAATCCTATAGTCAAAAGGTTTCTTCTATTGAATAATTTCAAAATCTAAATAGTTATTCTAGAGATTAGTTGCTTGATACTTTAACAACTTTTGAATTAAGAGATTTTGGTTCAAGTGATTCAGAGAAAGAGACTACTTTCAAAGTTGGAAAAGCAGAGAAGAATGAGGAATTTGATCCAGATGAATTTGATGAGTTGGAATAAAAATTTATGAGGAAATTTAAAAAGGACACCAAAAAATATAGAGGTAAGTTACCTTTCAAATGCTTTACTTGTGGAAAGATCGGTCACTATGCTTCAAGATTTCCTATCAAAGCTTCAAAATTTAGAGCTAAGGATAATAAAGGTAAATAATTTAAGAAAATCTATTATGTTAGGGAAGATTCTAGTATATCTAATGATGGATTTGATTACGCTAATGATGAAGATGATGAATGCTTGTTCATGGTTCTAAATGCTAGAAATAATTCTGATAACTCTGAGAGATGTATGAAGGAAAGCACTCTAGGAATAGGAGCATTGGTGACTTCTCTTCATGCTAGGAAAGAGAAAAAAAATGTATCATTGAAAATTGATACTTAAATCACATGACAGGTGATAAGAGCAAGTTTGTTAATCTTGAAAAGTTTGAAGGTGGTTTAGTTAAGTTTGGTGATGATACATCTGCTAAGATATGTGGAAAAGGTTCAATCAGTTTTGATGGTAGGCATAATATAGATGATGTTCTTTATGTTAAGGGTCTATGACATAACCTTTTGAGCATATGATAGATGTGTAACAAAGGATATAATCTTGTGTCTTAGGACAATGGTTGCAAGATCAAAAAAGGCTCTAGAAGTGTGATTGCAACAGTAAGAAGGATGGATGGAAATTTTTATCAACTTAAAGGTTCTAATGGTATGTGTTTTATGAATCATATTAATGAAAGTTGGCTATGGAATAGAAGAATATGTCACAACAATTTTGATAGCCTAGTGAGGATAAGTTCAATTCAAGCCGTGAGAGATCAGCCAAAGATCACAAAGCCTATCAATTTTGTTTGTAAGGAATGTTAGATAGGAAAGCAAGCTAGAAGGAGTTTCAAAGTCAGAGAGAAATCTTCTACCGATCCTTTGGAGTTGGTGCATACAAACCTTTGTGGACCTACAAGAATAAGAAGTTCAAGGTGGCAGGTATTTCATGCTATTAATTGATGATTATTCTAGAATGACTTGGATTACTCTTCTTAAATAAAAATATGAAGCTTTATATAATTTCAAGGTATTCAAAGCCATGGTTGAAAATGAAATGGATATGAAAATCAAATGTTTGAGATCTGACAGAGGTGGAGAGTTCACCTCCAATGAGTTTAACACTTTTTGTGAAGATCAAAGAATAAAGAAGCATTTGCTAGCCCCTAGGAATCCTCAGTAGAATGGAGTGGTTGAAAGGAAGAATATGACTATTCAAGAAGCAACAAGAACTATGATGAAAGAAGCAAACCTACTAGAATTATACTAGAGAGAAGCAATTCATATTATGGTTTACATACTTAACAGAGTACAAGCAAAAGCAAATAGTTCAAAGAATCCTTATGAGTTATGTGAAATAAAGGGAAAATGGGTGTTTTTTTTTAGTTTTGGTCAATTTGAAATGGGGAAAATGGGGGTATGATGGACCTATCTTCCTATTTTCATTAGGAAATGAGATACACAAAGAATTGACTTACAACCCTTAGGCGAGTCAACCCAATGAGGGAATCTACTATTTTCCTTATGATTGAGGATGAGGGTTTCAACCCCAAAAAAATTTTTGGGGGAAAAACTAAAAAATAGAAAATCTACTAAATTATGCCCATTCAAACTTGAAACAACAATTTAAAGGTCAATATTAATAGAAAAATAAAACTTTTTATAGAGCTGAGAAAGGTTAGACACTGTGTACCAATCACCAAAAGGCAATTTCAGGAGGCAAACTAGGACTCAATCGCCCATGGGTGAATGGGTCTTTGCTTAGGGATTTCAAACAACTTTCGAGAGAATTTGATGTTAGTGTATAGCTTCTGTTTGATTTGGGTTTCAATGTTAGAAAGTCAGAAATCAGATTTGTAGGCGAGTTTTTGTGAATTGACAACTTTGACAACTTTTGTAACTTTGAAAAATTTTCCAATTTTTTTTCAAGAGATCTTCAATCCTTCTTCAACCTAAGATTGCAACTCAAACACAAGAGGGAAAAATTGTTTATTTTTTGTGAATGGGGGTTTTCCTTGTTCAAAATACGCTTGGGTAATTAAATGTTGAATTGAAATATTGAAATGTGAAAGGAATGATGAATGAACAATGCAATGTTGCAACTCACCAAACCCTTGAATAAACCTTTGGAAGTCTGAAATATTGATCTTGATCTTGCATGAAATGGCTTCAATGGATGTGGATCTTGATACTCGAGATATGACTTGAATGCTTGACTTGATCTTTGAAACCTACATCACAATGTTAGCTCAAAAAACACACATGATGCTTAAGACTTTGACATGGTGCTTGAGATATTGATTGCTGCAATAAATCATTGATAAATCTACACTTCAATTCCTTCGATCATAAAATTTTCTATACTTGTGTTCACTTCAAAATGCTAGGATTAGTTTGATAAAAATACCTTGCATTTATAGGTATGTATCCTTAAATTCTCAAAAATTAAACATTACAAGCTGACATCAAATTTTGAATTTAGAAACATTAAAATACTTCTAAAAACATAATTTAAATTCAAGTTTAAAGGCCTAGGGTCATGGGCGAATGGGTCCCAGGTCCCTATTCTTGGAACATACATTGCTCAAAGTAAAGTGTTATGTGTTGGCATTAATTATTGCTAGGTTTCCACTTTGGAAAATGTAATTTATTAGGCTTGTAAATGTAAAATAGGGATTTTTAAGGCATAATTAAGTTTATTTTAATTAGGAGGGCCCAAAAAAAGGGAAAATGTAGAGTATGTATTTTTTTGCACTACATTATGGTATGGAAGTACTCCTACTATTAAATATTTTAGAGTGTTTGGAAGAAAATGCTATATCAAGAGAGATGAAGAGATCTTGGGAAAGTTTGATGCAAGATATGATGAAGGTATCTTCCTTGGATATTCTACAAAAAGAAAAGCTTACTGGTGCTACAATAAGAGGCTGGGAAGGATTGTTGAAAGTGCAAGTGTCAAAGTGGATGGAGATCTACATAAAATTTCAGTGATGATAGATGCGTATGAATCAGATGAGTCTTCTTGCAAAGAAGAACAAGATAAAGGAAAGGGAAATGATGTACAAATTGAAGAGGAAGAATCTCTAAAAAGGATCCCTAAGACTCCTAAGTATGAACAAAAGAATCATTTTGAATATTAGATCATTGGTGAAAAAAAGAAAATGTGTATTGAAAAGAAGAAAGGATGCTATGATAGAAGAAAACATCAACTTATGTTTACTTTCCAAAGTTGAACCTAAAAAAGTGATTGAGACATGCAAATATGAGTATTGGAATAAGTCTATGGAATAAGAACTGATGCAGATTGAGAAGAATTAGACTTGGGAACTTGTACCAAGACCAAAAAACAAGAATCTGATTGGAACTAAGTGGGTGTTCCAGAATAAATTGAATGAGAATGGAGAAGTTGTTAGGAATAAGGAAAGGCTTGTGTGTAAAGGTTAACCACAAGTAGAAGGAATAGATTTTGAGGAGACATTTTCTCTGGTGGCAAGGATGAAAGCTATTAGTATTTTTTTAGCCTTTGCAACACACAAATATTTTAAAGTGTATCCAATGGATGTGAAGTCTGCATTCTTGAATGGTGAATTGGAAGAAGAAGTTTACATTGAACAATTAGAAGGCCTGAACAGTTATCAGATAATCCTAATATGATTTGTAAATTGAAGAAAGAATTATATGGACTCAAGCAAGCTCCTAGAGCTTTAGAATGCAATATTGGATAGGTACTTGTTGCAAGATGTAGAAATAGGTGGAGAAAGATCAAATCTTGATTGTAGTTGTGTATGTTGATGACATAATCTTTGGAGGTAATGAAGAAATGGGCAAGAGATTTACAAAAGAGATGCAAAAAGAATTTGAAATGTGTATGTTTGGGGAGATGAATTTCTTCCTTGGACAACAACTCTCCTAACGTCAAAACCTCAGGGAAGAATGCAGAGACACTTTTATATTTTACAATTACAGTCAAATTAAGATGCACTTGAAAGCAATAACAAAAACAAAGTATTTGACAAACACATATGAACACCAGTTTTATGTGGGAAAACCCAACACACCAAGAGAAATCACTTTGTATTACTGTAATGGAGATTACATACAAATATCAGAATTATCTTTCTGATGTCATTTTATAGTAGCATTCACCATGAACAACCTTGTTACAAAACATACACGTTATAGTCTTCATAGAATAGAATTCATCCACTGATCATACAATCACACAGCAATCCGTCGATCCATCAAACCAGACATTATTTCCTACTACAAACTATATTCTTGTCGCCCCTGTCTATCGAGCTTCCTCTCAGAACTGCCACAACGAACTGTCTTCCAACGGTTCCCATTCGACTTCTCTGAGTGGTCGACTACAAGCCACATAGGATAGTCTTCACATGGTCAAAAGGCTTCAAACTATGTTGGCATGTTGGTGAGACACAAGAAGTGTCTCCCCAATGCCACAAGACCCGATTACACGTTATCGCCAAGAGTCGTCTCCATCGGCAAGAGGTTACATCGATATCACAAGTTGCACCGACTTCAGTATTTCTATTGGCGAGACATACCGCTCTTTGGTGAGACATTATACCGATGTTCAAAGTCACATTGAAATGTTATACCATCGGCAATACTTACTGCTCTCGCTAAGACATCCCACCTAGCCTTCATGTTATTCCGAAGCATCCAATAGTTGGCAAGACTTATCGTTTTCACTGAGAACTCACACAGAGGTCTCAAGTCATACCGAGTGCCAAATAATAGTCGGAAAGACTTATCACTTTCGCTGAGAGTTCTTATCGAAGCAAGTGTGTTACATCGATGACTCCAAGATTTTCCTCGTCGGTGAGACCTCTCTTCATCGCTGAGACTTCTTCCTGAGAGCCTTGTTTTACCCCAAGTGAATACTTTCAGTGACACATTCCTA
This sequence comes from Sequoia sempervirens, assembly GCA_007258455.2. Taxonomy (NCBI): domain Eukaryota; kingdom Viridiplantae; phylum Streptophyta; class Pinopsida; order Cupressales; family Cupressaceae; genus Sequoia; species Sequoia sempervirens. Next base: position 52,578,356 of record VDFB02193867.1, on the reverse strand, counting down.
TCGGTAAGACTTCTTACCTAACACCCAAGAATCTCCCCGAAGGCTTCAACAGAAAACGTTGTCGGCGAGACTTTAGCTTTCGCTGGGACTTCACACCGAAGTAAGCCTTTCAGCTAAGGGTCTCCCTGATATACGATATGAATGGCCTGTCGTCCAGAGATCTCCACTCGACATAGGGTTACAACAACAGTCACAAGTCATAGCGCTAAGCTCCTTCGGTGAGATTGAAGCAAGGTCACAACGACCTGAATAATTTGAACAAGGTTTCAACTGCTAGTCGACAAGACACAAACGATGTCACACCGAGTTTTCCCTTTTAGAGGTTTCAGCCTGTGGGATTGAGGCACATATTTCTAACAATCTCCCACTTGACGAAGATCACACAGGCACCTCCAGAGCATAATGAAACTATTGAAAATCATGGGCATTAAGGCCCATTGAATTGGCACACCACTTGAACTTGTCTATGCTCACTGGCTTCGTCAATGCATCTACAACATTCTCCAGAGTATCAAATTTTTCCAAACTGACCTTTCCATCCTCCACCATATCTTGTACAAAATGGTACTGTACATCTATATGTTTTGTCCTGGCATGGAAAGTAGGATTCTTTGCCAGAAAAATTGCACTTTGACTGTCACAAAAAATAGTTATTTTCCCTACATCAAAACCAATGTAAGAACACAAACATTTTAACTAAACTGCTTCTTTACAAGCATGTGTAGCTGCCATGTATTCAACCTCTATAGTGGACAAAGCGAATACAGCTTGCCGCTTACTCATCAAACTCACTGCACCACCATTCAACATGAAAGTATATCCACTGGTGGACCTCCTGCTGTCAATGTCCCCTGCCCAATTAGAATCCACATAGCCTCGAATACTGAGAGTCCTTTGTGATTCAACCAAGTTCCCATGGTAACACAAAGCAAACTCTGAAGTGCCCTTCAAATATTTGAAAACTCTTTTCACAACATCCATATGTGTCCTTCCAGGATTAGCCATAAAATGACTAAAGAACTCCCACTACTTGGGCAATGTTTGGCCTTGTACAGACCATTGCATACATAAGACTGCAACTGCACTAGCATAGGGTACACTAGGCATGTCCTCCATCTCAGTAGGAGATTTTAGAAAGTCTTCAATAGATAGCTTCATTCCCTGTAAGACTGGAACAATTAGCTGCTTGCAATCATTCATGCAAAATCTCTCTAGAATAGTCTTGATATACTTACTCTGACTGAGCCAAAGTTTTCTACTATTCCTATCCCTGGTTATCTCCATCCCCAGAATATACCTTGTTGCACCAAGATCTTTCATTTCAAATTTAGTAGACTACTGAGACTTAAGATCAGAAATCATCAACTTACTATTGCCTATGAACAACATATCATCAACATAGAGAGCAATAATAAGCACCCGATCACTTTCAACTTTATATTACACACAATGATCAGATTTTGATCTTACAAATCCCAAAGACAATACAAAAGTATCAAATTTCTGGTACCACATTCTAGGTGACTGCTTTAACCCATACAAAGACTTTTTTAACTTGTAAACCAGTTTCTCTTTACCTTTATCCACAAAGTGCTTAGGCTGGGACATGTAAATCTCTTCTTCAAGATCACCATGAAGAAATGCTGTCTTCACATCCATCTATTCGACCTCTAAGTCATACGCTGCTACAAGTGACAAAAGAAATCTGATAGATGTCACCTTAGCTATAGGAGAAAAAATTTCTCCATAATTAATTCCCTCTACCTGAGAATAAACTTTCGCAACCAACCTCGCCTTATATTTTCCCACACTGCCATCCAGACCAATCTTCTTCTGAAATACCCATTTGCAGCCAACAACTTTTCTGCCTTTAGGCAAGGGCACTAAACTCCAAGTGTCATTATTTTTTAATGATGCCATTTCTTCACTCATGGCTTCCAACCAAGAGTCTGAATCAAACATTTTAATTGCCTCTTTTATAGTCCTAGGCTCATCAATGCTAGAAATTAAAACATAGAAACAAGTAGAATCTATCAAAGAAAACCCATACCTATCAGGTTGCTTTCTTTCACGAGTTGAACTCCTCGATTGCTGAGGTTGAGGTTCTTCTTCTTCAGAACTTTCAGAACTACTTGAGCTCTCCTCAGTTTCAGGTACATTTTGAATTTTCAATTCCTCTTTCTCTGGTGTAGGAGGAATTACAACTACATCCTTATTGTTTTCTGACTTTGTCTCTGACTGCAGATCCAAGGTAGAAGGCTTCAGTTCATGAAAGATTACACTTTACTATATACAACCTTCTCCGTATTAGGATTTCAGAACTTGTATCCTTTTATGCCATCACTATAGCCAATAAAAATACATTTGACCACCTTGTTCTCCAATTTAGATCTTTTCACATCCGACACATATGCATATGCCTCACAGCCAAAAACACGAATGTGTCTCAAAGAGAGCTTCTTACCAGACCACGCTTCCAAAGGTGTTTTCTCAACAAGAGCAGAGTTTGGAGAATGATTTATCAAGTAACAAGAAGTAGCAACTGCCTCAGCCCAAAACTTCTCCTCCAAGCCAGCACTACTAAGCATACTTCGTGCTCTCTCCATCACTGTTCTATTGAACCTTTCTGCAACTCCATTTTGCTGTGGAGTATAAGGTGTAGTCTTATGTCTCTTAATTCCATGGTCTTTACAATACCTCTCGAAGTCATTAGAACAAAATTCACCGCCATTATCAGTCCTTAAACATTTAATTTTTCTTCCAGTCTAATTTTCTACAAGGTTCTTAAATTCCTTAAACTGACTGAACACTTCTGATTTACTTTTCAGAAAATATACAAATGCTCTTCTTGAATAATCATCAATGAACGACACATAGTATCTTGACTTAGACAGAGAAGGAACATTCACTGGACCAAAAACATCAGAATGAATATAATCTAGCAAACCAGAAGATTTATGAGGAATGGAATAAAAAGAAACAGGGTGCTGCTTTCCATATATTTAATGTTCACATAATTCAAATTTAAGGTTACAATCTTGAAGTCCCTCAACCAGGTTTTTATTCTTCAAGGTTTTTAAACCTTTTTCTCCAATGTGGCCTAGCCTATGATGCCAGAGCATAGTCTTTTCTGCTGGAAGTTTAACTTCCATAGAGTTTACAGAATCAGGAATTTTTACATTCTTTTCTCCATGAGTAGCTTTCTGTGACTTTACAGAGACACTATTACATTGAACAACATGTGCATCAAGCTTATACAAGGTACCAATATGAACACCCCTTTCTAGCACCATTGAGCCTCTAGTCATCTTGCAGCCATTTCTAGAGAATGTGACTTGCACTCCAATATCATTCAGCTTACTAACAAAAAGTAAGTTTTGAGCCAGACCTGGTATATGCATTACATCCTTGATTCCCTTCATTCTTCCATTAGGGAATTGGATTCTGACTCTTCCACGACCAACAATCTCCAAAGTTGAATCACTTGCTAAGTACACCTTTCCACCATTGTATTCTTCATACCTCATAAACCAGTCTCTATGAGATGTCATGTGGAAAGATGCCCCTAAATCAATCAGCCAGACATCATCTGATGCCTGTGTAGCCAAGGCTGCAATGAAGGCGTCTGCATCACTCTGAGAAGAATCATTATCAGAATTCTTCTTCTTCTTCTTCTTTTTCTCCACTTTACAATCCTTTCGGACATGACTAGGTTGTCCACAGTTCCAACACTTCACCTTGGACTTCTTGCCAGGAGACTTTGATCTCCCCTCTGATTTTGATTTAGATTTCTTGTCCTTCTTCTTGCCTTTCTCTTTCGATCTTCCTCTAACAGCAAGAGCCTCCTTCGTCATCTCAGAAGATTTTCTTCTCATCTCTTTTGATAACAAAGAAGCAACATCTTCCATCTTGAAATTTGATGTTGTACTCCCAATAGCCATCACCAGGTGATCCCAAGAGTCTGGCAAAGAACACAATAGAAGCATACATCGATCCTCTTCATCATTGTTTACACCAACAGAAGTTAGCTGTGCAATCAACATGTTGAATGTGTTCAAATGATCAGCTACAAACCCTCCTTCCTGCATTCTCAAAGTGTATAGCTTCTTCCTCAGGAATAGTTTATTCACCAAGGACTTCCCCTGATAAATAGATGTCAGTCTCTTCCACAAGGAAGATGCAGTCTTCTCTTCATGCACATTCAAAAGAACGAAGTATGCCAAACAGAGCCTTATCAGCCCCTTAGAATTTCTATCTGCAAGGTCCCAATCTTCTTGCTTCATGCCTATAGGTTTAGTTCCAGACACAGCAAGCCACAGATCACGATCCACTAAGAGATCCTCCATTTTGAGTTTCCACAACTCAAAATTGCTGCCATTGAACTTCTCTATTTCAATCTTTCCTGACGTGCTAGCCATCTCAATCTACAGTTTGAATTAACAAACTTCTATAGGACTCCCACTGAACAGAATTGACTCAAAAAACCCAATGTACCCACAAGGATAACACAACTAGCTAGGATCTGATACCACTTGTAAGGAAAGCTAGATGTGGAAACAACTCTCCTAACATCAAAACCTCAGGGAAGAATGCAGAGACACTTTTATATTTTATAATTACAGTCAAATTAAGATGCACTTGAAAGCAATAACAAAAATAGAGTATTTGACAAACACATATGAACACCAGTTTTACGTGGGAAAACCCTTACGGGAGAAAAACCCACCACACCAAGAGAAATCACTTTGTATTACAGTAATGGAGATTACATACAAATATTAGACTTATCTTTCTGATGTCATTTTACAACAGCATTCACCATGAACAACCTTATTACAGAACATACACGTTACAGTCTTCATAGAATAGAATTCATCCACTGATCATACAATCACACAGTAATCCGTCAATCCATCAAACCAAACATCATCTGCTAGTATAGACTATATTCATGTCGCCCCTGTCTGTCGAGCTTCCTCTTAGAACTGCCACAATGAACTATCTTCCAATGGTTCCCATTCGGCTTCTCTAATTGGTTGACTACAAGCCACATAGGATAGTCTTAACATAGTCAAAAGGCTTCAAACTGTGTTGGCATGTCGGTGAGACACAAGAAGTGTCTCCTCGATGCCACAAGACCTGATTACATGTTATCGCCAAGAGTCATCTCCATCGGCAAGAGGTTACATCAATATCACAAGTTGCACTGACTTTAGTATTTCTATCGGCGAGACATACCGCTCTTCGGTGAGACATTATACCGATGTTCAAAGTCACATCAAAATGTTATACCATCGGCAAGACTTACTGCTCTCACCATGACATCCCACCGAGCCTTCATGTTATTCTGAAGCATCCAACAGTTAGCAAGACTTATCACTTTCACCGAGACATCACACTGAGGTCTCAAGTCATACCGAGCGCCAAATAATAGTCGGCAAGACTTATCACTTTCATTGAGAGTTCTTATCGAAGAAAGTGTGTTACACTGATGACTCCAAGATTTTCCCCATCGGCAAGACCTCTCTTCATCGCTGAGACTTCTTCCCGAGACCCTTGTGTTACCCTGAGTGAATATTGTCGGTGAGGCATTCCTATCGGTAAGACTTCTTACCGAACACCCAAGACTCTCCTCGAAGGCTTCAATAGAAAACGTTGTCGACGAGACTTTAGCTTTCGCTGGGACTTCACACTGAAGTAAGCCTTTCAGCCAAGGGTCTCCCCAATATACGATATGAATGGCCTGTCAGCCAGAGATCTCCACTCAGCATAGGGTTACAATGAAAGTCACAAGCCACAACGATAAGCTCCTTCGGTGAGACTGAAGCAAGGTCATAGCGACCTGAATAATTTCAACAAGGTTTCAACTGCTAGTCGGCCAGACACAAACGATGTCACACCGACTTTTCCCTTTTAGAGGTTTCAGCTTGTGGGATTGAGGCAAACATTTCTAACAGTCTATACCCTTGTGGTTACTGGTTGCAAGTGGAGCAAGAATGGTGAATTTACTAAGACTGATCAAAGCAAGTACATATCGATGATTGGAGGACCGCTATATCTAACTGCCACTAGACAAGATATCATGCATGTAGTTTTTCTTGTGGATAGATTTAAAGAGGGTCCCAAAGAGTCACATGTGGCAGTAGTGAAAAGAGTATTAAAATACTTGAAATTCACTTTGTAACATGGCTTGTGGTATCTAAAGGATACTAATTTCTCTCAGAGTTCTTATACAGATGTAGATTGGGTAGGTTGTGTGGATGACATAAAGAGTAGAAGTGGTGGTGCATTCTTTCTTGAAAGTAGGTTGGTGTCTTGGCTAAGAAAGAAGCAGGATTCAGTGTTATTATATACTACAGAAGTATAATATATTGTTGTAACATCATATTGCACAAAAGTGATATGGATGAAGAAAACCTTGAAAGATATCATAGTGGTATATGATGAATCTATTTCTATCTTATTTGATAATACAAGTGTTGTTAATATTTCAAAGAATTCAGTAATGCATTCAAGGACAAAACATATTTCAATACGGTATCACTTTTTGAGAGAGAAGATTGTAGAGAATGAGGTAAAGGTGGAATATGTTCCTACTAAGGATCAAGTTGTAGATATCTTCAAAAAGGCTCTTCCTCAAGATAATTTTGAGTATCTCCAAGAGAATTTAGGGGTTATTACCCCTTCTTGTTTCAACTAGATACATAATAATATGCATCAACCTTGTGGATCTCAAGATTCATTCCTTGTTCTAGAATAATGTTGGTCGCTACCTCTCAAGTGGAGTAGGTAGTGTCATTATTGGTTGTTGCAGTTAGGGGGAGTAAGTGTTGTCAGTGCATGGTATGTGTAGTAGCTATTGGTTGATGTAGTATGGTGTGTAATCCTAAGGGGGAGTGTTTAGGGAAGGTATGAAGAGAATAGATTGCAAAAAAAAGAAAAAGGTAGTTGTAGAGTAGTTGTTGTCCCTTGTAGGTGTTACCTTTTGGGGAGAGAAAGAGTATGCATGATTGATATCAAAAGGAGTGAGAGTGTGCCGGCATTTTCCATTGATGTCAAAGGGGGAGAGAGTAAAGTGAAAAAGGAGAGAGATAGTTAAGTCATGAGAAAGAGAAAGTGTTGGGAAAAGTTGATGCTTGTGTAAGGGGAGCAGTGTGCACTATGGTGCACTATGTGCTTTGGTAATCAAAGTTATTATTGTTATTGGTGGTTTTTCACATCATTTGTTTCCATCAATGAGAAAGGGGGAGATTGTTGCAAGTATGTTCCTTTTGTGTTGTCATTGATGTCAACAAATCTATGTTGTTGTTGCATTGATGTCAATCTTGTTGATGGTTTGATTAGTTGTATTATGTTGTCATTAGTAGCATTGTTGGTGTCAACATCTAGTTTTTATTTTATGAGCATGTGTGTGGTTGAGTTTATATGTTCTAGTTGGTTTGGTTATGTTAAGAAGGTGTTCCAGATGATGAGAATGTGGTTGTGGTGCTTAGTTTCTAAGTGCTTTTGAGAAAATTTGAATAAAAGAGAAAATAGTATGGTTGAGAGGTGTTTAGTGTAGTAGAGTATTGTTTTGGTTTTTCTCTGCATTTATTTTTTGTTGAATTTATGCTTATGCAGTTTGGGTATGTTGATCTAAGGTGTTTAAAGGTGTTATTTCTAGAGTTTTAGGTTCTGGATCATTGTGCAAAGAAATTTGTGTTCACTAGTATGTGAATAGTGTATTGCATTAGTGTCTAGGAGAAATGTTTTTGCTCCACATTTCTATGTTGTTTGGTTTCTAATCTTGCAGATTTGAGGGTGTTCTTATATTGATCAAATCTATCTTCAGTCAACTTTTTTCAAAATTTGGTGCTCCGCAAGGTTGGATTCGGGTATTGCAGTGTGTGGAAAGTTAACTGGGTGTATAGGATGAGTATGTTCTTCAAGTGAAAACTATTGTGAAGGAATTTGTTGGATTTCAAGGTGTTTATGGAATATTCTAGATTGTGTTCAAGTGATGTATGTTGTCCAAAAGTCTTTTTTGGATTAGAGGAAGTGTGTACTTAAATGTTTAATGGTGTTTACATAGGTTTAGCTGACCTTGGGTGTTTACACTAATTGCATAAATTTTTTAGTGTTTAAGCGTAGTATGGTGTAAATTTATGGTTTGGGTCCAATTTAAGGTGTGGTTTGGTCTGTTTTCATTCCTTTCCACCATGGGAATACTTAGTTCTAACCTAATTTAAATTTGCATGGTTGAGATGCATAGCTGACCTTGTCATTTATTTTCAAGGTTGAGGATGATATAAATGTGTTGAGTTGATGAAGAATTTTGTAATTAGGTGTATGATGTGAAGTGAAAAGTTGTGAAGTGTGAAAGTGTGAAATGCAGTGCATGCTTTAATGTGTTAGAATATTGGAAGTAGTAATTAGAAGGTGTCTACATTCTTTAGAGAAGTTGTGAATGTACAAGTGATCTTGTGGTGGGTCTTTCTATTGCTCTGAGATATATTTCTCATTGTAACAACCTTTTTTCTTCTTCTTTCTAATTTGATAGTGAGCCTTTGGAAATGAGCCATTCTTTTCTTTTGGGTAGTGATCCCTCTGATAATGATTTGATTGTATTCGATGTTACAATTAATTTATATTGTGAACTAATCGTCACTGTGGTTTTTCCCTTCTTGGGTTTTCTACGTAAATTTGGTTTTCTCATATGTTTGGATATGTTTGCATTATGATTTCTCATGTTTACATTTTTCTAATGCACGATAAGGATTTGAGTGATTGTTAAGGGTTTAAAGACTAATGCAGATCTGAATGTTAAAGAGGGTTTTAATGTTTTAATGTACAACTGATTCACATCTCCTCTCACTTGTCTTGTGCATTCAATAGAGGCATGTAACTGTAGAGGGCTTGAGATATAGTGAAATTTTTATAGGTATGTGAGTATGCCACATATGATTGTAGAGGATAGAGAAAGAGACACGTGAATGCAAAGAAGGTATGTTGTTTGATTGGAAATTTTGAAACATTCTTTTTAGGTAGAATCATGTCGTTGTAGAGGATTGATACTTTAGAAGTGAAAATATTGTTGCACGCAAAAACTTGTGATTATAAAGGGACATGTAAGTCTCTGAAGGAATTATGGAAGTGAAGTGAATATGTCTTCAAGAAAGAGGACAAGAAGGGTCATGAAAAGACCTATAAGAATTTAATTTTGGGAAGAACAAAAAGAAAAGAGGTATGATATTTTCTTTTTAAGAACTAAAAATGATTTATAGATTGGATGTGATAAAAATTGAGAAAATCCACGAAGCTAAAAGGATTAAGGTAAATATAAAGAGAGGTTGTGTGAAGGTGGCATAGTGGTAGATATAAGAAATTATGTTGAAAGGCATAAAGAGAGGATATATTGATATCCTAAAGAGGAGAGGGAGAAGAATTGATTATTTGTCATGAATAAGAGAGATTTAAGAATAATATCCTCTTAAAAGAGGATAGAGAAAAGATAAATGAAGAATTTTTTTTTTATAACCCCTTGATACAAGGGGTGTGGAAGGAGAAACATGTGGGAGCAGCCCATGTAATGCTAGAAAAAGAGAACAAGGAAAGAAAATAATTGAGGGAAGAAAAAAAGAGAATAAGGAAGAGAGAATGGTCACTGTGGACCATAAATTAATTATTTTTGAATGTGAATATAAAAGGTGTGAGGAAGATGATATTTCATAGGATGTAATAGAAAAGAAAGAAAATAAGAAAGATAGTAATGAATATTTTATTTCACCTCATTTTTTTTTTAAGAAATGCAAGAGAATTATAATATGAAATAATTTATAAAATAGACTTTGAGGGCCCTATATTTGACAATAAAATTGATCAAGATGAGTATGGTGTCCTATTGAAAGAGGAGATGAATAAAATTGATAGGTTATTTGAGGAAGGAAGGTTAGATGAAACATAAGAAGAGAAAGTGGAAGGGATGGTCTTTGAAGACCCCTTGTTTGATAAAGATGACGATGAAAACCTCATTTTATTGAATATATGAGAAAACTAAATAGAATTTTAAGGAGAAGAATTGTTGGATGAGTCTAAGGAAGTGAGTAAATAGATGCAGATGGGAGAAAATGACTCCCATGAGCATGTTCACATTGCTTGGGATGTAGATAAAAAATAGGAGGAAACATGGTGCCATGTAGATGACACTAGAGAAGGAGAGGTCCTCATCATAGAGGATAAGGAAGAAGATGATGAAGAGAGAAGGAATGAAAATGTAGATGAAATATGTATTTTTAAAGAAATAAAGGTGAAAAGAGGAGTTGTAGAAACATCCAAGGTTTTTTTAATTAATGGATTATTTTTCATAATTTTGTAAGGATGGTGTTGGTTATGAGTTATTTAAATAAGAGATGGAGAAATTTGTAGGTGAAGAAAAGAATTTTGTTGAGTCAATTAATAATACAAATGCAATATAGATCAACTTGAAGATGTTGGAGCTTGTGGTGTAAAAAATAACTAATGAAAAAGTGGGAAATAAAAAAGAAGAGGGCGAAGAAGAGGTAGGTGAGGAGAAGAAGAGGAATTTTTTTGATTTTCATCATTCTTGTAATGATGATATGTTTCTAAGGGTAGCAGTGAGAAATAATTGGATAAAGTACTATTGGTGGTGATGGATGAATAACAGTAGGTTTAATCCAATATTAGGAGGAAAGAAAGAAGTATAATGGTGGATGAGGGTTTACAGTGGGTTTATACCCATGAAAGAGGAAGATGAGAGTGGAACCTGGTTGAGGTGCTCAGTTTATGGTGGGACTTGGGTGGAGGTGGAAAGTTTGTGGTAGGTTGAAGCCCAAAAGAGGAAGGATAATGTGGAAATTATTTTGGAGGAGGTCAAGATATGGTGGAAAAATTTCCACAAATGAATAAAAGAGAGAAGAACAAATTTGGAAGACAACAAAAGAATTTGTTCTTGCCAAATGTTGGAAAAGGAGAAAAAAAGGAAAAATGTAAAGGTGCCCATCATATTATTGGAGTATGTTGGAGTTATTTTACAACCTAAAATGGTATTTCTACTACTCAAATCTATTTGTGATCTATTCTCACAAACTTCTTACCTGATGTGTCTAATGTAGGAACATTCAAGTCCACAAGAAATCATATATCACCTGAAAAACAATTAATGTTTTCTTTCTATTTTAGTGCAATTTTATTATGTTTCTATTAGTTCTTAGGGTTGTTACTTAGAGAATTTTTAGATCCAATTTTGGAAAACTAATGGAATCACTTTGTGTAGCAACATAAATTGTTACCCTTGATAATTTCACACTAGGTTTAGCTCCCCTCTATGTTCTTGGACCCAATTGTTCTTTTAATTTCCCTAGTTTTTTATCATATCTAGAAAATCAGAGTTGAATTGGGAATTTATCAATTAATATTTATTTAACAACACTCAAACCCCCAAAATAGGTTTGGACTAGGGGATAACATCCATGCCCAACTTATTTTGGCCCCAATTCACATATGTTGGCGTTGGAATTTTAACATTTATAAATTTGAATTTACTTTTTGGTTGTTAATAATTTAATTTGTGGAAAATTAAATAAATGCATATAAACACAAGTCTATTTGAAATCATAAGAAATACTAGAAAATCTATGAGAGTGAGCATCCTAAAAAGTAGTTAAGAGAAAAATTGATAGAATTATTATAGCATTATTTCAATCAAGTATCACATTAGTAATGTATCAATTTTTTATGTGAGTTTGTTTATGTTTCATTTCTATTTGTTTTGTGGGAAATAAACTTGCAATAATGCAAATTAATCATAGAATTCTCCTTGAGGGTGATGATTACAATGACTTCAATCCATCAAAGAATATTGATCTGAGTGGTAAGTTGTAACAATTGTTAATTTGTCACTTTTTACCCATTTTCCTCTACTCAACTGAGGGTAAGAACTCTTTTATATCATCATAGCTATTGTGGACATAGAAATAAAAAAATGGGGTTTGACTTAGGAAAGCCCTTATATGGCACAACCCTTTCCCTCTTCCTTGTGTGCATGTGACTGTTCTAAAGAAAATTTAGGAAAGGATTGAAGACGTAATTGTTCATTCAAGAATTCAAGCCTCACAAGTCAATAAATTAGGGAAAGTGGAATTTATTAATGTGATAGAAAAAGTTCCAAAATCTAGTACAAAAAGGAAGAGCCTACATATAGGAACTAAGATATGAATTTTTTTTTTGAAGGTCTTCATTCTCAAGTCTAGGGAACCAACACCTTTGTCTAGCTAGATCAAGCTCAAATTTATATGTTAGGTCATCTATGTCTACACTTTGTTGCTCTATACTCTATTTGTAGGTTTTTGTTCTATGTTTTCTTGAAATCATAATAGTTTGTTGCATTTTCATGGTTGAACTAGAGGCATATTTACATTATCAAATTAATTCAATTAAAATTCAACTAATCAGATATCAAATCATCCCCCAAAGAAAGAACCAAAACCCTAATCCACCATTTTGGATCTACTGCCGACTTTGTAAAAATTTGAATTGTAGCCAAATTGTGATATTTTAGTGTTGAATTGGACAAGTTTCCTTCCTTATAACTAGTTCATATAACCTTCTCCATATTTGCAAGAATATTTTACTCATTTGAATTTGTGGGAAATTAATCTCTTAATAGAGTTTGTGGGTACCTTATGACCAAGTGGATTTGTGGGAAAATATTATTCAACTAGAAAAGTGTGTTGATCAAAAGGCTTAGTTCACTAAGAAACTTTTGTATGAAGGCCAAACTTTTTGGAGTGTAGGGATTTTCAAGCAATTTGGCTATTTGTGGAACCCTAATAGTGAACTATTTTGTGAAACTTACACTTCTTATGGAGATTCTACTTGCAACTTGTCTATGGAACTTCCTCTTCATCTTGTATCATGGGAACTTTTGGGTTGTTGGTTCTTTTTCCAATAGAACCTTGAATTTTTGTAAAGTTTAGCCAACCCTTATGGTCAAGAAACTTCAAGGTTAGTGGCCAACATAATGAGTAAAGGATTATGAGGTCTTTACTCCTACACTTCAGGCTCTGTCAGACCTAGGAGGGTGTTCCTTATTATGTTAAAATGAGGTATATCTAGTTGGTAACACATTCATACATAAATTTATTCCTACTTATTGCAAATAAATGGACTTCACTAAAGATTTGGCAAACCTTTTGAGCAAATGATTATCTATTTGCTAGGAATCAGGGGTATTTAAAACCCATACATTATAATTGAAAATATTTTTAAATGAATGTTGTTCTTACTTTAAATCTATGGTCAGGTATGCCAGTAGCTCATTTTTATGCAAGGTTATCTAACAAATAGACCAATTCTTCATCAATTGGGACAATGGAGTCAAATATAAAAGAACTAGTAATATATAAGCTATTTAATTCAAAAATTGGTGGACTATTTTCATAATACTTTGCAGTATGAAAACTCACAATGCCTGAAACAATAACTTCTAACCAGATCCTATGCAATTCTATACAAATCTATAACACTCTTCAAGCATTTAACCAACTCTTTGAGTTAAAGCTAAAACAAAATCATACATTCTGTTAGTTCTCAAAAAAACTAGTTGAAAAACCTCAAGAGGTTGCCAAACTCTTGGTATGTTTCAGGCTAATGAACAAGGCCAAATAATGTATTTGAACCTTCTTCTCTTCAGGATCTACCAGACCTAGGTGGGAATACCTATGTAAATGAGGCAAACTTAAACTGTGTGTTTCCTACTTAAGCAATCTATCCACAATGGAAATTGGGAGTGGAGAGATGTAATCCTAATGTGGTATAAATTGTATAAGCAATATCAAGGTGAAATTTAATATGTTCAGTTAATAGATGTGAGGTTTTGAAAATAAATTTGATAAAACTAAATGATGAGATGGATAAGACCAGTGCCCTATTGGGTAAATGGAGTCAAATGAAAGTCTAAAATAAGTGGCTTGTATTTGGTAATAAATCTAACTGTTTGGCACACTAATATTAGTTTATAACTTGTATAAACATGTAGGAAAGTGATTGAAAAACTCTACTTACTTAACCAACTAACAAACCCAGGTTACTTATAATTTATCAAAAGGATTTTAGTCTTTACTTGAAAAAACCAATTGAATAAATTATGCAAGAACACAGATAACACCAAATTGGAGACAGATTGACAATCCTAACTATGTGGTTCTTCTTACTGATCCAAATAATACTTCTAGATTACTGTGATTAACTAGAAGGATTTTAATTCCTTTGGGGAAACTAATTAATCATATCACACAATTACAACAAATGTGCATTGACAAATTGAATATATACTTGATATACCAATTTAAATAATAAAGAAGCACTAAAATGGAGACAACCAGATAATTGAATAACTTCAAAAAACAATTGATACCGAGATAACACCACAAAATCATAGACCTTTCATTGAATTCTTCAAAATATTGCTTGCAACATAGCCTTTCAAAATATAAACATTATGGAACTTTTCTGCTATCCATTAATTATTCCTATTCTACTAATATTTCCTCTTATATCTTTCTTATGGTCCTGCTCCATCTTATATATACGAGAGGAAACAAGCTTCAGACCGTTTACAACATTTAAAAATTCCTTTTCATAAAGTTTGCTAGACATAATTAAAAAATGAATTAAAGAGATAATTAAACACATCTGCTTGCTTGGTTAATCTCCATGGAAGCACCCATGGTCATCGAAGACCTGTTCAAGATACTTCCTCTCCGTGATGTACATAATCAATCTTCTTCAGAGCCCAAGTATTTTTCTTGCCACTTATCAATTGTCAGGTCACTTGGCCATTTGAATTCCTGTGTAGCTGCCAGGTTTGTAAGGTGACTCTTCCATCTGCTATCTAGGAGGTTTCTAACAACCACCATGAACTTTGTATATCCATTTTCTAGCATGACGATCCCATCGAGCAAAGTATGGAACTTGTTGAGATTAATCTCCCCATCATCCTGCATATGTGCCAAGCATTTAGGAATAATTTGATCAAATTCTTCTCTCCATTCATCTATACCTTTTAATTGTTTGTCATCCTTGAGGATTGATGGGCTGAAGATATATTTGATGGAGTCAAATGTACTCCTACTTTCCACTTTCTTCCTCATATCCACCAAACACTTATACTCATCAATCACACCTTTTACCATTTCTTGTGTAGGTTTGAGCCTTGATGGGGCATTTGGATCCTTGTGTGTAGCTTTGCATAAAGTGGTTAGTATGTGGAAGGTGGGTTTCCATCTCTTTTGGAGCTCTTCAAGGATAGGGGAGTTATTACTTATCTGTTCCAAAGATTTAATCAGATTGTTGAAGTTTTCATGTACTCCATTTATCTTCTCCTTTAATATCCCAACTCTATGCTCTAATATCATCCTTAGAGTCTTTATGATATGATGCTTGGCATCCTCCATGTTATGTTTCTTCAGCTTATCAATCTCATCTCTCATTTTTTGTATTTGTGGATCTTCTACCTAGATAGGTGGGTGATAGATAATTAATTCATCTCCTCTCATTGTGGTGGCTTGCTGCAACTGCTATTTTAGCTTCACATTTTCAATAAAAAACTTATTCACCTCATCATTCTATACTTTCAATCTCTTCTCATATTCATTAATCTTCTTCTCCATATTTTCTACTACATCCTTGGTGAACATTGCGGAATGCATGGTCATAGTGGCAACTTCTATGGGAGTTGTGTCTCTCATTGTTTTGACCATATCTAACCCCATTAATTCCTGTACTACATCGAAGAGCCGAGGCTTCCTTGTATTTTTCTATTTTTTCCATAAAGCAAGTGTTTCTGTAGTAGGATTATACCCTATTCCTGAGACACCCTCTGCTAAATCAAATTATGCTACCAACATGGGATCATCCTGTGCTTTGATCTAATCTAGAAGAAACATTTTAGACAACTCCATCTATGGTATAATTAGCATATCACTTTTCAATACCTTTTCTCTCACCTCATGGGGGGTGATACTAATGCTATCAACACAAAGCTCTGCAAATTTTTGAGCCTGGATCTTAGCTTTCTTTGACTCATCAGCTCCAATAAGATTGATTTTCAAGCTTTCATCAAATTGTTTCATTTTCATTTTAATGAAAAAATCCTTGAATTGATTGGTTTGGATAAAATTATCATCTTCAATGAATCTTAGAGAGGCCACCACCCTCTCATCATCTTGAATTTCATCAGTTCCTTCCTCTAAAATCCTGATCTTAGGATCATGAGGCTTTTGATTTCTTTGTTGCTCTACAATCTCCTTTATTTCAGTTAGGGCTAGGACTGCTTCTTCTTCTTCATCATCACTTGAGTCATATCCAACCAATGGATCAATCTTCTAAATTTTAGCTTGTGGTTCATGAGGAGGAGATGATGGGGGTGGATGTGTAGGTGATGGGGGTGGTGTCTATGATGTGGATGCTTCATGTTGTTGTTGGTGAGGTGTGGGATCAACCCCTCCTCTTAGGACATTTTGTAGAATTCATCAAACTTATTAAGGATCATCTGCATCCTTTTTAGAAGTTTGCATTCATCTGCAAAAAACCCTCTGAAACTTCTATCCTTCTCCTTCTCTTGATTCTCCCACTTCATCATTATTATCCACCTTTTTTTGGTTTGCATTACATTAGAAAAATACACCAGATTTCTTATGACATCCTCTTCAAGGTCAAACTCATGTGATATGGCCCTCTTTATCAACAAGGTTCTTTTGATCATGTTGATATGACCCTCTGGGTTGCACACTCTCTCTTTTCTAGATTTGAGGGGATAGTTAACCCTCATAAATCTATGCAATTCCTCTAGCATATCAGACCCAATGGCCAACTCTTCAAATATAGTCAATTTAGGAAAAAATGTACCTTTCATTTGATTTCTCATCAAATCATGCTCCATCCAAAGCATCTACCACATAAACTCTAGAAAAAATACCCTTGTAGTTGCAAACTTAGGAAAAATATGTGGTGCTTGGTTACATCCATATACTCTGATAATTGTGTGTAGAGGCATAAGAAACTAGTTAGCATAGTTATGGGTATAGCCCTAGTCTGGCCAATATTGTGCATGCCTCATCACTTTCATCAATGATTCAAGCAATCGTGGTATTGGGAAACCAAGGGAAGGTACCGGTCTAACAAAAAAATCATCTCGAAACACTACAAAATCACACTTTGCACATCTGCTATTCGAGATGTAACACCAATTTTGCACAGGGAGTCTTATTCCAAATTCTTGTGTACACAATTTCATTCTTCTTGTCCACTTCATTTCATTTTGACACAAGATTAGGTGACATAATAAAGAATATTTCCTAAAAGTAATGGGGGCCTTAGCTTCCCTAACTTTCAGCAAGCCATCATGTATTTGTTCCTCAATTATAGATGCAAAATCTGTTGGAAACAAGCAACACTGAGAGGGGGGGTGAATCCGTGTTCTGCAAAAATTAAATGTATTATTCTGATCTTTAACCCACTTAAAACATTCAACCAAGAGAAATATGCATGAACAAAAAGAAAACAACCACAACACCATAACACAAGGATTTTTTTTACATGGAAACCCTGTTAGGGGAAAAACCATGATGGATGGCCAATTCACAATATGATCTAAGTATACTCAAAAAGAAGATTACAATGTGGGAATGCACATGCATTCAGGTGCATTTCCTAGAGCTCACTGCTCAAAATAGATAGGAAACTACCTTACAAAGATTTGGATTAGATCCAAAAGAATGAACTGAGAGAGTAGCATCTACAAATACTTGATTATAGTTCTGATTAGGCTCAGTAGTCAATCTTCTATCCTTCTAACTGATTCTGCACTTCTACTTTGCTCTGCTCTAACTCACATCATAAAATATTTAATGCACAAGTGAAACTGTGCATAATCGCTCAATCACCCTTCTGATATTTGCAACACCCATCGACACACCTTACTCACACACCAAAATGATATAATTGATCATTTATATATATCTGTGACTAAGAATTTAATCACAATAAGTTGGCTTCAATAAAAATTAAAAATATTTACAACTGTCGGCTCAAATCATGAATAATATTCAATGCACATTCATAATAGTTAGCAACAACTTATCTTAGACCCAAATCAAAATGGTCGAGCACAAAAAAATTTGAGTAAACACTCCTCAAATATCTACGACAGATTATATCAACTGGGTCAGCCACCAAAAACTAATGAACAAAAAGATATGCGACCGGATCTCCAGACTTGCACACAACTTGATATGAGGCACTGAGATTTTTTAGATAACACAAGACATACATTGATCAACCTCCCATGAGATACACAACTCAAAATAAAAATAGAAAATCTACATGTGAATCAATGAACACCAAACTACTAGATGCTTTGTTCTTCCTTGACTGTCTTCAATATGTTTGCTGGTATGAGCACATGATGACATGCGAATCCAATCATCGACTAGGGTTTCCATAAATGAAAACACTAGAAATTTTTTTCAGTGGATCTTTCCAACAATCTCCCCCTTTGGCATTGATGGCAACAGTTAGTGAAAAAAGACTAAGTGTTAGATCAGTACCAACATGAATTACACTGCCACTTCAAAACTTCAAAAAGAATCTTCAATCTCAGCTCAGAAATGCAACTCCCCCTAAGATGAATACACATTTTTCATTGTACAACTCTCCCCCTTTGACATCAATGGAAAAAACTAGGGAAACTGTAACAAAAACCAAAATTTCAAAGTGTACAAGCATGATCTTGTAACTTACACAAATTTGAAAACATCTACAAAATCTCTCTTCAACACGCTTAAATGCGTCCCAAACCCTTTTGAGACTATCCAAAATTGTTATTTTACCACAAACTAAATAAGATTGTGTTTCTGTGAACTCAAGATTCATTGGGTCACTAGCTACCATAGCATCTTTGGCTTCCTTTAATGCATTCACCGTTATTTCAATCTTTGGACCAATTAGTCCTCTGAGCTCACAAGATCTTCCTACAATCCTATTATTTTCATGCTTCAATCTCCTTATTCTGTTAAGTAGAGATATTACTTGACCTTGTTGCTTACCAACATCACCAACTAATGGATCAAAAGCATAAAAAATGGTAGCCAATTGTTTTTCAAGATTCTTCACCTTCTTCTCATTGTCTTCAGTAGATTTGGACAAAACTAAACATGACTTATAGGCCTTTCCACCTTTAGATAGAGAACCTTGAATATTCTTCATATAGGTGGCTAATAGAGTTTTATCATTTGCAATCATTTCTTTCAACCTACTAAATATTTTTCCATCAAACTCCTATACTTTAATCATGGATTATTTTCAAGAACTCGAAATGAGTACTTACATAATTTATGAGCTTCTTGAATTCACTGGAGGAGGAACCAGACAGATCCTTAACATGAGTTGGCATAATTTTCTCCAGAACTCTAGATGGAAGACCCAAAATTTCATTATCCTCAATGTTGGACTTCAAAAACTCTTCTCTAGCTTTTTCCTGGGCAAAAGATGCAACTTTCATTTTCTGAATTGGGGACAAGGTGGATAGATCGATCGGGCCTTCAACCAATTCAGGATCAAATTCTTCCTATTGATCCACTAGAAATTTCTTCATTGCCTCAACAATGTCTCTTGCTTCCACTTGAATTTCCTTGACTTGAACTTTTTCTTCTTCAACTTCTGGTCCTTCAGTAACTGTTCCTTGATTTCCTTTAGGAGCTTCAACTTCTTCATTTGGCATCTCCTTTCCTTTAGCTAATACAACCTTAGGAGCCTTAGTCTCCATAGGTACTTTTGTATTATCCACATCAAGAGGAATATTAATATCCTTAGTATCTACATTCACCTCCTCATTTACCGGATCGGATACAACATCTTCAACATTCACTTCTTCAACATTGATCTTGTTCTTTGACAAAAATGCTTCTAGGATTTTCTTGGTTTCATCATCATAAGTTTTTTCGCCCTTGTTTTTCTTTTAAATTCTTTCTTGGATTTGTTCAGGAGTGAATTCATCTCCTCAATAGACATTTCTGGACATAAGTCTACAAGAATTCTCTTTCTCATATGCTCTTCTTCTATCCTAGCACTTACTCTTCTCATCTCCAAAACCTCATACAGACTCTTAGGTAAACCAAACATAATTTCAACAAGAACTCTATTGAAAATATTCAAATGTTTTATTGTTGCCTCCTCAAGAATTCTTTGTCTCGATTCATGAAAAATTTCATACCATTTGCAAAGGGGCTTGAGGTTTCCATCCTTGACAACAAAATTCTCAACTTCTTCAATTGTAATACCTTGTTTGTTTGTTTTTTCCTTCTTTATCTTTTCTTCTTCATTGGAAGATTTTATCTTGGTTACCTTTGTAGCCTGAGTGTCGGTAGCCTTTATTTCTTTCACACCTTTATCTGACTCAGTCTCCTCATCTTCTAAGACAACTTCATAGGTTCTTGTGCTCTTGTGCTTCTTCCTCTTACTAGAAGCCTTGTCTTGAGTTTGTACATGAATTGGCTTGGCTACAGGAGCAGATAGGGATGGAGAACTCCTTGGTGATCTAGTACGGGTAGAGGATTCTGCCAGACTAGAAGATTCGGTTCTTGCTGTCTCTTTTCCTACTTCAGCTTCATCTCTCATCCTTCTAGCTTCTTTCAATTCTTTTGTAGATATACCCAAAATTTCTACAATGATTTACACTTCTTTTCTTACTCTCTTGACAAGCTTAGGCTCCTTTAGTTGTTCATACACCTGCATATCTTTTTCAACATAGGTTCCAAACCTCTCTTCTGCTAGATCCAGAGGCTTGCTCAACAAATGTTCTTCATACATCTGTGAGATGTTCTCCACGACTTCATATCTCATATGCATAATCCATATATTTTGGGATCAATGACTTCCATTAGGTTTTGATCAATATCTACTAGGAAATAGATTGTATCTTTGTACTTCTCTACAATTGAAGTAGGAATTCTTTCTCTTGCATGCATCATACTCTAAATTTTTTTGAAGTACCCCTAGAGGGCAATATTTCTGGTCTAACTATCACCAATTCCATACAATATATCTCTTATTTGAACAACTACAGGATGATTAATTTTCCAATGAACTTTCCCAACACCCAAAACCTCACTCATGAAATAAAAGAACATACACAACAAAAAATTACCACATTTAAAAGAGTTTTTCTTGTCTTTCTTAATCTTACCCAAATTCTCCATCAACTGACTTCTAAGTAGCTCACACAAGTCATAATCTACATTTTCTTTTACCATCTGATAGGCTACATAAATGGTCATACCAGATACTGAATTATCCTAGCTGGAGTGGTAGACGTTGTAGCCAATGACCATCGATGCAAATTTAATGTCCACTTCAACAATATCTTCGATTGTCATTGCCCTTCTATCAAATTTTGCAGTTGTTGCATCAGTAACCATCCGATTCTTTACAAATTTCAAGATTGGCAGTCCACTGGAGGAATTTAGACCTTTGACAGTGCTTATAGCCTCTTTCATAATCTTAAAAGGTACATTCAACCACATGAACTTGACATGAACTCAGATCAAAATATATCACACCCATTCGCTTTCCTCAAATATGGGCAATTTCACAAACTATGTGAACTTCTCTTCTAGGGTTTTGTATTGTAGCTTAACAATGTAGTCCTCTCCAATTATATGTTTGGAATACAAATTCAGCATTTGTGAGCTCCCTAACTCTTCAATATTAGCATGAATGTAAGCCCTAATGTCTTCAGTATGCAAGATGTCGTACGGTACATACAAAAACACACCTAGGGGCTTGGTCTCAATAGAATTAAAAGGATGCCACTTGAACTTTGGACGGGGTGTATCCTTGACTTCAATTGCCTTGATGGAGTGGCCATTTTTACAAATTCACAAATTCACAAGTTTTTCTGATAAATACCTTTTTTTCGGATTAGAGTTTGATCACTAAATCTTCTTCACACTTGAATCTTTCTGCAATTCAACAAAGTTCGCCCTAGAGCTCTCCAAACTTCCAAAATGAAAAGTGACAAATGAAGGATAAACATGACTTTTTATCATTCGCACACCTAACCCTTTTTGTTGCAATAAATGCTTTTACCCTAACTAATCCGGTTACCGTGATTCCATGCACTGTGATAGATAATTCTTTTGTGGATCTCCAATACTATATAAAACTTTCTCTAATTGATTGGACAACATCTAAAATTCATCTATGCACTTACTGGACTTATCCACATTCCGGTGTCAGTTACCGACAGGGGGTTAAGAGATTTTCTTGACAGCTCCCCCTAGGCCAAAGGCCTAAAACTAATTCTCGGAAGAATTACTAGAAGTAGATTCTAGTGCTGGCACATTTCCTTCAATAGAGGGATCCTTCTTCACCCATTTCTTCTGCATTTTCCTCCTAATCACATTTGTAGTGACTTTACTTTTCCCCTTAACATCTTGCTGCATGTTTTGTTTTACCAAACCTCTTATGCTCCAACAAAATCTAGCAGTGTGGCCAAATTTGTTGTAGTGGTAACACACAAAATTTCTCTATCCAGACCAATTGTTCCACTAATTTTTCCTTGATCTACATTGGTTAGCAATATGCCCAAGTCTATTGCATGCATAGCATTTGACATCTCTATGAAAGTTGTTCATCACATTTTTGCATTCATTTGACTTATGACCAAACTTATTACAATTAAAGCACTGACTTGAGAATGATGGTCCACTTGGATTCATCCTACTTCTACACTGAGAAGCCATATGACCAAATTTATTTTAAGTAAAATAGTAACATTTGAATCTTTGAGCATTTGGTTGTCTTATTGGATTACTTCTAGCTCCATTTATCTAATTTCCTTGCCTGAATCTCCCTTGTCTAGATCTGGAACTTTGTCCTTCTTCATAGCCAAGACCTCGCTTGTCACCATCAGTCCTCTGACCCTTAATCAGTTCACCAAGCTTGGCTGAGCTAGCTTTGAATTTATCATTGTACTCATTTTCCGCAGTAAGTTCATTTATGAGATCATCAAGCTATTTTTCAAGTACTTCCTCATTGTTTTTAGATTGTTCCAACTCATTGTCCAATCAATTGTATTCTTCAGATTTTTCTTTCAAGGATTGAACAAGCTTTTCTTCATTATTCCTTCTATCTTCAATCTCCTTGGTCATTCTCATCATGATAGATTCCATTTCACGCTTCAAGGCAATGTTTTCTCTGGATAAAATTTCACATTCTTTTGTTTTCTCTTTCAAGGAATGACTTAGTTGTTCATCTTCCATGCTTCTATTCTTCTACTTAAGCTAATCACATAATTCCTTTCTTTTCTCCCTTGATTCATTGATTTTGTCTTTCAATGGTTGAATGAATTTCTCTGCATTCTCAAGATTTTCCTACAATTGTCGGTTCTTAGAGTTTGACTGGCTAAGATCATCCAGGGCCACCTAAAGTTGTTGTTGAAGACTACTTGTATCCATTGAAAAAATTTTCCAAGATCTCCCCAAGCTGTTAGACTTCTTTTGAGGAACTAGCTATGATACCAATTGTTGGAAACAAGCAACACTGAGAGGGGGGGTGAATCAATGTTCTGCAAAAATTGAATTTATTATTATGATCTTTAACCCACTTAAAACATTCAACCAAGAGAAATATGCATGAATAGAAAGTAAACAACCAAAACACCATAACAAAAGGGTTTTTTTAACTTGGAAACCCTGTTAGGGGAAAAATCATCGTGGATGGAAAATCCACAATATGATCTGAGTATACTAAAAAAGAAGACTACAATGTGGGAATGCACTTGCATTCAAGCACACTGTGTAGAGCTCACTGCTCAAAATAGAAAGGAACACTTTCATAAAAAGATTTAGATTAGATCCAAAAGAATGAACTGAGAGAGTAGCATCTACAAATGCTTGATTACAGTTTTGGTTGGGCTTAGTAGTTGATCTTTCATCCTTTTGATTGATTCTGCACTTCTGCTATGCTCTTCTCTAACTCACATCACAAAATATTTAATGCACAAGTGAAATTGTGCATAATCGCTCAACCACCCTTCTAATATTCACAACACACATCGACACACCTTACTCACACACCAAAATGATATAATTGATCATTTATATATATCCGCGACCAGGAATTTAATTGCAACAAGTTAGCTTCAATAAAACTTAAAAATATTTACAATTATTTGCTCAAATCATGAATAATTTTCAATGCACATCCACAAAAGTCGGCCACAACATAGCTCAGACCCAAATCGAAATGCTCGAGCACAAAAACATTTGAGAAAACACTCCTTGAATATTCGTGACATGTTATATCAACTGGGTCGACCACCAAACACTAATGAATAGAAAGATATCCAATTGGATCTCCAGACTTGCACACAACTTGATACGAGGCACTAAGATTTTTGGATAACACAAGACATACTATTGACGTGTCCGATGGCACAACAACATGCAAACAAAATATTGCTACTTGGTTTCTCTTGAAAGATAAAGGTAATCACATGGATACCTTAACTCCTAAGGTCTTTATAGTTGGTTCTCAACTATGCTGATGTTGCTCAGTGGTCAATGTAATAGTAATGTTCAAGGGGCCTGCTGGTGTTGGGCTTGTGGATTGTTCTAAGATCAAGCATGAATTTAAACCTACTTTAACTGGGGTTTTTAAAGAAACATAAAAACATAGATCAAGGTTTTGGTATTGAAAAGAATGAGAATTCATCTAACTTAACTAGACTTGTTACCTCTCAAGGAATTGCTAACTAAAAATTAAGAACAAAATTAACTTGTGATTAAGACCAGTTGCATTCATTCACAGTGCTGATTTTAACAGCTGATTATAAGTTACCATTTAAAAAAAACAGAAAATAAGATTTCATTCCTTGAAAGCTTTCAAAATCAGATGATTAACTTAAGATAAATACCATTCTGGAACACAATATGAAGTAGATTCGAATCTGGTTGCTTCTATTGTTGGTGAGACAGATAAGCAACATTTACAAATCTGGCACAATCACCAGTGTACAGAAAACCTATGTCTTCAGACTGCTTCCATCTATACTAAGAAAACTGGAACAATACATTACTTTCTATGCTGAATTGAACTCCTAACTGAGAAGACAAAAGAAGCTCCCTTTACTAAGAAATAGGATGCAATTCTATCTCCTCTATCCTTCAAAAAATCTGTCTAGAACTATCTACTCTATTGCTTTTCTATTTCTTCTCTCTAACTCTTAACTTTCAAACTCTAACTTTCCCTAGAAGTTCAAACCTTTACAAAGAGGCAAGAGTGCCATATATAAAGAGTGTACCAAAAAGAATGCATTGGACCCCTTTTTAGGGTTTACAAAATATCTTCCATTTGTTGCAAGAGGGTCGGCGTCCAAATCCTTTTGAAGAAAGTCAGTCCTGGATTAAATGCGAATCCTTGCTATCCATGTCGGTGAGAGATTGTTTTGAGCATCCTCTTAGATCTTTCGCAGCTACCGCATTAACTCCTATGCCACCGTTTCAATCTTCGAACTCCAGCGGAGCCGATTGGAATGCCCTAAAAATATCACCATTAATGTCAAGCTACCCCTGTTAGTAGACACCAGCTGGCATTATGACTCACGACTTCCTTCTTCTTCCTTGGCTCTCTTCCCGCTCCAGATCTGTCCTTCTGCAAGTTGTTGGTGAGACCAACCTCCTTCATTGAGACACTACACCGAAGCTGCGCTCTCTCGTCGAGAGCTCACTTCACTTCGGGGAGACTTTGCCTAGTCGGCGAGACATTACACCGTGCTCAACATGTTACACCGAGGGCACAAAATATGTCGGCGGGACCTCATTGGGTCGGCAAGACTTTATTCCTTCGGCCAGACATCACGCCGAACTTAGATCCTTTGGAAAAACTACTGGGGAGAGATCTTCAGATAACCAACTCGATCCTGCAAAACAGATGCCTCCATTAGTTCTCAAAGGCAAATAAAATATATCATTATTTATCATGTCTTTAGTTTTATCAAAAAGAAACACAACCCGAGTGGTGGAGGTGGTAGCGGGACCAAGACGGAACCGGAAACAACACCTACCTTCAAAACCGGCGGAGACGGGACCAAAAATGAAATGGGACGAAAGGGTAAACTGAATGAATTCCAACGGAACTAGGATTAGGACAAAAAATGACCCAGAAACGACATCCCCCGCCTTTAAAACTGGCGGGGGCGGGGCCAAAAGAAAATCAGAACTAGGACCGAAGTCAGGATGGGAACTAACCATGGAAATAATCACATTTCCAAGTTTAGATCTTGTTCCGGCTCTGCGTCCGTGAAGGAAACCAAAATACGAAGGATAGGGAAACAAACGTCAGCGGGGTCAGAGTGAGAATCGATCCCGGATGAAGCACAATGGGGGCAGGGGCAGAACCAAATCCGAAATTGAAAATTCTTCAAAGTTTCAGTTTTGAATTCCATCCTAATCCCTCCTCTGAAAAACATACAAAGATGAAAAGGAAAGAAACAAGGTGGAACCGGGATCAGAAACAAACCCGAGTCAGAAACTTTTTCAAGTTTTAGGTTCGGATTCTGTTTTGAACCCGCTTCTGACATCACCTGAAAAAGACAAAAGGGGGAAGAAAGGAAAAAGAGGAAGGGGAATCGAGATTGGAATGGAACAAGAACCTTTAGTTCTAGTTCCGGTTCTGAGTCTGTCGGAACAAAATGAAGAGATGCGTGAGAGAAAAAACACAAGAAAGAGGCGAAACTGGGACCCAGAAAAAAAAAAAAAAATAGAACTTGGAAAGAATTCTAAGTTCAGTTTCCATTCCGAATCTGCGCACGCCAAAGCAAACCAAAACGCGAAGGGAAGGACCCAACGACGAAGAGAGAGAAAGGGAAAGACGGAGTCGGGGCCGGGATGAAACCCGAACGAGAAACTTTGAAGAAAGTTTAACATTCTGATTCGAACCTGGACGCGACTCCGAGAAAGAACAAAAGACGAAGACGAAGAACCGTCGGAACCGGAACTGGGGACGAAACAAGACCAAAACTTAGAAGGAATTTCTAAGTCCGGTATTGGTCTCGGTTCCGCTTCCGACATAACATAAAAGAAAAAATGCCTAAGGCAGAAAACCAAAGGCCAAAGGGAAAAGACAAAGGGGGACCCATTTTGTTCCAGAATAAAATGGGGTGGTTATGCAAGGCATAACAAATGGCGACTCAGCTGGGAAAATGGTTTAACCATTTTCAGGAAACCAAAGGATTCAGCTACCCAGAATCTCTGGTTTATGAACATCGCAACTCGAGTTGGGTTAGTTTTAACAAGCAAGGTTGAGATAGGATTGTAGACATCGAAATCTGGTTTAAGCCTGCAACTTCCATATTCTGCATAATTCGTATTATTCATGGTCATGATTAAATAATGTCAATTATTTAATTATACATCTTAACATTAATTCTTCTATTAATTAAATAATTTCAATTATTTAATTAATTCACTTTTCTTTATTTCTTCTATTAATTAAATAAACGCTTGTTATTTAATTATGTTACTAATTAACCTTATTCTTCCGGTTAAATTAAATAAATCGTTATTTAATTTATTCTTTATCATGTTCCAACTATAATTAAATAAATTCTTAATTTATTTAATTATTCATTTTGAGTCCTTTCATCACTTAGTTAAATAAATATTATTTATTTAATTATCCTTCGAATATTGTCTCTTGAATTAAATGAGTTATTTAATTCATAAATTTTATTTTAACACATTCTTCTATATTTTAGATAATTATGTGAGTTATCTAAGTATTCACTTTTACTCAACTCGACATCTATTTTAATCGTTTAGTTAACTATTCATTTGATGTCTGAGTGGAATTCTCGAGTAATCTCTCTTGCCTAACCATTCAATCGTCCAGTTCTAACTTGTTTGCGTGCACATGCATATTAATTAAATATTATTATTTAATTAATTAAGTGTTGTGCGTGCGCTCGAATAGAGAGTTGCTTTAATCAATCTTCATCTTTGTCATGTAAAGATATTTCTTATGCTTTCGAATACCGAACTGAAGATTAAATCATTTATTTAATCTTTAATTCTATCGCTTATCAATGCATGTCCACCCTCAATCTCAATCGCCCATTGATCTTTCAATCTTGACTGGTCAAGCCTCAATAATCAATTTTCTATAAATTGATTTGTCATTCTTCATTCCAATCTCGGTCAGCGAATTTTGTAACTTTGGAGAGCACTTTTGTCTTGAATCTTCGAGTATTTTGCTAATCATCTTAGGCTATACCCTGCACTTAACTTGAAAAATCCTCAGGAAATTATACTACACAAGCAAATGGAGAAGGGCAATCGAGATGAATCATGGAAATACGTTTGAAGATTGGTGAGATTGTTCTAGTTTTTAATTACGTTTTTACTTTCCCATGTTCTTTGTTGCTTAACGAATGAATTTGCATTTTAGATTTTAGTATTATTTACATGTGTGCTTCTAACGATCTTCTTTGTGTCTATCATTTTATGACCCATGAGCTAGAATTTTTAGATGAGCGAAGACAGAAGGCACTAGACCATCTTCAAGCATACCAGAATCGCCTTCATCATAGCTATAACAGGAGGGTTTTGAACAAGAACTTTGACATTGGTGACCTGGTTTTAATGGAGAACCCAAAGAATCAAGCAGAAAGAGAAAAACCAGGAAAGTTTGAACCTAACTGGTTAGGACCTTATATTGTCACATAAGCTTTTGGATCAGGACCGTACCAAATCTCTACTCCTGAAGGGGAACCATTGTCCTCACCAATCAATAGTATGCATCTGAAGAAGTTCTACGCATAGCTTCTGGGAGCCTTTGTCTTAATTAGAAAAAAAATACAACAAAATAAAAAAAATAAAAAAAATTGTTATCAAGGTGAAAACCTGGCAAACAGGCGTCTTGGTAACACCAAAAAAATTAGATAATATGAAAAATAGTAAAGACAAATCATTCGTCCAATGGTGAAAACCACTTCGGTGGCACCTTGGATAGGTACCATGGTGAAAACCTGGCAAATAGGTGCCATGTGTACTCAACTTTGCTCCTTTGTCTACTATTATTCTACTACCTTGTACATAGTCCACTTCCCTGTACATAATACCTATCCCTGTACATATCCCTTATCTTTCCTGTCCATCATTTGTATATACCATTCATAATAAGTTGTAGTCTTTCCCATAACTTGGAACGATTGACATCGAGAGCATTTCATATCCCCTGTTTTACCCTATTCATAATCAATTGGTCTTATACTCGACTGGGGGCAAACACTTGACATGTGTCATATTGGTTCTTACATTGGTTGTGTTGGAGACGTAATACCTGAGAAAAATCCGAAAACATCACAAAATGACCTGAGAAAACACAAAAACATCATAAAACTTCAAAAAGACAAAAAAATCAAAACATTTTGAAAATCCAAAAAATAGAGTCGGAGTCAGTCGCACTTGTCGGTCTTTGTCGTTAGTCGAACTACGTTGCCTCTACGACTGGACGTAGGCAAGGCCCTCTGCCGATGTGCCCCTGAGGCATTAGCTCAGTCCGTTAGGTTTGTCTGTATAAAGTCATGAGTCAATCCATATGTCTATATGACAAGGTCATTGGTCAAGTTGAACTACGAGGTCTCTGCGTGTACAACGTAGGCAAGGCCATCAATCGATGAGCCCTCGAGGCCGCACTAGGTCAATCCATTAGGGTTCGTCACATTCACTCTCACACATGTCTTCTGTTTGTGATCAGTCTTGTCGGTCGCAGTCAAGTCGAACTACGAGGTCTCTGCGTGTACAACATAGGCAAGGCCATCAATCGATGAGCCCCCGAGGCCACACTAGGTCAGTCCTTTAGGGTTTGTCATCACACACAGTCAATTGTCCACACATCATATCAAGTCATGCAGTAATCTGGTGAACAAGTCAGCAATATCTCTAAGTCAAATCAAACACTTTGCCAAACAAAACAATCAAAACAAATCAACTACAATCTGCTACAGGATTTGTCCTTCTTGGAAACAGACGTTATCAAAACAATCAACCTATGTCTTATACAGGATGAGTCCTTCCTGCATAATTGATAAGGTCAAACATAGCCTTACACAGGTTATCACATCAACAACATCTGACTCAACGTCTTATACGATACATGTCTTTCTGAAACCAGGCTTTGTCATGCCTTATACAGATAGTCATAACATCGAAACCAGACTCATAGTCTTATCCGGTATGTGTATCTCCTGCAATCAGGCTCTACCAATCAAACAAACAAATCATGTTTTGGAAAATATTTTACTGGCTTTTCGACTTTATGGATTGTTTATCTTATCATTTATCTTGCATTGATGACTGGGATTCATGTTACTAGCTTTCTCAAGGATGTCCCATGAAGGATTTAAAGAAGCAACGACGTATCAAAATTCTATTTTCTTTGATTGTTGTCTGTCGACTGTCTTTTAACTTTGATTTTGAGTCATGTTACTAGTTTCCTCAAGGATGTCCCATGAAGGATTTAGAGGAGCAATGACGTATCATGATCCGTCTTTTACTTTGTTTGCTGTCTGTGGTTTGTCCTGACAAAAAGACTGGGGCAACTTGTGTCCTTAGTATGAGTTAATGACAATCCTTGTCTGCGACTGTCTGTTATTAGCAAGTGGATGACCTTGCACACCTTGATCTATGTCATATCATGGTGTTTTTCTCCATTTGTATTAGTCCCACCCAATGATGATAAAGTGCAAAACCTTTTGTGATATGGCAAAATATCGAAGATTCCTAATACTAACATCTATCTTCTGTCTTTTCCTTCTTTGTCAATTTTTCTTTCCGCACTAACAGTTCTTCTTTCTTGCATTATGGCGAAGTCCTGTGACACACAACGGTGTGCATCATCCTGCATCAACATACATGTTAGAAACATTCATACATATAGGCATATTTTACATCTAAATCACCATGGCATAATAGACAATAATCATTACAACCAATGCATATTATAAGCATTTCATGTACAAATCAACTGTAAATATGTGCATCACATTACATTTGCATTAACACACATATCATCTGCATCATACATATAACATCACATTGCATCTCATAAATAATATAAATTGCAAACATCATGTATAAATCATACAATACATACAATCATCCATCACATAAGCATATCATATAAACATCACATGTATAAATAAAGACTGCATAATCAATAAATAGACAATGCATATGTTAGGAGTCACCGCCAAAATCATAT
Organism: Sequoia sempervirens; assembly: GCA_007258455.2. Lineage (NCBI taxonomy): Eukaryota > Viridiplantae > Streptophyta > Pinopsida > Cupressales > Cupressaceae > Sequoia > Sequoia sempervirens. The sequence goes on along the minus strand of VDFB02193867.1, from coordinate 52,547,036 downwards.
ATATATATCACTCAAATGTGTCACATCACAATGTCATAATGTATCACAAATACATGGAAGCCCGTAGGCTATCGGATCAAAATACACTGTCTCAAATGGATCTCAAACGGTATCTCTATTCTAAACTGCCACTGCCATCATGCCGGGAGTGTGTGGGAGACTGATGCTGGGAACCTGCTGATCTCTAAGCTGTGGGAGGTCTGTCATATGGCCCTGCTCTACGTGGCTGATCCACTCCCTCTGTGCTCACTGTCCGTGTGTGGGTCCTAGTCTGAGACCTACTACTCTGTGCCGCTGAAAAATTGGGAGCCCATCTCTCTAGGGGAACCTCTGCCTCATACAGATCTCGGTAGCATCTCTCCCTCTCTCTGGCTCTGACCAACTCTCTGGCAAATGCTGCTGATGGTCTTGTGCATAATGACCTGAGCTCTGTGAATCTCTGCTCAGTCTCCTACCGTCGGGCTACTGCCTGATCCCTCTCCATCAAGGCTCTGTCTCTCTCCACCCTATAGGCATCTCTCTCTGCCATCAACACTCTCATCTGCTCCTCCAAGGAGGCAACCTGGGCTCGTAACATATCAATTTCGGGCACCTCTACCTCTGTCTCATCCTGACGGACCCTGTCTCTCCCATCCTCCTCCTCGTCTATCTCCTCCAGGATCTGATCCCTGATCTCTCTCTCGTGATCATCATCCTCATCATCGTCCTCCCGGTAGGCACCTAGCAATCCAAGGGAATCAATCTCTGCCTCCTCTCCAACTGCCTCCTCGGCACCTACCTCTGCCTCTGCTGGGATATCAGGGATGTCTCGGATCACTGCCTCTGGCCACATCTGGCATGGCCACATCCTCCTCTCCTCCTCTCTCCTCTCGGATCGGTGACAAGGCTAGTCCTCGTCCCCGTCGACCACGTCTCCCTCTCCTACCTCCACGTCAACCACCTCTGCCATCATCCCCTCCATCACCTCGGCCTCCTCTGCCTCCTCGGCCTCCTCCTCTGCCTCGTCTGCCTCTGGGACCTATACCACACCGCTCTACCGGTGCTGGCTGCCCTGGATCTGTCATGGGAATTGGCCTGTGTGCAGCCCACCACTGATCGTAAGCTGGAGTGGTCCCTGGATTTGCTGGTCCACCCCTCCATCCCCATGGCTGTGCCTGTAGCGCATCAATGTCTGCCTCCGCAGTGGCGACAGGAATCTCTGGTCCCCATAGCAATACCTCTCGTGATGACCTGGAAAACTCTGCTCTCCCTCGAGGTACATCTTGTACCTCTCCATACTATCTCAGGACCCGGTCTGGCAACTGCCGCTCTATAATATGCATGTGGGACACTGTTTGTCCCACCAAATACTGTGTCTATCTGCAGAATGGAAGGTGCTCGTCCTCATCTGACCTCACAGTCTAGTAGGTATCCATGAACTCCTCCATCAAGTCTATAGCGTGTCTGAAATAACCGGTGTCCCCAATGGTGCTGAGTGGTGGCCCCCGCATAACGGAAAGCATATGGCGCCCCATGAGGTACATCAACTATAACCGGTGGTCTGAATATAGCAATATGCTCCCACGCCCATACCATCAGGAGCGTGGTACCGCAGCTCATAGACTGTGCCTCTCTATAGGCAATGTCATGCAAGTGGAAGTATAACATCCCTAGCACACACGAACCCCAAGCATATATGACTCGGCGCTCAAGCATGCCCACTAACATCTCCCCCCATCCTACAGGGAATCCATGTCCTCGGTGGTCAGGCAGTACTATACCACCTATCAAGGTCGCTACTAGACAATCTAACTGTCTATACCTCTGAGCCATATCCGCCATCTAATCTCATAGTGTCCACCCCTAGCTGTCTAACGTCAGCGTGGGGGTAATATCTGCACATCTCCGCTATCCCCCTCTGCGTATCATACACTACCCGTGTCCCTCTAATAGGCAGTCTCAAAATCCTATAAACATCCTCTAAGGTCACTGTAGCCTCTCCAGTCAGAAGATGGAACGATGATGTCTCCGAGTGCCACCGCTCACATAGTGCTGTCAACAATCCCCGATTTGCGCTAATCTGGGGCATATCGGTCACGTGCAACAAACCCAAATGCCATAGAGTCCGTCGCTCGGCCGACCGCAGGCTGTCTCTGAATCGAAACGTTGTGGGTCTCGACTCACGTGTGTAGATAGGGTCAAGTACAACCTGCACCAACATCATACATGCCTCATGTTAGCCTGGATCATCTATTCTAATGCAACCTGACTGTTTTAACATAAAATGCAAATGCGTCCTTATTTTGCAAATGCATCATTCTTTTACACATGCGTCGCTTTTCCACAAATGCGGTTCAAAAATTACATGTGCGTCATTATTAATCAAATGCGGTTAATAATAATCACATGCGTCATAAAACTATCATTTGCATTGCATAATCTCAAATGCGTTTCTAAATAAGCAAATGTGGCTATAGCTATTCATATGCGTTTCAGGAAATCACATGCGTATCAAAATAAACAAATGCATCTATTAATATGCACATGCGTTGCAAAATTTCAAATGCGTAGCAAAATAAACACATGCGTTTATTCGCTAAAACCTAAACTAACCGACCGGCGTTAAAATTCAAATGCGGCTTTTCGCAGTCACATGCGTCGTTCACGCATACACATGCAGTGCAAAATAAAATGTGACGCATAACTTAAAATGCAATAAATGTCTTAAAATACACGCAAATCAAAAAATTTCAAAAGGTAAGTTTTAGGTCCATACCGGGGGGTCCGCGCCGGCTGGTCTCTGGAATGTTCGGATCCTGTATGCATGATGATGGGTGGCTAGAACTAAAGACATCCTCGCTAAAAGTCAAAGCAAATTTTGAAATCTCTAAGCTAGGTGGGTGCAAGTGAATAGTTTTTCACCCCAATTCCAATATATACCTAGGGCTTAGGTGGCATTTCTTTCCTACTGGCCATGTAAACTTCCATTTTCTATCATCCCGTACCCATCCCTCCCATTTCCGAACCCAATTCCGTCAACTGCATTACATTTCTGCCTATCTACTGGACTAATTGGGCGCATTTCCAAATTTTTCTAAACATTTCAGAAATTTGTCAATTTTCCCAAGGGGGCATACCTTCACCTATTCTAATCTGGAGCATTACTGGGGCATATTTTTCATCGACTTTCTTTGACACAACGCCGAAATGACATTGTATCAAAGAGGGGCAAATGTAGACACCGAAATCTAGTTTAGGCCTGTGACTTCAATATTCTTCATAATTCTTATTCTTCATGGTCATGATTAAATAATCTTAATTATTTAATTATTCATCTTAACATTAATTCTTCTATTAATTAAATAATTTCAATTATTTAATTAATTCACTTTCTTTATTTCTATTAATTAAATAAACGCTTTGTTATTTAATTATGTTACTAATTAACCTTATTCTTCCGGTTAAATTAAATAAATCATTATTTAATTTATTCTTTATCATATTTCAACTATAATTAAATAAATTCTTAATTTATTTAATTATTCATTTTGAGTCCTTTCATCACTTAGTTAAATAAATATTATTTATTTAATTATCCTTCGAATATTGTCTCTTGAATTAAATGAATTATTTAATTCATAATTTCTATTTTAACACATTCTTCTATATTTTAGATAATTATGTGAGTTATCTAAGTATTCACTTTTACTCAACTCGACATCTATTTTAATCGTTCAGTTAACTATTCATTTGATGTCTGAGTGGCATTCTCGAGTAATCTCCTCGTCTAACCATTCAATCGTCCAGTTCTAACTCATTTGCGTGCACATGCATATTAATTAAATATTATTATTTAATTAATTAAGTGTTGTGCGTGCGTTCGAACAGAGAGTTGCTTTAATCAATCTTTATATTTGTCATGCAAAGATAATTCTTATGTCTTCGAATGTCGAACTGAAGATTAAATCATTTATTTAATCTTTAATTCTATTTCTAATTTGAATCACTCGTGTCATCACTGTCAGTTAACATAATGCATGTCTAATCAGTCAATCTCAACCGTCCGTTGATCTTTCAATCTTGACCTGTCATTCGAATAATCAATTTTCTATAAATTGATTTGTCATTCTTCATTCCAATCTCTCTCACAAATTTTGTAACTTTGGAGAGCACTTTTGTCTTGAATCTTCGATATTTTGCTAATCACTATCTTAGGCTATACTTGCACGAACTTGAAAATTTGAGGGCAATTATACTACACAAGCAAAATGGAGAAGGGAAATCGAGATGAATCATGGAAATACGTTTGAAGATTGGTGAGATTGTTCTAGTTTTTAATTACGTTCTTACTTTCCCATGTTCTTTGTTGCTTAACGAATGAATTTGCATTTTAGATTTAGTATTGTATGCATGTGTGCTTCTAATCTTCTTTGTTGTCTATTGTGCAAAGCCTTTTCATTTTCAGCGTTACAGATAGGTTAGACGAGTATTCTGATTTGGAAATTTCAACCTCCTAGTGGAGTAGATAACGCTTTGGATTGTGGGCTAACACTTCTTACCCTATTGCTTCTTACAGGTGATACAAAACCTATAAATCTCCTCCTTCTAGGGTTCGAGGCTTGTAACTGGGAATAATGGAAATGGCTTTTGGAAGATGCTCATTTTTGAACTCTAGGCATGAAATTTGTAGCCTCTTTCTTTTGAGTTTTATTTAAGAAATATTTCTGACATCTAATTAGACATTTGAAAAAATTTGAGTCCCATTGAGCGTGCTAGAAAAGGAATTGTTGATCATTAAAACTTGCACCTCTCTAAACAACCTTATGGGAAATTCAGTGAGTGGGGGACCTATTTGTACCTCACTGAATGAATTCTGAGATTTTTATAGAAAGTCAGCTCTTCTTTTTGTTTTAGGAAAAGGGGTAGAAAGAAATGTGAATAAAACATAAAGATGATGATGTGCCAAAGCTTTTACAACATTTCAAACCTTAACTATTCCTTATAACTGATATGATGGACACAAAATTCCATAGAGCCTTCATTGTTGGGGAGAGAACTAGCAGTAAAGGATAGAGAAAGCACAATGTAGTCTTTCAAATCCCCCCATGGGAAGCACCCATTAAGGTCCAATTAGACATAAGAAAACTCTAAAGATTAATAGAAATATTCAAAAATTTATAGAATCCTTCCTCCTTTACACCATAATATGGAAAACGACATACCCTTTACAAAAAATGGAAGAGTTTAATAGACATGATCCAATTTCTAAAAGATATCATGAAACATAGAAGCTTAACATGTAAATTAGTTATCTGAACTATCAACACAAAATTTTTAACACAGTGTTTTCAATATGAGTGAAATATGAAATTTGTTTTACAAAGGCCATAGCATGGAAAATTTCAAAGATTTATCTCAAATAGATCAAACTTCTATGTGATATAAACTGAACAATAAAGGTCATATGCCAATCCGATGATAGTTTGAATTAAATATAACATGCCAAAAGGAATAAGCAGCGTTCTATAAAAACCCTCCTATTTATGAGAAAATAGAACTCCCTAACAATATCTATATCCTTCGAAAAAGACTATCAAAGATTTTTTTTGAACTTTTTAACTCAATGTTGCCTACCCCCATTTATAGTCAGAAGAAAAGGTCACCACTATAAACATTCTAGAAGTAGAAACTGCCAGATACCTAAACCTGATAGCTCATAACCCAATCTTAGATCTTTATTAGATCACAACAATCTTTTCTCATTAAGTCTCAACTGCTTTATTAATGGATTTAGATATTTTAGTGAAGATAGCTATTAGAAAACAATCAGATTTAACATAGCTTAGCAAAAATCTGATCGATCAAGTATGGAAGTTGATGACACCAAATCAAAGGTTCCACCCCGAAATTAAGAAGCCCATCGTGATCCCTGAAAAACTCCACCCAAAAAGATCCTTCTATGAAAAAATACAAGCTGCTCGACAAAAATAGATGACGTGTCAAGTGAGCAGGCGATTTCAGACCTATGAGAGTGGTTTTGAAGAAAATCCCTACCAAGTTGACACGTGTCTCGGTTCACGTCTGAGAGGAAAATTATATGTATATAAAGTTGAATAACCACCACATGAAACATTGCACGCCTTTATGCAAGAGTAGTCTTCATCCTTTGGGCATAGATTCATCTCGAAGCGGAAAAGAAGTAAGGGTTGAAAACCAAAGTAAAAGTTAAAAGGAAAAATTGCTTCACATAACCTTAACTATAGAATATAATGGATGTAAAAAAAATTCCCTCTTATTGAAAATGTAGATTAGGAAAATTTAAGGTAAAGGCATTAATCAATAAAACTGAAACCCTAAAAACCTAAACCAACAATGTAGCATAAATAGACATAAAACACAAAATAAAAAAAACAATGTTACCAAAGTCTTCATGCCATGATTGATTCACCTGCATTTTCATTCTCCATTTTGCTTTTATATGCTTGATTTCCCTTAGATTTGAGTATGCAATGATGGCCTTATGACAATGATAGAAAAATATTGAAGATTGAATAGCTAGAGTGTACTTGCATAGGATGTGTAGTCCCAAGATGACAATGACAAACATCTTTTATAGAAAGAAAAATTGGGATGAAGGGATGAGATTAAAAATCCAATAAGATATGGAAATCAATAGCCAAGATTGAAAGATGAAATAGGGCTAGAGCTACATTAGGGAAAAGATAAGGATGAATGGATGAGATTAAATTATAAAATAATTCAATCAAGGGTGGGAACTAAATGAGATGTGAAGAGATAAGAATGGCATTGATAGATAGAAAATCACGAAAAAAGAGGTTGTTGGAGGAAACTAAATAATTCAAAAATTATTTAATTTGGGAGTGAAAGTGAATAATTAAATCATTTAAAAAATTATTTAATTATATCAGAAGAGGGAAAGTTTCCTTTTCAATTAAGTAATAATTTAATTCAAAAGTAGGATAAAATAACAAATTAGTAATCATTAAATAAATTAAATTTATATAATTTATGGAAGAAGAGGATAATGAATAATTAAATAGTTGAAATAATTATTTAATTATAGTATAAATTGACAATAATTAAATAAATAAGAATTTATTTAATTATAGAAGGATAGGGGACATTAGTGAGGTAATCAAATAAATATAATTTATTTATTTAATCAAAAGGGGGAAATAAAAGGATAGAAATAAACTAATTAAATAATTATGATTATTTAATTAATAGAGAAGATATGACTTTGGATAATAACCAAATAATTGAAATTATTTAATTATGTAGGGAAGAAAGGGGATTGATGAGGGAAAATAGTGTTCACAAGTGAAGGAAAATTTTTAGAGTCTACATTTTTCCCCTCTTTGATACAATGCAGTTTATTGTGTTGTGTCAAATAAATTTGATTTAAAAATATGCCCTAGTGTATTGATAGGAAAATGGGGTAGACCTTTTCCCCCTAGGAAATTTTTTCTAATTTTTGAAAAGTTTAGAAAATTATTCTAAAAAGCAATTTGGATAGTAGACAATGTAAGGAGTGATAAAAGGAATGTTAGTGATACCTAAAAATGTTAGCACGGAGTTAGTGGAGACAATGAAAAATGAATATTTTACTATACTAGGCTTTGCATTTAATCATCATTGGGTGTTAAAATATGACAAATTGACAATAAACACCATGGTATGACATAGACCAAGGTGTGCAAAGTTATCCACTTGTGAAAATAGACAGACATCAGAAAAGGAATGTCCTGAATCATAATAACATAAAAGTTACCCCAATCTTTTTGTCAAAAAAATCCACAGACAACAATCAAAAGACAAACAGGTCATGAGACATCATCACTCCTTTAAATCCTTCATGGGATATCCTCAAGGTAGCTAATAACATGACCAAAAGTAAATCAATAAAAGGATAAGACAAATCGGACCAACAAAGTCAACAACCATTTAGATCATTTACCAGTAATTGTTTGCTAATAAGATTGATGAGATTAATTGAGTGATTGATTGATTGAAAATGCTCGATTTCAAGGGAGGAAATATGTCGTATAAGACATCAATTCTAGTTTTGATCATGTAACCACCTATATAAGGAAAATGATAGAATTGACAATGTCTAGTTTCAGGAGGGACACATCCTATATAAGACAAGTAACATGATTTATTGTTTTGATGTTGATTTGAGGGATGACTAATTTGGAAATTGACTAATTTGACTTGAAGACTAGTTCGCTAGTTTGTCTACTAATTTGTGACTTGTTGAGGTTTAGATGACTGCTTATGTTTGATTTGACAATGTGTGACTTATTGTGACATGAGTAGTGACTGAATCAATGAAACCCTAAAGGACTAACCTAAGGCCTTGGGGGCTCATCATCTAATGGCCTTACTGTTGGAAGAATGAAGAAGAATGTCTAGTTATGCAGAATTTGTGTTGTCATTGATGTCACCATGTTGATTAAGTCGTTAGTTTGATCCAGTACTCTGAACTAGTATGAAGAACCAGTTTACATCCTCTGGTATTTTAGTCCACATATACAGTACGTATAAGACTTATCCCTGTGGTTTATATATGGTGTTCACTACATATATCTACATCTATGTTCCTGATTGCAAATGGTTCTTATATTTATATCAAAAGTTATGAGTATCACAATGTTGACTGGCATAGTGTTTCTAGTTGAATCATAGACTGGTATCAGTATTTTGGTCCGCAATCCTCCGCTGATGATTATCTTTTCTTGTGGTTTTGGGAAATAGTTTTTGGATGCTAGAAGGTTGTATGTTTAGAATAAAATGTGCACAGGTGCTCGTACAGAAAGTTGGCATTACTCTATTGTTGCATTTTGCTATTAGGTCTATCTTTAGCTAACCTAATGGATAGCTAAGGATATGATGAATTAATTTTGTGGTGCGGATATATGCATGGCCTATCTTTGGTCCATGCCAAATATTGTAGCATGCTACACCCTTGGATTATTTTTGGAGAAGTTTTGTAGTGGAGAGGATGAAGTAAAAGCAGTATTGTGCATGAGATGTGAAAATGAAGTGTATCAAGTTTGTTTGTTGAGCATTACCGAAACTAAATCTATACTTGTTAGGTGTACTCATATTATCAGTTCATTCTCGCTGTGAAACCACTTCATTATTGTAATCCTTTTGTAGGTAATGACCCTCCTTTCTTGGACAGTGAGTCCTCCTTGTAAGTAGTGAGCTTTTGTATCTAGACAATGAGTCCTATCTTGGGTAGTGAGCCCATTGGCAGTGAGCCTTTTGTATTCAGTTTTGGAACTACATTATATTGTGATTTAATCCTCATCGTGGTTTTTCCCTTATTGGGTTTTCCACATAAATTTGGTATTGTATGTGTTAATATTGCTTTTAGTTATTTGTATTTCATGTTCATACTTAGCAGTAGAATGAAGTGAGTGAGAAGTTGTTAATTGTTTGATATTTTTGATTGAAATTGTGACAATTGATTCACCCCCCCTCTCAGTTATCTAGTGCCTTTCAACAATTACCTACGCAACAATGCACAGAGACCTTGTAGTTCAAAATGGCTTGACTTTGTTTTATTTATTATGGATTGATGCATGATTTACACTATTTTAAAAACCCTAAAGGACTGACCTAATGCCTCGAGGGCTCATCAATTGATGGCCTTTCCTATGTTATACACACAGAGGAAACATAGTTTGATTGGACTTTAACTAACATGACTTACTTTGACTCTATTTTTGGGATTTTTGAAGGTTATTTGCATGTTTTTGGAATTTTGAAATTTTATGTCTTTTTGGGAATTTTTTTTTTTTGGATTTTTGACATGTTTTGACTTTTTTGGATTTTTTACATCTTTTCTGAATATTTTAAATTTTTGACACATGTTTTGACTTTTTTTTATTTTTGATAAAATGACATCCAATGTTAAGTCTATGGTCCAATGAAGACTCAGGTTAAGGACTTTCCTCTAGTTGGGTATAGGACCAATTTATTAGGGATGGAATGGGATAAGCTTTATTGTGGGTGGATATGGAAGGCAAAAAAGATGCAGAATGTCAATCATTCCAAGCTATGGGAAGGATAAAAAAGTGTTATTATGGATGAGTGATATGTGTGAAAGATGAGATTTTGTTATGGATGATGCACTATAAGGACCATGACAAATGCATGTCAAAGATACCCACAAGCAATCATGCACAAGAATCCAAGAACAAACATGGTCTTGCCCCTAGTCGAGCTGAAACCAATTGATACATGATGATGATGATGATGACAACATTATTGATAAAGGAAGGACACATCCCAAAAAAATGTGAGGATTGGGAAAGACATATCCCATTGATGATAATGTGACTAAAGGATCAAGGTTTGTAACACTTGGCTAGAAACAAAGCCAAGGAATGTTTTGGATGATGTGCTAGGTAGCAAAGAAAGATTGAATGGATTAGGCTTGTTGCATCTGGAATGACTAAACTTAGGACTCGATGGGATTATAGACGGAACTTGGATAAGTAGTTTATAAAAATTAAACTAATGACAAGGGAAAACCAAGTCTAGCGATATGTATGAAAGGATAACAGATTGATTTTTGCAAAGGATAGGAGACACGAGGATTATTGGATAGAAGAATTAGCATATGATATTCAAGGACTATTTCACATAGGAATAATTTTTTTTCTTCAAGGTATGGGTTTGGATAATTATATGAAGGAAATTACATGATATTTCATGGATAGTATATGACCAAAGGATAGACATGTCAAGATTTTTCCCAAAGCATGATTTATGTTTGTGCCACAATCCTTATCAAGATCAAAGTAGGTGGGAAAATGGATGGGAATGTTATGGATTAAATGGACAGATGGAAATGTCACATGAGAAAGGTATGGGAGATGAGACAACTTTCCCCCAAGTGTAATGGTCCACATAGATAATTGCTCTTACACACAATGCCCATTTGTTAGGTTTTCATCTTGATACTTATCCAAAACACCATAAAAATGGTTTTCACTATTGGACAAAAAATTTCTCTTTAATATTTTTCTTTTTCTTTTTTCTTTTTTTTTGATGTCACACAAGATGATTGTTTGCTAGGTTTTCATCAAGGTGATGATTTTTTTTAATTTTTTTTATATGGACTTGATAGTTTGGATGATCACTAATTGTTTTGATTCCTTTGATGGTGCTGATGTAGATGTTAGTGTTATGATATGCCAATAGGGAATTTTACAGAGTAGTTGTCTTGTCAAGATCATAACACTTACATACAACTGATCGATGTCATTGTGATCCTTTCTGATACTAGGGTTGACCTTATCAAAATATGCACATCGTGATAGAGTTACATGGGAGGCCTTATGATAAAGAGTTGTTGTCAAGATGTGATGGATTTGTGAAGTAGGATTTTTGGAATGTAGATAAGATTTTGGATTATGATGGATGATGGTAGACGTGGAAGGATTATTTGGACATTTGGATGTAGCAATTTTTGTTTTCCAAACTTGGGATGATGGATGATGGAGTTTGGTATTTCGATTGGGATAGTGTTTGGAACCATTACTTTTATATTCCTTGCATGATGAAAATTTTGAGGGAGTTGGACATTTTTTATATGTGGGATACCTCTTTTCTTGTGGCTCCACTTTTGGATTGGATAGTGGCATTGAACTCTATTCTTTACTTGATCCATTTTTCTTTGGAATCCATTTTAACTTCATTTGTCCACTTGGATATGTGTATTCAATGGCCTTTGATATTTGATTTTAGACTTTAGACTTGTAGTATTTGTTTTTCTTGGTTCCAATTGAGGGGTTTAATTATGTTGGAATGATGGTTTATGGTATGGATGGAAGGAGTGTTTTCATCAACCTTATAGTAAGGACTACTCATGGCCCCCATTTTTATGTTTGTATTGGATAAAGTGTCCCCTAATATCATGGAGGTATCACTAACATCATTTAATTTTTTGATTGAAGAATAGCCAAGACCTTGATGTCTAGTATTTTCATAAAACTATATTAGTTCTCAAATTCCTTGCTGATGTAGGCCTAGTCCTATTCCTTGATACTGCATGCTTTGAAATATTCTATTTATGATGAGGTATTTTTTATTTTGAAATAAAAATTTGAACCCATCATTATGTATGTGGAAACTATTGCTTGGAATATTCTCCTCTATGAGAAAGCCTGATTTGATAAAAGTGGATGATCCTAGTTGATAGGATACTTTGGATTTATCATTCATCATGCTTGTTTCTTCTTGATCATTGGGATGTCGATTTGATCCATGGTAGATTTTGTATCTTCCTCTTTGACTTGATCAATAATATATTCTTTATGTTTTGCTTGATCCATAGTAGCCTTTTTATGTTTTTTTTATTGTTATCCATATTATTTGTTTGATCATATATGTGTCTAAAGGAGGAAAGTGTCTCATTTTGTGACATGGAGGTGTTTGGAATGTGGACAAGATCAACTTCAAATGTTTGATTATGAATGGAATAAAGGTCGATGAGTAGATAATTTCAGATTTGTTGTTCAATGGTAGGATCTTGATCAAAGATAGGTTTATCTTGGATAACATGATTATCTAGATGGATTTCTTGGATGGAATTAAGGATAGTATCATGGGATGGAATGAGATAACAAGAAATAATTTGATCTTGACATAAAGGTTGAGCTATAATTTCATGCTTTATATTTTCCTTTTGGCATATATCCCCCGGTTTAGGCAATGGAGTGTGATTTTGGATAATGTTAGAATTTTCATGACTAAATGTATTTTTATTGGATGGGGTAGATTGGGATGGATTAGATTGGAATTGATTAGTGGATGATGGATTAGGATAGTATGTGGAGGTTTGGAATGGATTAGTGGAAGGTTGGTTTCCCTTGTCAAGATTAGGATAAGGAAGATTAATGGACACTTGTTGGGGATCAATGGTATGGTTTGCATTATGTGACTCTTGATAGTGAGGGTAGATGGATCTAGGACTAGATATTATGGATGGTTGGTAAGATGGGTAGATGGATTGATGAATTGAGATTGTGGGTGATTGGTATGGAGGATTGATGAATTGTCTATTAAGTTTATGGCTTGTTGGTATTAACCATTGTAGAGTAATTGGTATTCAATTATATCAAGGTAAATTGAAGACATGGTAGTAAGTTCAGATTAGAATGGATAATGGGATGGTTTAGATCAATAAGGAAAGTTAGTTATGACCCCATAAGATTTGTGACCTTTTGATGAAAATGCAAGGAGGCCATACTATATTTTTGGGGTTATTGAAATATAAGGAATGCCAAATGATAATTCCCTTTTGGCCAAGATTAAGATATGGTAAAGTCACTATGACCAAAATCTATGGCATGTCTATGACTAAAGTATAAAAATGTGATACATGATGAAGGGTACACTTATGGTTGACCTAAAAAAGAAGCTGATAACCAAACCAAGATAGTCCAAAGTGGAAAATTTGATTATCAAGACCTTAAAGAATACTAAGACTAATGATGATTAAAAGAGTGGCCTCAAACTAGACTTGTGAGTTTAAATGAAACACTTAAAGGACAAGGACTTGATTGATGAGAGTACAATATCAAGATAATCTAAATTTGTAACTATGTTCCGATAAAAAATCTGATAAGTTTCCAAATCTAATGTCTACAAAGGTGTATGCAATTTGATGAGACCTAAAGTTTGACCTATGGAAAGCTAAATGAATGGAGTGAAATGATAGATCTACGATTTGCAAGTCTGTGGTTTGATAAGAAGATTATAGTTAGGATTTGATAAGAAATAGGATTGTATCACAATTCCCTAAAAAATTTCCCATCTAGCAAATATGATGCATAACTTTTCAAATGTGTTATTCTAAGAAGCAATTGCGGTGTTCTGAGAATTAATGCAATTTATAATCTACAGATGCGGTGAAAAGAGTGTTTTTGTCCGAGTTTGACTAATTTTCATTTTGGATTTTATGAAATTTGATGGAAAACACAACAAACAATTTGAAAATAGTTTCTTGGCTATTTGAATATCAAAATTTGTGATCATAATGTGTATGTTTGGAGGTTATTCACCTCAATTTCCATAGGTCACATAAAACACTTTCCTACCCTAAGATCAATGGCCAATGATGCGATGCTTAGGAGCACAACTTGGAATCTCCATTGAATCAAATGGAGGGACACCTTTATGAGGAATTTCCACTCTTGTCTTCAAGAGATGATGGATAGAGGCCTCTTGGAATGGAAGGATAACCCAAATAACCCTCTCCCCAAAAAGCTACAAGTAGAAAAAAGTAACTTATAAAATTCCATGGATTTTTGTCTCATCTCATGGGAGCCATATGGTGAGTAACTTCCAGGGTGCGATGCTACACCCTTGAACTAAGAGTGACACCAATAAAAACTCAATCATAAAGGGTGGGCCTCTAACTATTTTTTCTTTTAGTCACTACTCAGGGACTTACCACTTCGTGAGTGTCCAACAAGCCACTTAATACTTTAACCATTCCTACTAGGAGAACTTATATTGAAAGGTACCTCCCCATTCTAAATGGCACTGTAAGGAAAAGGCTAATAACAGTTTGGACTTGAATTTCATCTAATCCTTTTATATAGCAGCTCAAGGGAAAAATTGCTTTGGGTCACCAATGAGTTCTCCCTATGGATGTGTCTCAATTGGTAGGCCCATCTAAAGGGGTGACAAAAATCAAGAAAAACACAATGTTTTTTTATCTCTAAGATCACTGAAGGTGCAAGGAGAGAGCATACATAATTTAATTGGCTCACACTAGCAAGAGTTCATTTTGACCTTTGAAAAACAAAAATTTTGGTGTGATAATGCAAATTTCAAGTGTTTTTTATTCCCAATATCAATCAAGGTGCAAGGAAAGAGCATACACACCTCAGAAAAAGTACAAGATCACAAGACAATGAAAACAATGGTTCTTTTTAAGGCCCAAAATGAAATGTGTGAGTTGCAAAGACACTTGATGCAAGTTGTTTGTTCTTTTTAAACCAATGAGTGTGAATGCAAGTTGTGTTATTTTTAGGCCAATGAATGTAGATGCAAGATTGTTGTACTTTTTAAGACTAATGAGTGGGAAATGCAATATTGTTGTTCATTTTAGACCCATGAGTGAAGAATACAATTTGTGGTTTATTTTAAGTCAATGAATGTGAAATACAATTTATAGATTATTTTAAGCCAATGAGTGTGAAATGCAAGTTGTGATTTATTTTAAGCCAATGAATGAAAAATGCAAGTCGTGGTTTATTTTAAGCCATTGAGTGTGTCTAAAAGATATTGAAAAATCTATCTTAAAAAAATAAACAATAAGTTAGCAATTCTAAATGAAAATGTCTCCTCCAAACATAAGCCACATGGTGCAAATAAAGAATTAGTAAACAAAAAACCCCTCTTTAATGAAAACAAAAAATTAAAAATAGTGATAACTTTTGAAAATCTTAATGAAATTTGAATCCGTAAAATATCATGGAAAGCTAAGACTTAGAGCTACAAAACCTTGAAACCTTCCTACAAAATTTGACACAAAAAATTGTTATAAAAGAAAGAAAGCACATATTTCAAGAGGTGAATAATTGAATTTAAAAAAAGAGCAGCAAAATTAAAACAGCGAGAACTTTTGCAAATCTAAACGAAATTTAAAATGTAAAACTATTGTAGAAATCTGAAAATGAGATCTAAAAAACATAGAAACTGTTTTATAAAATTCTGTGTACATTATTTTTAGGATCAAAAGACTATGACGGGTTTTATACAAGTTCCTAGATGTAACCTACAAAACTCTTTTAAAACACTCATAAGATCAGTTCACATTAGGTTCACCAATGTAGATTAGGAAAATTTACGGTTAAAGGAATTAATCAATAAAACTAAAACCCTAGAGACCTAAACCAGCAATGAAGCACAAATAGGCATAAAACACAAAATAACAAAGCAATATTATCAAAGTCTTCATGCCATGATTGATTCACCTCCATTGTCCTCCATTTTTCTTTTATATGCTTGATTTCCCTCAAATTTGAGTATGCAATGATGGCCTAATGACAATGATAGAAAAATATTGAAGATTGAATAGCTAGTGTATATGCATAGAATGTGTCCCGAAATGACAATAACATAAGTCTTATAGAAAGAAAAATTGGGATGAAGGACTGAGATTAAAAAGCCAATAAGATATGACAATAAATGGCCAAGATTGAATGAAAAATTGGGTTAGGGATACATTAGGGAAAATATAAGGATGAATGGATGCGATTAAACTATAAAATAATTCAATCAAGGGTGGGAATTAAATGAGATGTGAAGAGATAAGAATGACGCTGATAGATAGAAAATCATAGAAAAAGAGGTTTCTAGAGGAAGCAATATAATTCTAAAATTTTTTAATTTGGAAGGGAAGGTGAATAATTAAATAATTTAAACAATTATTTAATTATAGAAGAAGAGGGAAAGTTTCCTTTTTAATTAAATAATAATTTAATTCAAAAGTAGGAGAAAATGACAATAATTAAATAAATAAAAATTTATTTAATTATAAGAGGAAAGGGGACATTAGTGACACAATTAAATAAATACAATTTATTTAATTAATCAAAAGGAGGAAATATAAGGATAGAAATGAACTAATTAAATAATTAAGATTATTTAATTAATAGAGGAGATATGACTTTAGAAAATAACCAAATAATTAGGGAAGAAAGGGGATTGATGAGGAAAAGTAGTGTTCATAGGCAAAGGACAATTTTTAGTGTTTATAGAAAAGTCTTTAGAAACTTTTAATCAGTTGCCATTGTGAGGCACAATCCAACTTTCATAGGCTTTACCAGTTTCTTGCCATGACTCTCACCCATGCAGTTCATGGAAGCATTGATAAGGCATGTGGATGGGTAGATAATTTGAGTTTACCCTTTGGATTTGATTTCTTTTAAGATAATTCGATTTTTATTATAATAAGAATATTAACAAATCACTATTCAAAACATAATAATAAATATTGATTGTAGACACCTAAATTTGGCCACATATGTTGGTTCAAATTTATCCTTTTTCATCTAAATATCCTCTTTTTCACATTGATTAAATAATATTTCTATTATTTAATTAATACCCCTAAAGTCCTCTAAATCTAAATAATTAAATACTTTATTATCTGTCCTACTTTACCCCTTCTATCCCATAAATTAAATAAATAATTTCTATTTATTTAATTTACTCCCTCAAGTGTCACATCCTCCATCACTTTTTCCTAATCCTAATCCCAATCCTAATCCCCACCGAAGCTACCCATTAAACATGTGCACACACTTAATCCAAGATTAAGTGGGTCAACCCTCTCCCAACCATTGATCTCCACCATGCAATTCTGGTCACTCATCTCATTATCCTCAAAATCTATTTATCCAAACACTTAGCTATTTTTATCTCTCACCCATTTTCCACTAGAGCGTCATTATCTGCCAAAATTTTGAGTGAGCACACATCCAATCGAACATCATGGGAAAATCTACACACATGAGGCTTTGTACGCCAGTTTGAACTCCTCATCACCCTATCTTGAGTGTTTTGCTTGTTTTTGGTCTTTTGCTTGATTTCTTTCATTTTTACTAGATTAAAAACACTGCACACATTTCTGGTATGCCCGGTGGGACCCACATCATGAGTCAATTTTTATTGTTTGTGTTTATAAATTTTACAAGTTTGGATTTCATGCATAGAGGAAAATTCACCCCCGATGGGCAAATCTGCCTAACACAGGGGCAAATTTGCATTGACATAGGTGAATGCGTATATGTATTTTCTTCTGAAGGGAAAATGTGTGATTATTGATCTAGAAAAACACTTTGAAGGGAAAATCCGCTTGTTGAAGAGGTGGTTGCACACTCGCCACTCCTCTAAACAGGAAATCTTGCGCTCAACCTTCCTGGACTTGACTTATAGGGGAAATATGCTCCCTAAAAGGGTGATTGCACTCTCTCCCCTCCTCTACATGGGTGATTCCATTGCCACCTCTTTCTAGATAGGAAAATTTATAGATAGGTGAACCTATGACCTAAACAAGTGATTGTGTAATCTATAGAGGTGAACTCGCACCTGCTCACAAAGGAAAACTTGCACCTTCTCACAGAGGTTTACCTGTACTCTAGAGGGACAAACCTGCAACCTACAGTGAATCTACCACTACAAGGGTGAATCTACATGAGCTACAAAAGGTATAAAAATCCTAGTTTTTGAAAAAAAATTATAATGCTTTATAGTTTCCTTTAAAAAAAAAAATTATTCGAGGGCATCACCCCTAAACCCCTTCCACGAGGGATCATACTGCCCCCCGCACCCCCCCTTTTCATTGGGTTGGGTGTTTCACCCCTCGGGGCTAACAATCATCAAATTTTCATCATTTTATTTCCAAAGTCTAATCATCTTTTTGTGCAGCTTGTCCTTGTTTGTCCAAGACTAGTGGTTACAACTACTAACTTATCTTTTGTAGAATGATCAGTCGAAGACCCCTATTTTAGCTTTGTCTATATGTCTTTTTTTGCACTAATTTAGGCACACATAGATTAATTAATTTTTTTCCATGTTTGGGAGCAATTTGTTGACGTGTCCACTCCCCTTGCACCTTTCAGTGATCCTAGGTGATGAGAAATCTCAACACATTCTAGTCTAGTCCATTCTACCTAGGAAGTGCTAGTGCATGTAAGCTCTCCTCTTGCACTACATGTGAGCCTGGGGACCATCTGAAACATCTATTATTTCCTTCCCTTAGTGATACCTACCCAGGATTTCATCACTTAGGGGATGATCTTGACCATGTGTTACCGGCGGGGTATATAAAGGGAGGAGAGCTAAGTTGTACCCCAATCCAATCACGTCATGTTTAGTGAAGCGTCGAAGCTAGGGTGGTACCTAAAAAAGACGTGCAGGGTTGGTCCAAGTTTCTATTACCTCGCTAGGGCTCCCGAACCATGCTTGTGATGGGCTGGTGTTCACGGTTGTGCCTCACATACCTAGCGTATATCAAGGACACACGAGATATCCTTGTATAACCTAGATAGAGACCTATGTTTTGGTCATGGCTTGGTGTAGTGAAAGGGATGTGCACCATACCCTGAAGTTACTCACCATGTATTCCCTTGGGTTGAGATAGAAATCCTTAGGGTGGAATACAATAGTCTTTGAGAGAGAGCGTGAAGGTGAGCCCATGGTGTCTATTGATGACCCTATGCCAATGAATTATTAGCTATCCACCTTCACGAGAAAGGGTGATCCAGAGAACCACCCTGGTATCATGGAGTATTAACATTAGGTTTTTTGCTCAAGGTGGTGGGCCTACATCAAGTTTGTAAACCCTTCATACTAATTCTAGGATTGTGCTACCTGGCATGTCTTCTTTATGTGATACTAGTGCTTATTATCAGTCTGTGCTAGTCCAGCCTTCCTGCTGTTGTTTATTGTGTTTTATGTCCTTTTCCACAATTAACCCCTACCCTTAGTGGTAAATTGTATTTTCATAGAGGAAAATTTTCTTTGTGGGCACGCGATCCTACCATGTAAAGGGGAGAATTTTTGTCCTAGTCTAGTTTAGGTTATCCTTTGGGAAAACCCATCCTTGTTAGGGGAAAATTTATCTGTGGGTCCCTTGGTTAGGCGACCTTGTGTCTACTTGTTCTCTAGAATAGGTGATTTTTTCCATCCCATAGGTGAGTTTATGCCAATCTGTATCCTTAAAGTCTACCTCTTCTTCTAGAATAGGCGATCCTAACACCTCCTTGGGCGCGCCTATTGTCTGCAGGGGCGATCCTGCATCTGGACTGAGTCATCCTCGTCTGTATACCCCTTAAAATAGGTGACCCTAAGTCTTCCTATTCCTTGAATAGGAGATCCTGCCCTTCCCATAGGTGAGTTTGTGTGTAGTCTGTGTCATCCAAGTCCACCTATTCCCTTAGAATAGGAGATCATGCCTTGTCCTTAGGCGAGTATGTTTGATCTGTGTAGCTTGAGTTTTCCTATTCCCTTAGAACAAACAATTTTTTCATCTTTTTAGGTGAATTCATGTTTCATCTACATCTCCTTGTCATTCATCCATACCTTCCCCATTCACTTGTTCCTTGAATAGGTGATACTATCATCCCCTTAGGTGATTCTACATCCATTCCATACTTTCATCGTCCGCCTATTCCTTGAAATAGGTGATCCTGTCAACCTCCTAGGTGAGTCTATGTTCAGTCTGTACCTTCCCCATCTACCTGATCCATGAATAGGTGATCCTGTCATCCCCATAGGTGAGTATGTGTCTGTGTCTCCCTGTCTTCTATCTGTATACTCCGTAGATAGGCGATTTTGTCCCATGTATAGGTGATTGCATCTTATCATGTTTGTATTAAGTTCTTCCCTGATAGGAAAACTTTCTACACATAGGGGTGATCTTGTTGCATCCTAGATAGGTGAATGTGCTATACACAGAGGTGGATCCATTTCTCATCCAAAATCTAGAGAGTCAATCTTTCCTGTCATGATCAGCCTCTATCTTCTTGAGTCCAAAATCATAATACAGTCATTTTTCATCTTCATATCCATCTCCAAATGATCATTTTCATCCATCCAATAGTCATCCTCATTGTTTTAGCTACATCCTTGAACTTAGGAGTCTATTCCATCATATCTTCCAATCATCCTAATCAAAGCTTAAATCCAATCCTAATCTGAGATTAATGAACATCCCAATCTAAGCTTAATTCACATCCCAATTTGATCTTTAGTCCATCCACATCCAAGATCTTATGACCCCTTCTTCCATGTTATTCTAATCCATTCTATTTATCTTTTCATCATCTCTCCTTTTCTTCTAATCATTTATTCCCATCTTTTCAATCTATATCCATCCAATCCAACATCATGAATCCTTATCCTTCATCAATGCAACCAAAAAGAGTAGTAAAGGGTAATCCCAATTACATTGATGATGATAAAAAAAGTCTTGTTGATCAAGATGAATATGATATAGATCCCTTTGATGCTATAATTTCTACTAAGCTTTCTCCAAGCATCATCCAAAATCCAATCAGTCATCCAAGCAATCCCATCATGCCGTCATGCACACCTACTAGCAATCCTTATGCTACCTTTGAAAAGGGATATCTATTATCTTCCCCATCCACATATTCATCATATCCTTCATCTACATCTCCCTCTTATCCATCACCCACATACTCATCTCATTCCACATCCATGTCTCCATGTTCTTCCCCATCCATATCCTCCTATGTCCCTCCATATTCACACAACAATGCTATCACCTTCACCTCTAGTCCAAACCATCCATTTTATTATCCTCCAATGCCTGATCCTCATCCACCATCCATATTCTCCTATCTTAAACCACCATCCCAATCTTCCCATCCCAATCCACCATCTGAATATTCCTACCTTAATTCCCCATCCACTTTCTCCAACATCAATCCACCATCCATGTCCTCCAATCCTAATCCACCATCCCAATATTCCTACCTTAATTCCCCATCCACTTACTCCAACATCAATCCACCATCCATGTCCTCTTATCCTAATCCACCATCCCAATCTTCCCAGCTTAATCCACATTCTCCTATCTTAATCCACCATCCCAATCTTCCCATCCTAATCCACCATCCCAATATTCCTACCTTTATGTCTCATCCACTTTCTCCAACATCAATCCACCATCCATGTCCTCCTATCCTAATCCACCATCCTAATATTCCTACCCTAATCCTCCATCTAATCCCAATCCCCCCACCAATCCTAATCATCCACCTACTCTTAGTCCTCCATCCAATCTCATCCATCCATCTAATCCTAATCCACCAATCCATAATCCTAATCCTCCACCAATCCATAATTCTTCATCTATTCACATCACCCTAGCTAAGCCTAGACTATGCAAGTATCTCACTCCAGATGTTGTCCAAGGACTCATTATAAAGAAGGAATCCCCAAATACACATCTTGAAGTCATGGAACCATGTTAGGCCCCACTCCCCCATGTATGGTCACTTGTGATGAGACCATTCTCCATCCCACACCTATCATTACTATTACCACCCCTAGTGTAAGGAAAATCAGATGCGGAAAACAATTCTCCTAACGTCAAAACCTCAGGGAAGAATGCAGATACACTTTAAAATTTACAATTACAATCCAATTAAAATGAACTATGAAGCAGATAATAGAAACAGAGTATTTGACAATCACACAAGAACACCAGATATATGTGGGAAAACCCTTACAGGAGAAAAACCCACCACACCAAGAGAAATCACTTTGTATTACAATAATGGAAATTACATACAAATGATAGAATTATCTTTCTGGTGTCTATTTATAGCAGCATTCACCATGTACAATTTGTTTCAGGAACCTTCACGTTACAATCCACAGAATAGAATTCATCCACTAATACAATCACTCAAAAATCTTTTGATTCAACCAACCGATTACAATCTGCAATCACGGAGTATATCCATGTCAAACTCTATCTGTAGAACTTCCTCACAAAACTGTCACAATGAACCAACTGCTAACGAGTCACATTCGGCTCCTCCTATTCATCCACGAGATGCCACATCGAAAATTCTTACTTGGTCAACAAAATTTTCACTATGTTGGCATCTCGGTGAGACACTAATAGTGTCTCGCCGATGCCACATAACCTTCATATCGGTATCACCAAGAGTTACCGTAGTCGCCAAGATGTTCTATCGAGCTTCTAGTGTTACGCTGAAACACCAAATAGTCACCCAGACCTATCACTTTCGCCAGGAGATCATAGTGAGTAACCAAAGGTTTTACCGAAGTCACAAGTCATATCGAGCTCCAAAGAACTCGGCAAGACTTACATCTTTCGCCAAGAGAACATACCGAACTCCAAGACTTACTCTGAAGGCTTCAACATAAAGCATTTTCGGCGAGACATGTTACTTTCGCTAAGACATCACACCGAGATCTAGGACTTACCCTGAAGTATTCTGTCGCCAAAATTTATACCGAAGATCCCTTATCATCGGCAAGACTTACAATCTTCACTGGGACTTCTTCCCGAACCATTTGGGTTACCCTGATAGCCATCGGCTATTGGCAAGACATCCTTCAGTCGCTAAGACGTTTCTCTGAAAGCCTTTGTGTTACACTGATGAACAACATTTGAACCTCCATCGGTGAGACCTTTGCACATTGGTAAGACTTCTTACCAATAGGCTATAAGCTATGTCGAAGACCACAACATGTAACATACTGTCGGCGAGACTCTAACACTTTGCTGGGACTTCTCACCGAGCCGCTATAATCTACCCCGAAGCCCGTGGTCGCCATGAGTTTCCCCGATACATGATTGAATGGCCTGTCGGCCAGAGGTCTCTCGAGCACTAAGAGGTCATACCGAACACTCCTTGTCATAGTGATAGCTCCACAGTGAAAGTATTCGGCAAGATAGAAACAAGGTCACAGTGACCTGTACAAACCATGATGTCTCAAACTGCTAGTCGGCTAGACATAATAGATGTCATACCGACTTGGCTCCAATGGAGGTTTCAGCTTATATTGTTTGAGGTACATATTTCCAACAATCTCCCACTTGACGAAGATCATACAGGTACCTCCAGAGCACAACATAATTTATTGAAAATCATAGGCACTAAGGCCCATTGAACTGGCACACCACCTGAACTTGTCTGTGCTCACTGGCTTCGTCAATGAATCTATAACATTCTCCAGAGTATCAGCCTTCTCCAAACTGACCTTTCCATCCTCCACCATATCTCATACAAAGTGGTACTATACATCTATATGTTTCGTCCTGGCATGGAAAGTAGGATTCTTTGCTAGACAAATTGCACTTTGACTATCACAGAAAATAGTTATTTCCCCTACATCAAAACCAATGTTAGAACACAAACATTTCAACCATACAGCTTCTTTACAAGCATGAGTAGCTACCATGTATTTATCCTCCGTAGTGGACAAAGCGACTACAGCCTACCGCTTTCTCATGCAACTCACTGCACCACCATTCATCATGAAAATGTATCCACTAGTGGATCTCCTACTGTCAGTGTCCCCTGCCCAATCAGAATCAACATAACCACTAATGCTGAGAGTCCTCTATGATTCAACCAAATTCCCATGATAACACAAAGAAAAATTTGAAGTTCCCTTCAAATATCTAAACACTCTCTTCATAGCATCCCAATGTGTTCTTCCTGGATTAGCCATAAATCGACTAAGAACTCCCACTGCTTGGGAAATGTCTGGCCTTGTACAGACCATTGCATACATGAAACTTCCAACCACACTAGAATAGGGTACACTAGTCATGTCCTCCATCTCAATAGGAGATTTTGGACAGTCCTCAACAGATAGCTTCGTTCCCTACATGACTGGAACCACTAGCTATTTGCAATCATTCATACAAAATCTCTCAAGAACAGTTCTGATATACTTACTTTGACTAAGCCATAGTTTTCTATTCTTCTTGTCCTTGGTTATCTCCATCCCCAGAATATACCTTGTTGCACTAAGATCCTTCATTTCGAACTTAGCAGACAACTAAGACTTAAGATCAGAAATCATTAGCTTTCTATTTCCTATGAACAACATATCATCAACATAAAGAGCAATAACAAGAACTTGATCACCTTCAACTTTATAATATATGCAGTGATCAGATTTTGATCTTACAAATCCCAAAGATAATACAAAAGTATCAAATTTATGGTACCACATTCTAGGTGACTGCTTTAACCCATACAGAGACTTCTTTAATTTGCATACCATTTTTTCTTTACCTTTCTCAACAAAGTGCTTAGGCTGGGACATATATATTTCTTCTTTAAGATCACCATGAAAAAATGCTATCTTCACATCCATCTGTTCTACCTCTAAGTCATATGCTGCTACAAGTGACAAAAGAAATATGATAGATGTCAGCTTTGCTACAGGAGAAAATATTTCCCCATAATTGATTCCCTCTACCTAGGAATAACCTTTTGCAACCAGTCTTGCCTTGTACTTTTCTACACTACCATCCAGACCAATCTTTGTCTTAAATACCCATTTGCAACCCACAGGTTTTCTGCCTTCAAGCAAGGGCACCAAACTCCAAGTTTCATTTTTCTCTAATGATGCCATCTCTTCGTTCATGGCTTCCAACCAAGAGTCTAAATCAAACATTTTAATTGCCTCTTTTATAGTCCTAGGCTCATCAGTACTAGAAATCAAAGCATAGGCACAAGTAGAATCAATCAATGAGAACCCATACCTATCTAGTTGTTTTCTTTCTCGGGTTGACCTCCTCAGTGGCTAAGGCTAAGGTTGTTCTTCTTCTTCTGAACTTTCAGAACTACTCAAGCTCTCCTCAGTTTCAGGTACATTTTGAATTTTGAATTCCTCTTTCTCTGGTGTAGGAGGAATTAATGTTACATCCTTATTGTTATCTGACTTTGTCTCTGACTACAGATTCAAAGTGGAAGGTTTCAGCTCACAAAAGATTACACTTCTGTTGTATACAACCTTCTCCGTATCAGGATTCCAAAGCTTGTATCCCTTTATGACAACACTATAGCCAATAAAAATACATTTGACAGCCTTGTTCTCCAATTTAGATCTTTTCACATCCGACACATGAGCATATGCCTCCAAGCCAAAAACACAAACATGTCTAAGTGAGGGATTCTTACTAGACCACGCTTCCAAAGGTGTTTTCTCAACAAGAGCAGAATTTGGAGAACGATTAATTAGATAACATGCAGTAGATACAGCCTCAGCCTAGAACTTCTCCTCCAAACCAACACTACTGAGCATACTTCATGCTCTCTCCATCACTGTCCTATTGAACCTTTCTGCAACTCCATTCTGCTGTGGAGTATAAGGTGTAGTCTTGTGTCTTTTAATTCCATGGTCTTTACAGTATCTTTCAAATTCATCAGAACAGAATTCATGCCATTATCAGTCCTTAAGCATTTTATTTTTCTACCAGTCTGATTTTCAACAAGGTTCTTAAATTCCCTAAATCGACTGAACACTTTTGATTTACTTTTCAGAAAATATACAAATGCTCTTATTGAATAATCATCAATGAACGACACGTAGTATCTTGATTTAGACAAATAAGGAACATCTACTGGACCAAACACATCCTAATGAATATAATCTAACAAACCAAAAGATTTATAAGGACTGGAATAAAATGAAACACGGTGCTGCTTTCCATATATACAGTGTTCATAGAATTCAAATTAAAGATTACGATCTTCAAGCCCTCAACCAGGTTTTTATTCTTCAAGATTTTTAAACCTTTTTCTCCTATGTGGCCTAACCTATGATGCCAAAGCATTGTCTTCTCTTTAGAAAGTTTTACTTCCATGGATTTTACATAATTAGGGATATTTCCCTCTTTACCTTCATGAGCAGCTTTCAGTGACTTTCCAGAGACACTGTTACATTGAATAGCATGTGCATCCAGCTTGTACAGGGTACCAATTCGAGCACCTCTAGCTAGCACCATTGAACCTCTAGTCATCTTGCAACCATTTCCAGAGAACGTAACTTGTACTCCAATATCATTCAGCATACTTAGAGAAAGTAAGTTTTGAGCCAGACCTCGTATATGCATTACATTATTGATTCCCTTCACTCTGCCATTAGGGAATTGTATTCTGACTCTTCCACAGCCAACAATCCCTAAAGTTGAATCACTCGCCAAGTACAACTTTCCACCATTGTATTCTTCATACTTCATGAACCAATCTCTATGAGATGTCATGTGGAAAGATGCTTCAGAATCAATCAGCCAGACATCATCTAATGCCTGAGTAGCCAAGGTTGCAATGAAGGCATCACCATCACTATGAGAAGAACCATTATTGAAAGAGCCATTCTTCTTCTTTTTCTCCTTTTTACAATCCTTTCGGACATGACCAGGTTGCCCACAGTTCCAACATTTCACCTTGGACTTCTTTCTAGGAGACTTTGATCTCACCTCTGATTTTGATTTGGACTTATTGTCCTTCTTCTTGCCTTTCTCTTTCGATCTTCCTTTGACAACAAGAGCTTCCTATGCCATCTCAGAATATTTCCTTCTGATCTCTTCTGACAGCAAAGATGCAACAACATCTTCCATCTTGAAACTGGATGTTGTACTCCTAATTTCCATCACCAGATGATCCCATGAGTCTGGCAAAGAACACAATAGAAGCATACAATGATCCTCTTCTTCAGTATTCACACCAACAGATGTCAATTGAGCAATTAGCATATTAAATGCATTCAAATGATTAGCCACAGACCCTCCTTCCTACATTCTCAAAGAATACAACTTCTTCCTCAGGAACAGTTTATTCACTAAGGACTTCCCTTGATAAATAGATGCCAGTATCTTCCACAAAGAAGAGGCAGTCTTCTCCTCATGCACATTCAGAAGCACTGAGTCTGCCAAATAGAGCCTTATCAGCCCCTTAGACTTCTTATCTGCGAAGTCCCAATCTTCTTGCTTCATGCCTGTAGGTTTAGTTCTAGACATTGCAAGCCACAGATTACGATCAACTAGAAGATCCTCCATCTTGAGTTTCCACAACTCAAAGTTACTGCCATTGAATTTCTCTATTTCAAACTTTCCAGACGTACTAGCCATCTCAACCTATAATCAAAAATAACAATTTTCTACAAGACTCCCACTGAACAGAATTGACTCAAAAAACCCAACGTACCCACAAGGATAACACAACTAACCAAGCTCTAATACCACTTGTAAGGAAAATTAGATGTGAAAAACAATTCTCGTAACATCAATACCTTAGGGAAGAATGCAGATACACTTTAAAATTTACAATTATAGTCCAATTAAGATGCACTATGAAGCAGATAATAGAAATAGAGTATTTGAAAATCACACAAGAACACCGGATATACGTGGGAAAACCCTTATGGGAGAAAAGCCCACCACACCAAGAGAAATCACTTTGTATTATAGTAATGGAGATTACATACAAATGACAAACTTATCTTTCTAGTGTATGTTTACAATAGCATTCACCATGTACAATTTGTTTAAGGAACCTTCACATTACAATCCACATAATAGAATTCATCCACTAAAACAATCACTCAACAATCTGTCGATTCAACCAACCAATTACAATCTGCAATCACAAAGTATATCCATGTCAAACTCTGTCTATAGAACTTCCTCATAGAACTGTCACAATGAACCAACTGCTAACGGTTCACATTCAGCTCCTCCTATTCGTCCATGAGATGCCACATCGGAAAGTCTTACTCGGTCAACAGAATTCACACTATGTTGGCATCTCGGTGAGACACTAACAGTGTCTCACCGATGCCACATAACCTTCATATTGGTATCGCCAAGATGTTCTATCGAGCTTCCAGTGTTACGCCGAAACACCAAGCAGTCACCCAGACCTATCGCTTTCGCTAGGAGATCATAATGAGTCACCAAAGGTTTTACCAAAGTCACAAGTCATATCAAGCTCCAAAGAATAGTCGGCAAGACTTACATCTTTCGCCGAGAGAACATACTGAACTCCAAGACTTACTTTGAAGGCTTCAACATAAAGCACTATCGGCGAGACATGTTACTTTCACTAAGACATCGCACCGAGCTCTAGGACTTACCCCAAAGTATTCTGGCACCAAAAGTTATACCGAAGATCCCTTATCATCGGTGAGACTTACAATCTTCGCTAGGACTTCTTCCTGAACCATTTGGGTTACCCCAATAGCCATCGGCTATCGACAAGACATCCTTCAATCACTAAGACATTTCTCCGAAAGCCTTTGTGTTACACTAATGAACAACATTTGAACCTCCGTTGGTGAGACCTTTGCACATTGGTAAGACTTCTTACCGATAGACTATAAGCTACACTGAAGACCACAACATGTAACATACTATTGGTGAGACTCTAACACTTTGCTGGGACTTCTCACCGAGCCTCTATAAGCTACCCCAAAGCCCATGGTTGCCATGAGTCTCCCCGATACACGATTGAATGGCCTATCGGCTAGAGGTCTCTCGAGCGCTAAGAGGTCATACCAAACACTCCTTGTCACAACGATAGCTCCACAATGAAAGTATTCAGCAAGATAGAAACAAGGTCACAACGACCTGTACAAACCATAATGTTTCAAACTGCTAGTCAGCTAGACATAATAGATGTCATACTGACTTGGCTCCAATGGAGGTTTCAGCCTGTATTGTTTGAGGCACATATTTCCAACACCTAGCACCACTCAAACCGTTGAAACCATCAAATCCATTGAATCCCCATCTTCTATTCCTAGACACCCAATCCATTGAAGACATCCAAAGCCAATCCACTCCTCCCACTCCTAGTATCACCAAAATTCACTCCCATCAACTTCATGAATCCTCCATCCTTCCATCTCCCCCACTTGAGGAGTCCCTCCAACACTCCATCATCATGCCTCCTACACATGATGATTCATGCCAAGAGCTTGATCCAAAGCATACCAACATATCCCCTCCACATCCAGATCTTGCCATTGTATCTACTCCAACTTAATATCATAGTCCCCCATCCATTCCATCCCATGATCCCCTTGGCACTCAAGATCCAACCACTCCATCTCATGAGCCCTTATCGCCCATTACCACAAATCCAAATCCCATCATATCACCTAATCCCTCTCCTGATTCCTTATCACCTCCTCCTCCAAATCAATATCCTCCTATCCCATCATCTCCATCTCATGATCCTTCATGTTCACCTAACCATACCATCCTAACACCATGTTTATATCCCCTTGGTACTCTTACATTCATCCTTGGTAGTTTTCTTGCAGAAGAGGAACCAAGCATATAGGCCACCCATCCTCCCCCACCTAATAATGGACTCATATCATGTTTCCAAAATAGCAAGCATCCTACTATAGACTAAATGCTCAAGATCATGAACTATCAAGGACAAGGTTTAGGCCTTCATGAGCAAGGTATCTTAGAGCCCATCCATGTCAAAGAAAATCCATGTACATGAGGTCTTGGATATACCTCTCAAGACTCACAATCCAAAAAAATTGGGACAACCTCCATACATCCTCAACGATCCTCTTCTAAAAGAATAAGAGGCTCCCCCCATCTCTACACCAAACCATTTGCTTCCATCCTCCATCCTTCCATCTCCCCCACTTGAGGAGTCCCTCCAACACTCCATTAGCATGCCTCCTACACACAATGAGTCGTGCCAAGAGCTTGATCCAAAGCATACCAACATATACCCTCTACATCCATATCTTTCCATCCTATCTAATCCAACTCAATATCATAGTCCCCCATCCATTCCATCCCATGATCCTCGTGGCACTCAAGATCCAACCACTCCATCTCATGAGCCCTTATCGCCCATTGCCACAAATCCAAATCCTATCATATCACCTAATCCCTCTCCTGATTCCTTATCACCTCCTCCTCCAAGTCAATATCCTCCTATCCCATCATCTCCATCTCATGATCCTTCATTTCCACCTAACCATACCATCCTAACACCATGTTTATATCCCCTTGGTACTCTTACATTCATCCATGGTAGTTTTCTTGCAGAAGAGGAACCAAGCATATATGCCACCCATCCTCCCCCACCTAATAATGGACTCATATCATTTTTCTAAAATAGCAAGCATCCTACTATAGACCAAATGCTCAAGATCATGAACTATCAAGGACAAGGTTTAGGCCTTCATGAGAAAGGTATTTTAGAGCCCATCCATGTCAAAGAAAATCCATATACAT
Organism: Sequoia sempervirens; assembly: GCA_007258455.2. NCBI lineage: Eukaryota > Viridiplantae > Streptophyta > Pinopsida > Cupressales > Cupressaceae > Sequoia > Sequoia sempervirens. The sequence goes on along the minus strand of VDFB02193867.1, from coordinate 52,516,207 downwards.
GAGGTCTTGGATATACCTCTCAAGACTCACAATCCAAAATTTTTGGGACAACCTCCATACATCCTCAACGATCCTCTTCTAAAAGAATAAGAGGCTCCCCCCATCTCTCCATTGAACCATTTGCTTCCATCCCCTTCCTCCATCATATTACCTTAAAAAAACCATCCATATTCCTCCTTCATCCTCCAAATCCATTTTGGGCCCTTATGTCCCTCCATCCACCATCACACATCCTCTAGGTACTAAGTCCATTTTGGTCCCTTATATCCCAAAATCACCTCCTCCATCTCATCATATTCATCCTTTTATCCATCCATCACCTATCCATATCACCCATCATAAACATCCCACTCTCATGTTCCCTAATTAGGACCAAAAAATGCACATACCTACACATCCTCCATCTAGATATCATCCCAAAATCCTACCTCCATAACTCCATTCATGTTTCCTCCATATCATCCATCTCCTCATACCCATCCCATTGCTATTAAAAGCACTTTGGATGCCAAAGTAAAAATGCATAAATCCAAACATCCACATGAATCTAAAGCTCCTCATATCCTTTTAAAAAGACATGTTGAATAAAAGAGAAATCAAATCCAAAATCCAAATCAAACCCACATGCCGTAAAGGCTCGCCAAAGAAAAAATAAGAACTAGATGTCAATCCCAAAGAAAAAAGATGTAATTCCTTCAAATGAAAAATCCATAATAACATCCAAAGTTGCTAATCCAAAAACTAATGATTCACATCCTCCATCTCCTAAATCTATTTTGGGTCATTATGTCCCAAAATTTATCCCAACTCCTCCATTATCCCCACACTCTTCATCCATTAATCCTCCTATCCTTTCACATCCACCACCATATGTTCCAATATTGGTCCTGAAAACATTCCCCCATCACACATCCACCCCATCATTCCATCCATACACTTTCCAATATCCCATCCATTATCCCACATATATCCCACATCAAATCCCTCTAATCCATTCCCTTGCATAATCCATCCATCCTAATAAGGTTGTACCAACATCCAATAGTCATTTCACACTTGGGCTCTTATTAACCTGTATGGAACTTGATGCTTGAGTCCTTCATCTGCATCCTTATCACATCTCTTCCAATTCCATTTATCCAAATCCCTATCCTTATCCATCTTCATCCACATACTATCCAAAAATCCTAAATTCAAAAATAAAAAATAAAAAATCATCCAATGGTAAAAATTTGGCAAACAAGGGCCTTGGATAAGTACCATGATGAAAACCTGGAAAATAGGCATCATGTGTAAAATCCCTAATCCATTTTTTTTTCCACACTTGGGGGTAACTTCCATTTCAGCATATCCTTCCTCCATCTCCTCCATCCCACCTATATTACCCATCCTACCTATCATTTCTCATTTATCCCAATCCCTCCATCCTCCTTCTGATCTTGCTATAGATAGAGACACCTATCTATACATGCTTTGGAAACTTCTTGTCATACATCTCCTTCATCCACACACTATCATATTCCTTATCCTCCCCATCTACCTTCATTACCCATGCATCCTATGCACATCCATCTACCTCCTTGTCCACCCATCATGCCACAATACATATCCTTTACTTATTTACCCATCCTTCTATCTTCCATTCCTCTTGCCTCATCATACATGGCATAACTACAGTGGAGCATGTTCTCATTACTTTGTGACATAATCCTTGGAGACATTATTTACCCACCCTATCATCCCTTCCATCTCCATATCATTATCTCCACATCATCCTTCCATTAATCTCTCCAAAACCTTTATCCCATCATTCATTAGTCCTTTCATATCCCCATCCTTTTCTTTCTCTCATGGCATGTGCTCATCCTTCCACCTTCTGTATCCTTATCTTCCCATCCATCTATCCAAAAAATCCCTTCCATCTCCCCATCCTTATCTTCCCAACCATCCATCTATCCAAAAATCCCCTTCCATCTCCCCATCCTTATCTTGCACCCATCCATCTAAAAAAAAATCTTGTCCATCTTCCAAATCCTTACCTTCCCATTTATCCATCCAGTAACCTTTTTTGTATCCAAATCCTCATCCCTCTATCCATCCATCCTAACACTTTTCCATCTCCCTATCTTTATCTATCCATCCTTTTATCTCTATTTTTATTCCATCTCATAATCTCTTGTCATTGGTATCTAGCTATAGGCTAACCCAATGCAATCCAATGCCATCTATCTCATTGTCATTACTCCCACCTCTTTCATACATCTTTCCAATTTCCTATCGCTTTTCATCACTCATCTATCCATCATATCATCCTCCCAATTCATCTTTTGATGATTTGGATAACTATCCCATTCTTCAGCTACACATGTTCACAACCATCCTATCCACACGGGTTATCTTGTCTCATCATATCAGCTCCATCATAGTATCTACTTATCATGGTCATCTCATCATCCCTTATCCATTGTCTATCTTTGGCCTTTTGTCAAACTATGTTGCCCCTACACTTTCACATAGGAAAGGTCGATCATTTTATCAACCCTTGGGCCATTTTTCATCCATCAAGATATCCATTTTCCTCTTTCTACTTTTATCCATGGTTAGTCGTCAGTCTTTTATCAAACTACAAGGGCTCTGCGCTTTCACGTAGGAAAGGCTAATCTATGATCATCCCCCGAGCCCCTAGGTCATTAGGGTGTATCTTTTTGTCATGTCATGTCATCAAGTGTGTCCCTACCTAGCTAGTTCCTAAAAAATAAAATCCATTCGTATCATGAGGTCCAATCATTTTCAAGTATCATGAGTCATGTCATTCATTTAACCTATCCTCCATCTTTGGTCTTAATAGGATGTGTCCTTCTCAAGAAGACTGCATCAATCCCATCCACCCTTTTGATGCTATGGAAAAGGAAATTTGAAATTTAATGTGATCGTTTGATGCTTTTGGCTTTTTTTTTTATCATTTGAGCTTCCTATTATACCTTGTCAGGGTCACCACAATCCATTATATCATGGTGCACTTTGACTAGTAAACATAGAGGCATATCTTGATCTTTTGTCTATTTTTGTCTTCTTGGTTGTCCCATGTAGTACCCACCAAGATCCCCATGATCTTGTGTTATGTTGGGGCATCCTTTATGTTTGTGCTTTTCTAACATTGGCCCTATGAAAGCCCTAGTGACTTTGGGATGTTGGACTAACCTATTGTTTGTTGTGTCAGTCCCATGCATGTGATATGGAGTCACCTTGGTTCCTCATACTCTGGGGAATATTATCTCATGCTATATCAAATTAAGTGCTCATTACATGGTAGAATAACACAACAATTAAATATTGTGATTTGGTTACCATCCATTCATCTCCCCATCTCCCATATTCTCATTTATCAAAATCCACCCATCCATTCACCCTAATTTTTTCTCATCCATCCATCCTTTATCACTCCTCCTCACCTATCTACCCTATCTATTTTCATCACTCCACTTCCTCCATCCTCATCATATAATCATCTCTTCAATTTTCTTAGGATAATATAGATTTTTTATTCTAATAATCTTTTCTTCCATTATTTTCATTCATTTCAACAATCTCACATCTCCATCCAATCGTAGCACAAATCATCCAATCGCATCCTTGGTCTTGTTCCCAGCCTTGCTACAAGCCTTGATCCAATCATCATTATCATCATCATCACCATGATGTATCCTTCCCTCATCAACAACACTTTCATCATCATCACTGGGATGTATCCTTCCCTATCCTTTTGTATTGTTTTGGGATGTATCCTTCCCTCATTAGCACTTTCATCATCATCATCAGGATGTATCCTTCCCTATCCTTTTGTGTTGTTTTGAAATGTACCCTTCCATCATCAACACTTTCATCATCATCATCAGGATGTATCCTTCCCTATCCTTTTGTGTTGTTTTGGGATGTATCATTCCCTCCTCAACAACACTCTCATTATCATCATTGGTATGTATCCTTCCCTATCCTTTTTCATTGTTTTTGGATATATTATTCCCTCATCAAAAATGCTCCACCCATCATCAATCAATCTTGGTTTGTAGCTTCACTGGGGAAACATCATATTTGTCCTTGAATCCATTTGTGCTTTCTTAATTCTCATCTTCTCCTTTCATTATCTCCTCCTCCTCTCATCCCACATTCTATCCACCATCTTGCATCATCTTCCCCATCTACCCTTGCATCATCTTATCCATTTCGAGAGCATACCCGTGTTCTCTTGAACCCGCATGTCCTCTCGAGGGGGAATCCTCAATCCATAATCTTCATCTTTACTCCCATCATCTTTCCTCCTAGTAACTCATTTGAATGACTAGGACATCTTCTCCAATCTAACTATCTTCTTCCAGGTGCTATGTTTTAATCTTCTTTGAAATGATGCTACTTCATAACACCATCTCAAAGAGGGGAAAAATGTACACCTAAATTTGGCCACTTATGTTGGGTCAAATTTATCCTTCACATTTATCCAATCGAACATTGTGGGAAAATATACACAATAGGAGGCTTTGTACACTGGTTTGAACTCCTCATTGCCCTATCTTGAGTGTTTTTCTTGATTTTGGTCTTTTTCTTGAATTCTTGCGTTTTTAATAGATTAAAAACACTGCACACTATGGTAATTTGTTATTCTATTTTCTTAATTATACTAATATTAAAATTATAAGTTTATTTATTTAATATCATTGTTATTTTCTTGTTATAATAATGTGAAATAAAAGAAAAATAATTTTTTTATCTATGTTCTCATTTAAATTTTCTTTTAGTTTAGGTTTATTTGATGGAATGTTGGAATACCATTACACATCAAATATGTGTCATACTCTTCTACTATTTTTTTCTCACAACCCAATATTAACACTATATATCCATGCTTCATTCTTAGATAAGTAAATACAAGTAACAAACACACATATACATTAATCTTATGCAACTTAGTTGCATGAATCTAAGTGTGTGTGTGTGTGTGTGATTCCATCATGACTAGTTACAACCATTGACTAAAATATTCTCCTCAATGATACTCTCTCTGACCTATGAGAGTGTCACTAGTTTCTATTAGAATTACACTATTAGTTGTTGGTATAATCATTCTTATTTATGCTTCAAAAATGCTTAACATAATCAAATTGCATTTCCTAGTTGATTATAATAATTACAATAATTGGGTGATTAATTTGAGCTAACTAAATGGAATGCGACTTGATCAAATCAAGTGGAAGTGGTTGAATCAAGCAATTTTTTTCTCTTTTTTTATACTTTTTACTTTTTAAGAGTCAACATCCATGCTATGAGAAGATGTGATTGATAAAGTGGAGGAAAATATTAGTTATTGGATTACAAAAGCTCATTCCCTATTGGTAAGCTCCATATTTATTTTAATTTTTTAGCTTCCACACATTTCTATTACTCTTCTTGCTAGGTTCCTTCCAAATCTTCTTAGTGTCATATTAAAAACTTCCTCAAATATTTTATCCAAGTTAATAGTGAAGGAAAACATGGTTTTCACCTTTTGGATTAGGATTTTTGTAGCCTACATCATGACTTTGAAGGTGTAGGATTTCTCTCAATTTGTAGATAAGGCATTTCCCTATGTGCTAAATGGATCATCCAAACTTAAAAAGGAAAAGAAGCTTAGAAAGTTTTGGTTAGACATTGCATTAGTTTTGATGTGTTAGCTAGTTTTCCATCCTAGAAGGGCCTTGAATTTTGTGCTCTTCTCACCATGTAGGATACTATAAAGATTCATGGCACCTTTATCATCAAGAGTATTTGAAAACATAAGAAGCTACCAAACCTTGGCTTTGTTTTTGATAAAGGGTAAAATGGGTTTTACATGGACCTGAAACCACAAAGTTTACAACATAAAAGAAAGGACAGAAAAGTCCAACATAAACAACCGACTGCACAAGAGGAAAAAACTGGAACAAGTAGCAGCCCTGCGCAAAAGACTAGGAAGGTCAAACAAAAAAAGCCAGCAGGAAAACTGACAAAAAACCCGCTATCAAGATAGACTCTGTCTCAGCATCCAGGTTCTACATTTCTTGAACACCCTTCTTAAAGGTTTGAATCATTTGTGGAGTGGGGGGAGCCTTCCTCTTCAAATTGGCCCTGGTTCTTTTAGAAATGCCAACATCCTCCTCCTTTTTTCTTTCATTGATTTCCTCCAGATCAACCACCAATGACCCCTGTTGAGCTTTGTCCAATTTCTCAGTCATGGCATTGATGATGATAGCGTTGTGTCTGGCCATACGATTGTTTTGCTCGGCAATAATTTTGACAGTACTTTTCATTTTTTCCACCTCAATTTCAACATTTCTATTCTTGCCAGCTTGGTACTGGGTATCTTTGCTGAGACTGCAATCTCTTTGTTCCACTTCTTTCTTACCAAGTGCCACTACCTTGGCTCCCAAATCTTCCAGTTTACTTTGAAGGGCCCAATTTTTTATCTTTAGCTTATTAATTTCATGAAAAATCTATTTCAAAATTTTGAAATGGCTGTTAGCATTGTTTCTAGCTAAATTCAAAACATCCACAATGGGATCCCTATCAGTGTTGAAACAAGTATTAGTAGGGTCGGGAGTAATAGGGGAGCCAGTTCTAGCATTTTTATCCAGCGACGGGTCAGCAAAGGGCTTTGTTTGGCATGAAATAACTTTTGTAATGGGCTCTTTTTCAACCAAAAATATATCAAGTGGTCTCTAACTCTCAGTTCTCAAGATCAACAAGTAGAAAAAGGGCCTTGGATACATGCCTTGAATTTCTTTAACCAAGGCATTCATGTGTACCTAATTTTATCTACAAAGCCACCAAGAACTTCCTTTCTTGGTCTAAATTCAAATTAAAGTTTAGAATAGTTGCTCAAGGGTAGGAATCCTTTTAATTTTTTATTGATGCTATACCTCCCCAAACTCTTCATGAAATGGGCGTGGGGTCTCTTAATCCTTGCTAGAAGATTGAAAATAGTACCTAGATATGCCCTTTCAAAACTGCAGGCCTCATAAAGGCTTCATGTAGTTGTTCTCCTAGTTTCCCATGGTGGACCAACTAAATCTTCAATGGTAGTTCTAGTCCTTTGTTGGGAAGTGACACTATAGTTTTTTGTGCATATGTTAAGTTTTTTGCATCCAAATTGACCCACTTTTCTTGGTGCATTTTGTATTAGGGCCTCCCATTTAGTTGTCATTTAACTCAAATGGGTATTTTTGATTCCTATTGTCTATTCTATGGCCATATTGATACTTTCATGTAGATTTTGGTTATATCCGAGAGGTCAAGAGACTTGGAATGGATCCATATTTTTTTCATTTTGTTCCACTACTGAATTTGACACCATTTTCTGACGAACGTTTGTCGTTCATTTGACAAATCTTTGTCGAAAAAGTGACGAAATGACGAAAACATTTTCGTCATTGTTTTTTCATCACAATCTTGATGACGAATTAAATGTCAAAATAATGGCACAGATACATCGGTCATCGACATCATAAAATGACTTGGATGTTCGTCAGAATATCGACAAAAACTTTGTGTATCCATCGATGAATTACAACCAAAATGAAATTGCAATGGCTCTTCCACAAGCGTCGAAAGAACACTAGAAGTTCATCGCCATTTTGACAAAATGGGAAAGTATTTACAACGAAGCCTTCATCGAAGCTAAGCAACTTCGCTGGACCTTTTATGTGATTTTTCAGTGGCATTTGTCGAAATTGTGACGAAATGGGCAAGGAGTTACGACGAAGCCTTCATCACAGCTAAGTAACTTCGTCGGACCTTTTATGTTATTTGTTGGTGGACTTCATCGAAATTGCAACGAAATGGACAAGGAGTTATGACGAAGCCTTCGTCGCAGCTATAGCAACTCTGTCGGACCTTTTCGGGGATTTGTCGGTTGTGTTCGTCAAAATTTTGATGAAACAATGCAATTTTTTTTAAAAAAAATATTCATTGAAATGTACCATCGGTGAGAGATCAATCAAGTCATGTCCCTTCGTATTCAAATCTCGGGAAATTATTTTATTCAGTCATTTTCCATGTTTATTAGACACCCGCTGAGACATCATGTATTTTCGCCGACACCTTGAGTCTCTTCAATAGTCAATATTACATATCGCTTTGGTGTTACATAGTCTCATCGATGTTCTAAGTCTCATCGATAGCCAATAGATCATATGTCACTATTGTGTCATGCAGTCATACCGACATTCTGAGTCTCCCTGAGAATTATTCCTTCGGTCTTAAGTGTATCGCAAAAATTCTCACCAATGCTAACTTATCGTTGTGACTTTGGGGGTCGTTGGGACTTTCCTTCAACTACTTATATCTTGTCGAGAACCTTCCTTCAAAAATTATGATCGCCGAAACAAAATGTTTCTCCTACTGATAAAGCTATATTCGGTTTGACTTCCATATCTCTCTCTGATGATGCCAATCTCACCGATGAATCTTGTTATCAGCAAGACAATGAATATCGCCAAGTCCTATTACTGATATAATTCTGCTATAGCGATATAATGGGTCAAAAAGACTTCCTCGAACTCACCCCTATGGTACTATACTACCCCACTTTAATTTTTACACATTAATTTATGTTGTTATAGTAGTTACTTCCATTATTGCATTGATCTTAATTAGATTCTTCACGTTGTGAATGTGAACAAGATCATGAATAAGATCTTGTCTTATATTTCATGTTTTCTCTATCTTAATGCATTATCCTCCAAAGTGAGTCAGGTTAGAAACATTAGTTAGTTAGAGAGTTTAGTTTTGACAATGAACTTAGTCACAGTCTTCAACTGTAAGTACCCATAGCAATAGTTCCAAATTTAATTACTTTCATTGTTATGCAATTTAAGTTTTCCCACATGTGTAAACACCTATACTAAGATGATATAGGTAGTATAGAATCTCTGGATTCATAAACCATTCCTACATCATCACAAACTTATGTTATCTCTAGTTGATAATTAAATGGAGTCTTTACAAGGGTTTAGTGGAATGTTTAGTTAGGAACCACCTTTGAATTGTGTTTCTATCACCAAGTTTATTGAGAATTAGTTGGGCCTTACATTTTTGGCACTATTTTCAGGGATGGTGCTACATTCAAGATTCTTCTATGTTATTTCAAGGTAAATCTTAGTTTAGATTTTTGTTTCTAGAATTAGGATAAGATAGGTTTTAATCCACCAACACCAAAACATTTTACTAACATTGTGTAGGATCTGGTTATACAAAAAGTCATAAATTTTATATGTGGAGGCATTGAGATGCTTTGGGAAGATTTCTCCCCTCAACATGTATGAAGCTAGAGAGGATATTGGTGATCACAACAAACACAACAAGGGTATTCCTGAGGAATAACTTTCCCTTTCACCAATATCCACTGCAAATATAGAGGAGACCTTCCAAATCATGGTTGATGCAGCAGTGGATGAACCACCAAAACATGTAACTTTTGAGTTCCCCATTACCAACCAAGATCTAGAGCAACTGCTTTGAAGAATATACCTCCTTCAGCATTGCATGTCTTCTATGGTTTGGTTACTAAGGATTCAAATACCTTCTTGTTTGAGTTTGATATGTTGTGTAGAAGCTATGATTATATAGATGCACATAAGCTCAAACTATTTCTAGCAACCTTAAATGATGGGTATGTGCAGGATCATCATGAAAAAAACAGGCCCTTAAGTGGTGAAAAATCAGAGTTAGGAAACTTGACGCAAAAATTTGAATAAGTTATCTATATTATTTCAAAAATATGTAAGAATAGAATTTGTAGCAAATTGAATTTAGTTTCTAAACTACTAGGTTTTTTTTTTTTAACTCTATTTGGTGAAAATTTGAAATTTCAATGCAGTAGTACTTAAATTTAGGGGAAAAGATAAGAAGTAGGTGTCCGTCTAACCACCCTAACCACAATAAAATGATAATATTTTTATAATATTTTAAATATAAGTAGAGGACTCATGTCCCATGTGATGCATATTTTTTGTAATTTTTTCCAAGTAAATAATTAATTATGAATTTTTATTACAAATTTTAAAAAATATAAAAATTATATGTGACCACCTTAACTTGGTCAAAATTCATGAAATTCAAATATTATTTTTTAATCTTATAGTATGCGAAGCATAGAATGTGACGCATGTTTTGGATTCAAAAAATGTGATACCGTTTGAAAGCTATAGATTTTTTTCAATCAGCCTATCAATCAGGACTTTAGTCGTAATTCAAATAAAAAATGAATAATAATTATTTATTAAATTCAAAGTAAAGCATAATTTATATTGGTGGAAATTTGAGAATCTTCTTTAAAAACCCTTTTCGTTTCATCAATTTTGGGTTAAAAAAAGTTGTCAACCACATACCCTACACATACCCATCATATTGTCACTTTTTGGCCCATCATGATCCTGCACATACCCTGATGTTTCTTTAAGATGGTTTATAGGTTTGGGAGATATGTTGTTCTAGATTGGAATACTATGTAGACAAAGTTCTTAGAAAAATACTAGGACTACTATAAAGGAATTGATAGAAGATATAACATTTTTAGGATGTCTCAAAAGGAGGATGAATCTTGGGAAGACTACATAGAAAGATTCTAGTTTTTCCTTAATAAATCACACTAAAATAGGCTCTCTGATGATTCTTTAAAGCTAGTATTCTTAAGAGGGATTAATGAGGACTGTATGAATGCACTTAATCTCATTAGGGTAGGAGATATTTCTCAAGCACCATTTGAGGAGATATGTAAGGCATGTAAAAACTATTCAAGGTCTTTCATATAGAAGGTCAGAGGTGATAAAATATATGAATTATCAATAGCCACAACAACCTTTGTAGCCACAACAAAAAGCTATCATGCCAAAACCAACAAATCCATCACCTTAGCCACCTAGAGCACCTACATTGCTAGACCAACCTGCACCTAACCCAAATAACAAGCCTATTCAATAGGCCTATACTAATGATTCTATGCAATGCCCTACTTATGGGGTAGAGGTGAGTGATGTCCACCTCAAATCAAGGAAAACATTAGCTATACCCTCATCCCCTCAAATCATTGAGTTGGTAGATGAGGAACCCTCGGTAGAGACCTTTGACAACCCACATATGGAGCCCGAGTCAAGTTAGGTTAACTAAAAAAAATCAAGTCTAGAACCTCCATTCCCTAAATAATTAGTTGTTTAAATACATCAGACCCAAGATGAAACTGGCCTATTGGGGTATCTTAAGGATGTGTGTATAAAGATACCCCTCATTCAAGCCATCAAAGAGATTCCCATATACACTAAAATAGTTAGAGAACATTGTCTTAAAAACCCAGGAAGAAAGAGAAAGGACCCTCAAATTGTTCATGTCTTAGGGAAACTTGCAGATGTTATGTTGGGAAACATAAAAATCCCCAAGTATGTAGATCTTGGAAGTCTAGTGGTAGATGTTTAGATAAATGGAACTCTCATCAAAAACACCTTGATTGACTTAGGGCCAGCCATGAATGTGATGACCAAGGAAACAATGCAACTGTTATAGCTAATAGACCTCAGACCTACACCCATTGTCCTATAGTTGGTAGATAGTTCGACAATGAAACCTGAAGGAATCATTAAGGACTTGGTCATAGCATTAAATTCATGGGAGTACCCTACAAATTTCATGGTCTTATAGCCAAATTCTAGCCTTGCAGGCTATCCCCTTATTCTAGGAAGACCATGGTTAGCAAGAGTTTATGCATTTATAGGTTGTAGGTCTAGAAACATGATTATCTCAAATGGAAATGTGACTAAGAAGTTAGTCCTTTATCCACTAGCCTAGCTAGCCTCATATGGATTTAGAGCAAACCATTTGGCCCACCCTAGATGAGGAAGACCAATACTACTTGTAAATGCTCATGACTATTGAACACAACCCTTTGTTGAGAAACCAAGAAGAGGATGATTTAATAGCACACATCATACAAAATAGCTATGATAGGGACTCGCAGCAACATGACTACCTGTCATTTCTACAAGATCCTTTATAGTACATATTATCCTTACTAGTTCATTATAGTCAATATCCCAAATTTTCCATTGTTTACTGCCACAACAATGTGTCTTGGAATTAGTAGGAATTGACCTTTCATCTGCACAAACAAAATCCAAGACATTGGAAACCATTCTAGGTAAAATCTTAAATTTTAGTAGTGAATTAGTTTATGAACAACAGACTTCCCTAACCGTTGTGATGAAGGCAGACACAACAACCTTTGCATGGGATTACCATGACATGAAGGGGATTGATCCAGACCTATGCATCCATAGGATTATACTAATGATGGTTTCAAACTAATCAGACAACCCCAGAGAAGAATGAACCCTGCACTAAGAAACATAGTCAAAACTAAATTACAAAAATTGCTTAATGCAAGTTTCATTTACCCTATTTCTGATAGTCAATGGGTGTCACCTCTAATTATTTTCCCAAAGAAAGGATGGAAATGGAGAGTGTGTGTGGATTATAGAGAATTAAATATAACCACTAGAAAAGACCAATTTTCACTACCTTTCATTGATCAAGTGCTCGACTTCCTAATAGGTAAAAAGTACTTCTCTTTTCTAGATGGATTCAATGGCTATAACCAAATAGCTCCAAAGGACCAATATAAACTACCTTCACATGTCCTTGGGGGACATATGCCTATTCTATTCTTCGCTTTGGACTATGTAATGCTCCAACCACTTTCGAAAGGGAAGTGTTGAGTATATTCTCAAATTTTTCACATGACTCCATGAAAATATACATGGATTATTTCATAACTTATGATGAAACATATGAAGAAGCACTTAATAACCTAGAGAAGGTCTTAAAGAGGTGTCAAGAATACAATCTATCTCTAAGTCATGAAAAATGTTTCATGATGATGACCCAATGGATTGTGCTAGCACAAATTTTGTATCAAGTGAAGGGATTCAATTCGATCCAAATAACATTGAGATAATCTCCACACTCTCTGTGCCACAAAACCAAAGAGATGTAAGGAATTTTCTAGGACATGATGTCTACTAAAGAATATTTAATCATGACTTTAGTGAAATTGGAGCCCCTTTATTTTTTTGACTCACAAAGGATGAGAATTTGAGTGGACCACATATTTTCAACACTCTTTTGAAACACTCAAGACAACATTGACCAAAGCACCTTCCTTGAGAGGACCAAACTGGACTTTTCCTTTTCACATACACACAGATGCCTCTAATTTTCCTATAGGAGTAGTACTTGGATAGAAGGAAGGTACTAAGGAGTATGTCATTTATTACATTAGTAAGAACCTACAAGGGGTAGAACTCAACTACACAATAATAGAAAAAAGAGATGTTGGTAGTTGTCTATGCAATCAACAAATTTAGGCACTACATCACAGGGTATCCAGTCTTTATCCACACTAATCACAGTATAATAAGATATTTAACGAATAAACCTATGGTTGGCGGTAGAATTTTTATATGGTTGTTATTACTACAATAATTTGGCATCACCATAGTGGATAAGCCTAGAAAAGAAAACATGGTGAATTTTTTTTTGTCTAGACTACCAACTCAATTAGCAGAAGTGAAATAAAGAAAAATAGGGTTCACCAAAATGAAATACAATGATGAACCTAATTTCTATTCTATTTCATTCAATATATGTGTTATGACGTGTAAAAGAGTGACAAAAGTCAAACCTAACCCAACTAGCTATCAAAAGGAAAATATAGAAAGGGTCAATTGTTGTGTACCTATCACCAAAAGTGATTTTTAAGGCTTCACTGAGGACTCATTTTCCCTACGGCGAAAGGGTCCTAGCTAGGGCTCTTGGAAAATGAATTTTGGGTTCTGTTTTTCTTAGTGTGTACTCCCAGCTCACCAATTTTTCACTATCAGATAGCTAGAAATAAGTTTTGTAGGTCAATTTTCATGATTTGAAAACTTTCCTTGCAACTTTCTCCAATCTTTCTCTTCAATGGATCTTCAACCAAAATCTACAAATCACACATCAAAGAGAGGGAAAAATGTTGTTTATTAGGTGGAAAATATTTTCCAAATGATGAAGATTTTAAATCAAGGCTTTAATTTTTTGTGAATAGGATAAGCTATAAGGGGGAAAAATTTCCACAATTTTACAAAAACATCACACTACTAGTTAAATCACCCAAAGATTATTTTATTAAAATTTAAATCACACCGCTAGTGAAATCACCCAACGATTATTTTATTAAACTTTTAAATTGAATTATTTCACAATAATAAATGATGTGCGTTGAATCCTATTCACCTATATTTTATTATACATAGTACAAATATAAATCATATTTATCTTTGTTATTACATTTCCACTTATTTTGGGAGCCGTATCACAATTACCTTTCTTTATTTTGGGGCCATATGTTCTTTGAAACTAAATTTGGATATGTTTTCCACTTAAAAACTATAAATGATTAGGTTTTTAATGTTATTGTACTTGTGGCCCCTAATTTAGGGTAAATTATAGATAAAATTCATAGTATGACAGTATAAAAAGACCATCAAACATAAATTTCCAATATTATATAATGATGAAAAAAACTTGTATTATCCTTTCTTTCCTTTTATATCATCGCCTCTAAAAATTGGGGTACATAGGGCATAAAATTTAATGATTTTAAAGAATATAAATAGTGAATTGCTCATGTACTTATATTTTTTCTTAATGTTTACAAGGATATGAAATTGAGATCTTATATGTAATATATGATTGGTATTTACTTTATACTATACTTAAAATAGCTATTCTAGATTTGTTAGTTTAAGATGAGATGTGAATGGGAATGAATGCTTGTGTGATGAATATAGAAATTATGGTGACTCATTTATGAAAATTGCAAGTGTTCGATAAAATGTATTTAGTTGATAAAAGGATTTTTTATTGATTTTAAATAATTTATAAATATTTTTATACAAATAACTACATGCCAAAATCTCTCCTACAAATAATTTGTAGATACTTTTTTATAAAATGCATTCCCCCAGGCTTTCAACTTCCCTCCTCAAGATTTCTACCAGCAATGGTAGAACAAATCTTAGTGGAAGTAGGAGGAAAAAAATTGATGAAGTTAATGAGGAGGATCTGAATGATCTTAATTACTCTCAGTCACTTTCAATCTCACAGGTCTACTCAATTTTATTTGACTACCTTGTCTCCTAAAATAAATACAAAGAGAGGGAAAAGTACAAGACAAGGAAAATGGAAGAAGAGATTGCAACATGTTTGTAGACTACCCTAGACAAAAATTTTAATGTGAGACTCAAGAGGGTTTTTCACTCTCCTTGAGACCAATGAAGATCCTTTCATGAATTTTTAGGGGCTTAAATGCCCCTAACAAGAGGCACTTGATTAAGTGTCAGATCAATTCAAGCGGTGTTGATATTTTTTACTACAAGAAACTAAATTTTCAGATGAGAAAATCCTAACTAAGTAGACCAAATAAGAAGTTCTTTATACTCCTATGATAAAGGCATCAAGAGGATTGGCAGTCTTACGTGATCCACAGAAGGTCAAGGTAGAGCTTATTGTTGCCCAATAATGGTGGATGCTCATTAAGATTGAATGTTATCATTTTGGATATTCAATGTGTATGGCCCTACATCAACTACTGGCAAGAAACAAGTATGGGACTCTTTGATAACAACCTCTTTTGTTAAGGGATGAATTAACTATCTTAGGAGGGGATTTTAATACTATTAACTCCCTAAAAGAGTAAAATGGAGGTATCATTCCCACTTCAAAAGTAGTGGAGGAATTTTACAATTTCATCTTGGATAACATATTGATTGATTGTCTACCAACTAATGGTAAGTTTACCTGGACAAACAAAAGGATTTTTTTTTGTCTCATTGTAGAGAGGTTAGATAGATTTCTCCTCTCTATAATTTTGACCAACACTAATTTTAAACATGCTTCTTCTATTGTTGGGAATATGTTTCTCAACCTTGCAATTACATAAGGTACAGTTGATACATAAGGTAGTGTTGATATGATAGTGATGAAGGGGTGTGGGGAGTCCCACCCCCATCCATGAGGGGTCAATGGATCATCCCTTGGCGAAGGGTTTGGGGGCCGCAAGCCCCAGTGGGGGCTTGGGGGCAATGCCCTCGAAAGGAAAATTTTATTTATATTTTATTATTGTAAATCTAGACTGTTTGTCATTATGTCTTAGATTTGATGGTCGATATTTTGTTGGCTTGAATTGCCCTAGAAGGTAACCCTATTTTATGAGGGTGTTGCATTACGATTATGTATCGTGATGTATTCTAAGATTCTAATAGTGGTTGTGTTGCCGCTCGATCTCTAGTTGGTGATACTCTTGTGAGAAGCTTGCTCTACAAGTATATTAGAATCTTTGTGATTTCTAAATAATATATTGGGAGGATTTTGGAGTGTGGGGTTTTTCTCTCGAAAGGGCTTTCCCCACATAAATCACTATGTTTGGGTATGCATGATATTTATGTTCATTTTTATTTATTTATTTGTAATTGTTGTAAAGATATGTAAATTTTTGCATTATCCTCCTCTCAAGATTAGTGTAGTCCAAGTTTTTCCACTAACTTAGCTTCCATACAAGTGGTATCAGAGCCTGGTCACCCTTCGTTTCAGTTGTGGGTTATTGGGATTTTTGTACTAATCCATATTTGAGTGGGAGCTTGTGTAGAAGAAACTTTGTGACCTTGTTGCAAAAATTTTCAAATGGAAAATTTATCGAGAATAGAGGTGGATAAATTTTATAGAAATAATTTTGAAATGTGGAAGCTAAAGATGGCAGATGTATTGATAGATTGAGATCTATGGGATGTTATTGATGAGAAAGTTTTGAGGCCTACAAATCTTGCTTTGGCTTCTCAATATGATGTTACGGATTGACAATCCAAGGGTCTAATCAGATTGTGCTTGGTAGACTCTATTTTAATTAATATCGATGAAGAGACCTCTATGCATAAACTATGGAAGAAACTTGGTGAGATGTATCAAGCCAAATATTTAGTGAATAATATTTTCTTAACTCGAAGAAATCGTATTCCTTGATAATGGAAGAGGGTGGATGAATCACAAAACACCTAGAAGCATTCAATATGTTGGTGGCTCAATTGGAATTAGTTGGTGTCAAAATGGATGAGAATGAGAAATGTCAATTTTTTCTTTGTTTTTCCCTAATTCTTGGGATTCTCTTGTTATGGCTATTGGGAGTACTATTATCTTGAAGACTGGAGATGTGGTGGGTTCTTTTCTTTCTAAAGAGATGAGGAGGAAGGTATCCATCAGTGCCAAGGAGGCACTAAATGTTCATGGAAGACCTAAGGAAAAATGAAACAAGAATGAGAAGTGTGATAAATCCAAGTCCATTGGGAGATCCAAATCTCCTAGAAAGTCCAAAGTTATTTGTTAGAACTACAATAAGCCTAGACATATCCATAAGGGCTACAAAGAAGAAAAGAAGAAGAAAAAGAAGTTTGATTTTGATTCTGAGTCTGAGAAGGAAGAAGTTGATGCATTCATTGCAGCTTTGGAAACTCGTGCAGGTAATGATGCATGGTTAATTGACTCGGGTGCATCTTTCCATATGACCTTTAATAGAGATTATTTTTTTGAATATGAAGAATTTGATGGAGGTAAGGTGTACTTTGGTGATGATTCTTATTTTAATATTGTTGGTCATGGTGAAGTTAAAATCAGGTTTCTTGATGATAGAATAACAAGGATTAATGGTGTGTTGTATATCCCTGGATTAGCATGAAATTTTTTATCTATAAGAAAACTAATAGATGCAAGTGTGTAGGTAGTATTTTCTTATACAAGATGTAAGATTATTAGAGGTGTTATCGTTATTTCTAGAGGTGTCAGATATGGCATATTATATAAGCTTTATGCATGCAGTGTTGAGTGCAATAGTTCTTCTATGAAAATAAAGTATGTGGAAGAGGTGAGGGTTTCATCTTCAATAGATGGTCATGGATTTTGGGTACCCAAGGGTGGTCTTTCTTTTGAATCAAAGTTACTTGCAGAGAAAACTATGTTATGACACCAGAGACTTGGCCACATTGGAGAAAAGGGTCTAAGGACCTCGAAAAACAAAAACCTTGTTGAAGGTTTGTTTGACTATAATCTTGAATTCCATTTCTATGAGCATTACATTTATGGAAAACAAAACCACATTCAGTTTTACTCAATTTCTCATAAATTTTGTGGTGCATTAGATCTTATTCATTATGATGAGTTTTATCCTATAGATGTTCCTTCAATTGGTAAATCCACATATTATGTTTCATTTATTGATTATTACAATAGAATGATATGTGTGTATTTTATAAAGAGTAAATATGAAGTTATCAGTTGACTTAAAGAAATTGAAGCAATGGTTGAGTTGTAGATTGGAAAAAAAATTGAGGATTGATAATGGCGGTGAATTTTTCTCTAATGATTTTTATAGATTCTATAAAGATTGTAGTATTCATAGATAGAATACAACTCCATATTCTCCACAAAAAAATGGAGCTACATAAAGAATGAAAAGGAAATTGATGGAGAATTCTAAGAGTATGTTGAGTGGTGTTGGTCTAAAACAATGGTTTTGGAGTGAAGTTATTGCCACTACTTGTTACTTGATTAAAATGTCTCCTACATTAGCTCTTGTTGATAAGACACCTATAGAGGCATGGTCGGGTTGCAAGACTTCATTAATGTTTATGACGGTTTTAATCACAGTAAACAGGTCGAATAAAATCTCCACAAACAAGACCGCAAAGAGCCTATCCTTCTTGAAAGATATGGAACAAAGACAACCTAAGGGGAAATTCTGCATTCACAGAGCAAAGATTGAATTCCATTCAATCCCAAGCCTTCGATAACTAGGTCATGGTTGCACTAGGGTTTCTCTTGGGTAATGATGTGGCATTTGTTGTTAATCTCAAAGGGACCTTTTTTTTGCATATATATATACATGTCTCTATTATTTCTTTGAACATTTTAAATCAGCATTCCTAATTGACATGATAAACTCAAACATCATGAAACCAAAAGATTTGACATAAGATTTCATGGAACATCACAAATTCTTTGTTATTCTCATCTCGGTGTGAAAGCCAAAGCAATAGTTAGTTATGAAATCCCCCCGATAAGGAGCTAGTTTTCATCATTCACCATTCAAGTGAGTTTTTGTCATTTAGTGATTGATCGTCCCACTCTCTACCATCAATCTTGAAAATTTGTAACGACCATCAATCCGCCATAAGCAACTGCACTTAAATAATAAGCGCTACTATAGCCAGAAGTCTTATCCACTTGGAATAAATAGTAAGTAAAGCAAGATCGGAAACTATTAATAAATATTGAAAGATGCAGCCTATCGTAGCCTTGAAATAATAGAAAGATATTGACAAACCACTATGTTGAAGTCATTCTGCCCCCCCTCTTGATGTATTATTTTGAACGGACTTAAGAAGCATTAATCCCTACTATCTATAGGGCCTTACTATCTATAAGGCAGAACCGAAGCTGGTATGATGAGATCACATAGGCACTTAGGGTTGATTGTTAACCTATGGTTCTCTGGGGCGATCAAAAGGCACTTAAGTAGATTTAGCATTAAGTGTTCAGCAACTTCATGGAAAATAAAATATTTTCAACAAAACTATTTCCATTCACTTATATTTTTTGGAACATTTTAAAAAATATTAAACATCTAGATTCTAAAACAAAGTATAAAAATACTGAAAAATAAAATTTCTCCCGATTATTCTCCATGGATGCCCCCAAAGAATTAATCAAAATAGAGTAAACCGCTTTATATTTCACCAGATTGCTTCACAACTACATATAAAATGGTGCAATCTTTTAAAGAGATGGTTTCATTTATGGACACCGAGTAGGTTCTATATGCACCCTTAAACAGCGCAGCATACAGTCTTGTTCGGTCAAACTTACAAAACTAGCTACAAAAGATATTGAGATAGGTAGCTAACATAAAGCTTTGATATCAATTAATGTCTATGTGCATACAAATTTTTATGCCAGAATGGTTCAGAAAATAGGAAGAAAGAACAAAACTTAAAAGAAGTTTTTGCTCCTCCAACATCGACAAATTCCGAACATAAAATGAAAACGAAGCATCCTCTGGCCTTTTATAGAACACAAGGCTCAGATAGGATAAGACAACTACATGAAAGGAAATCTAAGGGACCAATCTCATCAAGGCACATGGAATATTGTGACCAATAGGAGAATTTCAATTGAACTCAATGGAAGTTAACTCCAATTACTCATTGAAGCTCTTTGGGTTCTACTTTATTATTCTCGCCAGGAAAATAACTTGAATCAGGATAGTGTGTAGGAGCTTCCCATACATTCAGAATGATGGGGTGGAATTTTTTCCCCCTACACTTCGCTTGGCTCTGGTTCTGTCACTCTCGGGAATGGGCTCTCCTAAAGATTAGCATTTGTTCCCACTACATGTGAAATACCAAGATCCCTAGCATTCTGGTGGACTCAAAGCCCTTTGCATTATCACCTCCCAAAGTGATCGAACTAGATTGAATTTTATTCCATCCATGATTCAAATTTTCCTGACCATCCATACCTAAGCTTTGCATCATAATTGATATCTCTTGCAATCACAAATTCCAAATATTAAATCCCTTTTTAACATCATAATATCTCATGTAAATAAAACCATTATTCAAATGTTAGTAAAAAATCTAGTAAATAATACGCCTTCAAAAAAACATATCATAAATCCTTGAACATATACTAGATCATCGAGATCATTAGATAAATTCAAGATTTTAACATTTCTTTTTACAAGTTGGAACCTAGTACCCAGTATTCAGCTTTACCCACTTACTTTCTCATACCTCGGTTACACCAGAACTCTATCTTACTGGACTCCATCTTACCGGACTAGAGTCTTTCACTTGAAATTCACATTACCTTTCTCATTTTCTGTGTTTCTAGTACCCGGTACCTGGTGCATGAAACACTTACCATACAAAATAATTTCTTCTATCAAATATTTCTCTTTCTTCCTTCACTTCTGGTGCTCTTCCAATTTGTTAGCTCTTGCCATAAGAGTTATATTTTTTCCACTTGGGTCCCCAAGTCTTTTCAGTCTTGGGGTGTGTTGTGAGACCACACAACAATTAATACATCTTAGAGTTTTTGGTTGTGAGACATGTGTGCATATGCCAAAGGAGAAGCAAAAAATGTTGGATAAGAAGGTTATGAAATGTATCTTCATCGGATACAATTATTGTGTGAAAGGATACAAACTTGGGGATCTTGTTGGATAGAAGGTAATATATAGTAGAAGTTTTATTTTAGAGAAACTAAGCCTTCTTCTATCACATTACAACCAGAACAAAGTAAATAGGAATATGTGATTCAACTTCCTTCTACACCTAAGAAAGTTGAATCAAGTCTTGTGGATAGACAAGAGGCTGAGAAGACCTCATCTAGCTCTGAATCTTCAAAAGAGTTGGAAGAACCTCCAACTCAAATTGTTCATAGGTCTATAAGGCATAGACAACCACCTGAAAGGTATTCATCTAATGATTGACGATGCATTATTTATTTGAATACTAACACAGATGAACCCAAATTGATAGAAGAGGCATTAGGTATGAATGATACAAAATCTTAGAGGATTAATATTGATGAAGAAATGGAGGAATTGAAAAAGAATGATAAATGGGATCTTGTACCATTTTCTGAAGGAATAAAACCCATTGGTTGCAAATGGGTGTTCAAGAAAAAGATTAGTTCAAATGGAGGTATTGAGAAGTACAAAGCTAGGTTGGTTGCAAAAGTTTACTCTCAAGTTGAGGGTGTTGATTATGGTGAGATATTTTCTCCTATTGCAAAAATGAAATCCATTAGATTTTTTCTTTCCATTGTTGATACTTATGATTTAGAGGTTGAGAAAATGGATGTGAAAACTATTTTCCTTCATGGTGCCTTGGTGGAGGATAATTATATAACACAGCTAGAGCACTATGTGGTGAAGAGTAAAAGTAAGTTTGTTTGTAAATTGAGAAATCTTTGTATGGCCTAAAATAGAGTTCTAAGATGTGGTACCAAAAATTTGATACATATGTGTTGATTTTTGGATTTGAGTGTTCTAAATTAGATCATTGTGTTTATTATAAAATTGATGGTGATCACTTCTTGTTTATTGCATTATATGTTGATGATGTTTTATTTATTGGTAAAGGGAAAGGTATGATTTTAGAATTGAAATCTCAACTTGCTGATAAATTTGAAATGAAAGACCTTGGTACAGCTAGACACATCCTTAGGATGGAAATTAAAATAGATAGAATGAACAAAAAGCTATGGCTTGGCCATTTGAGTAAGTATGTCAATTAAACTTTATAGATTTGATATGTAGGATTATAGACCATTGTGTTTTCTAGTTTCAACTAGAACAAAGTTATCTATTTCAGATTGTCTAACATCCCAATCAAAGATGGAAGACATGAGCAGAGTTTCTTATTAGAGTGCAGTTGAAATTTCATTGTATGCTATGGTTTGTACAAGATCAGACATTACCCAAGCAGTGAGTGTTCTTTGTAGATATATGTCTAATATCAGTAGAGTTCATTGGGATGCAGTTAAAATATTCTTCAGGTATTTACATGGTACTTTAGATTATTCCTTGTTTTATCATAGTAATATCATTAAAAGCAAGATTTCCCTTAATATTCATAGTTATGTGGATTCGGATTGGGTAGGTGATATTGATAGAAGATGATCCACCATTGTTTATGTGTTTACTTTATTTGGTGGCATAATTATTTGGATAAGTGACAGTTTGTAGTTGCTTTGTCCACTACCGAAGTAGAGTGTATGGTAGCTACTCATACTTGTAAAGAAGTCATTTGGCTTAAGACACCGTGTTCAGAAATTGGAATTAAAAAAGGTGCAATGACAATTTATTATGATGGAGTGCGATATGTGTAGCTAAGAACCTGACATTCCATGCCAAAACCAAGGAAATTGATGTACAATATCATTTTGTTAAATATATGGTCGAAGATGATAGGGTGAAACTAGTTAAGGTAGGGACTTTGATAAATTTTATCAATTCTTTAACTAAACCTGTGAGCATAGAGAAGTTTAGATGGTGTTTAGAGACTATGGGCCTTTCGGCCCCTAGCATTTAAGAGATAATTTTTATACACCCTCTCGTTGCTTTTACAAGGTGTTCAACAAGTGGGATATTTTTTGGGAATAGGTGTCTCAACATTGCAATTACATAAGGTATTGTTGATACTAAAGTGATGGAGGTGTGTAGGGGTCCGCCGCCCCCACTCCCCCCCACATGAGGGGTCTGAGGGATCATCCCCCCAATAGAGGGTCTAGGGACTGCATGCCCCAGTGGGGGCTCAAGGAAGTACCCTTGAAAGGAAAATTTTATTTATATTTTATTAGTGTAAATATTGTTAGAGTAAAGGTTTTAACGTAATTATGTTAATTAAGTTACCTTTATTCCTCTCTTAAGATTTCACTTTAGTTTGCATATTGTGGCATTTAATAATTATATTAATTATTAAATGTCTACCTATTAGGGTTACTTTTAGGTTTTGCATGATCTCCTTTTAAGGACTGATCTTTGTAATTATTTCTATTCAGTCAATGCAATCTCTCTTGAAGCTTGCAGAGCACCCTTGATTTTTTGTCTCCATCTCTTCCTTTCTGTGACAGGTTATTTGCATGCAAGTGATCTTCGGGGTCTGTGAAGTTGGCTTTCTCAAATTCTACATGGTATCAGAGCTCCAGACCTGCTGCTTCCTGTTCGTGTTTTGAAGGATTTTGGAGCTTCAAGGGTTTGGGGTTTGTCTCTTTTGATCCAGGGCATACCTATTAGATCGGAGCCTTTTGAGTCCAAACGGACCTCGCCATTGAGTCCGCAGCAGTCCAAAACCCCAAAATCAATTGTTCATTTGTCCATTTTCGACAAAGTTGATCTGAGAGGCAAAAAAAAATTGCTAGAGAGGTCGTACGACCTCTCCAGCACACAGATTGAGGTATTTTTAAAAAAAAATATTAA
This sequence comes from Sequoia sempervirens, assembly GCA_007258455.2. Taxonomy (NCBI): domain Eukaryota; kingdom Viridiplantae; phylum Streptophyta; class Pinopsida; order Cupressales; family Cupressaceae; genus Sequoia; species Sequoia sempervirens. The sequence goes on along the minus strand of VDFB02193867.1, from coordinate 52,492,080 downwards.
AAAAATAATATTTTTTTTGCTTTTACGATTTTTATTTTTTTTAAATAAAAAAATAAAAAAATATCTCAAAGCCCTTTTTTGGGCGCATGCAATTTTTTGATTGAAAAAAAAAAGGTTTTTTAAAAAGATTTGGGACGGTACCCAAGGGTACCACCACCTGCCATTATGGCAGGCGACAGACCCTTGGGCCCCACCCCCTACAACAGTCAGTACCGCATCGGTACCTCCCTACCACCTTGGCATGCGGCAGCCCCCATGTGGGCCCCTACTCCTTTTTTTTATTAATTTTTTTTACAAAAAAAATTAACATATGTAAAAAAAAATTATTGTTTCTTTTATAAAAAACATTTTTTTTTTAAATAAGCCCAATTATGAAAAAGCGCTGACGGCCATTTAGCCATCAAATTTAAGCCTAGACTTTTGCTATGATGGTCGTATGACCGTCAAATTTAATCCAGCACTGTGTTTTTCCCCCTTTGGAGTTGTTTTCTTCCAAAGGCCGTAACTTGGGCATACGATATCATTTTCTGGAAAACGAGATATCGTCGGAAAGCTGATTCCATCAAATTTCCAGTGGTGTGAGTCTCATCACTTCATTTTTATTCTAGTGTATTCTATAGTTAGTTGAAGTCAAAGGAGTTGGTTTTAGTCCTGAGCTTGTAACTTTTGACCAGTTTCTCCATTTTTCACGATCTCAGTGGCGTTGGAACCATCTTTTAGAGATCTTTAGTTCCATCCATGCAATTTTTCTAGATTTCACTCTAGGTATATTTTATTCAGTTTTTTGTGATTTCACACTCTGGTGAATTACCTGGACATATTAGCTCTTGGGAACTTCTTGTTTGCATGGGATGCTTCTTTTTTGGTTGTTCTTCATGTATTTCTAGTTTTTTGTCCTTTGTGGGCATTATGAGCATCATTTGTAAGCAATATTTTATGTAAATGCACTACGATAAAGTGCCACACTATTGTACATGTATTTTGGGGATTTTGCATATAAGGTTGTGCCATATTTTGTACTTGCACTGTATTATAAAGTTGCATGGGGGGTTGTGTAGTGCCTTTTTTTTTCCATCATACCTTTGTCTAGTGAGTGTCCCTCCACGATGATAGTGGATCCATATGATTCCAGCCTCATTCACATGTGCTTTGTTTTGCACACCACTTTTTTAGTTGCAGGTGCTTTCTTGTGCACTTTCAAATGTTGTTTCTTCTCCTTCCTGCACTACAGGGTGTTACACAACATTTCAGTGGATATGTCAGGCTCTCCCAGTTAGCATTATGGGGGGTATTATACTGTTCATGATAATGCTTCCTTGATTTCGCCTTGGAAGGAATCTTCCATCTTCAGTTGATTAGTGTTCTTCAGACTATTGGTATTTGTGCCATCTGTATCTTCATTCCAGGTGTTTACCTTTGTTTTCCATCTGATTCGAGTAGTGTCGTTGGGCGAACTCATGCAAATTGTTGTCGTCTTGATCCTGATCATTTTATCTTCAGAGGAGGTTCTTCAGCACCATAGCAGTCATCTTTTGACAGTTGTTTGTAGCTTCTTCTAGTTCAGTGATGTTCTTCATGTCTTTCATCTCTTTTTGGAGTCGAGTTTTTCCCATGAGGTTTTCTCTATTTCTGCATTTTACAGAGATTTGGTTGTATTTGGGTACCTCATCAGGCCTAGTTGTTAGGACCCTTGTTTGCTTTCATGCATTGTAGTTACCTTTGCTTTCTTGCACATGTTTGTAGCTGCACTCTTGCTCATCTTAAGGAGGGTGTTAGAGTAAAGGTTTTAACTTAATTATGTTAATTAAGTTACCTTTATTCCTCTCTTAATATTTCACTTTAGTTTGCATATTGTGACATTTAATAATTATATTAATTATTAAATGTCTACCTATTAGGGTTACTTTTAGGTTTTGCATGATCTCCTTTTAAGGATTGATCTTTGTAATTATTTCAATTTAGTCAATGCAATCTCTCTTGAAGCTTGCAGATAACCCTTGCTTTTTTGTCTCCATCTCTTCCTTTATGTGACAGGTTATTTGCATGCAGGTGATCTTCGAGGTCTGTGAAGTTGGCTTTCTCAACTTCTACAAATCTGGATTGTTCATCATTAGGTCTAAAATCTGACAGTCAATATTTTGTTGGCTTGACTTTCCCTAGAAGGAAACCCTATTTTATGAGGGTGTTGTATTATGAATATGTATTGTGATGTATTGTAAGAGTCTAATAGTGATCGTGTTTCCTCTAGATCTCTGGTTGGTGATACTCTTGTGAGAAGCTTGCTCTACAAGTACATTTTAATCTTTATGATTTTTAAATAATATATTGGGTAGTTTTTAGAGTGTGGGTTTTTTCTCCTAAAAGATTTTTCCCCACGTAAATCACTATGTTGTGGTATGCAATATATTTATGTTCATTTTTGTTTAAGTTTTTGTAACTATTGTAAAGATATGTAAAGTTTTGTATTATCTTCCTCTCAAGATTAGTGTAGGAAGTTGTTTTGCTACCTTAGCTTCCTTACATCCATCATCTCATTTATTGGGTTAAGATCATTATCTGATCTAGATGGATATTGCTTGGAATATGACACCAAATAAATATAAACCATCCTTTAAATTTGAGCACATGTGTTTCATGCATGATAACTTTATGCTTCATCTCAAAAAATGGTGGTAGAATGCACCATTCATAGTAGGCTTCAAACTATACCAATTAGCAAAAAAACACCAATTTATAAAAGGGGAGATCAAACAATGGAACCATCTCCACTTCAAAAATATTTTTGGAAAAAAAATCTTGTATTTCAAAAACTTCAAGTACTCAATAAGTCATTCAAAATTGTATGAACAATGAATCCTTCCACCATCACAATCAGCTTTAGAAAGAACTCGAATAAGTTCTTGCTAGAGAAGAAATATACTAGAGACAAAAATCAAGAGAAACTTGGTTAAAAGAGTGGGATAGGAATTCCAAGCTCTTTCACAATTCAGTAAAGGAAAAATGAAATGCTAACACAATATTTTATATAAATTATGTATCTAATGAACTACTAAAATATGAGAATCATATTCAAAATGAGGTTGTTCTATTCTTTTCCAACCTCCTTACCAAACTGGTGAATCAGGACCCTAATTTGGCTGAAAAAAGAAAAAAGAGTTCTTAAATTTCATTCCAAAGATACTTAATCCAAATTATAACAAGTTTCTCTTGGCTCCATTCACCATGAAAGAGGTTAAAACTAAAGTTTTCATACTTGCTCCAGACAAAGCTCCTGGGTAGGACAATTTCACTACATTGCTCTATCATAAATGTTGGTAATTTGTGGGAAGAGATATATGGTTGTCTCTAGAAGAATCTCATAGAAATGACACAATTTTAAAAGAGATCAACACCACTCATATTTCTCTAATACCTAAAATCAAAACTCCCTCCTCATTTGCATATTTTAGACCTATCTCCCTCTACAATACTATTTATAATTTTTTTCTAAAGCTATTACATTAAGGCTTACAAAACTCATGCCAAGCATAATCTTCGAGGAGCAAGGTGGTTTTTTTTTTGGGAAAAGAGACAACTAAAGGGGCAATCATAGCTCATTAAATCTTGCACTCAATTCATCAAGATGAAATTTCAACTATGATCATAAAATTAGACATAATTAAGGTCTATGAAAAAGTAAATTGGGATTTTTTATCAAATATTTTGACAAGGCTAGGTTTTACTACAAAATGGTGCAGATGGATTATTTCCTATCTCAAATAGTTAAATTATCAATCCTCATAAATGAATCTCCCGATGACTTTTTCTCTACCTCTCAAGGAGTTAGGAAAGGGGGCCCTCTTTTCCCTATCCTCTTCATCTTGATGGTGGAAGTGTTGAGCCAAAAAATTTCAGCCTCTCATGTATCAAGTGGAATGACATAAAAATACCAAGATCAGAAATCTCTTGCACTCATTCCTTATTTGTAGACGATACATTACTATTTGGGAATCCCTCAGTGTGTGAAGCCAAAAATATAAAGTATGTGTTGGATAACTATTCTCTAATTTTTAAATGGTTCTTTCATGAGATCAATTGGACCAATGTTTGTATTAGAGGTGTTGCTAGCAAGGTTGAAGACCCTTCTGTCCTAAGCCAAATTGATAATATTATGGATGGCCTCAATACTGTTGCTAATATTGTGGCAGAGGAGACCGCCAATCTAAAACAAAATATGGAGGGAAGAATGTTATCCTTTGAGGATAAACTTGATAAGTTATGGAATGTTGTGATGAAGGATGGAGATGCCCCTAAATTCTTGGGTATGTCAGACTTTGTGAAGGCTATTTCCCCTGTGACTACTATTTAAAAGAGAAAGGAGAATGTGTATGTTGATGTTATTGTTGTTGAGGGTAAGTTGATGGATGTGGATTATGCTGCTAACAAGGGTGTTGATAAAGGTTTTGTTTTGAGTAGTGAGGTAAAATTTGGTGGGCTTGGGATTAGGACTAGAAACATAAGGAAAAATAATGTTGGGGCCTCAGGTATTGAGGTTTTTGATATTGTGGGTAAGGGGCAGAAGCTAGCTACTAGTGAAATGGAAGTTGTTGAAATTCTAAACAATATGTAGTGTTGCTAGTTGGTTTCTGTCCTTTTAGTTGTTTTTTAGCTGGTAGTCTGTTGACTCTGGGCTGATTGTAGTTTAATGTTATTTTATTTTTATATCAGTTTCTTTATTTTGTAAAGGGTTCCAGGCCCCTTCAAAACCCATCTTTTACCTCTAATCAAAACTATTCTCTAATTTTAGGTCAAATAATTAAACCAAGGAAGTAAAAAAATTCAAAAAACTAGTGCTCTAATAATTGGCTACATCCTCTCTATCTTATATTTTAGATAGAATAAACTTCCCTATGGTTACCTGGGTATTCATTTCTTTGTAGGAGCTCAAAAATCCTCATTTTAAAACAAGATATTTACAACTATTCAAAGAAAAGTAACATCCTTGAAGGGTAGATGGTTGTCACTAGTGTTGAAAGATTAAGGAGCTTTTCATTGATATGCTTACTTCCAACATGAGCATGAGGGATGAGTGCATTGCATTACAGTTTTTTCTTTGATGTCAGTTGCATTGTATTTCAGTATGAAGATCATAGTGTAGACCAATTTCTATAGCTTGAGCATGTTTGAATATTATTATAAAGTGCAATTTTGCAAGAAGGTTTGATCTGATATAATCAGATGAAGTGGAGAATTTATTAAGTGTCAAAATAGGTATTGTGTGTATAGGTCATCCGGTAATCGGTTCTATATTGGTCCACTATGTAGAATCTTTCTTTAATTTTTTAACATAATTTTATTGGATGTTAGAGATGCTTATATCTAGAGTTTCACATTGTTTTTGTTTTTGGTGATAAAGTTATGAATGGTAGTATATCAGGTCTAGTAGTAATAGAGGTTTTCAGTTCAGTGTATATGTTTTGGTGAATCCATACTTCTATGCGGATTGGTACCTAGTCTTACGGATTTTTGGAGATGTTGACAAGTTTTAGTGGCACCTAAATTCCAAGTGGCATAAAGTTTGAAGGTCCATGCATCAGGTTTTGAATGAACAATTGGTAAAATTTGGATATTAGGTCATTACTGGTGTTGACCTAATAAGTTTTGTATATTGCGGAGCTTAAATAAGTATTGATCTATTATGTGGGAGATATTATGGTTCCATGTTGACCTATTTTGATTTTTTATGAGTTTTGGATCTTGGTGCAAAGTGTGTATGTGTGTATAATGAGCCAACCAAGTATATTTTGTATAATACATCCAATTAGGCTAACCTAATTGATTTTGTACGTGTTTGTGGATGAAGAAGATATATATGTAAGATATTTTTTGATGTTTTGGATGATGTGTGATCTAATAAGGAATTTTTGATCTGCAAATTGTATGAGTATAAGGTGAATGCAAAGAAGAGTAGAGAGTTAATGTAGATCAGTATGAAGTGTGTAAAGTTTGTATTTTGAGCTTCAATGGAACTATAATTCATGCACATCTTATATGCAATTATAGCAATTAAAATCTTGGATGTGTCCCACCACTCTTTTCCATTTTTATTTTTTTTTGAATAGTGGGTAGTGAGTCCACTTAGATAGTGAGTCCACCTATAGCAAGCACTTTTGTAATATCTTATAACTGATTATAATATATTGTGAGCTAATCCTCACCATGGTTTTTTTCATTTTTGGTTTTCCACGTAAAAAACTAGTGTTCATGTGTTATGTGATGTTGGTTGATTTCATACTTTCCAAGTTCTTAATGAAAATTGAATGTTCTATGTGGAATGTATGTTTAAATGTTTAAGTGGTTTCAAAGAATACCAATTCACCCCTCGTCTCAATATTTTGGGTGTTCAACAACTAGTAGGGAGATTTTTTATGATGAGATCAATGTTATCTACCATTCCAAATTACTTCTTATTAGTGCTTAAAATACCAAAAGGGATTCATGAGAACATTGTCAAAGCAACTAGATACTTTTGTGGAGAGGCAACCCAAACAACTCCAAAAAATACCTTTAGTTTCCTTAGGAAAATGTGCAAGGAAAAAGTATTTTGAGGTGTCTATATTCAAAATCTAGAATTGAGAAATTTACCCTTAGGTGTGAAGCTAAAATGGAAGCTCTATGCAAATCCTTCATCAAAATGGAGCCAAATCAAGAGATTCGAGTACCTAGATTTGGCAACCCCAGAAATAATATTCACTTTGGAAAATACATTGGAAGGCTCAAAATGTGGAATTTCATCGTCACATACCGAGATGTACTCTCACCTTTCCTATAATGTACTATCAACAATGGGAAAAGGTTAACTTTTGGGAAGATTTTTAGAATGGTAACCCTCTATTAACTACAGTTGATGGTCTATAGGAGGCTCAGGCTTTTCTAAAAGTAGTTTGGGGATCAAAGTTCAGGCATTAGTAGTAATGAACAATGCAAATTTAAAATCCAAAGTTGCATGGAAAAAATTCCACAATCTCCCATTCCCTCAATATCAAAAACATAAGTTGCAATCAATATTGGACACAAGAACTATTGTACTTTCAAATTTTGAGGTAAAATTATTAGGGCCCTATCTAAGTTAGGACAATATAATGTCAAACAGGGCTACAAATATTTAACCTTTAAGGATAGAATTCAACTAACAATTGCACATTGCTATAAGGAAGCTAGTTCTGTAGTAAACGCCCTAGAAAATTGTACTTGCAAAATGGAGTCAAAAATATTACAAATCAATCCATCTAATTTTCTTGTCTTGGAGGATTTTGCACAAATTATTCATAAAGAAGGTCAAGGGATCAGTGCCTCTAGGGTCTCAAGTGGTAAATTATAGGTTAGGTCTCAAACTAGAACCGAAGAGTGTTTAAATCTATGTGATATGCTATGCACTTTACATGATTTTTCTCCAAGGGTGGATCAGAAAGACTAATCTCAAGCCTAGAGTCTACTCAAGACTTGTAGAAGTTGTCTCATCTAGTTTGTGGGATGTTTGTCTTGAAATCTTCAAGCTTACATGATATAGTCATGACTGTAACACTGCTCTTCCCCAAGGAAGAAACCGAAGTATATATACTTTGAGACCAGTGCTTGATAGTGCCACATGGATTTTACATGCAAGTTCTAAATGTCTAGAGCTTGAAGGTTGCAAAAAGGGGTGACATTGTTGTATTTTGTGGATGATGGCTCTTTTATCCTTGGGTTAGTCATATAGAGGCTTATAATGTCTAGGTGATAAATATCATGTGCTTTGAGAGAAAATCCTCCAAGGGAGGTTCCAAAAGTGCAATCTTAAATTTGGCATCTAAAGTGCTAAGAAAAATTTGTTTCATTTGGTCCCCAGATTGTATGTGCTAAGGCTTTATTCCCGCTTGGATTTCCTATGATTTTTGCATTGCTCTCCTCCAAGGGAGGTTCCAAAAGACAAACATATTGAGATTGAAACTTGATAATGCCACATGTCATATGAGCGTAAGCTCAAGAACATTTTGAGCTTGAGGAAAGGTGTGTGATTGATCTTTTTAATGCTTGCATTATCTTGTCACATGTTTTTTCATTGCATGACCCCAAAAGAGGCTTTGAAGCCTATGCCAACATGACTTCGCTGTGATTTTTTGTTGTATTCCCTTAAGGGAGGTTCCACAAGGAAAATATAATGTCTGACACCTGATAATGCCACATGTCATTTGTGCATAATCTCAAGAGTATTTTGAGCTCAAAGTTCATGCAAAGGTTCCCTATTGGCTATTTTAATACTTGCAAAATAGTGCCACATTTTTTGTCATTTCCTGACAACAAGAGTGGACTTGAAAGCTTCTAAAAAACCTACTGTCGACTAGCACCGCGTGTCACTTGGGCACAAATTCAAGAAGGTTCATGGCCAAGGAAAGATAAATAATGCACCATTGGTTCATTGTCACCTTTAGATAGATCATGGGAGTGTGTGATCGTTATCACACCCACTTGTGAACTCTATTTTGGAAATGTCATTGTAAATGCTGGGAAGCCTTCTAAATTATAGCAAATACTATTTTAACATTTTATCAACCAAAGGTGGTGTTTTTCCCTTCTTATCACACTTGCATTTAAAAATTGATTTGGTGGGTATTAATGACTAATTACTCTGATGTGGAGAGGCCTTTCAAAAATCAAGCTAGCCACATTCACTAATGTTATGTGCTCATCCCAACATTTATTTTGTGGTTTTTCTCCATGTCTGAAAATACGCACATGCACGACGGTCAAAAGCCATTACCACTAATTAGATACGCGTATAGTAATTTTTTTAGTACCTATTACTACACTAGTTGGGATGCCTCCTCACACATGAATATTATTATCAATCAGTTCTTGTTAATTGACAAAGAAGTCTAAAATTCATAGCAAGTATATCTTCTAAAAGGGATTTATGTGTTTCAATGAGGAGACATGGATACTCCCATTATCCTAGCAAGTACCCCTAGATAGATGGCCTTCTATGGTGCAATATCAAAGCTTTAGTTGAAGTGAATCATGTTGGAATCATATTTTATGTTGATTGGAGCAGTTAAACTCATTCTGGGTTGAGAATTTCTAGTTTCAGATGAGTGGTATAGGGTGTATTTAGAAAATTCCTCATGATTCATGGTGGCACTACTAGACCTACACACTCAGAAGGTAGAGGTGGTGGAAATGGTTCGCAAGTTTTTTATACCTAAAATCTTAGGTGGACTAGAGGAGTGATGGATGTTGTCTCATTTGGTCTTGGTATCCCAAGCCTTGTGACTTGGAGTGTCTTCTGATCTTGGGTAAGGAATTAACCTATTACTGTTTCATACTGGACATCGAAGGTAAGGAATTGTGTGAACATAGAGAGCAGGCGAAGGTAGAGTAAGATTCCTTAAGAAAATGTTGCATATTGAGTTGATCCATGACTTTGAATGGATCAAAAAATTTATCAATTATATACAAGAAAATGGTAATGTATAGTCCAGTTTATTCTACAAGGTTTTCATTTTGTCCTCTTTGTTCATATGCGTACAATATTTTGCCATAGATGGTAACTTTATTTGATAGCATGTTTTTGAAACCACTTGTAGGAAGTTGGGAGTTTAAACCTAGATGGATGTTCAAGAGCTCCAAGTATTTTAAGCCATGGATCTTGACTACATGTTGGGAGGGGGTAGTTTATAGATGTTTCTCTAATTTTTCCATTGATGGGCCTTGGCTACACTCAATTTTGTTTTGAATTTCAAGTTAAACTTTCAGTCTAGTGGGATGAATATTCTTCCCTGGCTTAGATGTTCTAAACTTATAAGAATGTATTTCAACTACAAGATTAATATAAATATTGTAGGCCTTTGGCCTTTTATCAGAAAAAAAACTACATGCCAAAATAAATCTATCAAAATAAACGTACATGTCAATTTTTTGCTATTGATTTACACCTCAATCTAAAGGTTCAAATTTGTTTCTAGGAAGGAATTTACATGTGATTTAAAATTTTAAGCCATTCACAATATTTATTTTGGATTTTTATATTAAATATATTGATCAAAGATAGATGTCTTAAGAATATGCACCATTGATCAATTTAAAATATAATGGTCCAAAAGGAATTTCAAGAATAAGTGAACATTTTAAATTGCATTCTTATTGCTTTCAAGAAATAAATTAGAGTTATTAGATTAGAGAGAAAATTAATGGTATAGATTCATTCATATCATTTTTTGAAATTTTCACATTGTGTGTGCTCCAATGCCTTCAAAAAAATAGACTTCATGTAATTAGCTAATATTTATTATGATTCACCTAGATTCTATACAAATTTTGAGTGATGTTCATAAATTCACCGTGAATTTTTTTCTTAAATGAAGGATTTATCATGCACTTAGCCAAGATTCACTAGGATTTTATAGAAAATTTTAAGGGCCTTTTCTTTAATTTATCACTAATCATTATAAATCAAAAAGTATTTTTACATTTAATTTAGCATGTCTCACCACAATGTGTAAACATAATGATTCATTAATAACCAACTCATGTGGGAGTTCTATTTCATGAAATGAAATAATATGGTAGTTCTTAGAATCAATAGAATCAAAAGTGTCTAAAATCTTCTCAAAAGATTTTTTTCATGGTATCAGGTTATAAAAATGTGATGTACATAATAGACCCCAAAGATATGTTTTAGCTTATGTTTTGAAGTTGTGAAATGATAGCATATTCCTTAGAGGTGTCAAGAATCCATTTGTCAAGCTATAATTTTTTTATCTTAAGCTATTCACTTGGAGATTTTTGCACAAGTACAATTAGAGATATACATACATGATTTTGAAAGTGATCTCTATAAATATAATCCTGATCTCATGTGTGAGAAAAAACTTGTGACTTGTAAAAAGTGATATGAAAACTCATAGACTATTGAACTCCATATATGCCTTGGTTTTATGTTTCAACATCTTTGGAGAATTTGTTGAATTGTGACGATCGTATACTCCTTAATATGACACCTAGTTAATTAACTTCAAGACTCTACATGTAAAAGTTTTAGAACAATAGAAAATAATGTAATATGCCTTTAGAATGATGTAATGTTAATATAATGAATTTTATCCATATGCAATCAATTTTATAAATGTATGCTCTTAAATTTTTAGATATACAATCAATGATTCATTTCTAATTAGGGTTAGTCCTTAAATATTCGACCATGGTAAGTAATTTGGTTTAATTCATAATTTAATTAGCTAACAATTACTGAAAGAATTTGTCTTTTTTATTTTAAAACTTTAGGAGCTAAATCCATGGTTGTGGTCTTATTCTAGATTAGTTATACATGCATATCTGATCTAGAGAGGGAAAACAAAATACTTACAAAATTAAGTGTAATAAGGAGATGTGTGATGGGGGAATTGCTAATAGATGGGACTATTTACCAAATTAAATGTAAGATAGACTATCTTACACATTGTTTGATACATTAAAGACAATTATATATATAATTAATTACCATTACAATAATTTATAATTTTTTTAATTTAATAATTGTAATTTTTAACACTAAGTCGGAAATATAGACATGGCATGATTTCTCCCCATTTTTAAAGACTTCAAAAAAACCGTAAATCTACAAAGATAAAAATTAGTGATTTTTTTAGATATGAGGTGGACAAAATAAAGAGGTTAGATAAAATAGAATCTTTAAAATATGAAGACTACGCCAACCTTGTGACACTCTCAAGACAGAACATGCAGAAAGCATGAGAGATGTTTTATGATATAACTTCAAATAACTGAACAGTGTATAGGCCTTATGCTACTATGTCATTTAACCCTATAATAATTTATATAAACATCACACCAAACTCGTTACTTTCTTAACAGAGAACACGCATAAGGCATGCCATGCCGTTTTATGCTATAAATATGAGACGAAACTTTTACTTTGCAACACAAAGAATCGTTAATTTTGAAGTGCCTTATTTAGAAAATTTGGTCGCGTAAAAATTAGATTTAAAATTGATTTAGAGGTATAGATGGTATTGGAAAAAAAAATGGAAGGAGCGACCAACTCTTCCATTTTAATCTGCTCAGCATCCAAATGGACGGCGTGAACTGTTAAGGCTTGAGTGATATTCTCACATAGCTTCTTGAGGGTTTGAGTGATACACTCACAGGTGAAGCTTGCGAGTCTTGCGCAAGAGGGTTTTCGATGCATTTCGCGTGAAGGGTTCAATTGAATCTGGAGAGCGAACTCGTTCGTCCCTGGATCGCTTGTATGGTTTTATGCTTTGCAATTCTTGTGCGTAGTTCTTTCATTATGCATCAGAGTTTCGACGAAGCTGTCTTTACTACATGAAAGGCTTGAGTGGACACTCACTCCCAATTTTAAGATCATAGTTGATTTTGTTACTATGGCCGGTCAAGTGTGAAAGAGTTACTGTACACACGATTGTGTAATTTGAAACATATCCTCATTACATTTATGACCATAAAGCTATATAAAAAATTTCCATATTATATTGTATTTAATATTGACATGTATACATCATCATATACACAAGCCAAAAAACTAAATGTAATGATTATCTTAAATTCTATATATAAGTATCTAAAGGGATAGAAAATTAGACAACCCTCCATTCATTGGTATATACTAACACAGATGTACAACCTACCAAAAGAGGGTCATGGGGGAATTATGTAAGCCCCTTTTTATGCCTTGATCCACAATTACAATTCTTGCATTCTTCATTATTAACAAGAGGTGTAATATCTACCAAATAAATACCAGGCCTTTCACCACAGTGGATAAGGACATTGAAATTTGCAATAGGAGATACATTTAACTTCAAACATTTTTTCCAATTCCATGAATTCTTAGTGAAGTTTGTATATATTCTCGCTTGGCCCTTGAAAATGACCAAACTGGTAGTTGAAGGAATCTACATAGTTTTTTACCCCTTTAATTTCATTATGAAGTACATTTTTGGCTACCATTGATAGCATTAACACATATAGCTAACCATGTAAGAAATATCAAACATGAACTTAGTTGACCCATCGATCAAAAAGGATCTAGAAGCAATTTGGATATGGAATGTCTAATTCACACACTGGGTGGCATGCCCATATCCATGGAAAGCTCCCAAATTTGAGTGGCCCAAATTCACAAATCTAGGTTGGAAATCTCTCTCTCCAAGTACACCATGAAATCATCTAGCATATCCTCCCCTCTAGTTATCTCCTTCCTCCAACTTTTTTACTCTAGCTTCTCCTCTCTATCCACTTCTCTCCTCTTGTATTTCCTAGAACTAAAATATGATTCCATGGTGATAGCTAGAACACCAAACCTAAAATACTCTTGATAGAATGAACTTCCTGTCATAATAATATCCTTCCAACCCATCACCTTAATATCTTCGCTCATTTGTATTGCAACAATAGGCCCTCCAAATTTGACTAATTACTCCTTCAGTTAAGAGGAAAATAATAATCCTCCTCCACCATAAAAAAAAAAATTGCCACTTACATAATGCCACTTACCATGCAACATGACATTCTCTAAAATATGGCTATATTATTATACCAATGCAAGCTTGAAGATTCTTGTTCAACAATATCCAAACATTCTCCAAGAGATCCCTACCTCACCTTCTCTCTAATTCTCCAAATAAGATTACCTTTAAATTAACACCCTGGCTACAATCCATCCTACTATTAATATCCTTTTTCTCCTTATATATCGAACGAAGAGAGATTCAAAATTCCCTAACAAAATCTTCCCTTATAAAAAATTGTATCCAACATCTAATTATTATATCTAACATCTTTCAAATATTCAATGACTTGGAACTTGGAATCTTCATAAATTTTAATATTCTCCCACTTCCAAGTAGTAGCAAACTTGGAACATGAATTTTTTTGGAGGGAGTGGGGAATATTTCTTAAAGAACCTTCATTCAAAGATATTTCTTCGAATGAAGGTCGTTCGCTTGAAGGTCTTTATAGAAACACCTTCAATCAAAGACGAACATTAGATCAAAGGTCATCTTCGATCAAAGGTTCTCATTAATTTTTAAAAAGTAATAAAATAATAACTTCGATCAAAGGAATTATTTTATTTTATTGTATTACAATTATAATGAATCGACAACAACAATTTTTTAGTTAATTTTGGCAAAATAGAGAATGCAAGTCTATGAGAATGCATAGACCACGTGTGAGGGAGGAAATCAATGGTACATAAATAGTGAAGGTGAATAGTGGTGCTTCAAGTGAAGGCCAACAATGTAAGTTGCAGTCCAGGTAAATGTCACATGCCAAGTTAAACTTTCAAATGCTATACAAAATCAAGGGTATATTTTTTTAATAGATGAATAACTAGCTCTCAACTGTCAAACTAGTGAACCTAGAAATAACTAGGACACCATGTCCATGAACCTTGAAAAAGTTATCTTGTAATTGAAGAACACATCAGACACTAAGAAAAATCCTCCCATGAGGATCATTTACCAAGAATTTCACCTATCATGTCCAAATTCACATGAAGGGTAGCTATAAATATATGAAAATTTTCAAGAAAATAGCTCATTATGGAATGAAATTTTAATTGCAAAAAATAACAAACCACTAGCAACAAAGGGTGTTGGCAAGAAGTTGAGTCCACTTTTTGGCCAAAAAGTGGAAGCGTTTTCCCTATTTTTTAGAATTTGACACATTTGACCTTAAAATTTGAAACACTTAGAGATGGAATCTTCAAAAAGTCACTAATCATAAAATGTATTACTTGGAGTCTAGTTTCCAAATATGTAATTTATTTGAATACCCAGATGCTACAAATTGATTTTCAATAGGCATTTCTAAAAACCGTTGTTTAAAAGTCACTTTTCTTTACCATATCATGTGCATGTACGTCATCCATATTTTGACCTAAATTATCATATTTTTCTAAATCCTTTTGGGAAAATATTTGTAACTTGAATTGGAGCAAGTTTTCAATATTTTTTTGTAATTTTTTATTGAATATTTTTTTGTTAAATTTTTATTAGCCATATTTGTCATTTTGAAAAATTGTTGTGTACATCACACATAAGATGACCTAAACTTATCATTTTTTAATTTTTTTTTAAATTGAAAAGAATTGTCTGAAGTACGTTTTCGTGCAATTCATTTTACAAAAAAATATTTTAATAAAAAGTTATTAAAATAGTAAAAAAAAACCCGATATTTCAAGTCTAGACTAGTTTCATCAAAAAATAATTGAAAAATAGGAAAAATAATCCAATTGTAAAAAAAATTACATATTTGGAATCTACACTATCTCATCTATAATGGGTTTTAATTTCGTCAAAAAAACTGCAAAAAAAGTCATCAACCATATGTCCAAAGTCACTATTTTTCTGTGACATTGTCAGGACCTTCAACTTGCAGGTCAAACCAAGGTGAAGGCCTAGGTTTGGATCCCTAATGCTTTTCCCAAACCAGAATACAAGCCAAAAACCCGACCACAAAGCAAGGGCAAGTTCATTTTTTTAGAAATGGGATCTTGTTTTGTAAATCAGGATCTTGTTTCCCAATATTAAATGTTCAGACTATTCACATCGAAATGAGATCTCGTTTTATAAACAGGATCTCATTTACTACGGGATCCTGATTATAAAACGGGATCCCGTTTCTGTTTTTACCATTTTTTTTTTAATTTACTAGCAAACTTTTACTATGAAGCCTGAAACTTCACATGTACGGTCGACTGCGACATATTGGGCTATTATCTATCAACTTTTTTCTTTACAGGTCTTTAACTTGCATTTTGGATTGAATTTTTCAAAGGAGGCATCATGTAAATAGTTTTTAAGTGGAATTGTGTTAGTTTTCTACTTGTTTGGAGGAACAAAAGAGGAAGAATTTTGTCTTTATAGGTCTTCAACTTACAATTTGGATTGAATTTTTGAAAGGAGGCATCATGTAAATAGGTTTTTAAGTGGAATTGTGTTATTTTTCAACTCATTTGGAGGAACAAAAGAGGATTACTTTTGTCTTTACAAGTCTTCAACTTGCAATTTGGATTGAAGTTTTGGAAGACTTTCACTATTGACATTCATTTATGCTTGATAATTTTATAATCATGGGTTCACAAGCTTGTAATAAGAGGAAAGATAGGAAGAAATTGACCCCTGAAAAAATTCAAGCAAGGAAAGATAAAGAAGCAAAAAGGAAAAGAGATAGAAGAATGAGGATTCGATCAATGAATAATGTTGAAGCATCCAATTCCACAACTATTGAAGGAAAAAACATTGAGGAGACCATGGTTGTAGACAAAGCTAATTTGCAAGAAGTCAACTTAGAAAATAATATGATTATACAAACAAGTCCTAGTATTTCTTCAAATCCCTCTTTCAATGCTATGGAGAATGTTTCAATAGGCACAAATCCAGGTACGTCTTCAAATCCACATTTTAGTGAAATAGAATTTTTTTTTTGTAGAAGTTTTACAAGATGTTGGATTTAACTATGTTGACATTGATAATATTTGGAGAGATGGAAATTTTATAGAATTTGTTGAAAATAAATTAGAAAATAAAAATGAAAATCATTTAAATGTTGAAAATGAAAATGAAAAATATTTTGTTGAAAATGAAAATGAGAATGATCCTTTTGCTGAAAATGAAAACGAAAACTATTTTGTTAATGAAAATGAAAATGAAAATCGTTTTGTTGATGAAAATGAAAATTGTTTTGAAGTTGAAAATGAAAATGAAAATATAGGATGTGATGTTGAATTTAATGAAAATATTTTTTTAAAATTGAAAGTGATGTTTTGGATAATATTCCTGGTAAGATTTCTTGGAGGCAAATAAGAACACATGCAAATAGAATATACAAAAAAATATCTTATCATAAAAAACTTGCATTTCAATGTCAACTAATGATGCAATTGATGAGAATGAAAAAAATGAGAAAAGTAATGAAAAAGTTAGGCTTTTTTGTTAAACCAATAAGAAAAGATCAATCATTAAAACATGTTATGTCTATACTATTGCTAGTGTCATTCAATCTATTGGAAAAAATAGTTGATCTAAATATAAAAATACAGCAAGAAGAGCTATAACAACTACTATAAATAATAAAGCAACTTTGAATAAAAGAATGGTAAGCAATATTAGTGAAGTTCTACAAATACATCCTAAAACATTGCTAAGAGCGGTAAAAAGAAGAGAAAGTATAGAAAATGATCCAATTAACCAGTGTTGGAGTTTTAGTGGTCGAATCTCGAGGTCTGACATGAAATTGAATGTTCAAATTAAATCTTTGATTGAAAAATATTGGCATGATAATACTAGGGTATCATCTAATGCTAGAGATGTTTTAAAACTAAGAGTGGGGTCCAAAGTTCGCAATCCTCATCCAAAACACCTATTAGATACAACACAAACTAAATTTTATCGAAAATTTTGTGGTGATTTAGTGTTACCTGGTAATATTAAAATAGGTCAAAGGTCTTTTGAAAAATGTAAACCCTGGTATGTAAAAATTAATAAGCAATGAATATCTTATTGTTGTAAAACGCATGTTCAATTTCATTATTTTTATGATGTTTTTCGGTATATACGTTGTACTTTTCATACTAAAATGATTATATAGGAATATGGTATTAATATGCCACCTAAAACAATAGGGGAGTTTATATATCAAGTTTGTTTAGTGAAATATCTAATGGTAAATTGTTTTATTTAAGTTCTTGTATTTTTAGACAATGCACTTGTTGTGGAAATCTTTCATTCTTAAGAATTTGTATGCATGAAAGTGTTGATAATGATTTTGGACAACAATTAGATGTTAAAAGATTTAAGAATGTTGACTATTCGATAAAAGATGGAAAAATAGGAAAGCGTTGTGATTTAGTTACAAAAAAAATTAGTGTGCATGCATTCATAAGTGAATTTAAGAATAATATTGTACCAAAATATGTCATGCACTCTCAACATGCTTGATGACTTGATGGCCAATTTTGTGCATATAGAAACACATTTCCAACATTGATTTTGCAGAAAAGTGTACTCTAGCTCCACAAGAGGAAATTCAATCACAGTATTATAATTCAGTGCAAATAGCTATGTTTATCCATATTGTTTATAGATATGTCTAGATGATAGCACAGAGGATGATAGAAATTTTTTGAGGGAGTATCATTTCTATTTGAGTGACAACCAGTTAAATTCGTCAGATTTTGTTCAATACTATTTCAATATATTTTATAGAAATTTAATAGAAAGAGGAATCCAAATGACAGAACACCTCATATGGTCAAATAATTGTACAAGACAATTCAAGAATTCTTGAATGTTCCATTGGTTAAGTAGGGTTCACAAGGAACTTAATGTCCAACATATATGGAGTTTTTTTTTTAACCTGGGCATGGTAAAGGAGAACATGATGGATATGGTGCGTGTGTCAAAATAATTCTTGCTAGAGAACAATTGAAATTTGAGGATGCAGTAGAATTTAAAGATACTCGTGGGATTGTGGATTGTGCAATACAAGATTATCTACACCTGGTTCAAGTGAGTACTCTACAGTTCTTCAATTGTTTTGGTTGGTTGAAGAAGAGAACATTCTACCTAGACATGACTGTGAGATAATCAATGAATCTACTAAATGGCATTCATTTAAGAGTTCAACATCAAGCACATGGACTATCTAGACAAGGGAGCTTGCATTTTTTTGTAAATTTTATATCTTAGGAGATTGGGAAGCATGTGAAAATACAGAATGGGTTGAAGAGTGGGAGCAAAGATCGTTGACACCTACACAAGCACATGATCAATATGAAACAACTATTGAAGAAAATTATCACGTGTTTGCATCTGAAGACTATGACCGTGTTTCAAACCTTGTATAAGAAGGTAATTTAATTCAATTTATTTTATTTTATTTCACTTTATTAAGTTATTTTGTAATACTAAATTATTTATATGGATACGCACAAGTTATTAAATCAAATTTTGTTTGTAGGACATGTGTATGTTGTTGTTGCACCTAAGGGGAATGAAGAGGAAATGGAATATTGGTTGGCTTGTTGTGTGGAGACTAAACATAGTTAATAGCACCTTGAGAAGTTGATGATGGATTATCCAATAGGTATGGTGATCCCCTTCAGACATGATCCCGTTAAGAAAATTTCGATAACAAGTTTTTGATCCTCTTAAGCAAATTTTTAGAACAAGTCTTTGATCCCCTTAAGAAAATTTTGAGAACTTTTTTTATGGTGGTTATTATTTTTTCCTATAGGATCAGAAGTGGTTGTTGGCACTTGGCTACAAAAATACCTGATAAGGAAGAATGGTTTGTCTGCATTCGAAGATTATGAAACACATAAAAATATTATACACTATTCACATTTGGTGTTGGCAATAAATATAAAACTAGATTCGTATTGTGGAAGACCTACAAATAAAGTATTATGGACAATTTCTATGGAAGAGCATGAGACAATCATAGATGCGTTGCAAAAAAGAGAGGATGCATATGGTACAATGGAATAAGTAAATGCAGGTAAATATAGTTTTAGTTTTATATTGTCCTTTTAAATAGATTAAATACATGTTTTGATATTGCTCAAGTGTGTTATTAGTTGAAATTGATTTAAATTGTCCTTTTATAGATCCTTAAGCCATCATCACAAAAAGTAGAGTCCATGCAGATTCAACCTAGACAACATGGGATACTTGGTAAAAATAAGTAATTATTAGTTAAATTATATTTAAATACATGTTTTGATTATATATTGATATTGCTTGTACATTAATAGTTAAAATTGATTTATTATCCTTTTTTGTATCCTTAAGCCATTATCACATTGATCTCATACTTTGAAACAAAAAGGAGAGGATGTAGATTCAACCTACACACATGTGTGGAATACTTTTAAATACAGGTACTTAAGTTTTGTACATATAAATAGTTTTATATAAATTAAAATATGTACATTTTGATGATTTCATTGATATTGCTTGTACCATTTTGATATCAGGTGGCATGAAGACCTACTACATTATAGGCACAAGTTTTAGATGTTCTTGAGATGGCATAGGCAAATTTCATAAACATTGTTTTGAGTTGTCATATATGTAAATACATACTTACACAATCAAACATTTTGTACAAATTACAAATACGTGTACATACACAATTATATGCTCTATGTACTTTTATGTATCAAAATCAATATTTTATATATTTTGTTTTTTAAATGTGCATGTTTTCCTACTTTGAAACTTTATATTTAATTGTATAATCACTAAATATCATGTATAAATTATCGTTAAATCAATTATATCAATCGCTATTAAATATGAGACATGTACTTTGAAGTATTTCATCCCTTTAAGACATCCTATTAAGACATATCTTATATATCATATACCTAATTATATCATTTGTTATGATGAGTCACCCTACTTTGAAACTTTAAATTTGATTGTATAATCACTAAAAAACATGTATATTACTTCTTTGATCCCCTTAAGATGTTGTATTAGGACCCCTTAACACATCCCCTTAAGACATCATATTAGGACATATCCTAAATATTATACTTAATTATATCATTTGTTATGATGAGTCACCATAAAGTATAATACTTATTTATATCACTTAATATTTATACTTAATTATACTCTTCTTTGATCCCCTTAAGACATCATATTAGGACCCCTTGAGACATCCCCTTAAGATGTTGTATTAGGACATATACTAAATATTATACTTAATTATATCATTTGTTATGATGAATCACCCTAAAGTCTAATAATTGTTTATATCACTTAATATTTATACTTAATTATACTCTTCTTTGATCCCATTAAGACATCATATTAGGACCCCTTAAGACATCCTATTATGACATGAATTAAATAAATATTGACATTGTTTAAATTGTATAGAATGTGATTGTTATGATGAGTCATCCTAAATTCTAAGTTAATTATATCAATTGCAATTAAATATGAGACATGTACTTTGAATAATTTCATTCCCTTAAGACGTCCATAGGTGAAGATGTTTGCTATTATTTGATTTGTATTTTGAAATCATTTGGTTTAGAATGTTGTCAATTACATGGAAACTTGTAGATTAACGTAGTTGTCTCTTTTGATAGAGGATGTGACTCCCATTCCAATAGACAGTACCAGAAGAAAGGGTGGACGTAGAGGAAGAAGGCTATAGTATTTTTGTTGGATGTTATTATTTGTTTTGATAGCTTATAAATTAGTGTTTTTTGTGGAACATGATAACAAGAGGAATTTTATGTTCTTGATTTTTCTCTAGCACTTTGCATGATTTTTAAATATGGGAGTACGTGATTTAATTTCAAAACTTTAGCCTATTTTTGGATAATTAAGTTCTTTAATGTTATGTTGTAAAAGAACTAGGAAATATGGTGTATACTTATAGAACAATTTTTTTAGCAAAACTTGTTGCATTTTTATTGGTATTTATGTTTATTTTATAGAATTTATTAATGCTTTTGTTCTCTAATCTTGTATGGTATTGTTTATTTCTTAAAATTTCATCCTTTGTGGTATATAAACAGATTGCTTTTGTTTGTAGATTATGATTTATTTTCTTATTTTATTAGGTCTAACTTGTGTATTAGGACCCCTTAACACATCCTATTAGGACATGAATTAAATAAGTTCATTGACTAATTATCACTAATTATTGAATGTATATCATATATATCATGTACGGATCACTAAATTTGTAAAGTACAAATATTAAAATGTCCTATTAATTTCAACTTTAATTTCATATGTATATTTAATTGCACATCAATGTCCTATATTAATGTCTTGACTATGAATTTTTTGAAAAGTATAAATATGTCATATCAATTACATATTAAAATTTCACATAAAATGCATAAATGTACATGTGTAAATTAAAATTAAACAATAATAATGTCCATTATTTACAATATATTAAGTGCATGAAATAAATTTCATCAGAGTACAACCCATGAAATAAAGTCCAACAAAGTACTTGACCCATGAAATAAAGTCCAATAGAGTACAACCCATGAAATAAAGTCCATGAAACAATATATTAAGTCCATGAGAAACCAAATATGTAGTCCATCAAATAATCAAATATAACCCATAAAATCATGTTTAGCTCATGTATTGTCTCTATAATCAAGAGACCTCTTCACACCATGTGGACTACGCGGATGGCTTGAAACACTTTGTACAAGAGAGATGAAATCAGATGTAAGATGATTAAAAATTATTTATTGACAATTTAATTTATAATTCATCATAAAGTTAAATTACCATCATATCTGGCTCTAGATGCTCTGGATGCCTTGGTGCACCTAGACCAACCTCTAAATTCTTTGAATCAATCTACATATACAAGAGAAAGAAAGTTGAAATTAGATGTAAGTCTACAATTAAAAATGATTAATTCAATTTAATTTATAATTTATCATATTTATTTAAATTGTACCGTCAGAGGTTGTGCACCCTCTACTCCAGGACCTTTTTGTACATGCTCAACTACAAGATGTGTCTCATGTTATAAAAGAAAAACAATTTAACATGTATGAGCTCATATATATATAAGTTATTCATAATGTATAATTTGTAATTGACTTTAAATATAATTAAAAAAAAATTATCATGATATTTGAAGCCTGCTCTATATGTTCTCTTGGAGGTGTAACTATGACTGACTCATGGCAGAAAGTCGCACTAACAAAGTCCTACAAGATCAAATTTAAAGCATGTGTAGTTGAATTAGGTTAAAATGTATATATTAGAGTTTGCACATTTTGTGTAGAAACCTTTTTAAACAACCTAAAATTCAAAGGCCTCACGAGTAGTCGCAACATCTGTGTTTTTCCAATGCCCATTCTCATTGTCATATCAACCTAGACATACATATAGACATTTAGTTCACTTATAATATTTACAAGTGTACATGCACATTTGATATATAGTGAATTCAAAATTCATAATGGTAACTATAGTAATGTAAGTTAAATAATTTATAATGTAAATGTACCTTCCCTTGATCTGCAATGTTTGACAGTGGAGGAATGCTCGACAACCCCTTGAGTGGAATCAACGTGGAAGTCGATTGACTCCCCTAAACCAACATAAATATTTAAAACATATGTTCATGATTTAATTATAAATTTAAAAGTCAAGTTAAAAATTATTTCATATATAATTTTAAAAATTGAAATCAAAATACCCCATAAGGGTTGCCGACTAGGACTAGTGTCGACATATGTACTCGAGGTATAGATGATTGCCCCATCGTTAGTGTCATTTGTACACCAAATAGTTTGATTGTTAAAATGTATTGAATTTTTTTTATATATATAGTTCATTAAAATTCTTTAAATTCAACATGTAGATGCATATTTATACCTATGTCATACTTTCCTTAGGGTGATGCTCTGTAGTAATAAATTCTATGAATGAGCTGAGGTGACCAGGTGATCCATCAAAATCTCCACATCCACCAGAACTGTGTGTGGCCTGATTAGGTCCATAGCATAGCTAATGGAAACTTGTACATACATGTCGTGTCAACACTCGTGTAGTGGTACTAGGACCAACTCCATAGGATGCGCCTCCATCATCGTGGTCTATATGCTCCCTATTTCCTATTATAGAAGCATATTGATCAAGGTCTCCTGCGAGCGTACTGAGGGTTCCTAATGTCGATACCACTGCATGTTGATGCATAGGTGTGGGAATGGAAGGACCAAGAGGAGAAACAAGGGGTTGCACATGTATGGGGAATTGGGGATCAACCCTTTCCCCTAACCTTTGTTGTGGCATGCCGCCACCAACACCCTGAAATGATCTAAAATAAAAATAATTGAGCTTTTGCCCCATAACACACTCTACATATAGTTTCCTCAAAAAATATAATGGTACCTCCAAATTAGTGTGTCATGGATAGTAAAATACCATATACCATTGATCCCAAAAATGTGTAGTCATCTATGGATGTATACACCACCTCATAGACCTTCTAGATTTAGTGGCAGGAATGGGCTACTGAGTATTAGGGTCGATAAAATAAGGGTATGGATGGGATTTTGTTATTTTTAGGTCTAATTTTTTTTATATGAGAGACTATCTGCATAAAAATTTCTCATCTCCTCTCTATCTTGTCGATTCCTATCTAAGTCAAAATCGATAGTCCTAATGGCATCGACAACGTTTTGCATCATAGATGCAAAATGTCTCACATGTGGTGGAATCAATGCTTCATTTTGCATAGCATTGAATTGGTTTTGAATGGATGTCACATGTTTATTGATTTGTGCTTGTAAGTGAGCCTCATATGATCCAATGGGTGGTGGAGGTTGGGAGGTGGAGGGGGTGAGGTGGAGGGGGTGGAGGTGGAGGTGGTTGAGGTGGTGGATTGATGATATCATCAATGTCAAATTGATCCTTGATATCTATATATAAGTGTTCACCTGCATTAAATTATTCAAAATTAACATACAAACTTATAAAATCACAAGAAATAGTTAAATTTTAAACGTACATGCAAAAAAATTTAAATAAAAAATTGATTGAACTTGAGAATACAAATTTCAAAATTTCAGATGCACATACATTTAAAATAAAAAATATGATGCATAATGCATGCATACATCATTCAACTAAACTATGTGTACATACAAATTTCAAAATTTAAGATCTAGAACTATGTAATTTTAGTACATGTACATACTAAAAAATAAACTTGAAACATTCACAAAATCTCATTTATGTCTAACGCATATATAAATTACATTTTTATAGAAGAAATCATGATAGTAGATAGTCATAAAATATATAAATTATAAATTCATCATTATAAGTTATTATATTCATAAATTCAACACTAAAAAATATCCATCCAACCAAATTCATAAATTCATCACTAAAAATATCCATCCAACCAAATTCATAAATTCATCACTAAAAATATCCATCGAACCAAATTCATAAATTCATCACACAAAATATCCATAGAACCAAATTCATAAATTCATCACACAAAATATCCATCGAACCAAATTCATAAATTAATAACTATAAGATCATTGTCTTAATTTAAAAAGTGTTGCAGCTCTCTACTACATCTCTTCATTTCTTTGTGTTTTCCTTTTTAGAATCAAACTTTCTCCTCTCCTCTAGCCATCGTCTATGCTCATCTAAGATCCCATCCATAGCCCTAAAAGCATCAACAACATTTTTCATCCTAGATGCAAAAATCCTCAAAGGTGGTGTGATACATTCTTCATTTTGAATAATGTTGATTTGATCCTGAATGCTTCTAACATCGGCATTGATATGTGCTTGCAACAGAGCACCATCGGTTTCAGGTGGTGGAGGTGGGGGGTTTTGAGGTGGAGTGGGTGGAGGTGGAGGTGAAGGTGGTGGATATGGAGGGCGTGGAGGTAGATTATGGATATTATTGAATTGATCCATGTGATCTCTAAGGTATAAGTGAACCTGCATTAGATTTGTAATTTCAAAATGTAAGATACATGTTTAGGAAATATCCTTAAACCATTCAATATAAATGGCATAATTGAATAAAAATGATAAAATGTGTAAGCCTCATTTATTTCTAAGGCATGTTACTTGAATGAAAAAACAATTAACTATTAATATAGGACAAAATGAATGCTTTAGGTTTTACAGTTTAGAGTTTAGGGTTTAGGGTTTAGGGTAATAGGATGGCTTAAGGGGATCTATGTAGTAAGGTCCTCGGAAAAAATGACATGACTTAAGTGAATAATGGACTTGCAAGTTAGTAAATAACATTTTCTTGTCGAACAGTTGATTGAGATAGCTCTTGTTTTGACTGACCAACCTCTCATGAAATCTCATTCATATTATAATCTTGCAATATCTTATTATTGTTAAATTTGGTTGCCTTGGAAAACTTCACCAAATTTTGAGAACTTTGATCCCCTTAAGAAATGTCATATTAGGACCCCTTAAGACATTGGTTTACAATTTAGGGTGATAGGATGGCTTAAGGGGATTTATGTAGTAAGGTCCTAGGAAAAAATGACATGACTTAAGTGAATAAAATTTGGTGAAGTTTCCCAAAGCAACCAAATTTCATTAAGTTCCTAGGAAAAAATTATGGCTTTAGGGTTTAGGGTTTAGGGTTTAGGGTAATAGGATGGCTTAAGGGGATCTATGTAGTAAGGTCTTAGGACAAAATGACATGGCTTAGGGGAATAAAATTTGGTGGAGTTTCCCAAGGCAACCAAATTTCATTTTAAGTAACTAGGACAAAATGAATGCTTTAGGGTTTAGGGTTTAGGGTTTAGGGTGAAGTTTGGGTGGCCCTTGGAATAATGGACTTGCAAGTTAGTAAACAACATTTTCTTGTGGAATAGTTGATTGAGATAGCTCTTGTTTCAACTGACTAAGCTCTCATGAAATCTCATTCATATTATAATCTTGCATGATCTTATTATTGTTAAATTTGGTTTCCTTGGGTAACTTCACCAAATTTTAAGAACTTATTTGATCCCCTTAAGAAATGTAATATTAGGACCCCTTAAGACATCGATTTACGGTTTAGGGTGATAGGATGGCTTAAGGGGATCTATGTAGTAAGGTACTAGGACAAAATGGCATGGCTTAAGTGAATAAAATTTGGTGAATTTTCCCAAGGTAACCAAATTTAATTAAGGTCCTAGGAAAAAATGATGGCTTTAGGGTTTAGGGTTTAGGGTAATAGGATGGCTTAAGGGGATCTATGTAGTAAGGTCCTAGGACAAAATGACATGGCTTATGGGAATAAAATTTGGTAGAGTTTCCCAAGGCAACCAAATTTCATTTTAAATAAGGTCCTAGGACAAAATGAATGCTTTAGGGTTTAGGGTTTAGATTTTAGAGCTCAGGGTTTAGGGTTTAGGGTGAATTTTGGGTGGCCCTTGGAATAATGGACTTGCAAGTTATTGAACAACATTTTCTTGTGGAATAGTTGATTGAGATAGCTCTTGTTTCAACTGACCAACCTCTCATGAAATCTCATTCATATTATAATCCTACACGATCTTATTATTGTTAGATTTGTTTTCCTTGGGCAACTTCACCAAATTTTGAGAACTTCTTTGATCCTCTTAAGAAATTTCATATTAGGACCCCTTAAGACATCAATTTAGGGTTTAGGGTAATAGGATGACAAGTAAGGGGGTTAATATTTTTGATTCATCACATATGGAAGAACATTAGTTTATGAATATTTTTTCTTTTATGAATAGACTGACTATTTCCGTAATAGAAACATATAATTATGTACTATAAAGATTGAGTTTTATGTATACTTTAACTTGATATTTTTTTAATTGAATATAAGATTATTTTATTTAACACGTTTTTCATTAATATTGATTGTATATATATATATATATGAAGTTTAATATACTATGATAAAGTTGAATATTTCCCACTTAAATGAATTTTATGATATAAAATGTATAATAAAATTAGTTAATATTGAATCTTATTTTATTTTGGATTGTTTGGAATTGAAAGAACCTAAAAGAAAGAAAAGAAGAATATTTATATTCTTTTAGTGTCTAGGTAACTAGTGAAAATTGAGATTTTAGACTAAACTAGAAGCCTAATTAACAACTAATTGACTAGAATGAGAGTTAAGATTGTCAAAAGATAAGAGACAACACATGAAAACAAGAAATGGAAACAAGGCATGTGACTAAGAGAGATCAACACATAAAATAGAAATGAATGCAAATATTATCTAGTTAAGTGACAATTGGAAATGGATTGTACAAGGATTTAGGAATTTGATAACTAAATTTGCAAACAAACATTGAAAATTTATCAATTGTAACTATTGTTTAACATATTTTTTTCTATTCTAATTATAATTTAACATTGAAAGTAAAGTTTAACATATTATTTTCTATTCTAATTATATCTATATTCATAACATTTAGTTGATTGTGTCTCTTGATGAATACACATTTAAATGTATAATATTTATCAAATCCTATTTTAGTTTCAATATCAAGGACCCTAATTTACTATGTATCAACCTAAATCTATTGAATAATTTATTCCATAGGCATGCCTACATACTTGTCTTCATACAATGCAAATGAAATTTAAAACATTTAAACAATGCAAATGATTTTTTTCCATTATCAAATATTCTTGAGCTCAAAATTAGGGTTTTAAAATGCAAAATGATGTGTTTGATTTCAATTTAGGGTTTTAGAAATTTTTTTGTTTGAATTCAATTTAGGGTTTCAAGAAGCAATTAGGGTTTTCAATGCAATTTTTTTTGTTTCATTTCAAACTAGGGTTTTCAAATGCAATTTTTTTTGTTTGATTGAACAATTTAGGTTTCAAAAGCTAAATTTTGTTCTTAAGAAATGATTTAAGGTTAATTTTTTTGTTTCTATTCAATATCTTGAAGGTTTCATTTCATTTTCTCTTCTACTTCTACAAATCATCATTTCTACTATTACAAGTAAATAAAATACATAAAACACTAAATAAATTTAAAAAAAACATGTTTAAATCTATTATTGTATTAAAAAATTCAAAAAAACATGAAAAAAGAAAAGATTGGGGGTGGAGGCACACCTAGAGGTCATTGTTATCACTATCGTCTCTACCAAATTGGGATCTCGTGCTTTGTGAATAACTGAGTTTCATTTGTTTTTAAAAATAAGTACCACTTTAAAACGGGATCCCGTTTTGTAAAGATCGAGATCCCATTTCACGTCCACCAATTCGAGATCCATTAATAAACGGGATCCTATTTTTTTTTAAATGGGATCCCATTTAGAATTTAGGCTTGGGATCCCATTTATTAAAAAGTGGGATCTCATTTTTGGCAAGCTAATTTCATTTTTTTTCCTAAGGAAAAAGCTTCCACATTTCGTGGACTCATCTTTGTGCTTTTACCCCAAAATTATTATGGTCGTGGCATCAAATAATTCAAACCAATAGAGTAATGATGAATAATATAGTTATGGGTTTTCTTAGGCAGGTGCAAGACCAAATCAAGATATTAAATGAACCATAATTCCATTTATCAAACCATTGATGAAAGCTATTCCAAATGCATTCCAAACCATTCCTTAATACTCTCAAGTAGTGAAAATATAGTATTGTTAGTTTTCCATACTCTTCCTTTTCATTTCAAGTCCTTTTTGATGACTGCATGGCCTTCTAGGCTATTTTGGGAAGTCATAGTGGAAATTAGAAAAAAATAGGAAGGCTTTCTAAATTTTAAATTCTACAACAAGTAGCAAATGGTGTCCTCATAAGGAAAAAAATGGTCGACTAAAATTTAGGGATTTATGATTATGATATTATCTATAAGAAGGATAAGAATATTCACTCTCACATCAAGATAAAGAGGCTAGCTCCATATTTTCCCTTTCCATATTGATACCAAATTGAATGGAGTAGATTTGATAGTAATGCCTAATTTTCATGCACCAAACAAACCCCAACACACACAACACCATCACAAATGATCCACATTAAATCTTCTCATAGCTTTCAAACCATAAATTAGCATACACATTAAATAAGAAGCAACAAAGATATGCATAATCCAATGAAACACTCCAACATTCATTTACATATCAACAAAACTCAAACCATAAAGGGCAGATCTTAACAAGATATTTTCCAGCCCAAATATGGAAGAATCTCTATTTTTCTCCAAGCCCTTTCCTCTATTATTCGTCACCCATCTTTTCCTTTTTTTCATCAAGAAATATCCTCCAAAATGAGGAGGCATCCCAAAAGCAAGAACCAACCAAAAGAAAAAAGAGAGAAGCCAAGGAAAAGGAGAGAATCCCCTTCTCCTCTCAAGGAGAGAGAATAAATAGAAGGGGAAAGGAAACCACCTTTTCATAGCTTCCCAACCACCCAACCAACTCCATTTTTTTTCATTTTTCATAAGTGGGTAATTGGAGTGGGCTTTAGACTTTATTTAAGGGGTTTTATGGAATAAAAAGACCCCTAACCCATAAGCCTACCACCTAGGAAACCTTTTATACAATTAAAATCACATAAAGACTTCATAAAACATACAATAAGTGATCACATTTAAAAGTGCACTCAAGGTTCTAATAAAACAACCTCTCACATATGCACAACCCTTACAAAACAAGGTTAAAACATATATCTTTGGAAAGTCTAAAATTTCACAAGAATAACATAAGGAAAGTAGCTATGTGACCCCTTGATCAACATTGGCCAACTTAACCTATTTACTCAACCATAAAAAGGTGTTAGTATTACTCATGATTAATAATTATAATTAAAATAATAGAATATGAAAGATAACATAATTCAAAGAATAATAATCCACTAGAAAATTAAATCCACTAATCTAACAAGTAACATATAATTTAACTCTCCCAACTTGCATAATACTATTTAGAGTCAAGCAATAATTTATCATACTATTTATTATCAAAATATCACCACTTATATCAATAATCTATTTGACAGGTTGTCGTTAGGTCCTAACACTTTAGTGAATAATCACGTCAATATATCAACTAGGTAGTGTCCAATGGTTTTATGCAATAGAATACAGCTTAACTAATCTCTCTCAGGCTTCCTAACACTAATCATTTGAATAAAAAATTTATACTAAGGGGCCTCTAATCTTGAAAGCAATAAATCATCGATCTATCTAGAAAGCGAGAAAATGACTCAACCCAGAAAACAAAAAACTACGAATTTGAAAAGTATTACCACTAAACTAGAAAGCATGGAAACGATTAATCTAAATAATGCATAAATTTTCCAAGAAGTAAAGCATGTAAATAAATTAGGAAACATTTATCTAATGCAAAAGATAACAAGCCAACTACTAATCATAAAACTATTAATCATAATCAACTGAAGAAAGGTGCTCCAGACATTCAAATTTTAAGCTCAGAAACTAAAGACTTAGTTACAACCTACATGCTTGAAACTAATAGCATAACATATAGTCATGAAATTGAAATGAAAATTTAATTGTTATCTACTAAAATAAAATGTACAATAGGAAACATAATACTTATCTATCTATAACCCTCAAGTGGCCAGCTCTCGAGCATGTCTACTGCTACTTTAGATCACATGCACTAGAAAAATCTCTAAGTTACTTCATTCCAAAGACTTCATTTGCATTGCTCAATAATTCAAAGAATGGCAGGAAAACTCATTTTCATTCATATGGTAGTTTTTACTCAAAAGACAGTTTGGTAGCATAACGATAATCTTCTCCTCTATTCATTATTTGCAACAGTTACATATTTATATGAAGAGAACTAACAAAATCCTACTTTCCAGTTAACAAAGTCTCTTAATAGATTACCAATAACAAATGGACTTTATATCCCATGACATACAATATTAAAGAGGCTTGTATGAGCCATAAATTTTTTGAAACTAAAAAATAACAAACTATGAAGACTCGGCCCAAAACATGGCTCCTGAAATTTCGGTGCCCACTCGCTGGTTTTCAAAAATGTCAAGATCTATGTTCATTTCCCTTCTGAATGGAATGGTGATTGGGAGTGGATTTGACCTGAGAAATTCTCAAAGACTAAACCATTAAATCATCATAAATAAGCTTAATTCAATCTCCTACAGATTTTGTTCTAACTCCACAATTTTACTCATAGAGGCATTTAATTCAATCTCCTATCTATTCTTTTCTTCTTAAAAAGCATTGAATAGTTGCATAAAATTATTTTTCAAATCTTGAATACACTTATCTTTTTCTCTCAAAGCAACTTGATGTTGCTAATTCTGATGATTCCACTACTGAAGTTGGTATTGAAACTATTCAATAAGCTTGTCTTTTTTCTCCATTTGTGCTGTCAATTTTGCAATTTCCTAATCCCTTTTATATACAATGGCAGTTTGAACTTCAATCTCTTCTTTCTGCTAGTTAATTTTTATTTCGTCATCCTACAACTTGGCCCTCAACCCCACAATTTCTACCTCTAACTTTTCCAATTCCTCATTTTTCTGAATAGATTCTATTACCCTTGTGTCCACAAAGAAAGATGCATGAGGAATTTCCTCATCGGAATGAGGCACATTGTCCTCCTTACTGCCCTTAGGAAGGGATGAGTGAGGCACTTCTTCCACTTTTTCATAAATATGGGGTGCATTTTCTGCCTCAGTATTCTCAGGAAGCACTCCCTCTATTTCTTATGTATTCTCAGTATGAGACATATATCCTTCTTTAGTTTTCTACAGGTAAGGAGGAGCAAGGAATTTCTCCATCAGTATGAGGTATGTCTTCTTCTTCATCATTATCCATCGAGAAGGATGCATGAGGATTTGTACACTGATACATTTTGACTCAAAATCTGACAAAAGTTCGTCAAAATTTTGACGAACTTTCGTCAGAATTATTTCGTCGATTTTCTGACAAACTTTGAAACATCGTAATTCTAACCCAGCATCGTCGGCTAGGTCAAAATTTTGACGTTTCAAAGTTCGTCAGAAAATTGATGAAATAATTCCGATGAAATTTTGTCAAAATTCTGACGAACTTTTGTCGGATTTTGAGTCAAAATGTATTAATGGCATGAGGCACTTTTTCCACAAATTCAGGTATACTTCCCAATCTGTCAAGGAAAGGAGAGAATCCTCCCATAGGTTCATCTTCATTCTACTCTGAGTGTGGTGATTGTGTTTTCTCCCCTTCCTGTTCTTCAAGTGATAGGGTTTCTTTGTCCTTTTCCCTAGGAAGTTCATCCCCTTGCTTTTTTGCTTCATCCATTTCCTCATTATCAGGACTATCAATTTGTACCACCTTTATTGGAGTCCCGGTCTTCTTTCTTTTTGAAGTGCTTCCTATGTCCTAGGGTTCAATTTCATTGGACCTAACAAGACTATCAATTTCTACCACCTTTATTGGAGTCCCAGTCTTCTTTATTTTTGAAGTGCTTCCTACGTCTTGGGGTTCAATTTCATTGGACCTAAAGATAACCTTTTACTCCTCCACAAGATAGGATTTGTCTAAAAATTGGCTTTACTTCGTTTCTTCTCCTTTCGGGGAGGATCCTCTTCTCCTCCAAGATGCACAATTCCTACCTCCTCTTTGTGTCCTAGGTTTGTAATTCATTTGATAGGGTTTTTGGTGCATCACCGCTGGGAGTCATGGAGGTATGTTGGGATTCAAGGGAATCTAATGCCTCCAAGGAAGGTTCTTCTACAAACTACCCTTTTTGTTTTGAGGATTCTCCCTCCTCAAATGACCTTCCTAGCTCTTCATTTTTGAATTTTCGTAGAAACCTTTGCCACTTCTTCTCTGGCTTGTTATGGAAATGGTATTTACATATTAATTGTATTAGACCATGATGTTTAAGGGGGCCCATCCCAACTTTATACTTTTCCATCATAGAAGTGACTGAGTGGTAGAGAGAAGCTGGTAAATTTATCCTAAGAGTAGTGTTCTCAATGTCATGGCATAAATGAGTCAGCAGGTGGAAAGGGGGTCCCACTACTATATTCATTTGTCCCTCACAAGTGAAATATTTAACAATCCAGGCTACAGCAGACCTCCAAGGTTCTGGAATAGACATTCTATGAATTCCCTTATTTTTCCCCCTAGTGTTTATGGTCATTAGAGGATGGGGTTCCCCTTCCCTATGGAACAATTCTATTAATTTTTGATAGGGGACGTGGGTATTTTCATTCAAATGAATTCCTTTATTCTCAAGACTGGAAAGATGAGCAATGATTTTCGTACTTACCCGGAATGGTTTTTCGCACACCACAGTCTTCCTATCTGAAAAATTCTTGATGAATTCTTTCACCAGCTACTCTATGTACCCTTTAAATTATTTCATGAAGTTTAGCCATCCAACTCTCTAAAACAAAGCTGCTATATTGCTCAATGCTAGCAATGGCTCTATAGAAGTTGGCTCAGACTTCTTCTTAGCACCTCCCATTTTATTTATCTCCTTGTGAGATTCTACAAATTTTTGGAATTATCTCCTCACTGAATTACAGATGGAAAAAGAGTTTTGCGTCAATATATTCAATGGGGAAGGAACTAATTACTAGCTTTCTTGTAACCTTACTGCATAATTATGATAGCCTTTCATGGGGAATTACAATTATTGTCATACTCATAGCAATCACGTGTAAAGGGGCACAAGTTTCAAAATTATAAGGAGGAATGAAGCATGCCAATTAATTATCCTTTATTCAAAATAAGTACTAACCCTTTAAATAAAAAAATTCTCACATACCTTAGGTCTTGTCATTATATCAAATGTCACTTACCTGCGATAACGTAATTAGATAGTCATATGGTTGGCGAGGGTGGCGGCGGATAATAATGGAATGGATGGGATGGTTGAAGTGATGGCATAAATTATTATGACAAAAAGGTGTCATAATAATCTTATTTATTATGGAAATATTTGATGTGATGTGGTGGAATAATCATAAGGGAGCAGATCTTGAAGCGGCATTAAAGAATGGGCATGCGCAAAACTTAGGAAAAATAAATAAAAAAACTAGAAAGACAAAGTTTATACAAAAATCCAAAGCATTATCAAGTAATGCAACCAAAGTAGAGAAGAAGAGAGTTCTAGAATTATCATACAAAGATTTCATTGGAACATAGTAACCAGATTGAGGATTTTGGAGCATCGTTGAACAGATGTAGCTAGAGCAGCAACCAAAATTTTTGGAGCATCGTCGAAAGATGCAGCCAGAGCAACAACAAAAATTTATGGAGCATCATCGAAAGATGCAGCCAAAGCAGCAACCAAAATTTTTGGAGCATTCAAGCAACATTTTGGAGCATCACTAAAAAAATGCATCTGAAAGAGGAACAACAGAATTCTAGAGCATCGCTGAAAAGATGCAGCCGGAAGAGGAACGGTAAAATTCTAGAGCATCGCTGAAAAGATGCAACCAGAAGAGGAATAGTAGAATTCTGGAGCATCACTGAAAAGATGTAGTTGGAAGAGGAACAACAAAATTCTGGAGCATCGCTGAAAAGATGTAGCCGAAAGGAAGAAAATTGTGACACTTTGGCCTTGACTTCCCAAAGCACCATTGAGTGATGCATCAGAATACAGGATCAAGACAAGAAGTGGAAACAATTTGATGTGCAGATTCTGGAGCATTACAGCAACAATTCTAGGCATCGCAACAACTATGTTATTCAAATTCTAGAGCATCATAGAAGGGTGCGCCAAAATTGGGTTTTCCAAAAGATGAATTCTTGCAAAATATAGACAAAACTTTAGCCAAGTCCAAGTGGTGGAGTTGATGAAGAAATTGAAGAAATTTTTCAAAAATGAAATGATGATATTTTTTTATTTTTTTATTAATATGGGGTTATTTATTTTGTCAAACTATATTGACCCTACCATAGTAGATTCAATGCAATGGATTTCTCCCTGCGTTTCTAACATTTTTGTAAACTCCTTGTTAACAAGTTTATGGTAGATGCATAATCAGTTCCCATTAACTAGAAGAGTTTGGGTGTTACCATCAATTGGTTTTAACTAGACCGAACCATTAGCAAACACTTCAGAAATCTTGTATGGTCCAAGCCAAAGTATCCTAAGTTTCCCTTGATGATCCTTGTATTTGGAATCGAACAATAATGCCCAATCCCTAGTATAGAATTCTTTCTCTTTGATATGTTTGTCATGCCAGACCTTACGTTTTTTTTGGACCAATTTAGTTTGATGGACGACATCTAGATGAAGTTCATCTAGTTCACTAAGTTGTAAGACTCTCTCGATTTGGGTTCATTTAAGATCCATGGTCGTCCTAAGGGTTTGGAGCTCGAATTCAATGGGAAAGAGGGGCTTCTTCCCAAAGACTAACTCATAGGGGCTATATCCAGTGGTTGACTTCCAAGTCATGTTGTAGGCCCAAACAGCTTCTGATAGTTTCCTAGCCCAATCTTTCCTTCCCGAAGAAATCATTTTTGTCAAAATATTTTCCAGTTCCCTATTACTGACCTCAACTTGTCTATTTTCCTGCAGGTGGTAAGGTGAGGAATTCTTTTGACTTACTTGGAAGTGATCTATGAATGCTAATAGGACTTTAGACATAAATTGGGGGCCTTGGTCTGTGACAATTGTTCTTGGAGCCCTGAATCTGAGGAAGATTCTATTATAAAGAAATTCAACTACCTACTCTTCCCTAGCAATGTGTAGTGCTTGCACTTCCACCCACTTAGTCATGTAGTCAGTACAAACTAGAATATACTCTTTTCATTGCGAAGGAGGGTCTATAGGGCCGATAAAATCTAATCCCAATTTTTCAAATGGTTCAAGGACTACCTGATGCTGCAGAGGCATTTCATTGGATGTGGTTGGTCTTCCTACCCTTTGGCATTCATCACACTTGCGAACGTACTTTTTGATGTCCTTATGCATTGAAGGCCAATAGTATCCTACTCCCAAAATCTTGTGAGTTTTCCTTTTAACAAAATAATTCCCTTTAGAAGGGTCATCATGATAGGCCCTAAGGATACTATAGGTCTCGTCTACCCTAACACACCGTTACAAAACCATATCGGGTCCACATCCAAACAAGATTCCATTAACCCATTTAAAAGGGGAACTTTCTCTTATGAGGCGTTTCTTTTGTTTTGACAAAAAGTGAGGTGGTACTTCTATGGTGGCTAAGTAATTCGCAATATCAGAAAACCAAGGATTTTTAGTGGAGATAGTGAACAAATTTTCATCTGGGAACTCGTCCTATCTAGGAGCACAGTTTCCCTCATGTTTAATCTAGGATAAGAAGTTTGCGAGTACGTTGGACTTCCCTGGTTTGTCAACAATTGTCACATTGAACTCCTAGAGGAGTAACCACCTAATTATCCTTGCATTTACCACCAATTTATTCATGAGATACTTGATGGTTGCATGGTCTGTGTGCACTGTAAATTTGTATCCTGTGACATAATGTCTAAATTTCTTAATGGCATGCACTACAACCAAGAATTATTTCTCTATTTTGGTTTAATTCTTTTCTATTGGCGTCAATTTTTTGCTAATAAAATATATAGCATATTTCCCTCCATTCTCATCTTCTTTCCCTAGAACCGCTCCAATGGTGTCATCAGACATGTCAGCATAAATTTGAAATGGTAGGCTCCAATTAGGTCCTCGAAGGACAAAGGCAGAGATGAGTTTCTCCTTGATAATTTCAAACGAGGACTGACACTCAGGCGTCCAAATGAAGTCAACATTTTTCTTAAGGAGAGAAAACATCGGGGCTACAATTTTGCTAAATTTTTCTATGAATCTTTGATAGTATCCAGCATGCCCTAAGAAACTCTTGACATTAGTCTAAGTTTTTTGGATCTCAAGTTGTTGTATGACTTCGATTTTCTTGGGATCAACCTTAATCCCTTTGGCTGAGATATGATGTCCTAGCATTATTCCTTGTTCCACCATGATTAAAAATTTCTCATGACTGAGGGACAACCAATGATCCTCACATCATTTTAATGCCTTTTCTAGATTCATGAGGGCTTCATCGAAAGTTGAACTGTATATAGTGAAGTCATCCATATAGACTTCCATGCACTCATTTACCAACTCACCAAATATAGCTAGGATGGCCTTCTAAAATGTGGCAAGAGCATTACATATCCCAAAGGGAAGAACCCTATATGCAAATGTCCCCCAAGGGAAGGTAAAGGTCATCTTATCTTGGTCTTCTGCTACTACCTGTATCTAGTTGTATCCACTAAATCCATCTAAGAATGAAAAATATTTTCTCCTAGCCAACTTATCTAGCACTTGGTCCATGAATGGCAGGGGAAAATAATCTCTACATGTCACTTTGTTAAGCTCCCTATAATCTACACACACTCTCCACCTCCCATTCTTCTTTGGAACTACAACCATGGGTGACACCCACTTGCTATCAGAAATTGGATAGATTAATCCTACTTGCAATAATTTCTCAATCTCAGTTTTAACGATGTCTTTGAGGGAAGGATTGAGTCTTCATTGTGGTTGGTGAATAATTCAAGCATCCTCAGTGTAGATATGGTGCATACACACATTAGGGTGTATTCCTCTCATATCTTTATAGTCCTAGGAGAACGCTTTAGATCTACTCACCAAGGTATCAAACAGTCTTTGTTCTTCCATCTTAGTCAACCAACTATTGATGTTCAAAATTTATCCTGGTAGCAACATAATGGTTTTGACTCCAGGATAATTGGATGTGACAGTGTGGATGGTCCTTGTCAGTGTCTTAAGTGGATAGTTGTCTAGTACAATTTTATGAAGCTAGGCAACATCTGCAAAGAAATGGAAAGTTTTTGGAACTAAGTTCATCAAAGCGCAAGGTAATCCAATAAAACTAGCATCATCAAATTCTACTTGATCTATGTTGATTGGGTGTCCTAGGATTTCTTCTACGTCTAACATCTCCTCACTGTTGGAGTCTATTACAAGACTTTCCACATCATTCTCTAATTCATCCTCTAATTCTTCACTGTGTTTTTTGATGACTACCATGGCCAGTAAAGCCAAATTTTCCAGTCCAATAGGACTTTTTGGTTCATCAACCCATGCTTTGCTATGTTCAGCAGGCTTGGCAGGAGGATACAAAAACAACTATTTTCTATTAGATCCATGGGAGATGGTCATTCCTCCCTCCATGCAATCAATCTTGGCTGCAACCGTAGCTAGTCGTGGTCATCCTAGAATTATTGGATAATTGTCTTTGGGCATAAGGGATTCAATTATCTAGAAATCCACTAGATATTCCCATCCATCCACCTTAACAAGAATGTTTTCAATGATGCCTTTGGGAATAGCTATGGATTGATTTTCCATCTATACGATGATAGTTGTGGGGCATAGATCAGTAAGTTCCAATTTTTCCATCACATCAATAGTCATTACATTAATAGATGCTCCATGGTCCACTAAAGTGTTGGGTATTGCTACCTCATTAACTATTACTATTATGAGAGGAATTCCTGGGTCATCATATTTCAGAGCAATGATTGTTCCAGCTAACAAATCAGCTAGATACCCATTGATATGAAAAGTGTTGATTCATTTTCGCTTCCTCCCTAGGGTTTTGATGCACAACTGTTTAATCAACTGGTTTAACTCATGGATCTCTTTAATCGCCTCTAACAAGGGAACTCTAATTTGTAGTCGTTTAATTTCCTATATCACTATAGTTTATGTAGGTGAAGTTGTTTTCGGAGCATCTTTCATAGAAATTGGTTTAAGTCACTCTAGAAAAGGGGCTTTGGTTTTTTCTTTAGGCATGGGATTTTTTAGAAATTGAGTTTGAGAGTGACCCTCCTCCTCCTCCTGAGGTAGTTCGGTAGCTCCTGTTGAAGATGGCAGGTCGGGTTCATGTTGCGTAGTGTCTGGGATTTATTCTATGGACGTGGGTGTTATTGTAGTTTTCTCACCAAAATTATTCATAGGTTCATCTATGATTTCTTCAATAGTCAGCTATGAAAGTGTTGTACCAGACCTCAACTGTAAGTTTCCACAGTATATGGCGTGAAGTCTAGTGACATTGTCTTGTTCGGCTGAATACACTGGAGTATTTGGATGATTGTTCTTTGGGTTAGGGATTGGATGGGATGGAAGTGGTGGTTGATTAACTTGTTCAGTCTATTGAGTGTTCTGGGGAGGTAGTAAGAGAGTCTGTTGAGTAGGTATCCTCCTAGGACCATAATAAAACTGATGTCAGGGTTGATTCCATTGAGGAATGGAATTTTGAGGGTACCACTGTTGTTGAGACTAGTTGGGCCACTGAGGGTTGCCGCAAGATTGGTTTGTCCATTCTAGTGGTCCCCAAGGATAGGTTCCCTAGTTAGAGGGTACTAGAGGTGGTTCCTAAGGCTAGGGCACTGCCCATTGATTATTGTTCCAATTTGGTTGGGGCCACCTGTTAGGATTGGAATTCTGGCCATAAGAAAAATTACCTCCAGTTCTTTGGTTGACAACATTCACCTCTTCTTCGACTGGAGTTGTTATTTTCTTGGAATTTTTTATGACATTCAATAGCTCACATTGATCGGTGGGGTGATTCTTGTCACACACTTGAAAAACGTCAATCTTGTCAACTTTTTCCAAGGGACATTCTCTTAGCAAATGTTTGTTTTGACACCTAGGGAAATAAATAGACAAGGTCTTAGGATTTCTTATTTTAGCCTATATTCCATCTAAGGTGGTGTTTAGTTGGACAAGGATGTCAGTCTTGAAGTTGGCCAATTACTTACGAAGTTTATTTTTCATTAGAACCACGTAAGGGGGTGAACTTTCTGATACCTCCATGAGTGCAGGAGAAGTTTTGACATAATTCTGTGATTTCTTCCAGTCTCAGTTGGGACACATCTCCTTTTCCCATTAATTCTAAACCCCTCTGAGCTTCGTCATCGAGACCTTTGAGGAATAAGTTCTTTAAAATATCAAGACTTATAACTTCTCCACCATAGCATTTGGACAACAAGATAAACCTATAAACTTTCATCCTCATATTGCCTTATTTTGAAAAATTCTTCTTTTCTATCACTCACCCTACAGTAACTTTGGTATTTCTCCAAAAATACAAACTCCATTTCATCCAAGGAGGTTATCGACCGAGAAGCTAACCCCATAAACCAGCACATAGCTGAGTCTTTCAGAGTTGAATGGAAAAGCTTTAGTTTTTGATTATCATTCTTGTAGCCATATGTTTGACACAAGACTTTGAATTCAAATAGGAACTGATCAGGGTCCTCATTAGACAAACCTCAAAAGGTTTGCAAGAAGGTTGGTGAGATAATTTTTTATTGTCGTATCATCATCTGCATCAATAGCAATAGGATAAGTAAATGTGCATGGTGGAGGGTTATCATTTTTGTTGTTATTGGCAACATTTCTATAGTCACCCATGGTGTTGAAGGGGATGTGATCCTCTTCCAAAATTTTCTTAGTGGCATGAGGTTCAAAATTTTGTGAAAGAATATGCTCCTCAACCACTATTCGTTCTCTTTCT
Organism: Sequoia sempervirens; assembly: GCA_007258455.2. Classification (NCBI taxonomy): domain Eukaryota; kingdom Viridiplantae; phylum Streptophyta; class Pinopsida; order Cupressales; family Cupressaceae; genus Sequoia; species Sequoia sempervirens. The sequence continues at coordinate 52,451,017 of VDFB02193867.1, read as the reverse complement.
AGGGTATATGGGAAGGTCTTAGGTTGACCCTATTCAGTCAATTCCTTAGTAAGTTCTTGGTCTGAGTTTCCTTCCTCCCTACTTGTTGTTGGTGTGACGATTGGGGGGGGGGGTGTTTGGTATGAAACTTCCATGGGGGATTCATTCTTGACCACGCAAAAAAGAAGCCAAAGAACTATTCCTATCCCTAAGAGAGGTATTCAACATATCTCCTACTGACACTAGAAAAAGGGTTCCCTATCAACAGCACCAAAAAGTGACAGACTGCCATTAGGTCCTAACACTTTAGTGAATAATCACATCAATATATTGAGCGGGCAGTGTCCAACGGTTGTATGCAATAGAAGACATCTTAACTTCTCTCTTAGGCTTCCTAACACTAGCCATCTGAATAAAAGTTCTAGACTAAGGGGCCTCTAATCTTGAAAGCTATAAATCGTCTATCTAGAAAGCGGGAAAATGACTCAACCCAAAAAATAGAAAACTAAGAATCTAAAAAGCATTACCACTAAACTAGAAAGCATGGAAATGATTAATCTAAAGAATGCATAAACTGCTGAAGAAGTAAATCATATAAAGAAATTAGGAAACATTTATCTAATGCAAAAGATAACAAGCCAACTGCTAATCATAAAACCATTAATCAGAATCAACTGAAGAAAGGTTCTTCAGACATTCAAATATTAAGCTCAGAAACTACAAACTTAGAACTACAACCTGTAAGCTTGACACTAACAGAATAACATATACTCATGAAAGTGAAATGCAAATTTAATTGTTATCTACTAAAATAAAATATGAAATATGAAATAGAATACTTATCTATCTATAACCCTTGAGTGGCCAGCTCTCGAGCATGTCTACTGCTACTTCAGATCACATGCACTAGAAAAATCTCTAAGTTACTTCATTCCAAAAACTTCATTCACATGGCTCAATAATTCAAAGAATGGTGAGAAAACTCATTTTCATTCATATGGTAGTTTTTACTCAAAAGACAGTTTGGCAGCATAATGATAATCTTCTCCTCTATTTATTATTTGCAACAGTTACATATTTATATGAAGAGAACTAAAAAATCCTACTTTCCAGTTAACAAAGTCTCTTAACAAATTTCCAATAACAGATGGACTTTATAGCCCATGACATATAGTATTAAAGAGGCTCATATGATCCATAAATTTTTTGAAACTAAAAAATAGCAGACTATGAAGACTCATCCCAAAACGTGGCTCCTAAAATTTCAATGCTCGCTCGCTGGTTTTCAAAAGTGTCAAGATCCGCGTTCATTTCCCTTCTGACTAGAATGGTGATTGGGAATGGAGTTGACCTATGAAATGCTCAAAGACTAAACCATTAAATCAACATAAATAATCTTAATTCACCTAACTTCAAGAATTAAAGTTTGTACACTTATTTATAAAAAGAGAGTAATTATCTTTCCTAAAGGTAATCAATTGGCAAGGTAATTTGGGTTGAAACATTTAGATTTGCATATTGAGGCCATTATGTTGATGAGGTTATTTTTACCTCATCACTATTTACCTATAACAAATACCACTATAAGTAATTATTGAATATCAATCATTACCCCCCATATTCACACCCACATTCATTATATATAATCACCTAACACAATGAGATTCATGTAATGCACAAAATAATATAACAAATAAATGAACATCTCAATAGTTGCATACCTATGTAGACAAGGAATAGAACTCATCTAGCTATCACACAAAATCACAACAACCATTAGTTAGATAAGATTAGTTAGTTAACAATCAAAATATGATCATCTTTGAAGTATAGGAGCAATCATCACTAATGCATATTATCCAATATAAAAGGACATAAAATATAGGGTATAACCATCAATGACTAACAAGATCAACAAGGCCACAAGGAACGGGGTCTTACAGTCTCCCCCCTAGGATTCCTCTTAAATGTCCCCAAAAGTGAAGGTAAGCATAAGAACTTGAAAATAATATCTTATGCAAAATATTTGAAGTATGAAAATAGAAAATTCCATCCTCCAAAGTATTCTAAAATATTAGATAGCTTTACAATTTAACTATCTACCTAAAATTGATTGAATAATATTATGGATGTTTGTTTCACATTACTTCATCTACCACTTATATGGATATTAAGTACTACACTATACATATATATGTTCACTTCAATCATCATTTCCTTGAAAAATAGGTCAATCATTTTGTAACAATATAATGAATTTACATTTTAAGCATTCATTTATTTCCTTTTATTATGACAATTCCTATAGTTAATATATAAGAATCACAAAAAAAATTGCTTTACACACTCACACTATCAACATAACACGGACATATCATGCAGTTCAAGGAATGGGATTTATGAGTCTGGAACAGTGCCAAAAACCATATCACTAATCTGAAGCAACTACCATCATGATAATATTAGGAAATATGGTCTCAGGGTTCTCTCTAGGACCCTTCCATACATTTCCTAGTACCTTCCCCTTGTTTGTATAAGTGGGTTAACCTCCAAAAAGGTACACAAATAATCACACACTAGGGGAGAGTAGATTATGACCGTCCCATACCGGTCACATTTACATCCCCGTCCTCAGAAGAAAAATTCCTCGTGCATCTGCATCCCTATAGGACCTACCATGGATCCCTCCTAGATATAGCAATTTACAGAGTTCACATCACATCACAACACATATGCTAGTAGTTCAAAGAAGCCTCAAATATAACAAGATAAATATAATATTTCCAAAGTTTACAATAAAATCTTGAGAAAGTAAAGTAAAAGAGTAAATCATGTTCAAAGAAAATATCTCAATTTGAATAAAAAATATTTAAATATAATTAAGTCCTTGAGGCAAAAGGGCCACATAAATTAAATATCCAAAACTACAATACTACTAGTGAAAACAAAAGAATCTTAAAAATAATATGTGTTTCACAAAGATTGGCACATTACATGCACTATGTGACGTCTTCAATCCACTCGATGGGTAGAGGGGAAAGGTGGTTCTCAAACCACATAGCTAGAAAGATAGAGTGGTATCAAGCTACTTATAATAATATGGTGGTCTCAAACCACAAATATCAATATAACAACCAAGCATAGTACCACACAAGTCGGGACATGCTATCCAAGCAGCCATAAATCATATATATCTAAAGTATCCTATAAAAGAAGTTATTTGTACATTGAATCTTACCCAAGAGAACATCATTTACTAACACATATCTTTTTCATAAACACTGTAAATACTGTAGCCCAAGAAATTCATAATATTTTGTTGTCACAAGCCTTGAGTTTTATATTTTATATCCTTTTAGCAAATGCTAGAAAATTAAAAATAAACAATTGGATTATTGTCCCTTTATTTCCAACACTACTCACAAACCATGAGTGGTTGAAGCATTACTTGTATGTGAATAGACCAATGATGATACCCCAAGAACACTGCATCTAGTACCCACATCTTTGAATATCCAATATATGTAACATTTGTAGCCCAAGTGGAAGCTCAACAAAATTTTGGCACACCAGATCCATCCTCAACCCATGGGATACAACTCAAGGAAAAATGTTTTGCACTATGGACCAACAAATGTGGTCCTCAAAGGCGGAGCAAATCCAACTCAACGTTCCAAGGGGGAACATTGTTGGAAAAATGAGCAAGTTATCTATTTTTTTCATTGATGTCACCATGTTGGTAGTTTGGTCCAGTACTCTAAACCAGTGTGTATGTATGTCTTATCTTCTCCAGTGGCTGATCTGGCATTTTTGGTTCTTCCTCTAGTATTCTACTCCACATTTCTCTATGGTTGACAATTTTTTATTACATTTTTTGGGAAACTACTAATAGATTTTAAAGGAATGTACGTTCAAAATATTATGTGTTCTGGTGCTCATACAGCATTGTGACATCCAACATAATGGTTACTTGTTGCATTGAAGACTATTCTTGGCCAACTTGTCAAGATAATTTGGATATGATCTATGAAAATATTAAGCATAATCTATTGTGTGGCCCAGGATGACATATTGTATTGTGCTAACAGTCAAATTACATTTTGAAAATACTTTGTGGAGCCGACAACTGATATCTTTTATAATAATTTGCATCTAATTAGGCTAACCTAATTGATGTTTATGATGGTGATCGGATATATATATGCATGTATGGAAAACAGTTTAAATAAGAGACTGTGAATACAATGGATGAATGTATGTAAGTTGTGTGAAGAAGTTATAATCAGAAAGGCAGCAGTTGGTGATCAAAGACTGAAGGGTGTAAAGTCTGAATATTGAGCATCATTGGAATTGCATCAGCACATGATAGGTGCATCTTACCAATTCAATTTTTGGTTGTAAAGCCTCACTCTATTTTTGTATAATCTTATGTAGGCAGTGAGCCTCCTTGTTGGACAGTGAGTCCCTTTTTGTAGGCAGTGAGGCTTTGTACTTGGACAGTGAGTCCTTCTTTTGGCAGTGAGCCTCTATTAAAATACTATATTGTGTGAGTTAACCCTCACCATGGTTTTTCCCTTATTGGGTTTTCCACATAAAAATTTGGTGTTCATTATGTTGATTTACTTTATGTTATTCATGCTTCAAGTTATATTTAATAATAGAATAATGTGGTTGAATATTTGATGAGTGATAAAGTTAAGTTTAAATTTATGTGACAACTAATTCACCCCCCCTCTTAGTTGTCCTGCACCTGTTTAACAATTGGTATCAGGGCTTTTGGTTCCTTGGTGAAGAGCTTAACTGCTTGAGGAGGATCTTGAAGGTGGATTAGATGGATGATAAAGGAGAGCTCTGGACTACTCTTGAAGATCTTGATAAATTAGAAAGAGAAAACATAGATCTGAAAGAGAATCTTGATGAAGCAAATGAATGTATTCAGAAATTGAAGGAATAGTTGAAGAAATTTAAGGAAAGACATAGAGAAGTAAGTGAGCAGCTGAAACAAGAGATAATTACACTAAAGGTGTTGGTAGAAGAGAAGAGAATTGAAGAATTTTTGAATACATTGGTACAGAATAAAGCTAATGAATGCACTAGACTTGAACACGAAGTGGTGAATCTGAGGATTGAACTGGTGAAGGCAAAGCTTTGTGAGAACAATTTTAGATCTAGCTCCGATAAACTTGAAGAATTTCTTGCAGGAAAAAAACCATGTAAAGATAAAGGTGGCTTAGGAGTTGATACTGGTGAAAGTTCTAAATATGTGAAGAAGAATCAAGGAAAGAGGAAGTAGAGAAGGAATTTTGCAATGGGAACACCTGTGAGACAACCTAATGCATAGAGGTATCCCTCTTTTGATGGTGTTTTCTTTTCTTGTAACAAATATGGTCATAGAGCGACTGAATGCAGGAGAAAGATGAACTGGTTTTCTAGTTCCCTTTTTGGAAAATGTTTTGAATGTGGGAAATTTAGACACAAGGCTACATAATGTAGATCTCAAGTAAGGATGATTAGTCGGGTAATGAGGAACAGGTTTAATGAAGGTAGGATGAATCAAATCTTTAATGGATACTACTATGTTTGTAAAAAATTTGGACATAGGGAAAATCAATGTAAATCAAGAAATAATGGAGGATAGTTTAATCAGAGAGGTGTTATCTGCAATAACTGTAATAAACCTGGACATATCTCAAAGTTTTGCAAAAGAAAGAATGGAAAGCAGTCTGCTCCAGTAGAGAAGAATTGATCTGGTAAAAAATATTGGCATTGAAGAGATGAAGCAAGAAATGGATAAGGTATGGAAGAAGAAAAATCAAAGACTTTTGGTGTGTCTTTACCCTCATTTGGTACAGATGACTTATCTGAAATTTAGACCCAGCATGGTCTTAGGGGAAGCATTATCAGAAGATCATAAGAACCCCCTGGAAGAATGGCATACTAGAGTGTGGCACATGGTTGTAATAAGAAGAATGATTATTCAAAGGTATTGGAAAAGGATCTAGAGAAAAATATGTTGGCATAAGGATTTGTGGACTGAATTAGGTTTTTTTGTGCTAATTGTAGTTTAGCAGCTTTTTGTGTCTATCACATTTAATGCGATTAGGGCAAGCTCGACAAAGGTTAAATAAAATTTCATGATGTTTTTTGGTTAATTTTGTATCCAAATTCTTTGGAAGGTGCTCTAAAGAAATCTCGAGGCGTGCTCAAAGTCGTTCTAAAGGGAATTCAAAGTTTGATTCAGGTAATCTAGAACCCTCTCTTTTTGATTACTAAAGAAAAGAAGAAAATTGAAAAAGGTTCGTTGAATTTCAAGAGAAGCATAGCAATGGATAGTGATTTTTGTGGTATTACCTCTCCAAAGCTGAAAAGGGTCGAAGTAGAAGAATACGATCATAGGAAAATGAAAGGAATTGAACTAGGGTTGAGCGAAGTCGAATTGCAGAATATGCAAACCCTAGGGATGCATTTATGGAGTGAATTTATTTGGATTTCAGATAAAGAGGTTATTTTGTTCTTGTTGAATCATGTCAAGGATGGAAGCATTATTTTGGAAAAACCCTATTTGATCTTGAAGGAAGCTATCAAAGCAATCACTAGTTTATACAGCGTTGGAGAACTCCATAGAAAGACAACTATGAAGTATAAAGTTGTGGAGGAGCTGACTGGATTCGGCAGAGATCTTAGAGAATTGTTGATTGATAGACTTGCCGACTCAGCTATTAGGTATGTTGCATATGGTATCTCATACAAAATTTATTTCAAAAATCATGAAATCTCAACTTCGGCTATTATTGTGCATATTGCCTACATGATGGTTAAGGAGAACAAACAGTTTGATTTATGTAGCTTGCTACTTGAGAATTTGCTTGAAAACGTTCAAATGTCATTTGTCGAGAATTATCCCTTTCATTTTAGATCTTTGCTAGTATGCATGGTTTTTTACTTTTTGTATTTTCTACCCAGAAAAGATAATGTGATGTGGGAATCTAGAATCCCTATTGGAAAACAAATTTACAGGTATCTAGAGTCTTTGGAAGATAATGAAAATATGTGCAGAGTGTATTTATCATCCTTGTGAGCAAACCCTTGCTCTAGTATATCTGCATCAAGTCGATTTGAAGTGGCTTCTTCCTCCAGAAAAAGAGAAGTGGAGGTTGTTATCAGCAATTCCCCTCCGGAATCAAAAAGGAGAAAAGAGATAACTAAAGACATCATTGACATTTCTAATGAGAAGGAGAAAGAGTCATAGACTAGCACTGAATCCCCTGATCCTAATGATATCCAATTTATGATAGTTAAAGGAAAAATGAAGAATATTGGTGAACTGTGGAGTGTTGGCTCGCCTTTTGACAAACTAAAAATTGATGATGCCCTGGTAGATTATCTACTTCGAAAAGAAATTGAAGTATCTGTTGTTTTTTATTTCTTGCTAGAAAATTTGACCAAGGTTGTTGAAGAAAGGATGTTGCTTGAAGGTCTGGAAGGACGTAAGATGGGAATCTTGGTTGAAAGGAGATGTAAGAAGGCTATGCAGAGATTTTCTAGATTAATTATGGAAACAAAGAAGTGTGTTAAATAAATTTTAGATGCTTACAAGTATTTTCTTCGGTGTCCTGTAGCTATAGATAATTTCAGAAGCAGAATTGAAGCGATTGAAGCAGAGGTGAACAATATTGGAAAGAATTTCAATATATTTGAAGATAAAGAAGGGAAGAAAAGGATAAGATTTGGTGAACTACAGGCTAAACTAATCATTACACAAAGATAGAGAGATGATGTGAAAAAGACCTTTTGGATCCTTAAATAAATTGTTGAAGTCCAGTTAGAACATCTTTTTAGAATTCTTATTGATGTTGAAGATGTTGAGAAACAATGTTCTGTTGAAGATTGGTCACCCTCTTTCACTCTGTTGGGATTATTGGAAAGTACATGCACTAAGATGGAGTCTGCTATTTTTAACTAGAAGTTGTATCCAGTTTTCAAAGAAAGGTATAAGAAGGTGTTCTAGGTGAAGAGTGTCATCTTCACTTAATTTTTGTTTGCTTAAAGGTTCTAGATTGTTGGAAATTTTTGAAGTTTTTGGAAATCTTTTGAAATTTTAATGTCACCATGTCTACACTTGTTTTTAGTGCCCTTTTCCATTGATGTCAAAGGGGGAGAAAGTGGAGTTAGGAGAAGAGATTGGAGTTGGAGAATTTTTTTCACATGTTTCCATCAATGACAAAGGGGGAGATTGTTGGAAAAATGAGCAAGTTATCTATTTGTTGTCATTGATGTCACCATGTTGGTATTCTCGATGTCACCATCTTGGTATTTTGGTCCAATACTCTAAACCGGTTCGTATGTCTGTCTTATCTTCTCCAGTGGCTAATCTAGTATTTTTGGTTGTTCCTCTGATATTCTACTCCGCATTTCTCTATGGTTGGAAATTGTTGATTGCAGTTTTTGGGAAACTACTAATGGATGTTAAAGGCATGCACATTTAGAATATTATGTGCTCTGGTGCTCATATAGCATTGTGGCATCCAACTTAATGGTTACTTGTTGCATTGAAGACTATTCCTAGACGACTTGTCAAGATAATTTTGATATGATATGAAAATATTAAGTGTGATCTATTGTGTGGCCCAGGCTAACATATTGTATCATGTTAACAATCAAATTACATTTTTAAAATACTTTGTGGAGCCGATAGTTGATATCTTTTATAATAATTTGCATCTAATTAGGCCGACCTAATTTATGTTTACAATGGTGATCGGATATATATATATATATATGCATGTATGGAAAATAGTTTGAATAAGAGAGTGTGAATGCAATGGATGAATGTATGTAAGTTGTGTGAAGAAGTTGTAATCAAAAAGGTAGCAGTTGATGAGAAAAGAGTGAAGGGTGTAAATTCTAAATAATGAGCATCATCGGAATTGTATTAGCACATCATAGGTGCATCTTACCGGTTCATTTTTGGGTTGTAAAGCCTTACTCTATTTTTGTATAATCTTTTGTCGGAAGTGAGCCTTTGTACTTGGACAGTGAGTCCTTTTGGCAATGAGCCTCTTTTAAAATATTATATAGTGTGAGTTAACCCTCACCATGGTTTTTCCCTTATTGGGTTTTCCACAAAAAAATCTAGTGTTCATTTTGTTGATTTACTTTCTATTATTCATGCTTCATGCTTATATTTAATAACAGAATAATGTGGTTGAAGATTTGATGAGTGATAAATTTTTAAGTTTAAATCTATGTGACAACTGATTCACCCCCCCTCTCAATTGTCTTGCACCTATTTAACAAACATGACCTCCAAAATTTGGCCACTAGATAGCATAGGGATGCATAAAGGAAGAGTCATAATGTTCTAGTGAATGGGGGACTCCCTCAACCCTTAATACACTATCAGAACTCTTCTCTAAATGGAGTGTTCATCACTAGGGGAATTCCAACATGCAATGGCAAACACACAATCAGACATAAATTAACGTGAGGGTATACACAAGTAGATCATCTCAAATGTCCACACACCCTTATCCCAAGTTGGATACCACATATCTCAAACTTGATTCATGAAAAATAAAATTAACTAGTTTCTCACAACACATATAATAATACACTTTTAAGCTTATGACACACTAAAAAAAACCAAACACTTAGCCACCTTGAAACACATAAACACCACTTAGCACTATCAATGCATGAATTGGTTTACACTTGAAATAGTTGCCAACACCCAAGCAAATCACTATCACATTGGATTTCCAAAAAGGAATTCCATATAGGGGGATAGAGGATCTACCAAACAAGGGGAAACATATATGAACAAATATCATAATCGAATCTCCACCAAAAAAACTCAACATAATTCCACACCAAAACCACAACAACTTTGTATCAGTGCTACATCATAACCACAACCAGATCAACACCCTTATTCCTCCTAACAAAAATTATGCAGAAAGTATAATGGGATACTCATATCCCCATAGATACAAGGGTATTCATACCTTGGAAATGGCCATTAACCCCAAGTGATACTCATATCCCAAATAATGAAATTCCCCTATGTGTGGGAGCTATGCCCACTCGAACCCCTTACACATGGAGGACCCAAAATATCCACTTCACAAGAGGGGGGTCAACTCCCCTAGAAGGCACATGAGAAATGACACAAGGGACCACATAATTCCCAATCCTCAACATGACACTCAAAGCAACTTTATTTTCATATAAATAATAAAGAGACCCACCATAGATCAAAACAAAATATACCACTATGGATAAAATCATGATTCAACTTATAGTTCTATTGCACCAAATTTAAGCATCACTATTAAAATAGGATAGTTAATAATAACACATAGCTATTGCATTTTAATTTTCTACTTGAATAATTATGATAATATTTTGCATTTTCTTTAGCAATGCTACCTTATCAAGACTTTTGAACTAGATAACCTCAAGTTACTATGATCAATCAAAGAGAGCAAGAGTTTCATCCATGGTTTACCTTTTCATTTTCAAACAACCAATGTTAATATTCCTAATCTTCAAGCATGTCATCAACATGTGAATAATATTACAGTCAATTCATAAAAAAATATTACACTAACTTAGCTAGATAACTTTCACAATCAATTTGTGGAATTAATCAAGTACTACCAAATATCTAGAGCATGCAATAACCTTAATGACCTTATGGTGAATTTAGTAGATTGTATTAAATTTGTAGTGCCCAACCAAGAGAGCATCCAATTATGATGACCCACTTTACTACAAAAATCGTTAAATAATTGCTCAAGGGAATGACTTTATATAATTAGCATCTATAGACACTGAAAAATGTCCTAATCGATATCATACATTTGAAACAGATTTATTAACATCATTTCCTCTTTATCCATCCTTTTTTTGCTTAATTGATTTAATTATCCTAGATAATTAATTAATTACATCATTTTCGTAAGTGGCCCAATTAATTAAATTGGGTTAATTCATCTCTTTTCGCACTAACACTTCATCTAATTAAATTAAATAAATCAAAATATTTAATTTAATCCTTTGAGTCATCTTATTTAATTAAATAGCCCTAAGTTATTTAATTAAATATCATTTTCACTCCTCTCTTATTTATTAAATCATCTAATTTAATAAATATCTCTTAATTCTTCTAATTCCCTAATTGCATAAATTAAATCTTGTTTAATTAGAAATTAAATCTTGTTTAATTAGAAATTAAACTAATTTTCCTCTAATCAATGGGAATCTTACCACAGAATATTCTTTATCCTTTTTGAAAAATTAAAAAAAAATAATAATTTGTAAAATACCTTTTCTTTCCTCACCCTAAAGGAATATTCTAAGGAATATTCTCTCTATTCCAATCAACTCACTTGGCTTCTTGGACAAGCTAAACCCTTTAACCTCTTAAGCAAGTTACTTTTGACCTGTGTGAGCAGACCAAAAGTATGCTTGTTTGACACAAGTGTGAGCCTTTGATTAACTTTCATCATGCATTCTCATCCGTTGATGAGAATCCATGATCCATGTCTCTCATCCCCTTCATCCTGAACCATTGATTAAGCTTTTTGATCTCAACCATCCATTCCTCATTTGGTCTCCTATAAATAGATCACTATTTGGAGACAAAGGGATCCATCTTTTATTGCAAACTTATGTTGTTGAATTTACTTGCAAACTCACTCATCTTTCACTCACTTTTTATCTTGTTTTAGTTCATTTTCATTGCATAATAGCTTAGAGCATCCATTAATGGATTCCATGCATCAATATTAGTTTGTAAATAAATTAAGGTTTTCATCTTTTAGCATCATTTTAGCTTAGATTAGTTTAGAAATTACATAATTAGATCATTTATAGCATAAAATCATGGTAACTTATCTTGCATCATGTTCATTATTACATAATTTAGGTTTTCACACATCAATCACAATGGTTTCATTGGTTCTATTCCATAGAATCGACTAAAGCAGGCTCACTGATCACAGGATTGGGAAAGAGTCGTCATTCCACATCAACACGACACCAATTCCACAACAAGATAAGTTTCAAATTGATTAGAGTAGATGTTTTGAAAGCTTTCATGATTTAGCATGTTAGGATTTGATAAAATGTTTAGTTTCAATTTTTTTTATTGATCTTGTTGAGATTCGAGTATTGGTGGCTTCGTTATGCTTTGATTCTTCATGGATCAAGTGTAACTCAGCCCATACTGGTATTTTTGCATCACATTATGGCACTAGGAGGAAAAACTGATTGTTTAACCATTTTTAGCTTGAAATCCATGTTCATGCTATTTTGCAGGTTTCAATGACACTCAAACCACAAACAATGATGCTATTTGAATAGCGTTACCATATATTGACGCTCGGGTCGTTTGAAACAACAACGCATATTTAATTGGTCGATGCTAATTTAAATATAGCAACAAATATTTAATTTGAATATATCATGAAACGAAAAATGGTGACGCTCAAATTCACCAGACCGACGCTTTCAAATTCCAAATTGTGACACATTCGTTAGCAGCAATGCCCATCAAAATAGTGACACAATCATACTCACTAGTCTTGTTGCAGAGCAACACCCATTTTCACCAAAGAGGCGCCCAAATCACAAATTGTGACGCTATCGTGTTCAGCGATGCTCAACCAAGGTAAGAAACTTTATGTTAGTTATTTTTACATGTGACTTAGTTTCTTTGGATTATCTAATCACTGAGTGGATGTCTAATTGTTTTTTCATTGTTAGACTAATAGAGTTTTGTAGGGTTTAAAGGCATGGAGAAAAATTGAATTTCTCTTCTATCTTAGCATTCTATAATTGTAACAAGTGTTTAACGCTTTGGGGCAGTTATTGTAGACATGTAAATTATCTTGATTAATAATGCATGCTCGATTCTGACCTACTAACACCAGTTCTTCTTTAATCATCCTATTTTCTAAGTATATAATTAAATAATCCTTATTTGATTAAATTCATCGAATTCCTCTTTTAATTGAATAAACTAATCTTAATTTAATTAAATCATCCTATTCTCTCTTTAATTAAATAAATCAATTTTATTTAATTAATCTCCTAAAGTGCCTTTATTTAATTAAATAAATCCAACTATTTAATTAAATCTCTAATGTTCTTTATCTTCTCATTTAATTCAAATAAACCCAAATATTTAAGTTGAATGTCAAAATCAACTAACCTCAATTAAAATTAATCAAATCATGATTAATGCCAATCTAATCCCCCAATTCTCTAGATTTTACAACTTGCACAATAAATTAATTTTTTTGATTTATTATTTCATCTAATTTCATTCAAAAAGGGCATCAAGATGGAATATTCTTCAAATTTGAATTTTGCCTCCCACATGTCTTATCCTCCAGCATGGCATTAACTCCTCTTACATTGTCTCTTACATGTCTCCCACTTGGCATTTAAGACTCTTTCTTCTCCCTCCAACAAGCCAACTTTCAAATTTCAAATTTGAACCTAATAGCATTTATCATGCACAATGACCAAAATGTGCTCAACCTTCCTCCATTGACATGTTGACAAGTGGTATCTTTCCATTGGTTTGTCTTTTTTCCACATCCTTCATGTTTCTCATTCCTCCATCCCTCTTTCCTATAAATGGAGAGCTCTTCTATTGATTTGAGGGACACAACTGGATACACAATCTCAAGCATTTTCATCTTGTTCATCCACATTTCATCCATCATCCAAGAGCTTATCAAGGATTGGGAAAAGGCTACTTTCCACATCAAAGTAGCACCAATCCACTATGAGATAGGGTTTGATTCATGTTATTGTGTGTTTTATTTAGCTTCCTTGCTTCCTGGATTGCATATTTAACATGATTCAGTATTTCATAGAGATGTTTTGGTTTGCTTTGCTTTAAATGATTAACCATGTTAATGTGTGTTAGAGTTTAAGTAATTTTCAGATTTTAGCATCTACAAAATGGCCCTAGAAGGAGGGCTCAGGTTTGTATTTGCTCTGATTTTATGAAACTCCACTCTGATTTCAGTAGTATATGGTAATATAATCGTCTTTCACATCAAAATTACTACTTTTGGTGCTCCTCCTGTCGTATTACTAACATGAAATATTTATTCAAAAAATGTTCCTGACAATAGAGAAGAATAGGACTCTACCTTGCACTCGATGTTATAATTTTCTTATCAAGGCTGCTTGGATTGAAATACCTTGTAAAGGGGAATCCAGGGTTATCATGTGAAAGGTTGGTTTGCTTGAGGGCGGTACGTTTTGTTTGAGTCTCTTTTTTTCTTTCTTTTATGGGAAAAGTAGATAAGTGGGAATATTTATGAATAGAGATCTATAAGGTATCAGAGCTTTGAAAAGTTTAGTAATATGGGTAGAACTGTGATCATGAGCATATTACAATTCGATGTTTGAAAAAGGCTTTCTATTTTGATTTCTTTTATGTGTTGAGTAAATAAAATCATGAGTAGAGTGTAATTCAAATCATTGAAATAACATTTGTCCCTCTACTTTTTTTGTATCATAAGATCCACTCAGTAAAAATACTCATTATTTTCAAGCAGGTGGGCACTGTAGCAGCACAACTTGTGTTTTTTCTTTATTTTTCTCTCTTTAGCTTTTTGGCTCTTCTACAATATGGGATGAAAATGATAAATCTGAACAAATTACTTTTTCTTCTATAAAACATTTCCATTATTCCGTCAGAAATGTGTCTTCTTTGATTTGTCCTTTCCTACAAATTGGGTTATTTAGCCATTCTAGTGATCAGCTATTCAATACCTAACAATAAGATAGATTATTTTTAAACTAGAGATTCAGGGAAGATTGAAACTGGTAATTGCATAACTATGTTTATTGTTATTGCTTTCCTGCAACACTTTGATAACTTCTCTTACCACAATCTATAACATACTGAGCTACACATTTTTTTCAACTCTAAATATGGTGTAGTTTCCTCTCAAATGGATCCTTTAAAACAATGATCTGCAAAACATTATGGTGTATCTCTCCCATCTCCATTTGTTGATATATCCATTTGATGTTGTCAAGCACAGTGAAAAAATCAATTAAATAAATGATTGTGGATGATTTGGTTTTATACCTTCCAATTGCATTTACTCAAAAGTTTCTAAAGACCTTCATCAAATCCATGCTATACATGAGACCGTTTCTTTTAGGGAATCTATCAAGAAGTTTGTGGGCCCTCTCTATGCTTTCTGCATGGGAATGGGTGTCTGTTGTTGCCACGCCATTGCAATCACAAGATTTGCTTCTTTTTCAACTGTGAGTTAAATGCACATCATTCACTCACTTCAAA
Source organism: Sequoia sempervirens (assembly GCA_007258455.2). NCBI lineage: Eukaryota > Viridiplantae > Streptophyta > Pinopsida > Cupressales > Cupressaceae > Sequoia > Sequoia sempervirens. The sequence goes on along the minus strand of VDFB02193867.1, from coordinate 52,435,701 downwards.
GAATTCAAACACTCCCTGAAGACCATTCCAGCGAAGGCATTTCCAAATCCTAGGTCTCCACATTTATCTCTCATGCGTAGATTGCTTGTGTAAGCTTGCGGATATTTCTTGTGGTCCAAGTTGTCTCTTTTTTTTATTCATTAAAATCTTAGAGTTATGCTTCATTCCAATTACATAGTTGGACATGCTACAAAATCCTTTTTGGATTATGTTGTCGGGCATGAAGAATCATACCTTCGACATCGTCCACTAGCATAGGCTGTAGAATACGATTTTACATCTGCCAATTTCATTAGCTTGAAATTTTTTGAGAAAACAAGTCGTTCTCAGCCATCTCCATCGTTGATGCTAACAAATAGAAATTATTGACCAATATTCTGATCATATTGGGTTAACTATGGTGTGTGGTTTTGTGTGCTATTGATGCTGACAAATTATATTTGGTTTTCTCTGGTAAAGCAAATATTTATGATGTAAACTTGTCATTTTGGTTTCTTTCTACCACTGTATATGTGTATTGCAGTAGTATCCCGGCAGGACGGGCATCAATTAGATTTGTAGCTGGTATCTATCATAATTTTGGGTGAGCTTCAGTGCTTGGCAATTAAGTTACCAACCCCTATTAATAGTGACTTAATGAAATGCACTAAATGAAAATGCCTTAAAAACTATGAACGGACAAGTAGAAAGCTTATATTTAATTTTATTAACTGAAATGGACAGCATAAGAGATTGTCTGTAAAGTTATTTTTTTATAAGTTTGGCATGTATGGCGTATTAGACATGGCATGTCGGAGTTTCTTTGGCCTTTTCTCTCAACTTTTGTGCTATTTTGTCTAAAACATTTTAGCGATAATCACTTCATAAAGCTTTCTTTGAGATTGAACATTCAAAAACATAATCTATCTAAAGCGTGCATGTTCAAATATTGTGTGTACCATATTCATTTCATTGGTATTAATGTGAGCCCAAGTCAAAGATTTTTTTTCCATGCAATTAATACATATTAAATCAAATCCTATGAGAGATGCTATAGACTTTGAGCTGGAAGCTACCGCAATCACTTTACTTATTTTCATCATTACTACTTGCACAAAATTTGAGCTAGGAAACAAATTTACCTCTTGATTCAGTGTAGATTGTTTCTTATTTTTTTTATCTCTTTTCTATGGTTTATGTTTGGAAAGATTAAGCAAATGGCTATTTCAAATGTGGTACTCAGACTTCTCCAAAATCGTATTGATTGTTCTTTGTTCATTACATATCAATTAATACATCTGCTTGTATTGAACATTAAATATCTTTGTTGCCCGACTAATTTACTCTTGCTTTTATTGTGCAAATCTTTAGCTAGGCGTGACATCTTTCTTGAGAAAATAATTGAAAATCAAAAACTAAAGATTGCAGGAATCTTCTTGAGTGACATTGCTTATTTATGACTTTCTGTAGGCTGAATGAATGAGATTCCAAATCTTACTTAGATCGCATCAAATCTTTACCTATCTACATTAAACTTTTTGATTTTAGCAGGGGAGGCTTTGAGATTTGTTGGAAAACTATCTATTTTTTATTAAGATTTGTTTTAAAAGTATGTGGAAAGCGAGATTCTTGTTAATGCTTTGTTTATTAGTTCAAAATAATTAGTCTTTTCATTTGAAATTGTTCTATTGTTTGAATATAATGTGTAAAATGATTTTAATTAATAACTTGATCCTCGTATAATTGTCTTTTTTATCTTTCAAGAAGGAAGAAAAAGGGATTTCGTTTGCACAAAGGACATGCAACGTTGAAGCATTGGAAGCAATCTTTGAATAATTTTGGAGTTGAAGAAAATTGAGCATTGAATTCGAAATTGACAAATCATTTTTAAATGCTTAGAGCTTATATTTTCTACTATCCTTTTTTGTTTTACACCAACACACTTCTTTTTGGGCTCTAAAAAGAACACTACAAAAGCTTTTGTTTTTGCTACAAAGGGTTAAAAAGAACATTAGACTCTTACTAAATTTCAATTTGGGTTCTAAAAATTTGACAAACAAATCTCACACTTCAAAGTTGGTGCTTAAAAAGAACTCAATTTTGGCCTTTTGGAATTTAAAATGAACATGTGCATTTGGTGTTTTGTAATATTTTTCACAAAGTAATATCATTTAAAAAGGCTTATGCACTTCTCTCACTCTTCACGGTGATCTTGAGAATCAAAAGTATTTTTGTGATATTAAGTTTTTAAAAAGATTGCCTCCACATTTTTATTTGGGTTTAAAATTGACAAATCTTGCGAGTGTGAGTAGAGTATATCACGCGTGTTCTCTCTTTGTTTCTCAACAAGGATTGATCAAAATACAGATGTGCTTGCTCACTTTTGTTTATCTCTAGAGGGCCTTCCTTGTGGGAAAAATTAATCACCCAAGGGAATGACCCAACCAGGAACACGCTAAATCCAAGTGACTTCCAACTAGTATATAAGTGTGGGTACTTGAGGAAATTTCAAGTATCACGAGGATTGTTCCAACAAGAAGGGAAACAATGGTCTCTTTCTGTATGGATGATCCCCCATGAATGGAATGCCCCTACTAGAATCTTTGTATAGAGGCCAAAATCCTTAATCTATTTGTTGGTGCAAGAGATCGGACCTCTGAAGCCACCCCACTTTTTTGAAATTCCTAGTAGGAATGAGAAGTATGCCATGGAAGTTTCATGGGTACTGATGCTTGGCTAACCCAAGAAGAGAGCACACTGTAAGGGGGAGCATGTGTGGTCAAGCATCTAGTCATCCGCTTTGAATAAGCGCAGCTGGATTTATCCAAGTGGGAACCCAAAAAATATTGTCTTTCATCCATAGGATTGTGCATGAATTTAGGAACAAAACACTTTTCTTGATTCAAAACATTAGAGAAATAAACATTTAACATGAGCGTCAAATTCCAAACCCTTTAGGAGGAGCAAATATCTTTGAAAAAATTCGTGTGCTATTTCTTTCCCTTGGGGTTCTCATCCTTAGCTCGGATTCTAAGAATTTGGATTTCATCTCAATTTTCTCCTACTAAAGTCAAAATTAGGTAACCTTTGCCTTGATTTCCTTGATTTCCACATAATGCACCTTGTGAGATGAGAAGAAGTTAGGACATTGGACATCTAGTTTCAAAAGCTAATCAAGAGTGTGTTTGTGGTAAAAATAAGTCACTAAGCAAAGCTAAGAACAATTGGACCCCACACATGTGCTTGGTATCTTTTTTTCATATTTTTTTCATGCAAATATTGGTCTTTTGGTTTGAACTACTCTTAGAAAAAAGCATGTTCTTCACTATCTTGGTCTTGTAAACAAGGTCCCTGTTAGGTCCATTTATAATCAAATCAAACACTTCATCCATCCCAAACATTTATCCTCCCATCTCACAAACAACTTTAGAGCTTTAGAAACATCATTATCTTGACTTTGGTACATCCTTAAACCAAATCAAAATCATCTATTTAGTTAGGTGTGTGTAGATGAATCCTTCCTCACAGTTAAATTATCACCCTGTTGAACAAGTTCATCCTAAGATAATATCTAACATCTTAGGGTTTACAAGTTCATTGTCCAATCAAAACAATAAAAATTGAATCCTAAAGTCTAGCATTGATCAAAAGTTCCTAAAAATTTCAACACCCATATCATTCACCCCTTTCATCCTTCATCTCATCATTGGTCCTAAATTCCATAGAGGTCAACAAGGTTAAAAAACAAGAAGAACATGGAATATAAACCTAATTCATACATCATTAGTAATCTAAACCAATCAAACTATAAAATCCTTACAATTCCAATTGATTATCAAAACTCACATTTATACAATCCATACATGGGATCATTATCTCCTACAAACCTCAATGGTACAACAAATGTGAGTATGCCCAGTCTAAATTTTGGAACACCTTTCCCTATGATAGATTTAAATCCAAGTCCAAACTTACAAATCTATCAACCAAACAATCAATGCATGAGTATTCAACAAAACAACATTATCCCACCAAATACATACATGCCAAATGTGAATATACCAAGTAAAAGTTTTTCAAACATGAACATTTCAAATCCACACTTGGAAAACTTTGAGATAGATATGTTTTCAAATCATACAAATGTTGTTCAAAGTCCAAACAAGATGTTAATGACTCCATGTATTGATCCAAGTCAAGGAAACACCATACAAAATCAAGGCAATGTGATTCCTAAACACAAAAATGTTCAATTTCAGCCTATCATGCCAAATCTAAGCATCACCACAAGTCAGAACATTTTCCAAAATCAATTTTTCCATGATCCCATGCAAATACCACAAGTATGCATTCCAAATCTGCTTGAACAAAAACCAAATCAACTATATCAAGGGTGTCAAGATCAAATTTTACGAGATAAAATTGCTTCACTTGCCAAAATAATTGACTCATTTTTCCAAAACACATCTTCACTCCAAAATCAATACACTCTTCCATTGGTTGAACCATGTCATCAAAGCATTGAGTTGTGTCCACAACCACATCAAGAACAATATCTCCAATGTCTAGAAGTTGGATATCAAGATCAACAACAAACCCAACCTCCACATCTCCAAGATCAATCATCACAAGGTCAATTTAAAGTACAAATCTCACAAGGTAACAAACGATAATACACACTGCTTGGGGGACCCATCAAATTGATCATGCAACAATTGGTACAAGAAAATATCATCAAAATCCTCGTCTATGACAACTATCAAGAGCCCCTAGTGAAACCACCATGGTACAATGAGAATCACCTTTGTGATTTTCAAAAAATAAAGGGACACACAACATCAGATTGTATTCAACTAAAAAAATTCATCCAAGACCTGATTGATCAAAAAATAATAACTATTAGGGACAATAATCAAAATTCAACCACTAGTGATAGCATTGAAAATATCTCCACCATAATTGTTGAAAGCAATGATCAAGATTTATCCATCAATGAGCACCTTGTAGATGTTTCTACCCCATCCAATGATCAAATCAACATGCATCAAGAGTCACTTTTTGGTCGTGATCAAAAACCCTCAACAATATTCGGAAATGATCTATTTCAAGGAGTGTTAGAATTATTTGATCCTATTGACATTATCCACAACCCATCGAACAATGATCACATTGGAAATACCTCTACCTCATCCAATGAGTTTGAGGACATATCTCAAGAATTTATTCCAAAGCATGATCAACATCTTTCACCAAAGTCTAGCAATGGTCCTTCCCAAGACATATTGACATCCTTTGACCTCATGGTTATAGATACTAAAGGAATCCTCAACTCAACATTTGATCTTAGTCCACTCAAAAATCAAGAGGATATTGAGCCACTTCCCATGCCTAATGAAGATATCCAAGAATCCTTTATAAGAAATCCATCCTTTGAAATTAACAAATGTCAAGAACTTGATCCAAAGCATGTCAAAAGCAATTCCCAAATCATTCAAGATCAATAATTTGTATCTCCAAGCTACTACAATGGTCTAATGGATGCTCTCTTATCTATACAAGATGATCATATCCACATAACACATACTCCTCCATCTACCCATGAGATTCTTTATGTGGATGGACACGTAGATGATCTTCATTCAGAATAGGATTCCTTTACTCCTAATATTATTACACAAAAAGAGAACGTTATTGATTCCTACAATCAAATAGAGTTTTCAACATCAGGATCAGATATATCCCAAATTCAGACTGAGGACATCATGTATGAAGATATCCAACATTATCCACTCAAAGAAATAGGTCAGGTAGAATAGGATATTTCAGAGTTAGCAGAGCATCAAATTGAAATCATGTCATTTGTAGTGGTCATTTATCAAAGAATTCTTACTAAACAAGACCCCTAAAAATAGGTAGAACCAAGGAAAAAGTGCTACTACCACCATACTAGGGGCAACTTTGTCTCAAGCAAACATCAACATAGGGAGCACAGAGAATCCTTATGATGAAATCAATGCCAATACTATAACCAGCCATGTCATGAATCTTCATCCACCCATCACCCCATCCACAAATTGGAACCAAAATCAAAATAAGGATGTAAATCAAAGAAAGAATAACCTCATCAAAGGAAAAGAAGTAGTGAAGCATGAAGGACAAATCAAATACACATGGATACCAAAGAATACAAAGAAATATTATCCCTATCAAACTCCATTAGTCAAAGAAACTATGGGGGAAAAGAAAAAAGGGAAAAGTATCCATCAAAGAAGTCCACAAAGGAAAAATAAGGCTTCTCAAGCAATGTACAAAGTGTATAAAGCAGTTGGTCCTAATTGCATGCACACTTTCGTATCCACCCATCATTGCTCATCTTCCCAAGTTTGGAGAGTCAAAGGTTCCAAACTGTCAACCAATCCATCTTTTATTCCTAAACACACTCCATCCATGCCTCCACACATGATATCCAATTCTCACATTGACCATGTATTGGAAGCCACCCTTCATCATAAGGATTCAGAAGGCACTTTATCATGATGTGCGCACAAAGATAAAGTTAACTCTGATATCAACAATGTAGATCAGGAATCTCAAAATTTGCAAATTCAAGTGCACATATCTTTGAAAAGTAGCTTCTTCAAGCAGGATATCAATGCCACATTATGACAGAAGCATCTACACCAACACCACCAAGTGGTTCAACATGAGCTTAAAATCTTTCAAAAAATATATATATATGAAAATCCAAAAAAAAATCAAAAACGGATTGAAAATATTAAAGAAAAAAATCATCCTTTAGTGAAAACCACTATGGTGGTGCTTTGTACAGGTACCATGATGAAAAATTGGCAAACAGGCATCATGTGTAGAATCAAGCATCTGCATGCACCAGTTCAGGTGAAAGCATCTCATCTCATCCATAACAAATCCAGCAGTCCATCCATCTCATCCATAATAAATCCATTCATCCATGAACCATTTATCCAACCCATCTACATCCATCTTCCACATTATCTTGATCTTGATGAAGTTTGGTGTACACTTTACACTTGCTTATGGTAAACATCTTGACATGGGTCATTTTCATTGTTCCTATCCTACCTATTATTATATGAGCCATGAAGCATTATCCAAATGAACATCCTTTGTTCGAACACCTTATCTTATCGCAAGATAATCCATATCCATCCAAGCATCCTCCCATGGCATTTCATGCATTGCTAGACACTGGGGGCAAATATTTAAATCTCACTTTGAGAATAAATCTTGATCTATATCCTCCAACTTATGTGGTGATATGAACATTGGAAAATGTGAAATAAAATTGGTCAAAGTATTTGTGATCGAAATCCAAATCACTAGCCCATGACACATTTTGATGAGAAGGAATTCCTTATCAAGCTTCATCTTTCATTGAACATCGATCCAAACAATCAATATCGGTTGCATCTAATGTGTGTTTCAACATCACATCAAATCATCCAAAACCAGTTTTGTTCCAAGATCAAGCTTCAAAATCCTAATCAATCAAATCCAATCAATCCATCATCTTGGGATATCCTTCCTGATCATTGTGTTCACTACAACAAACCCTGTGATTTGCTCCATTTTTTGCTTTGTTTTTTGCTTCCACCCACTATTTTAATGTATTTTTTGCCAATTTTTTGAAAACGTTGGTGCTATTTATCAAGATGGCACTTTTTTTGGTGTTTATTTGCACCAATCAGGACAAGTCGGCACTAATTAAGGTGCTAATTTGCACTGAAATTAGTGTCACAGTTAGCGCTGATATTAGCTCTAAGTGTGGCACCGTTGTTAGCACCGCCTTTGGCTCCAATTTTAGCTTCAATTTTAGCACCACTTATAGCTCTAGCTTTAGCTTTGAGTTTAGCTTCGGGTGTAGCGCCAGTTTGGACACCCCTATGTCGAAGAGACTTATTTATATGTCTCATCGATAATGTAAAATAGTGAAATGTCAACAAGATATGGGCCTATTGAGGAGAGAATCAGTTACGTCACATCGACAAGGTATATCTACAAGTGCTTAGTGAAACACAACTCTTGGATATAATGAAGTAATGTCGATGAGACATTGAGATATTAGTAAGACAAATAATATTGTCTCATCGATAGTCTTCAAGTAATGATCAAAAGCATACATCGCTATACCATTGGGAAGGTGAGAAACATATGTAGTAGAGTGGTATACACCACAACACCATGACAGGAAGCCTTGAGCAAGGTGGCGGTGCAGTAAACAATAGAAGAGAAGGGAAAAACCCCGCCATACAGTAGTGGGTATAATAAGAGACGACAGTAGTACGGTAATCATGGCATCATTACAATTTACAACACTAAATGCAGAAAATCATGTCAGTCACAATCCATTTGAATAAATCATTTAAGCAATCAAGAATATATCCCTCCAAAATACTGTAAAACTCTAATAAACATACTCTAAAAAAAAATTCAAAATCTTCTTTTCAGGCATAGCCCGCAAAAATGGAGTTTTCATTTTAATAAACTTACAATTTAAAACCTTTGTTGAAACCTTATTTTCATGCATAGCCCACCAAAATGGAGAAGTGTTTCAGTAAAGAATGACAGAGAATGGTAAGGAGATGTGTGTGATAGGAGGCATAGGATTCATTGTTTTTTATCTCATTCTTGCTCTAATCAACAAGGGTTACAATGTTCGTGCTACTGTTTGTAATCTAGGTATTTAATTGAAGTATCAATGTGTCCTATATAGGGTTTGGAATGACTTCTTTTAATTTAAAAAAATAAATCAAATGCTTTTGAAGTATCAATGTGTCCTATAAAGGGTTTAGAATAATTTCTTTTAATTTAAAAAAATAAATAAATGATGTATTTTCCTGTGATTAGATAATGTGGAGATCTCCTAAATCTACCCTAGCACACTATCCTCTTTTGCACTATGTTCATTACCCCAGCTGCTAGGGTTTTGCATTTGAATGTATTTAATATCTTCATGATAGTGGCTTTTAAATAGATCTCAGTCTTTGGTTTAATCTTTATCATGTAACCCTTGAGTTCCATAATTCACCTTCAATCTCTTCTAAGAACAATGTCTTAAGCTAGACTACATAGTATGTTGGAAATATGTGCCTCAATCCCACAGGCTGAAATCTCTAAGAGAGCCAAGTCGGTGTGACATGCTTTGTGTCTGGCCGACTAGCAGTTGAAACCTTGGTGAACATTTCTGGTCGTTGTGACCTTGCTTCAATCATGCCAAATGTATCTATCGTTGTGACATTATGATCGTTGTGACAATTTATATCTCACTCTGTTCATGTTGATCTCTTGCCGATGGGTCAGTGTCAAGTGGTGGTCGGGAAGACTCATGGTGATTGGAGTCTTTGGGGTAACATGGAGGCTTCGCTATGAACTCTTAGCGATGAAGGAAAGTCTCACCGATAGTATACACTCAGAGTAACATATGGTGGCTCGATATGAAGTCTTAATGATGTGAGATGTCTCGCCAACAACTTTATCTTGGAGGCATCGGGGTAACACTAAGGGTTCGCTAAGAACTCTTAGCGATGGAGAGAAGTCTTGCCAACTGTTGTTTAGTGCTCGGTATGACTTAAGACCTTGGAGTAATGTCTCAGCGATAGCAATAAGTCTTGGTGATAGATGAGCACTTCAGAGTAACTTTTGAACCTCGGTATGATCTCCTAGTGAAAGTGATAAGTCTTTCTGATCATTGAACATTTTGATATAACATAAAGGCTCGGTATGATCTCTCAGTGAAAGCGATAGGTCTTAGCGATAGCGATACAAGTGATGATCATTGGTATGAGGTCTTGGCGACATGGCGAAGTCTTAGCGATAGCTCTCTGGACTTGGTGTAACATCTTTCCGATAGTATGGACTCTTGGCGATATTGAATGATGACTTCGTGGCATCGGGGAGACACGGTTAGTGTCTCACTAACATGCCAACACAAGGTGAATTCCTTTGACCGAGTGAAGACTATCCTATGTGACTTGTATTCAACCAATCAGAGAAGCCGAATGGGAACCACTAGCAGTTGAACTGTTACGGTCGTTACTAAGAGGAAGGTCAACAAACCATGGGCGTCATGGATATACTCAGGAACTGCAGATTGTGATCAGTTCGATGGTTGCATGAACAATTGGATGTATAGTTCGATGAATGATTAGAGTGAATTGAATTTTGAGTGTATTGTAACTTGAATGTTCTGTAGCAAGGTTGATCATTGTGAAAGTTGTAATTTAACATCAAAGAGTCAAGCCCGTACTCTGTATGTAATTTCATTACTGTAATACAAAGTGGTTTTTCTTAGTGTGGTGGGTTTTTCTCCTGTAAGGTTTTTCCCATGTATATCTGGCGTTCATATGTGTATATCTAATTCTTTGTTTCTATTATCTCTTTCAAGTGCATCTTATTTGGACTGTAATTGTAAAATTTTAAAGGTATCTCTGCATTCTTCCCTGAGGTTTTGACGTTAGGAGAGTTGCTTCCGCACTTAGATTTCCTTACATAGTATGCATATAAAGAAATTCCTTCATACCTGCCATTGTTCCAAACCACCACTCAATTCCTTGCTTAAAACTTTGCCTCCATAAGCACAATAGCATGTTTTAAAATCATGGTTGCCAATGATTGACCATTAAGATCACTACCTTCATCAAGATACAATGTGATTTTTTTCTTCAAACTTAAGGCATTATGCAAGATAACATTGTGAATTGTTTGTTGTGTAAAATTTGATTTTCTTGCACATTTATTGCTTTGTTAACTGCCTTTAACACTGGATATTGCACCATCAGCTATAATCTCAAACAACTCACTCATTGTCACTTGAAGATTCCTTTCATGAGCATCCTTGTATAAAATCAAACTATGCCCTATAGACTGCCTACTTACTAATATAGGGGACTCATTGTTACATGGTATTTTGAGTTTTATTTACAAGGGTTAATATGTGGCATTTTTATGTGCAGGAAGAATAGATTGTGATGCAATGTTCCGGTATGGATGGTTCAAGAAAAATTGGATTGCTATCGGTGTCATAACCAGGTTAGATTATACCTTGAGCTAGTGTGAAACACTTCCGAGTGTTTTCGCTCTGAAGCAAAACTTGTGTGTAGGAATTTCCAAATATCCGACAAAGGAAGTTCCTACATTCTAAAGATAAAATCATAAATCTGCTTATCCAGTTTCTGATCCAACCTTACATCTTTAATATCTGATAGAGAAAGTTTGTACATTATAAAGATAAAATCATAAATCTGTTTATCCAGCTTCTAATCTAATTTGAGGTCTTGAATATCGAACAGAGAAAGTTCCTATATTCTAAAGATAAAATCATTAATTTTATTGGTCCAACTGGAGATCCAATTTTAGGTCGTGAAGCTCCAACAAAGAAAATTCCTACATTCTAAAGATAAAATCATAAACTTTTTTGGTCCAATTTGAGGTCCAATTGTAAGGATTTGTCTTTTTAATTATACTTTCTGACATTTGTCTTGATACAAATTGTTACTTTAGAATTATGGTATTTCTTTTCTTCTATTTTTTTCAACCCTCATTTAGGGAAGATCTCTGAAGATGGTTCCTTCAGATGGAGACTATACTTTTCCGCTATAGGTTCCATCTAGAAACACCAGAAGCTCAAGTATTTTCATACTCAAGTACAACAGAGTTTGAGGTTACCTTGTTCTCCTTGATACAAAATGTTGTCCTTCAATCCCTCTTAAGCAACATTCACTATTATGGACTTCATAATTGTACCTTTTATGCATTCGATTTAATTTGTTATGTGGAAACATGTTGTCTTTGTCTTTGCAAGTGATGACTATTGTGTAAGCTTTTAATCTACATGGCTTCCCCTCATGTTCAATTCTTGTGACTGTTATGATGCTTGGGGCTGCTTACTTTTAACCAGACTATTAATGAAAACTATCTTGGAATCCTTGATGATCAATTTTGTCAGAATCATGGCTATGTTGATAGTGGAATGTTCTTATTAATAAGGATAAATATTTATCAATAAGGAGATTTCCCCTTACCAACATACCCCACTATCCTTGCAAAGATTGATCTTTAATGATTCATGGATGGTTTACTTGTGATTATCCTTCTCAAATGAAACAATAGGGCAGCAAGTTGGGCTCATCCCTTGTGGGAGCCACATTTCACCCCACATGTTGTAACCAGATAAACAAAACAACCTAATTTTATCTATACCTGCACAATGAGAAAACATGTTAGATAAAACCGAGCATATGATAGATATGTTTGATAACTTTCTTATTTTCCTAGAAATTTATGGTATGCAAGTTATTTGAATGCACATGATGATCAAGTTATATGTTTATAGATGTATGCACATATTTTGACTAGTGATCCTTCATTGCTCTAACAACATTCTTCTCACTCAAATGTAGGGAGCCTAGGAGTAGCAAGGAAGACATCAACTTGGAGGCTTAGACGAGCAGGAAGACTGAAGATGATGCAAAACAAAGCAACCAGGATTCGTCATTGAGGCAATGACTGGTCCCCTTTCTCTTTATGTGCATTTTTCTCTTTTGTATCTATAAATGTATAGTTTTTTATTATATGCATTCAAATAGTCAGTTCCACGACTTTGTGTGGAACAACATACATTTACATTATCAATAAAGACTACATTTTTTAAAGGATTGTGCAATTTTTCCTATATTATATGCATCTGCATAAGTGTAATCTAGTAATGTAATCTTTCGATTTTGTTTATGCACATGAATGTAATGTAGCAGAAATAAAAATGTACCTTACTCTTCATTTGAAAATCACAAAAGCTCTACCTGATTGAGCTATTAACTTTTGTGTCTTCACGAACATATGTTGATACAAAATCAATGGAAGAAGCATCCAAGTAATCCTAATTTTTTCTGCCAACAATTCATACCAAAGATTGAACAATTTAAGGATATTGCAATAGGTAATTTGTATTGACACAAATAATATTACTGATGCATTTCAAAGTTTAGGCCATAAGAATCATCCTTTTTTAAACATGGATTGTGTTGTAGCCAAAACTTCATCCTAATTATTTTTGCATACTTCCATTTTCACTCATCTCTTACATCCACCATATGTGTAGAATTCCTACCATAATAACTTAAATTTAATAAAATGCCTCACCTGAGCTTCCAAATAAAACCCTTGATCAGAGCATCAAAGTCTATTCCTCCTTTGAAATACTCCTATGATTGCTCATAGCATATCACCAAGACAACACCATGTCGATGAGAGTCCCTCCAAAGTCTCCCTGACATTAGCACAAAGCACAGATCAGAAATATAGATGAGACACTCCTTTGTCGAAGAGACTTATTTATATGTCTCATCGACGATGTAAAATAGTGAATGTCAACAAGATATGGGCATATCAAAGAGAGAATCACTTATGTCACATCGACAAGGTATATCTACAAGTGCTCAGCAAAACACAACTCTTGGATATAATGAAGTAATTGTCGATGAGACAATGGCCTATCGACAAGAGACATTAACTTGCCTCATCGACACCGGAAACCAACATCAGAGGAACATAAGATCTAATGTCGATGAGACATTGAGATATCAGTAAGACAAATAAGATTGTCTCATTAGCAGTCTTCAAGTAATGATAAAAAGCATACACCATTATACCACCGGGAAGGTGAGCAACATATGCAGTAGAGTGGTATACACCAGAAGGGAAGGGAAAAACACCACCATACTGGCATATCGAAGAACCAATGGGAATTTTAATTAAAATTCTCTTCGACAGTTATGAAATGATGATTAGTCTAATTGATGTGAATAATGAAAAATATCGATGAGACTACCACTATTAATGAAGAAATTGATCATAAAGGTGGCATGAGTGCCATTTATGAACCAGGGCTGGATGAAGTGTCCTAAAATTTGATAAATACAGCCTCAAAGAAGTTGAAATCACTGTGAATTGTAATTGAAGGATTTGGAGAACCAAGTTGGATGGCGATAGACAGTTGGAAATTTGTAGCATTTATCTAGTTTTTTCTCAGTAAGTAGATGAAAGCATTGCATGAGTAGGGTTGAGATGGAAAAAACCCCATGCAAACAAAAGAAAAAAGACATAAAAATGAAGCTAGTAAATTGAATCAAGACTTAATTGATCAGTGTCTTAGGTCTGGGCAAAAATCTAGAATAATAGCACAGCTTAACCCATCATGTCTGACATTAGTAGATAAACAAAAAATTATGGGAGATGTATGGACTCCATGTAGGGGTTACGACCTCTTTATTTATCATTATAGGAAGAAATTTTGGCATAGCCTAGTGTCAAACCCTTGGAATTTGAATTTGGGTAAACTTGTAGTACCCAATGTCTTTGTGAACATAGAGTTAATCAAGGTGTTGGAAAATAATTACAATCCAAAAATGAGAGAAATTCATTTTCCTAATGGGTCACAGTTCATGGTCATAAAGCCAGATTATATTTCCATTATTCTTCAACTAAGCACTTCCCTGAAAACAAAATTATAAATCAAAGACTTGTTGGAGGAATACCGCACCATGGACACAAGTTACAAGAGGTGGAAATTTCCTCTACATAGGGTTGAAGGTGTGGGTAACCAAACTATGAGGTTCTCTAGTGAAGATAAGCCCCCATTCTTTGTGGCTTTGTTTGAAGAATACTTTCAATACACTTATTACTCAACTGGTCAAGTACTGGGAATTGATTTTCCTAAGAACATGACAATTGCTCCCATGGTTTTAGCCACAAACATCCAGAGCCATAATTCTCGACCCTGTGTTTATGCAGAGTATTTATCGGAGGCCATCAATAATGCCCTCAATATCATCAAGAATGATAGTGAAGCCATTAATTTCAAGCACTATTCTCTTTTCATGCACATGATATTATACGAAGGGCAGGTGATGGGGATATGAGGTTACGAATTAAGAATAAAAGACTTGGATAATGATGGAAATTCAAGGCCTGTACAAATGTGGACATCTGTGTGGGACAGTAGGTGTGGGAGGTCCCACTACCTATATTTTGAGGAATATATTGTCAAACCACTATACAAGATGCTAGGCCACAAATGTGACTACAACCTCTCCCTAGAGATCTTAAGATTTCTCCGACCAAAAGATATGGGTCATGAAGCAAGGATAAATCACAATTGGGGGGACTGGTACATGTTTGGGGATTGTATTGTTATCAGGGTTTATGGATTTGAAACTACACCTTATTTTTTGCCTAAGACTATGCCAGATAGAGTTGCTTATTTAGAGATCATAAGGCAATTGTCATTTTCAGCTTTCATGCATTTAAAGAGCTATGGGAGGCATAATTTCATGCCTTCCACTTTCTGATTTGGTGATTTCACTATTATCTCTGATTCAAGCTATGACTTGGTTAGTGGTAAACTAGATTATTATGGCTTTCTGGTTGGAAACAAAAGGGAAAATTTTGATCCTGAACACTTCATTTGTGATGCCAAAAAATTTCAGAAATTGAAAGGGTATGAGCATAGTTTCCTTTTAGAAGATGTCATCAGAAATTGTGAAGAAAAACAAAACATGATGAGAATGAATGCCTACAGTAGGGTTATGATGGTTGAGGATTGGAAGGTGAATAATAACCCAGGCTACGTAGGGGCTTTCCCTGAGGTACAAGATCCCATAGAAAGAATTGAACAGTTAATCCTATATGAAGAAGAACTAATAAGAGATGTGCCACTTATGGAATTTGAAAGATGAAGGGGCATCGGTCCTAGGAGGCAAGTAGAAAATATCACACCACTAGATCACTTATCACCTCAACCTACTCCTAAAGTGAGCTTTTCAGTTGGTTCCCCATCCATGGAAGAAGATAACACTAAGGAGGAAGAAGGATTCTCACAGTTTAATGCTCATGTTATACCCTAATATGAGATGCCATTGGAAATAAGTGTGATCACCTTTGAAGCCTTTGATGAGCTATTAGATGACGTGAGGCATCGTGCAAGTCAAGAATTTGTTGCAGATGATACTTTTGTGCAGACCCCTGAATTTAAGTCCTTTATATATGAGTATAAAGGAAGACTAATAAGAGAAAGGTTAAAGGACATTGACCCTAAGAAAGAGGCTTATGCCTTGAAATATTTGCAACATGAAGTTGATAGGGAAATGAGAAACATGACTGCTAAGAGAGGAAGAGCATTATTGCAATAAGTTGGAGTTATGCTCCTTCCTGCATGGGATATTAGTTCAACCAATGTGTTTGACAGCTTTTTGAAGAGAAATAATAAAACTTTGCAAATAACGGATGAAGCAGGTGGCAGGGTCTATACAGGGTTAGGGTACAATCCTAATAATACCACTTTGCAAATTTGGGCTCTTTACCCCCCAGGAAAGAAGCCTTCTCTCATTGACCATGATCAAACTTTTGGACATCTCCTGGTGCAAAGAGTAGGGGAGACAGATCCCTTGGAGACAACTGACTTGAATGTGAATGTATCCAAATTCACCAAAGCCTAGATCCAAAAGCTAGTAAGAGATAACCAGTGGCTGATAGAGTAAAATGACAGGTTGAAACAAGAATTAACCAACTACAAAGATAGGATGCATGCTTCACCAAGGCTTTACTCTCCTTTAATTGAACATGAAAGAAAAGTGTTAGAGGCCATGTCTAAGATTTCTCAATGGAAGCATAAATTTGAAAAGGCTCAAAAGGAACATGATGAACTAAAAATAAAATTGAAGGCTACTACTTTTTAAGTAGCATCAGGGATAATCTGTATGAAATTCAAATATATGTGCCAACATGTAGATGGTGTCTAGCGTGCTCACAGTGGAACATACAAGGCCCTCATGGAGCATGGAAGTCTACTTAAGAGGATGGAGGAAATGGAATCCCATATCAAGGAAAAAGATGGAGATAATAATGCTTTGCTCCAAGAATGTCAGAGCCTCATGAATACACATGAAAACTTCCAGAATATCTTGACACAGGAACTGAGTGACTTCAGCCAGCCACTATGTATGGCCATGCCAAATTTCTTTGAAGAAATAGATTTGAAGGATCAAGAAACTTGGAAAAATGAGATATCAAAATATTTTCCAGGCATCCTTGATGACATCAATGATGAGGATGAGGTACTCGGGAAAACACATAAGCAGCTCGAGAGGATTTTTGGATTGGAGAATGTAATGACAAACACTCTACATAATGCAAACACTTATGCCCAAGAGAAATACATTGATCACATGTCAAAGGTTAATTTGTTCCTTGCACGAGCTATATGAGGAGGTAGTCAGAGTTTGGTTGTTGTGGACACATTAACATGGTGCTTGAGCCTTGAACAAATCTTAGGTGGTCATGGGAACTTGTTGATGATTAGCGGACTGTGGTGCATCCAACAATAAACTCTTTTTAACTTTATATGTTATGTTAATTATGCTTTAGTTAAGAAATGATGTAACTTCTGTGAACGTACCTGAAGCTTGATGCTTCCCGTACAAATAGGGAAACCAAGGTCCAATTTTGATCATCATATCATCATCATTTCAATCCATTAGAATAGATAATAGACCATCTCATCCACTTATTCATATCAAAAGAACTCATGTTATGTATGTTTATATTTTGAGCAATATAATGGAGCAGATACATTATAAATCGTAATCCATTTTCATTGTTCAATTGTTGTGTCGATTTTCATGCTTATTTATTTCTTTGTTGTCTCCAAAGTGGTCTTTTCAAGTTGTTTAAATCTACAAGATTTATCAAGGCACATTTGTTGTTACTATGTGGATGCTTTGATTGGTTTCTAGTTAGGTGTGAATTAAAGTCCTTTCAAATAATTTACTTTAATTGGTTCATATTAAGGATTAAAGTCCTCTTAGATATTGGCACCCTCTTATGGTCTAAAAACCTACTTTTTGAGACCCAACAGATTGCAAATAACTTTGGAAAATTAGAAGTCTATGAAACAGTGTATATATTCTTGTACTTGTAAATATTCTTGTATATATTCTTGTACTTGTATATTCTATGAAACATTCCTTATTTTCTATGAAACAGTGTATATATTCTTGTACTTGTAAATATTCTTTTATTGTTATGTTTATTAAAGAAAACAGAGTTTGAATTAAAAAAATTCACCCTTTTTTGTAAGTATGTGAATTATTGTTTACGGAAAAATCTTACAGTGTTTACAATTTTAGTTTACTAGTTTCAAATATTCATTTGCTATGTATATAAAATTGTATGTGCTCTTTATCTCTAATGACATAAAATAGTAATGTCATCAAAATCAGGGTTTTCAATTTCACTTTTAAGTACAATCATCAAAATTTTATTTTTATTTATTGTCCCAATTAATCTTGATTCCTTTCAACGCAACACAATAGGTTGCATGTTATATTTCAAACATTTTCTTTGCTTTTTTTGTATATGTTATTTTCTCAGTGCATCATTATGTAACAACAATTTCACTTCTGAGATATACAGTAAAAATAAATGAAAGAATATGTTTTCTTTGTCAAGGGAAATGTATGGTGAATACCCTATGTCTTTAAGATAAGTGTGCAAGTGAAATAAGACATAACTGATTGAATCTAATTTTCTACGGTACAATTTTTTTTTATGTGCTTTTTTATTTTTGCATGTGGATTAACCTCATAAAGAGACTACTTATCTTTTCTTAAATGAAGACTTTACATTTCCTATCTACAAAAGGAATTTTCTGCTTGACAACAGGTTGGTGAACTTCATACAAATTAAGATTGGTGTAAAAGGCCATCCCCGAAAATGTTGTTTGGTCTAGAATTATAATAGAAAATTAAAAAACTTGCTAGGAGAATAAAAACAGGTTTTCAATTGTCCAAGTACAACATAATATTACTAAAGCATTTCAAAGTTTAGGCAATAAGAATCATCCTTTTTTCAACATGGATTGCAAATAATTCTGAAAATTTAGAAGTCTTGGTCATTAACATTATTGTCTGCTACAATGTCATCTAGTGTATCATTTTCAATGTTCATATCTTATTTCAAGTATTTAATATTATCATCATCCTCATCCTGACCTACATCATCTTCATCATCATTGAAATTTGACTATAGACCATCTATATTGTTACCAAATGTATTTGGATCATCATTTTGTATACCATCCATATTGTTGTCTTCCATAACACCATCTAACTCTAGATTGTTGTCTTCTTGTGCCTGAACATAACCATCTTCAATAGTATCATGGATGTCAATTTCTTCGATGTTCTCTAATCCCTCTCTCTCATTTTTTTGGCCATCATTGTTTTACTCAGTATCCACTAATGGATCGTCAAATACATGCCTTAATCTTGGATCATAATGTATGACAAATATCCATTTCGGGTCCAAAATATCTTCATAGAAAAATACCTACACATGAATGACATACATATATTAGACGTATGTTATAACAATTTTATTGATTAATAAACACATGTATATATTCACAATAAGCTATGAATTAATAGATTAATGATCACTACCACTTCTTGTTTGAGTTAAAGAAATACCTACTCACAATGAATTGGTATAACATAAGGCTCCTTATCCTCTGGTAGGAACGATGAGGAATCTATAGAAAACAATCCGCTATGGGTATCATGTCTTCGTCTCCTCTCAAATGCTTCATACCATCTACACTTAAACATACAACATTTAAAAGAGCGATAATCCAACTCAATAATTTCTTGTATTTTCCCAACATATTGTAGATTCCCTTCAATTATATTCTTATCTTTTCAGCTTGATTGACTGGATTGCTCGAAGTCAACCATGATGCCACAATCGAAGGATCATCTCTTTACGTCTACACTTTCTACACAATAATGATGACCATATGCCCACATTGTGGATATTTCCTCACATGTGAAAGACCATTTATTTCAGTGAAAAAAAATATAACGACGAATATTAAAATAGTTAATACTATCAAAATTGTAAGGAAACAACATTTTGTAAAATTCCAACTGTACTTTTCTTTCACATCCTCTAGACATGTTGATTTCATCTTCTATTATGTTTGAATTTGTACCTGCATCTTCTATTTGATTTTGAATTTGTTCAGTAACCCATTCTAGTGTGCAGTCTTTGCCCCATTCCCCAAGCAAATGAGTGGGAAGTGGATTATTCCTTGGGGTCGATCTCTTAAACTGTCTCCTTGCTTCTAACACTTCTTCTCTCTTTTTATCATACAAATCAATCCATTTGTTCATAAAGTCCATGTGGTATAGAATGAACTTGTCAAGTATAGAACTTTTGTCTACACCTATTACATGTCAACATGTTCATTTCAAACTCCAAATTTCATGTTGTTAATTTGACAAATAAATTAAAGAGTAAATTAATGATTGCAAGAAAAACAACCACACTACTCGTGAATTTACTTACTAATTTGTACTTCAACACCACTATATTGTGTTTTTTCTCCATCAATAATATTTGATGCTCGTTCTTCATCTCAAGCACGTGGGCCATCTTCAAAATCCTTACCAAGGAATTCACACAAGAAGAAAAATGCTTCATTCAATACATACCCTTCAGCCATGCAACCTTCTGGATGTGCCTTTTTTCAAGCATATCTTTTAAGAGTTTTCATAGACCTCTCAAAGAAAAACATCCACCTCATTGATACAACACCCGCCAATTCAATTTCATTGACTACATGTATAATTAAATGGACTTGTAGGTCCATGAAACTTGTAGGGAGCTCCTTCTCAAATACACTACAATTTTTGCAATTTCTTTCTTCCACTTTGGCACTTCAAATTCATGGATCTCCTTGGAGATCACCCACCTAATATAAGAATAGTAAATTAGTATGAACCTTTAGTCATAAATTAAAATGAAATATAATATCTCTATATCTCTCACACATGAACATTTCATATAACCACATACCTTGTAAATGTTGACAATTGACTTTTGGCATTCCTTAAGTCAACTGTAAGACAAGAATCCCCCTAATTGTCAATGGCATGATATGTTATCAAACACATTTATGAAAAGGTCATTAGTATTTTTTTCTCACACAACAAAATATCAAAATAAATTTAGTGCTTAATCAATGTTACTAGTAAATGTTAAATGTTGATATATAATACCTTCATTAAATTATGAAAATCATGTGTTTTGAATCTTGTGATATGTCCATCAACTGTAAAATATTTAGCCAATGATGACCCATAGCCAGTAGGTGTCCTTATTGAATGGATGACATTTTTTAGTTGGTCTAGCTCTTTTTTTTTCAAAATCATGGAGCTTTTGCATATGTTTTATTTTCCTTGTTTGGCCACAAATTTTTTCTATCAAATTTGGTACACAAAAGAGTAATATCTCTCCTCGAAGACAAGGTGTCCTTATCTTTGCTTGATATGTGTCAAAATATAGAATCTGGGACATTTTTGAAGATGTGTATAGGATCTAATAGGTGAGATATTAATAGATCCTTCCAGTAAGGGAGCTCATAAAATATGGATTTCCTTTTCATTCCTTCTAGCATATTAACTACAACTTGTTTTGGTTCTTCAATTGAATCACCCTGATCAAAGAAATCCTCCCAAGCTTTCAATTCAGCATCTTCATACTTCTTAAGCTAATCACCTGGACCCATAATCATGGGAGGGCCTTTATTTTCAACTTTTCCATCAAATTGATTCTTCAACTGATTTCTAAACCGATGATCTAGTGGTAGAAAAACCCTGTTGTTTGTGTAAATAAATTTATGTAGATCTTTAGAATACCGCCCTTGAAATTGTTCTACACATCTTGGACATGCAAATATCCCCTTTGTTTGAAGCCCTGTAATTCAATAATTAATGTTAATAACATCAAAAAAAAGGTATAAAAATAAGTATGAAAGTTGGGATGAAAATAAATTATGAGTGTAAATACGTAAATATTTTATCTTACCAGAACAAACACCAAGTCCTGGGAAATCATGAATAGTCCAACATAGCACACCAAACAACATGAAGGGCCTGTTTGATGGAGGATGTGATATGTCATACATTCTTATTCCTTTCCATAGCAATTGCATCTCATCAATAAAAGGCGCAAGATAAACATCCATGTTTTTAACTTGATGTTTTCCTGGAACAATGAGAGTTAGCATAAGGTGCTCCTTTCTAACACTCATCCATGGGGGAATATCGTATATGTAGTTAGGGTAAAAATCTTGAATCAGGGTAAATGTATAAACATCAATAATAAAACCCTAACGAGATCAATATAGCACAAACTAGCATGAAAATTAAAATAAGAAAGCAAAGCAAACCAATCTCTAAGCTAGATTTGATTTATCTCCATTGCTCTTCTCCACTTGCATGAGAATGCAAGATTTTGAAGGTTGATTGTTGGATGAATGTTGGTTGCTCAATTCAGCAGCATAACATTGACATGGGGATGATAGATGAATGACAATAGAAAGAAATGGATGAAAGACTCAAGAATGATTTTGACAGCATAAAGATACTTGAAGAATCAACCCCATAATGGCTTATGAGAGGATTGATTTATAGGAGAAGGTTGATATGATTCGACGGCCAAGATTAAAAGTCAATTGTGTGATGTGTATGGCTAGGATTAAAAGTTGATTTTAGTGCTTATGATGCACATTAAGTGGGTTATGACATGAAGCTAATATTAGGATGGGGGGAAATAAGTGGGATTCTTTTATTTAATTGGAGAGAAAAGATGCCTATGACGCACAATAAATGGGGCTAAATATAGGATGTGAGTGGGAATCTCATAATTTAAATAATAAAATTATTTAAATTACGTGTGCATGTGAAGAGTTGTCATGTGACACATGTTGCAATGTGGTAAAAGTGATGGATTAATTCAAATATTTAATTTGAATCATGTGAGATGTGTGAATGGGGGAAATTAATTAAATAAAGAGATTTATTTAATTAATTAGGAATGTGATTAAGGTGGGATTAGGAGTGGGATTATGACAAAATGGCTTATGATGTCCCTAGTAAAGTGTCAACTAAGTCATGGTAAGGACATGGACAAATTTATGTGTCTATAGTATACTATCAATCCGATTGGCCAAACACTATAATTTGAGCTCAAGAAAGAGAATGGGCACACTTCATCAATTGCAAGACCAAACCTAATACTACGGGGTTCATCTTTGAATTTTGTTGGCCATTTTTCCTCTATGTGTTTCATTGCTTTGGAGTAGGCCAGAATTCGCATGAATCCATCTTTACTCCTATTTTTTGCATGTCAGTCCATCAATTGTGCTAGTGAATTGCAACGAAACATTCGTTGAAGTCTAGGTATAATTTGCATGTGACGTAAAACCCTCTTTGGAACTGTAGGACCTTGTACATCTGTACGATATCTCTTCTCTTTGCATACAAGGAATTCTACCTTGTTTTGATATTCATCTCTATATAAAATGCAATCATTTTTACATGAATGAATTTTATTATATTCAATCCCCAACTCAAACAACAATAGATGCGCCTCTATGCAAGTTGATGGCAACACATTCTCTTCAGGGAATATTTTAGTTTTTAGTACCTTGTAAGATTTCCAGAGATTAAATCAATTGAATGTTTGACTTATGATGAACATGTTTAATATGTCAATCTATACTAGGATTGTTTATATACAATATATGGTTTTAAAATCCCCTTAAAGAAATATAAATGAATTTTATGAATGTTTACGATTTATGTACACCAATTGATGATGAAAAGTAAGAAATAGATTTCAACTCACTTCAATAGGGTAGTGAATCCTTTTTCTGACCAACAAAATAGTGACTTGATTTCTAATAATATTAATGTGCATGCCAGTTATGAGGTTCTACTTGCACCCGATTTGAACACGGGTGTCTTCATTGCTTGCTTGATGGAGTCTTTGATGTTGTTATCATCAACATTATGTTGGTGGTAATTACCCCTGCTATCATCATTACTGTCAACCATATCATCGTTATTGTAATCATTGTTTCCATCCCCAAAGAAACCTATAAGAATTTCATTCAATTTGTCTTCATGCACTGCATTTTGACTATCATCATCATCATCATCATTAAGGCTAGGTGGCATGTCATTAGTGTATGCGACTCTCATCGGCTCTTCAATATTTCTCCTCTCTCCCTGGTATGGTTTAAAGGATCATTTGGATCATCCCATCCAAATATTAATAACCTAGTTGTATCTTGGGTATTAGTATGTGGTTCATCAAAATCGTCTACCTATCAACAAACGCAAGCATTATTTAATGTTTGGAAATAATTGGATAAATCATAAATGTATCAATTTCAAAGAAATATAATCAAATATGGCTTTAAAATAAAAATAAAAATTGTATGAACATATATACATCAATTGAATAATGGAACATTGTTTTATAGACTACCTTTTTTATACAATAATTTAAATAAAACACAATTTTGACAACATAGTTTATAAAACATCAGTCCACACTCATTTATTATTCTTTGGTTTTAATCGATTGTAGGAGGAATACTACCGACTGGAATCTCATCATAATGTAATGTTTTTGTAAAATATCTCATTTGAATTTTTTCTTTCCACGACATACAAAACATCCACAAACAACAATTTTCTCAAAGTATTCATCCCATGTACTATAGTCCTGACCTACCTCTTCTTTAGTGCAATAATTTGTTGTGTCTATAGTATCCATTGTCATATCCTCTTCCACCCACTGTCGTCTAGGTGATTTAACAATTTTAGGTCCACATCCACGTATATATCTTCTTCTTTTGCTAGTTAAACTCTCAAACTCTGCATTTCCTCCAATCTCCATTTAAAATAATCAACATGCATTAATTTATGTCAAGATTGGATAATACATTATAAATTTCAATAATACTATGAAAAAATATAGACATATCACAAAATTCCATCAGATCATTTTTTCCTAAGTTAATTCAAAATTTGAGTACCCGATGTCCTGCTTCATCTGTTGTGTCCTCATTTGATACGACACAATTTGTTGCCATGGCCTCATCTTGCCCCTATAATACACAACATAATAAATAATATTTAGTACACCAATTATATCATTTCAAAAAGTATGTTATCCAACACAAAAACTCACTTTAGTCATATATTTGACATATTGATATCTCCTCTATGTTGTAGCATTTGTGAATTCATAAACACTTTCCTCCTTTGGTTAAGGTTGCTTTCTCTTCTTACCTCTATTGTATCTACAGATTTCATTGTCTCGTCTATTTCCACTCACTTTCCTCTTAGAGATTTAGTATTTCTACGTTGTCCACGTCCTCTCTCCATGGCCTCCTCTGTGAATAAAAATGCTACCACAGAAGCTTTCACCGCACTACTACCAAGAAGGAAGAAGCAACTTGTGGGACCATGGTAAAAACTGTTCTACCACACTGAGCTAATGAAGGAGTCGTAGGACAGTAGTGGTCACCACACTACCACACGCCAATGGTAGAAGACTTGCAGGAGTCACCACAACACCACCAAGAACATAAGGAAGACTCGTGTGCTTCCATAGAAGCTTTCACCGCACTACCGCCGAGAAGGATGAAGCACCTTGTAACACCCACCACGAAACCCTAGAGAATGTCACACACATAACAAAAGTGAACAATTTTTTCTTTTTAAAAGTGTAATTAAACAAGTAAACTACACTAACACATAAATTCTCTAAGTTATGTGACGACGCTTACTTACAACACCCATTACTAACAAAATTTACTAAATATAACTTATATTTATTATTCATGAATTAAAGATCATACATCCAATGACATTAAAATACATCACTTAAGCTATAAAGTACAATAATGATTCATTCACACATTGCATTTATTCAATATTACAATTACAATTCTCATTTCCAAATGAGATAGTTTATACAAAAGTGTTACAAATAAAAATTACAAATGTTCTCAAATATAATTGAGGAGTGATACAATTACAAGGTATCCAACTGATACAAGTGAGAACATGAAAGAGTTACAAATCCATTAGTACACACGAGCTCTCCAATCAGGAAGTACCTTCCATGACAACAAGAACTAGGGACCCAACAGTGTAAGGTGCACGTTCCACCCAACCAAATGGTACCTAAAGGACCACCCCCCGTGCTAGGAGATAGTAAAAGAGTTTCCTAGGAAAAACCTACAACCTCTAGACATAGGCTATAACAATACTAAACTACACAAGTACAATACTAACCAAATGATTACAATGCTTCTAGATACAATGATCAACTACACAATACAACAAACTGACTGACGGTTGTCATAGGAGGAGTGTCATCACAAAGTTGCATGGGTTACCCTGGCGAATCTTCCTAGGCTCCAACCCCCATCTTGGGTTACCCTGGTGACCTCTTACGAAACCCGGCCCCACATGCAATCCAATGTGGAATCGATTATCTTTTATAGAGACAAGATAATGATCTTTCCATTCCAAGCCTTCTCGTCTCATCCCAAGTCTATACTAGCCCTTGAGTCCATGAGCAAGGCACTTACAATAAGTTGAGTATTTAAACTACCCTTTTTCCCTAACATATTTATTTAGTTTTCACTAATTAAACTAACTATATATGAGTTACCCTGACACCACTTTGTGTGTCAGCCCCCATGAAGAGCCACTCCCCTATTAACAACCTAAGGAATCAATTCCACTATCATTGGGTTGACTAGGTGCACATAAATCAATTGCAAATACCAACTCAATAACAATATACAACACAACATGTTCATAAAACCAGGTGTCCATACTTAATAAAATACTACGTGCACTACCCAAGTTATTACAAAAGCTAAACCATCACGAGTTACAACCCCATTACAAAAGAAACACATCTGGAAGTCTTACATAAACAAATAACTCAATTTTCCCAACAATGAGAATGAGAGATAACATAACTAAAAGGAAATTTCTAAAAAGCAATTTAGGCAAATTAATAACCTAACTTTAGGATTTCCCAAATCCAATTAATTCAATAACACATTGTTTGCAAATACCCAAAGTAAATACAATTACATTTGAAACATTAAGGAATTCAAAACTAATTGTTTAATTCCATTTTCCTCAATTACACATAATGATAAGACTCAATTTTTTTTTAATAAAACCTTTTTAAATAATTAATCATATACTTGTGCATGCGTGCACAAACTAACAACATATTATTCCCTTAAATAAATATATATATTTTAAACATAAATTTAATTTCTATTTTTATGTTTAAATATATATTAATTTATTTAAATACACATTATCCATAATCTACTAAATAAATATAAAAATACATATATATATACATTTATAAAATTATAAAACATATATATATATAATATTATATATATTATAAATAATATATATATAATATATATTACATATAATATTTATATATAATTTATATTATATAAAAAAAACATTTTAAAACAAATAAAAAACGTAGGGGATGCAAGGCCAAACCCTATTGTGGGTGGTTGCTACGCAGCCTCCCCTTTGGTGGGGTGCATTGTGGTGGGCAACACAACTTCCTGTAAAGGAAATGCCATTGCCTCCACAGTGGCCTCCCCATGGGGGCGGCTATGGGGGTTAGCTCCCCTTGCCCCAAAAAAAATTACCATTAAATTTATTTATTTTTAAAGAATTTCTCCAATTCAACAATTTTGCCATATGCCGAATTTCCACAAAAAATTCAAATCAATTTTTTTAACACGAAAAATTTCCCACAATATAAAGCATACAATAATATATACATATATATATAAATACTTCCAACCAACAGTCCAATTGGACAAAATCTCTTCATTTTTTTTTAACAGTCATTTACAAAGAAAGGAAGATTTCAAAGCACAATTCAGAAATTTCAATTTCTAAATTACAATGGAAGATCTCAAATCTAATTACAGAGATTCACAAAAAAAATTGTCGTTTTCTCTTTCAATTTTCTACTATTAAAGTTTGTTTCCCTACAAAGGATCTAAGGTTTTTCTTGATTTTTCTACAGAGGTTTTCAAAAATTCATAGCAATCCTTTCAAAAATTAAAATCAAAACTTCTAAACAATAAAGCAATAAAAGAACCTATTTTCTGAAGTTTGAAGAAATAAAATCTAAAGTTGAGCTTCCTTGCAAAATCCAATCTTCCAGAACCTCTTCCAAAATCTCCACTTCCAGACCAAAATGTAAAATTACAGAACCAAATCTTCCTCCATTTTAACAATAAAATTTCCCAAAAATATCCTCTTTTTCCATCAAATCCCCCTATTAATTTCCTCAACACTTAGTCAAAATTAAAAAATATCTTTCTCAACCACCATAGTTATTTCCTCTTATGCATTCACAATTTATTTTTGCTTTTAAATAATTTAAAACACAATTTAATTTCCAAATAAATTTAAATCACTTAATCTATGCACTTTACAAAACAACTTTAATTATTTAATTTATTTAATCAACAACTTTAATTTAATTAATTAATTTATCCATTTAATAAGATAAATTTAATCAATAGATTAAATTACCTTACCAATTGAAGAAAATTAAATTAATTAAATTAAATAACAATTTTAATCTAAAATACATAAATTAACATTTACAACCACTTAAACATTAATTTTCACATATAATTTCCACCGATAAAAATTATCAAAACATCAAAGACAACATGACTCGATAACAAACAAGACACAAACTGACGACACACTGTGACTGGGATTGTGGTTTGACAAGGGAACCCTGTTACTATCTTCCAATCAACAATATCATTGGGATATGGACATGCTCAGACCTGTGAAGCTAGGTGGAGACAATGTCCTATACCTGCAATCCTGCAATCAAGATGAATGTCGTACATGGATAAAAATCATAACCGTCACACCATGAAGAGAAATCGTAGAATCACAGGGCGGTCGCAAGCAAGCGATGTAATCATGTCCCCTTCACCAATACAGTCACATCAAGACTGACGAAATTAAAGCATCATTAATCAATAGATGAGCATATCTCAATATTAACAACTATGCTAATCAAAAGCATAACATAAAGCCATAAACATCCATATAGTGTATCATCACATCAAAGTATAGCATCCACATCGCTCTAATGTCAGTGATCATAAAACAGTAACAAGGTATCAAGGTCTATCATAGTAAAGGTACTTTCTAACAACATAAACAAATTGGAACACATAGTAGCAATTGGAGGGGCACTACATCCTCCCCCCCTAGGATAAGGCTTATTCCTGGAAGCCTGTGAACAAATAGGGATAGAGCTCCCTCATCCTGGTCACATCCTCCCAAGTAGTTGAAGTATCATCTCTAGGATCCCACTAGACCCTAACCTGCTCAATATCTCAACCCCTAAGGGTGAGTCTCCTGTGTTGCGTGACGGCCATGGGCTCCAAAGCCAGTTGCTCGTCCTCTACCTGTAAATCATTCTAATCAAGGATGTGAGATATGCCTGGATGATAAGGCCTGAGAACTAAAACATGAAACACATCGTGAATATGCAAGAGACTGGGCGGCAAAGCAAGTCAGTAAGCAACTAGACCAATCTTCTCAAGAATCTCAAATGCCCCAACAAAGCGAGATGTGAGCTTGGAGCCCTTTCCATATCAGATTGGACTCTTTTGCGGATGCACTCACAAAAATACCTGGTCACCTACTGCAAACTGACGATCCACCTGATGTGCATCAACATACTTCTTATGCCTATCATGTGCAACAACCAAATATTCCCTGATCTGAATCACCTATTGCTTCATATCCTGAAGCATATCAGGACCCAAAAGAACTTTGTCCTCTAACTGATCCCAACTCAAAGGAGTCTGACACAGGCGCCCATACAATGCCTGGAAAGGAGGCATACCAATTGAACTCTGATAGTTGTTGTTATAAGAAAACTCCACTAAATGGAGATAGTCCTCCCATCGTGTCTACTAGTCCATCACATACATGTGCAACATATCCTCGAGGATCTGGTTGACCCTCTCGGTTTGTCCATCTGTCTCTGGATGATATGTTGAACTAAAGTTCAACTGTGTCCCCATAGCATGTTGTAATGATGTCCAGAGAGCTAAGGTGAACACAAGATCCCTATCAGAAATTATTCGACGAGGAATACTATGCAACCTCACAATATCTCCAATGAACACTCTAGCAATAGATGAAGCATTATAAGAGGAATGATTATTCCAGAAGTGTGCAACCTTCGTCAACCTATCCACCGTCACCATAATAGCATCTTGTTGTCATGAAGAGTTGGGTAAACTAACAATGAAATCCAATGAGATTATATCCCATTTCCACTCTGGCACCAAATGTGGTGGCAGAAGCCCTGCCGGATGTTGGTGTTTAGCCTTCACTCGCTGACACTCCAAACACCTCGACATAAATTCAATGATATCTCGCTTCATACCTACCCAAAAATAAATTTTTCGCATATTGGCATGCATCTTCTTCACTCTTGGATGAGCTAAATAAGGTGTATGATGTGCCTCTGTCATAACCAAGGTACGAAGATCTCTAGATAATGGGACATAAATGCATCCCATATGCCTCAATAAACCATCTGAATCTAGAGAATAATCTAAGAATCTTCCATTGAGAACCCTTCCTGACTCCATCTCTGATCTCACCTCCTGGTACCAACTGTCTGTAGGAAGTGCTGAAAGAATTTGACTCCTCAAATCCACACCAAGAGTCAACTCAAACAACTCATGTCTCTGCCTACTAAGAGTGTCAACAACTACATTCTCCTTCCCCTGGATGTACTTCACCTTGAAGTCATACTCACAAAGGAATTCCATCCATTGCCTCTGCCTAGCATTAAGATTAGGCTATGTGAAGATGAACTGTAGAATCCGATGGTCATTGTGCAACTCAAATCTATGTCCCAACAAGAAATGTCTCCATCTTGTCAAGGCATGCACTACTGCTACCAACTCAAGATCATGTGGAGGGTAATTCAATTCATGATCCTTAAGTTTGTGTGATTCATATGCAATCACTCAACCATCCTGCATCAAGACTGCTCCTAATCCCTCCAAAGATGCATCAGTACAGACAACAAAATCTCCAGTAGGATCAGGTATCACAAGAATTGGTGCACTAGTCAACTTCTCCTTCAGCATCTGAAATGTTGACTCACACTGTTATGACCAAACGAATCTCTTCCCTTTCCTCTGAAGAGAAGTGATAGGATGTCCTATCCTCGAGAATCCCTCAACAAAACATCTATAGTACCCTGCTAAATCCATGAAACTACATATCTATGCCACATTAGTCGGCGCGGACCAATCAATGATCACTTGAATCTTCGTAGGATCTACTGCAACACCTTCTCCTGTAATCACATGTCCAAGGTACTTGACCTTGGTCTTAAAGAACTCACATTTGGATAGGTTAGTGTACAGCTGATTATCTCTCAAACACTGCAATACCTACCTCAAATTCTCCTCATGTTCCTTTACTGTCCTGGAATAGATCAATATATTCATCAAGGAATACCATTACAAATTTTTCCAGATATGTGTGAAATACTATGTTCATCAATCTTGTGAACATAGATGCCACATTCATTAACCCGAATGGTACCATAGTAAACTCGTAGTGACCATAACGTGTGTGAAATGCCATCTTATGGATATCAACATCAAATATGCATAGCTAATGATACCCTAACTTAAGATCAATCTTTGAAAATATCATAGCACCCTTGATCTAATCAAACAAGTCATCAATCCTAGGTAAGGGATATCGGTTCCTAATTGTCACTTTGTTCAACTAACAATATTCTATGCACAAACAAAGAGAACCATCCTTCTTCACAAAAATTATTGGTGCTCCCCAAGGTGAAACACTAGGGTGGATGAAACCCTTCGCTAACAACTACTCTAGCTACAAGTGGAGCTCCTTAAGCTCCTATGTAGTCATACGGTATAGAGCTTGTGAAATAGGCTCAAAACTAGGTAACAGATCAATCTTGAAATCAATGTCACACTAAGGTGGTATCCCTGGAATATCATCGGGAAATACATCTGCATACTCCTGAAGTATGGGGTGGCTATCAAGAGTAACCTTCTCCTCACTATCACCCAACTCCAAGTCATCTACTATCACTGCAAATAATTGACATCCCTAACGTACACATCTCCTCAGCTGCATAGCCGATATCAACCTCAATGATATGGGTCTCTGAACTCCCACTATCTCAACCTCACTACCAAGTGCATCAATGCATTGAATTGACTTGTGTTGACAGTCAATCATGGCCTTGTGAGCCTCAAGCCAATCCATCCCTAAGACAATGTCATATGACCCCAATGGTATAATACAGAGGTCTAATGTAGTGTGAAAGGATCCAATCTCCAATCTATAATTAGGTACTAGGGATTGAACTAGTACTTTAGCACCAAAGGCCAATTCGACCTACCACTTAACGTCTTTCTTTGCTGCCCTCATTCTACATCGTGCCATGATAGATGATGAAATAAAGGAATCTGATGCTCCAGAATCAAATAAAATGGTTACTCGGTTACCCTGTAACATACCATATGTCTCTACTATTGTGCTCTAATGATCAACCTAGTTGTTATCAACTATATCAAATACTCGATGCCCTCTACCTACATCACCAACTATCAGCTCTAATGTTGTTGGCCTCTGAGTGTACCTTGATGTGCCCTTATTGGGACACTATCACGCTAAGTGACCTTGTTGGCCACATGCAAAACATCTAGTACCTCTGCCAAAACCTCTACCTCCAGGAGGTGCGCTCGACTACTAAAGGCTACCCCTATAGGTAGACTATGAACTTTGTGTCGACTGCTCAAAAGTGTTATGTTTGTTTCACCTCCAGTTCCTGTCACCACCTAACTAATATATGTCACCCTGTCTCTGCTGGAAACTCTTTTGTTTCCCCTATGAATTCTGATATTGCCCACTCTGTGTAGACACCTATTGTTTCCTAGGTGGTCCAACTCCCTGAGTCTGACCACTACGTGCACTAGGTCATATAGCTGAAGAACTACCTATCTATGCTTCAGTGTGACCACCCAATGCCATCATCAGGTTCTCCTCCACCAATTTGGCCTTCTCCACCATTTTCTCCATAGTCTTGGGTTTGAAAACCCGCACATCACCACTGATTCGGGCATTTAAGCCCCTAATGAAATGTTGAACAAGCATTCCCTCATCATCACCGATGCCTGCAAACTGCTTGAGCTCATAAAAATGACACTCATACTGCTCTACATACATAGCCATATGTCACAAGGCATGGAACTCATCTCCATGACGTTGTCGCCAATGATCATAAAGAAATTTGACCCTGAACCACTCTAAGAACAAATCCCAAGATACAGAATTAATATCAATATGGAGCTTTTGCTCCTCCAGCCTCCACCAAGTAGATGAAAAATCTCTCAAGTGCATAATCACACATATAGCTTTGGTCTTTCTACCATAAGGGTGCATAGAAAAACACCGATTCAGATCTATCAACCATGTCTCATCCTCTAATCTGCTACCTAAACCATCAAATGTAGGCAGAAAATCTCTAACCAGGTCTCTCAATATGCATCCATGACTACCTCTAACTATGTTGGAACCTCTCTCTCACCCATAATATCCTAAACTTTATCCTACCTCGAACCCAGACGAGCTAGTGTCTCCTCTAATAAACAATGCAACTAAGTGTCCCCGATCCCTGGTGGACTTGATTCTGATCACTGCCCTCAGGTACATTTTCGGAAGCCTGTTGCTCCTCATGATCTAAGTGATGGGGAACTATGGGAGGTGAATTTTGTTGATTACCTCTGCTACCGCCTACACAGCCACAACCTCTACAGTGACCTCGCCTAGGTGGCATGATCCTGTATAGATACACACCACAACATAAGACAAGGTACGCAAACTTAAATCCTACACAACTAACAGCTTAATGGGTTCAACATTATCCAAAAGCACCCAGTGTTTAAACTTGGGCTCTGATACCATGTGTGGCACCTACCACGAAACCCTAGAGAATGTCACACACATAACAAAAGCGAAAAAAAAAAAATTTAAAGTGTAATTAAACAAATAAAGTAAACTACACTAACACATACATTCTCTAAGGTACATGACGACGCTTACTTACAACACCCATTACTAACAAAAGATACTAAACCTAACTTATATTTATTATTCATGAATTAAATATCATACATTCAATAACATTAAAATACATCACTTAAGCTATAAAGTACAATAATGATTCATTCACATATTGCATTTATTTAATATTACAATTACAATTCTCATTTCCAAATGAGATAGTTTATACAAAAGTGTTACAAATAAAAATTACAAATGTTCTCCTCAAATACAATTTAGGAGTGATACAATTACAAGGTATCCAACTGATACAAGTGAGAACATGAAAGAGTTACAAATCCACTGGTACACATGAGCTCTCCAATCAGGAAGTACCTTCCATCACAAACAAGAACTGGGGACCCAACGGTGTAAGGTGCACATTCCACCCAACCAAATGGTACTCGAAGGACCACCCCCCGTGCTAGGAGACAGTAAAATATTTTTCTAGGAAAAACCTACAACCTCTAGAAACAGGCTATAACAATACTAAACTACACAAGTACAATACTAACCAAATGATTACAATTCTTCTAGATACAATGATCAACTACACAATACAACAAACTGACTGATGGTTGTCATAGGAGGAGTGTCATCACAAAGTTGCATGGGTTACCCTGGCAAATCTTCCTAGGCTCCAATCCCCATCTTGGGTTACCCTTGTGACCTCTTACAAAACCTGGCCCCACATGCAATCCAATGTGGAATCGATTATCTTTTATAGAGACAAGATAATGATCTTTCCATTCCAAACCTTCTCATCTCATCCCAAGTCTATACTAGCCCTTGAGTCCATGAGCAAGGCACTAACAATAATTTGAGTATTTAAACTACCCTTTTTCCCTAACATATTTATTTAGTTTTCACTGATTAAACTAACTCTACATGAGTTACCCTGACACCACTTTGTGTGTCAGCCCCCATGAAGAGCCACTCCCCTATTAACAACCTAAGGAATCAATTCCACTATCATTGGGTTGACTAGGTGCACATAAATCAATTGCAAATACCAACTCAATAACAATATACAACACAACATGTTCATAAAACCAGGTGTCCATACTTAATAAAATACCGCATGCACTACCCAAGTTATTAAAAAAGCTAAACCATCACGAGTTACAACCCCATTACAAAAGAAACACATCTGGAAGTCTTACATAAACAAATAACTCAATTTTCCCAACAACGAGAATGAGAGATAACATAACTAAAAAGCAATTTAGGAAAATTAATAACCTAACTTTAGGATTTCCTAAATCCAATTAATTCAATAACACATTGTTTGTAAATACCCAAAGTAAATACAATTACATTTGAAACATTAAGGAATTCAAAACTAATTGTTTAATTCCAATTTCCTCAATTACACATAATGATAAGACTCAATTTTTTTTTAATAAAACCTTTTTAAATCATTAATCATATACTTGTGTGTGCATGCACAAACTAACAACATATTATTCCCTTAAATAAATAAATATATTTTAAACATAAATTTAATTTCCATTTTTATGTTTAAATATATATTAATTTATTTAAATACACATTATCCATAATCTACTAAATAAATATAAATATACATATATATAAAATTATATATAATATATTATATATTAAAAATAATATATAAAATATATATATACATTTATAAAATTATAAAACATATATATATATATATATATATATATATATTTATATAATATATATTATATATATTATAAATAATATATTTATAATATATATTACATATATATATATATATAATTTATATTATATAAAAAACCATTTTAAAACAAATAAAAAACGCAGGGGATGCAGGGTCAAACCCTGTTGTGGGTGGCTACTATGCAGCCTCCCCTTTGGTGGGGTGTGTTGTGGTGGGCAACGCAGCTGCCTATGAAGGTAGTGACACTGCCTCCACAATGGCCTCTCCATGGGGGCAGTTGTGGGGGTAGCTCCCCAAGCCCCAAAAAAATTTAACATTATTTTTTTAAAAAAAAAAAATTCCATTTCAACAATTTCATCGTACAACGAATTTCCACAAAAATTTGAAATCATTTTTTTTAACAAGAAAAATTTCTCATAATATAAAGCATACAATAATTTATATATACTCTATGTATATATCTATATAAAAATACTTCCAACCAACAGTCCAATTGGACAAAATCTCTTCTTTCTTTTTTTTAACAAAGTAATTTACAAAGAAAGGAAAATTTCAAAGCACAATTCAAAAATTTCAATTTCTAAATTACAATGGAAGATCTCAAATCTAATTACAGAGATTCACAAAAAAATTTGTTGTTTTCTCTTTCAATTTTCTACTGTTAAAATTTGTTTCCCTACAAAGGATCTAAGGTTTTTCTTGATTTTTCTACAGAGATTTTCAAAAATTCACAGTAATCCTTTCAAAATTTAAAATCAAAGCTTCTAAACAATAAAGCAATAAAAGAACCTATTTTCTAAAGTATGAAGAAATAAAATCTAAAGTTGAGCTTCCCTGCAAAATCCAATCTTCCAAAATCTCCACTTCCAAACCAAAATTTAAAATTACAAAGTCAAATCTTCCTCCATTTTAACAACAAAATTTCCCAAAAATATCCTCTTTCTCCATCAAATCCCCCTATTAATTTCCTCAACACTTAGTTAAAATTCAAAAATATCTTTCTCAACCACCATAGTTATTTCCTCTTATGCATTCACAATTTATTTTTGCTTTTAAATAATTTAAAACACAATTTAATTTCCAAATAAATTTAAATCACTTAATATATGCACTTTACAAAACAACTTTAATTATTTAATTTATTTAATTGACAAATTTAATTTAATTAATTACTTTATCCATTTAATAAGATAAATTTAATCAATAGATTAAATTACCTTACCAATTGAATAAAATTAAATTAATTAAATTAAATAACAATTTTAATCTAAAATACATAAATTAACATTTACAACCACTTAAACATTAATTTTCACATATAATTTCCACCGATAATAAATTATCAAAACATCAAAGATGACATGACTTAACAACAAACAAGACACAAACTGATGACACACTATGACTAGGATTGTGGTTTGACAAGGGAACCCCGTTACTATCTCCCAATCAACAATATTGTTGGGATATGGACACACTCATACCTGTAGCCAA
Source organism: Sequoia sempervirens (assembly GCA_007258455.2). NCBI lineage: Eukaryota > Viridiplantae > Streptophyta > Pinopsida > Cupressales > Cupressaceae > Sequoia > Sequoia sempervirens. The sequence goes on along the minus strand of VDFB02193867.1, from coordinate 52,398,387 downwards.
GTGGAGACATTGTCATGTACCTGCAATCCTGCAATCAAGACGAATGTCATACATGGATAAAAATCATAACCGTCACACTGTGAAGAGAAATCGTGGAATCACAAGGCGCTCACAAGCGAGTGATGTAATTTCGTCCCCTTCACCAATACAGTCACATCAAGACTGACGAAATTAAAGCATCATTAATCAGCAGATGAGCATATCTCAATATTAACAACTATGCTAATCAAAATCATAACATAAAACCATAAACATCCATATAGTGTATCATCACATCAAAGTATAGCATCCACATCACTCTAATGTCAGGGATCATAAAACAGTAACAAGGTATCAAGGTCTATCATAGTAAAGGTACTATCTAATAGTATAAACAAATCAAAACACATAGTAGCAACTGGAGGGGCACTACACACCTTGTGAGACCACAGTAAAAACCACTCTACCGCACCGAGCTGATGAAGGAGCCACGGGACAGTAGTGGTCACAAAAACAAGGTAGGAGTTGGAATTATTTCCAACACTTTGGATCCTGTGATACACAACAATGAAAATAGTCACTATACAGTAATGATAGGCATTGAATTAGGCGCACTTGGCACCACCTTAGGCACCCCAAAAAGATTACATTAATGGCCAAAATGTGGTGCTAAAGTTGGCGTTAACTAACACCGACTAAAGCGCCGACTACTGAATCAAAATCAAAAATTTAAAAAATTTCCCACATGAAGGAAAAAATCAAACGACAAAAAAGGGAAAAACGTCGTCTAAAGGAAGAGAGCAAGGCACTACCAACAACTAATGAGAAATTTAATTTAGTTTGTGACACCATAGGTAAGGTTACAATTTTTTTTCTTGGTTGAATTTGTGATTGTTTATTGCTCTTTGTATTGCATTTGAATTTGTGATTGTTTACTGGTTAGTGGCCTAACCTATCCAACCAACCTCTAAATTTTCCCATCATTATAAATTGTAAAACCAATGAGAAACCAACAAAAAAATTTACCCTACCCATTTGAGCTTTGGCTCAAAATATTATAGCACGAAGCCAGGATGCCTCTGTATTCTTTCCCTAACCTGGGTATCAAGGAAATAGTGAACTACTTGGAAAATCTAGGAATTCGGTCAGTCACTACTATGCAACTATTGAAAATAAATGCAGGAACTGCTTGGTCTTGCCCAGTCGCGCCATAGTCACCGATGACATGACAAATTTGTGAAAGATTGCATTATGAAAGATTTTTCATGATAAGGTTATCAACACTAAGCAAACCCACTGAACATATCTTCCCTAGGTTATCAAGACTAAGCAAACCCAGTGAACATATTTTCCCACAAAACAAAACTTTCATACCACAAACTAGAAGAAAACTTTCATACCTGACAGTGTGTACTTCGTTTTCCTCCACAGATTGGATGAAAATAATTTTCCCTAGGTCACCTCAAAATTTCAAGCAATAGAAGGAAGCAAGCATTGTCAATAGACTCTGGCCACAATGAGGTAATTCATTGTCAATTTATAGATTTGTAAATGTTTCCATTGTTTCTTTGAATTTTACTTTTTTAGTTTTTTATTTCTAAATTTAAAAGAAGAAATATAATTTAAATATATATATAGGGACATGAGACTGACAAAGATAAAGAGGAATTGTAGTTTTTAGTTTTTTATTTTTAAATTTAAAAGAAGAAATATAATTTAAATATATACATAGGGACATGAGATTGACAAAGATAAAGAGGAATTGACTTCCATATTGGGGGTAGAGGCAATGAACAAATTGGTTAATGTGGACTGGACAACGCTTGCTAGATACATAGAAAAAAAATCTAGTAATGCCCTCAAACATTGCAAACAAATCAATTGTGTCAAAGGGAATCAATTAATTCCCCAACCAGTCCTGGATCGAACAAAATATCTAGGAGGAAACCAGTGGCAGTAAACTCTAAGAATGTGGAATAGGGAGCAGAGACTTCCAATGTCCCAGCCACTCTTGGGACACAAACTTCTTCCACCGTGCCATGTTATCAATATTGCATTGGTAGCTACAATATGAAGATAGAATACGAGGTGGTTTCAGGGGAAGTCTGAATTATGGATGTTGGGAAAATGTTTGTGAATAGGTTGAAGCAATCATGCCTTCAACAGTTTAAAGACTGCCTACATTTTCCATTCTCACAGATACCCATGCAACTGAAAAAAGTAGTTATCCATGACATGGAGACTGATTTTGGCACAGGTTGGTTTGTAAAGAAGATAAAGCTACAAATATCTCAAAACTGTAAGAGATTTTGATGCAACCAAACAAAGAAGATAAGAAAAATCCTTCCTGAGCTAAAGCAGAAAAGAAGGCCAATTGATGTAAGTGTGAAAGTATGGAAAAAGCTTGTAAAAGAATATGAGAAGTCTGATGCACGGAGGAAGTCTAGTGAGGAGAGTACGTAGGTATTTGAATTTACTCATAAGATTATATCAAATTTATTAAATGATGTTTAAATTTTATTTGTGCATAGTTAAATTGAATTAGTATATGTTTCAAGATGAGGCCTCCAAGGCTAGGCTTGAGAAACTTCGTACCATGCATTGCAGTGGCCAGAAAGTTTTACAGGCCTTGATTTGTACATTTTTAAGTATATTTAATATGTTAAATGATTTTTTTTTCATTGGAAAAAGTAAATAATTGTATATTAATTATTTTAACTATTCCATGTGCCATGTTTTGACAGGATGAGAAATATGGCCGCCATCCAAAGCAATTTGAAAAGAATATGTTACAAAACAAAAGGTGGAACGATTTTGTAATCTGGATGGAGAACGAGGTATCAATAGTTGAGTTTCAATAACTTAGTTGGATATTGTGATGTTAATATGTCAATTTGCATCTCTTTTGTTGAGTTGTTTATTGATGCATAGGATGAATAAATAGAGCTCAAATCTTATGATTACAAGATGACCATTTATGTGCATGAATAAATAGTAGAAGAATGTAGATGAACTCAATTCATCTGACTTTATGCCTCTTGGCATGCATTCCTCTTGAATCTCTAATATCAGGTGCTTGAGACTTCCCTGTAGCTTTTACCTTTCGTTGCCGCATTTCCTCTTCACTGTCAGACTCATCTCCTTTTTCCTTATCTGCATTTCTGGCTTTGGCTTCTAATTCATCCCATGTTTTACCTTCTTCCTCTTCAAAATCTTCTTCTTCTTCTTCGCCCTCGTCTAACTCCACAAGAGATTCGTCTTTTGAACCTTCCTCATCTAATTCAGATTCCTCTTCTACATCAGAGGGTTTGTATCCTTGATCTAACTCTTCTAAATTATCATAATTAGAATCACTAGCTTCCATATTCAAGAATTCCCAACCACCATCTTCAATAAATTTATCTGGATCATCAGTAATAGTCTTCAAAATTGGCCGCCAGTTCAAGTTCATTCTGCTTTCATAATACTTTATATCCATGGAGTTCAGCCATTCCTTGATGCCATCAAGCAAAGATTGAGGAACGGCGTACATGCAGAGTACATCCCACTTGAATTATTTGAAAACAATAGCCATATCAAATTCCTTTTTTCCCAAGTCATACTCTCTTAAGGTTAACAATTCTCAATCTCACTAATAGCGATTACTAAGAAAGGTAATTCCACCAACTCTGCCAAATAGTTTACCATAGGAACAATAAAAGCAGAGGCTTTGAAAGGAACTCCATGAAAACCAAGCTCTCTAAATGGTATATCAAAATCCAGTTCAAAATATTTTAGGTGAGGCTGCTCCCATAGCTCTCTTACTCGCTTGAAAAATCCTTGAAACTCTGACTTCTTAACATTCAAAAGATAAATGGAATGTCCTCAACACCCAGTAGAGCTATCCAAAAAAGCTAACTAAAAACACAAATGTGCTCCTGCACACAATGGCCTAATGGTTGGTTGTCATAGAAGTCAAACTACCAAAGAAACAACACTGATTGAGTTAACATATATGCATCATTTGCATAAACAGTTGAAATGTGTAACAAATGTTAATCAATACATTGAATTTTGAGATGCGTTGAAATAATTAAAAAAAAATGTTTTGGGGAAAATATTAGCAGTGTGGAGGAAGAAAGAATTAACCCTAATAAAAGCATTTTCTATTGTTCTTGATACAACATATGTAATTTTTCCTTGGATGATAGTACTGAATTTCTATATGTTGTACCCCTCAAATTTCCTACATGTTACAAATATAGAATAACAATGCACAACTTTGTATCAAGTCCAAAGGCCAAGGAATTCTAAATAAGGGTAGTCAAACTTGATAAGGATGCAGTCACTATTACACGTATTAACAATCCAGAATAGTCATGTAAAGACAATTGCCTATGAAAACCATAATCAATCAAATTATGCACATTCAAATCTAAGTTTGAAAGCTTGCATTTCATTCCATGCATCTAAGTCCTTATTGAAGATTAAGGGTGTCAACAACAAAGCTAAAATAGCTCTCCTTAAACCATAGTTATTTTTAAAGTGCAGTATTTCTAAATTCAAATCCACTTCTCAGCTAAGGAAAGGAGGTAGGATTGTCAAGTGCTACCTCAAACAAACAAGGTCATAGAAAACATTGAAATAGAAGATCCAATAAGTGAGATGGCATAGCTATAGACCGTAGATAATCAAAATTCTTTCAATTCACAGATGCTTGTGATACAAACAAAAGGTGCTTACACATTGGCTGAATTTATCCTCATCAAAATGACCATAAAGAAATTTCAAATTTGTAAGTAAACTCTAATAGTCAAGAAAAATAGTCATAAAAATTAGAAGTAAACTATGGCAGACATGTAGGTGAACTTAATTCATCTGACTTTATGCCTCTCGGAAGACATCAGGATCTCCCCTCCTAAATTTTGGACCACATCCATTACCTCCACATAAAACTAGACATCCTTGTTCTTCTTGGTTCCCATGCCATGATATAGTTATGCAAATGAAAATGAAGCAAAGTAATCATCTCCTTCTCTGCTAGCTAGAAGAATGCATGCTTAATGTTTTGATACAAGATATCAGCTCTCTCTTCTGCTCTCATGGTTGAATACCAAAATCCATTATGGTGGGCCTCTAGAGTTCCAGTCATCTTTCATCCTTTTCCACCAAATGTTGGCCTGATCCACACATCTACCAACCTAATTTGATTTTTTTTTGAAAGATGAAGTTTCTTCTCTGACAATCAAGAAAAATAGTCATAAAAATTGGAAGTGAACTTTGGCAGACATGTAGGTGAACTTAATTCATCTGACTTTATGCCTCTTGGTAGACATCAGAATCTTCCCTCCTAAAGTTTGGACCACATCCATTACCTCCACATAAAAATGGACATCCTTGGTCTTCTTGGTTCCCACGCCATGATATGGATATGCAAATGAAAATGAAGCAAAGTGATCATCCCCATCTCCACTGGCTAGAAGAATGCATGCTTAATGTTTTGATACATGATATCAGCTCTCTCTTCTGCTCTCATGGTTGAATACGGAAATCATTATGGTGGGCCTCTAGAGTTCCAATCATCTTTCATCCTCTTCCACCAAATGTTGGCCTAATCCACACATTTTCTAGCCTAATTGGCTTTGTTTTTGAAAGTTGAAGTTTCTCCTAAGTCACCAGTGTAGCTCTCTCTGCCTTTTTAGACTCTTTCATTTCTACAGATCATCTCTAGGATTTAATCATTTGTACCACATGGTTGATGTGCTTTGAATCCTTGCATCTAAAGGAAATTTCCTTAACATAAATAATGCTAGGGAATTTCTGTAACGCCCCGTCGTGCGAACCCCAAAGGACAACTAAACAATAATTATAGCACAAATTTTTTTATTTTTTTTAAGATAACATAACATACATGTAATACACATTAAGTCATATCATATATTTCATTTAAGCAGATTCATTAACATATACATCCCTTGGGGTACACGAGGAGTCATTACGAGACTGAGATCCACACAACGACAATAAAGAATAAAATCCAAAGATATAATCCATAGCAAATTAAACATAACAAATATAACACATATATGAAAATCATTGATAAGAAACCATTTGAGTACATAAATACAACATATACATGATTAACTTAACACATTGAATATCAACTGCAAATAGCCACATAAGGTTTAATGTTACATTACAATACAATATTCAAGAAGTACAATGATACAAAAGTGTTTCCAATTTGCACGGAAACCATACAACAAGAATCATGATACAATGAATAGATGAAAACTGGCTCCATGACGGATACAACTCTGGAGTCGCTGCAACCGCATCAATCCGCACCTCTCGATCCTTGACTGGGGACCCAATGGGGTGCTTAGCACGTTCCACCCGACCATGTGAGTCCGAAGACCCACCCCCCGTGCTAGGAGGTAAACAAGAAAGAGACCGCAACCAAGAACATCCAAATAGGGAACCACAAGACTCAACGCCATACAAAAGTATCATAAAACTCAAGAATTACAAGGACATAATCAACAACATCCAAGAGTCATTTAAAATAACTTAAAATCATAAATCTCATCACATAAATCAAAGCAATGACCAGTAACAAGTAACCAAAGGATGATTATGAAATACTTCCAAATCAAACTGAATTAATAAACATAATACAATTCCAAAATGCAATTAAACAATACAGTAACATCATATCACAGTGCTATAAAAATACAAGATCGTAATTCCAATATAAATGAGATCATACAAGACCACAAAATATACTAAAGATGTATTAAAACAATATTCACAACTCAAAATAAATCCATATATCAACAATCTAAACCAACTCCCACGACCTACTTCCAGAGGAACTCAATAAAGTAAAACACATGGGCAACTAGGGGAGAGTGTCATCACATAGCCCACATGGGTTCTCCTGGCCCTTCCTCCAAACTGAGGCGCCGGCCCCCATCTATGGATCTCCTGGCCCTTCCTCCTACTTGAGGCGCCGGCACCATAGGGTAGCTCATGCGGAGCCGAAAACCTCTCATGAGGACGAGGTTACGACCTTGCCAACCACGGCCTTCTCAGCCTTCCATTAGTCTGCGGAAGCACTAATGAAGACGAGGCATCCATTTTTTTTAATCTTATTATGATATTACTACCCAACCCTTCTAAGTTAATTATTAGGTTTTCACTTGATTACCAACTCACTCGTGGGTTCTCCTGTGCTCTTCCCCTTACGCAGGGCGCCAGCCCCCACGAGGAGCCACTCTCCCTAAAGACCCAACAACATAAAAAAAACCAAGAAACCAAGGGTTGTACAATAAGAATATTAGATCACAACTAAGAAACCTGCGAGGCATTACCCATCTCGCTATAAATACATAATCAAAGTCTCAACAAATTCCCGTACAACCCTTTTCAAAAACATGAAACCAAAACACTTGCCACATCAAGGCACATAAAGAGAGAGAACATCAATTATCAAACATCTCAAGCCTCTGGAAGCCAAAAGAATGAAAACCCACAAATAAGGGTAAAATGAAGCAACATGAGAATTTCTCCAATAATTCCAACACAAGGATAAAATTTCCTCAAATATGCGAGTAAATCAGAAAAGCCATAAAAAAGGAAGATTCATCAAGACCCATCCACAGTTCAACAATAGTGTCACCTCAAATAGGGAAAGCAAAAGAAAATCAACCTTTAAACAAAAACACTTAATAAAACCAAAAGCCACCAACTAGGTATTCCACGGGAGACCTAAATTTTCTCCTCACAAGAACCCCTTTATAGTGGTACGCAAATCACCTTCATAAAATCAACAACGTAGCAATGACAACAATAATTGCAAGGCCACAAGAACTATTTTCAATTCAAATATAATGAGTGAATACATTAAAATAAGGTCAACAACTCCATCCAAACCACATAACAACTTTGATACAAAATAAATCAGAAATCCAAGAAGATCAACTTCCACAACTCACCAACAAAATACAAGTTCCCAATTACATTGCAACACAAATTAAATGACAAAGGAACAATATTTATTAACCAATCAATTAACGACCAGAACTAAATAACTTTACAACTTACCCATACCAAAACAATTCATGATAACCATCACAAGTATTCTAAAAGTCTTATCCATAAAGAGAACTTACAAATCAACCATTAAATGAATATAAAGGAACTCAATTTTCAAAAGATTAAAATCCCATTCACCAATAAACTATCCAATTCAAGAAAACCCTAATCAAACACTAATCATACCCATACATTTAAATTTCCTCTTTCACCATACTAACTTAACATTCACTTCCAATATTTAAATTAATTGTGAAAACCATTTAAGACCAATGGTCTATACTTTAAAATGACCATAATAACTATATTCTAAATTCTTAAACCACATATTAAAACTTACTACCTTAAAATCTTAAATCTATCTGAATAAATCTACACACATAAATACCTTTTAAAACCACTACAAATCTATATATTTTAATTCTTTTCGAGGAGGGAAGGTAGAAAGAGAATAGATCTTTTCTAAGAATCCAACAAGTCTACAAGACTCAATTTCAAGAATAAAAATGAAAAGATAACTTATTTAATTTCATAATAAATTCTACTTCTAGAATATTCATACTACAGCGAGAATTAAATAAACCATGCTATCATATATTCGTAAATTGATATTTTCTACTAACTTATCCTCTTAAAGTTGTAATTTAACAAATCAATAATAGGGATTAACAAAAGATTTCTTTCTATTTTATTATTTCCACGATGACTAGATTTTGTTTGATTTTACCCAGAAAAAGAAATAGGATATTTACTGATAAAATTAAATGGTTACAGCAACCAGTTAAATAACTGAAATCTGGATAAATACATTCATAAATATATATACAACTATAATATAATATATATATATATACATATATACATATATATACATATATACATATATATATATATACATATATATATATATATACATATATATATATAAGTAAATTTCGCAATAAATAAAAGAAACATATTTAAAAAGTAAATTTTTGCACAAAAAGATAAAATAGAATTTTGCCCTTATTAAAATTTATATAAATAAAATTGAATGGGCATTTACACCCATACGCCGGCACGGCAATAGACGCCGCCCGGCCGTGGCAGTCTACGGACTGCCACCGCAGTCCGACGGACTGGACAGTCTACGGACTGTCACAGCAGTCCGAAGGACTGCCGTGGTAGCCGTAGGCTGCCGCACCAACCACGGCCGGCTGGGTGGTGGGTACGGCCGAGGCCGAACCACCACCCAGTCTGCATTTTATTTTATTTTATTTTATTCTATTTTATTTTTTTATTTTATTTATTTTTAATAATTTTCAAAACAATTTAAATATTGCGGAAATATAAATCTTAATTAAATTTTTCTTTTACTGCCATCTTTACATTTAAATATATTAATGTGTATACATATATATTTATATATATATATCTGATATATATATATATATACATATATATATTGCATAGAAAATATTTTGAAAACAGAGAATAAATTTCAATTGTACAATTTACTGTTTCAATAAAAACATTAAAACATAGAATATCTTTGTAAAATTTATCTACAAATGGAAATTTATACAACCTCGAATTCACAGATATGAGATTATTCTTTTACTGGTTCACTATTATTTTTAACACAAAACTACAGTAACACTGTTCAATTCCAGAATCCCAACAAAATTTCACTTTAAATCAATAACAGTCCCATCCCAGTAAAGCTTTCCTGATTGAAAAACAGTCCAAAGCATTTCTAAAGATTCGAGAATTTTCTACAAGCATTAAATTTCAATCCAGGAGAAAATTTCATTCACAGCAAGGAATTCTTATTTCATTTGATGCTATAAGAAAATAATTTTAAAAGAAGAAGGAGAACCTGGCGTCCTGCGCCTGTAGATAACTATTGAAGCTTTATCCTTCTTGCTGATCCAATCCTTCCAGCAGCAGCTCCAAGATCCTCCCTCAAACTTAAATCTTAATCCTCACATGAATTCTCAGAACAATAAAAGAAAAGAATGCAATACTACAACAGAAAAATGACTGCCAAAATTTCTCCTAAAATTTGTTGGAAAGAGAATGCCACCCCTTCCCCCAAACCAAAGATAAATAAAATCTCACACAAGAAGCCTCTTCTGATTCCTCTTCCAGAGAATACCAAAAGTCACATTTCAAGAAATAAATCAAAATAATATTTAATCCTTAATTCTTTTTGTTGCCTTTTCAAGCATATGATTAAAATTAAATAAATTTAAATCCTCAAAATTGAACTTTCATTTGAACATATATTCATTATCTCCACAATACATTATTAATTAATTACTTTCACATTAGAATAATTAAAAATAAACCATTTACAAGATTCTAAATAAGTATCCATTAAATTTCTTATTATAATAATTATCTTTTCAAGATTATTTGTTCATAACAATTTTAAATCAATTTATCTAATAATTATCACTTTTACTTTTAACGAATTAGTTTGATTTGATCATTTGTTCTAAATCATTTGATTTAATTTAATTGATTATTATTTTAATTTCTAATTATATTTCAAATAACCTTGCAATTTCACTTATGATCTAATTAATTATTTAGACATGACTACTAACATATTATATTTTCCACACAATCAAATAACACAGTAATCAATGAAGCACACACAGATACTCACACAAAAGTTTAGAACAACCGACACAGAGGGGTATTACAATTTCAATGTTTCCATTGTAGTTGGCATTAAAGTCAATACCTGCAACATAAAAAGTTATCCTTATATAAAAATTCCCTCCATCTTGTTGGCTTGTAAAACTCTTGATGGTGGCTACATGAAATCTGATTTTGATTCCTCTTCTACATCAGATTTTTTATATCCTTGATTTGAATCTTCTGATTTATCAGAATTAGAATCACTAGCTTCCATATTCCAAAATTCCCAATCACCATCTTCAATAAATTTATCTGGATCATTAGTAATAGTCTTCAAAATTGGCTGCTAGTTCAAGTTCATTCTGCTTTCATAATTCTTTATATCCATGGAGTTTAGCCATTCCTTGATGCCATCAAGTGAAGATTGAGGAATGGCGTCAATTTGGAGTACATCCCGCTTGAAGTCTTTGAAAAAAATAGCCATATCAAATTCCTTTTTCCCAAGTCCTACTCTCTCAAGGTTAACAATCTCAATCTCACTAATAGTGATTACTAAGAAAGGTAATTCCACCAACTCTACCAAACAGTTTACCATAGGAACAATAAAAGCAGAGGCTTTGAAAGGAACTCCATGAAAACCAAGCTCTCTAAATGGTATATCAAACTCTAGTTCAAAATATTTTAGATGACGTTGCTCTCATAGCTCTCTTACTCGCTTGACAAATCCTTGAAACTTTGTATTGATTTTATTTTTCCTATCCCTCTCTTGTTGTTCTTCCTCAATTTCATTAGGATCGTACATTGACCTTCTTTCCCCTCCTAAATTTTGGACCACATCCATTACCTCCACATAAAACTGAACATCCTTGGTCTTCTTGGTTCCCACCCCATGATATGGTTATGCAAATGAAAATGAAGAAAAGTAATTATCTCCTTCTCCACTGGCTGCAAGAATGCATGCTTAATGTTTTGATACATGATATCAACTCTCTCTTCTGCTCTCATGGTTGAATACTGAAATCAATTATGGTGGGCCTCCATAGTTCCATTCATCTTTCTTCCTCTTCCACCAAATGTTGGCCTAATCCACAAGTCTGCTAGCCTAATTGGCTTTCTTTTTGAAAGCTAAAGTTTGTCCTGACTCAACAGTATTAGTTGTAACTTTTTTGAAATTTTATTATGGTATGTGCACTTTGATATGATGTAATATGATTATGGTTTCATCTCATATGTTGTAATATTAGATACATAACAGAAAAATAAATTATTGCATTAAATAAATAATAAATTTTCATTTTAAATGTTTTTTTTTGTAGAACGCGGGTCTTCCAGAAGATCAAGATGATCCTCAACATGATATAGATCCAAAAAATATTGGTTCTACCAGTACAGATCACATGGAAGAGGATGATGATGACACAGATATGGAAGACATTGAGGTTGATGACAATGATGATGACGACGATGATGATGATGATGATCAGGATGGTGATGATGATGATGAGACAATTGGTGATAGTAACTAGTGACATTCATGATCATATAAACTAAATCATGGATCATTGCTGATATATCATTATGATGACTCTTTTCATGATTACTATCATATGTATCATTTTCACGGCCTGTTGTACTATATTGTTGAGTTGTATCATATTGACATGTATCATTTTCACTATATCATTTGGACATGTATCATCTTGACTTGTATCAATTTGAGTTACATTATTTATCAATTTTATTTATATCATTTGTACATGCATTATTTTCACTTATGTTGACTGTTGGACATGTATCATTTTGACATGTTTCTTTTGTATTGGCATATTTGACTTTCACTTGTTTTAGTTATATATGATTATGATTTTATCAGTATTGACTTGTCAATTTATATATATTAAAAGTGGTCGATGATTTTTGGAGGGATATTTATTAAGTATGATGATTTTAATTTAGTGTTGAGGATGGATGTTGTCAAATTCAATTAAATTATAGATATTTGACTCACTTGTTTTAATTATAGATGATGATCATGTTACAATAATTATATTGTTATTTAAACATATGAGTTAAATAATTAAATTACCTACTCTATAATCATATGAGTTATTTAAGAGGCATGATAAATTTAACTAATTAAATTGAAATAAAACATTAAATTAATAAATGGAAGCAAAACAAGAAGCATTTTTAGAAGAAAAAAGGAAGCAACAATGGAAGCCAAACTAGAAGCAATCTTGGAAGCAAAATTGGAAGAAAAAAAGGAAGAAAACCTAGAAGAAAAACTCGAAGAAAAACTAGAAGCAAAACTAGAAGCAAAATTGGAAGAAAAACCAGAAGAAAAACCAAAAGCAAAACTGGAAGCAAAACCAAAAGCAAAACTAGAAGCAAAACTGGAAGCAAAACTAGAAGCAAAAATGGAAGCAAACGTGGAAGCAAAACTAGAAGCAAAACTGGAAGCAAAAGTGGAAGGAAAGCTGGAAGCAAAACTGGAAGCAAAACTGGAAGCAAACGTGGAAGCAAAATTGGAAGCAAACTTGGAGGAAAAATTGGAAGCAAAATTGGATGTTAAATTAGAAGCAAAAATGGGAGTAGACAAGGAAGCAAAACCAGAAGCCAAATTGGGCACCAATTTCGGTGCCATTTCCATTGTTACTTCAGGGCACTATTTTAGGTGCTAATGGAGGTGCCATGATTTCTCGGTGCTAAAACCAACTCTAATTTCGACAGAAAATTCAGCACAAAATCCGATGTCGAACTAGTCATGCCTGTTTACACTGAGTTTAACGCTAGCCAAATTGTTCAATTCATGGCTCAAAATACACTAAAATTTGGCTCAAAAGTCAGTGCTAATTTCCTATTGTGTTGTTGTGGTTGCTTGACACTATCTTGGCATTGTTGTGTATCCTTGACAATGTTATCATCATCAATCTTGATCAATCAAATCCAATCAACCCCTCATTATCTTGGGATATCCATCCTAATCCTTGTGTTGCTTAACACTATCCTTGCATTGTTGTGTATCCTCAACAATGTTATCATCATCAATTCATCAATCCAATCAATTAACCTTAGCTTGGTTTTCAACAAAATCCCAAAACAAAGCACTGATATCATCACACATATCCATATCTAAATTGTCAAAATTGTGCAAAAAATCCAAAAAAAAATTCAAAAAACTAGGAAAATCCAAAAAACATCCAAAACCATATCAAAATTCATTAACATTCATAAAAAACCAAAAAAAATATCAAAAACATGCTATCTGAACTACATCATCTCTAAGCTTAAACGTAGGAAAGGCTAATCTTTGATCAGTCCCCAAGACACAAAAACATTTGAAAAACACAAAATCCAAAAACATCCATAAAATCTCATAAAACACAAAAACATCAGAAAATTTGAAAATCAAAACATTTGAAAAATCTCAAAAATACCAAAAACAGCGTCAAAACATTTCAAAAAACATCAAAAACATCCAAATATTTAAAAAAATCCATGTCTCATCTCATTTTCACCCGCAATAAACATCACTCATAATAAATCAATCATCATCCTCAACCTTTGGGGAAACAATCGGAAACAATTCTAACAGTTCAAAAGTGAAAACTCAAATGTCAAGGTCTCAAGTCTAGGTCAGTACGTAAACAATTTGGTCAACTCTTTTTGTCGATAGCCTATCATCCAATCAATCCCAAATCAATCATCTAATATGATCATGTCCTAGGATGCATCCTTCCTACAATGGACATCAACATTAGGCATCACCGTAGTTTAGTCTTGGCTAGCAGTATGAAGAACATTAGCTTGTTTGTTTACTTTATCTTTGTCTTTTGGCTTATCTTATTGCACTCATTACAATGACCTCTTGATGATGTCCAAACAAAGGGATTTAGAGAGAAATGAATGGGGCAATGATCATTATCTTTTTATCTATTGTGCTTGTTGGATATTCTTGTAATATAACTTGGTTATGCGTGCTTTTCTTGGTTTGTAGGGAGGGTGTTTTAGGTGTCTTGTTGACCACATAGGAAGGCTTGTTTTTCTATGTTTTGGTCCAAGATATTTTAAATATCTTAACTACATTCTAAATAAGGTTTTGTATGCTAGGTGTGAACAGGGATACTCCTATCTAATTGTCGAGTCAAAGTCCATCACACTAGGTGCAACTCCATCCTAGTTCTTTATACCTTGATGCATCATGCCTATGTGTGTTATCAAACATAAGGTAAGTAGCCCTTTTAAAGTCCCAATTCCTGATAAGAAAATCATCCATCTCTCATCATCATCTCTAATAAAGTTGGCCTGTTGAATCCTCTTGTCATCATCTCATTTCTTCTTTTTTCTCTCTACGCTAACATCATACCAAGATAGTTAATCATCATCGCCAATGCATCCATCCTGCATCCACAAATCATTAGCATACATAAATCTCATAGTCATAGCATATCACATCATCCATCTCATCCATCTCACATGCATTGCATTATCAATTAAGTTGTTTAGGATAATATAGATTGGTTATTCTAAGCATCCTAAAACCATCTCATTTGTATCATCATAATAACCATCCATTAGTCCGTCTTGAACCTCTTTGTCGTGAGATCGACCCTCAAATTGAATTTTCCGCTTGATCTCTCAAGGGTGCAGTGTACCAGTATACTTCTTTCCGCTATGGCATCCAAAAAAATCATATTTTTTTTGAATTCTGATCTTGACAAGTTTATTCTTTGAACCAACACAACAAGTACATTGCTTCAAAGAGGGGAAAAATGTAAACACGTAAATTATCCTGATTAATAATGCATGCTCGATTCCAACCTACTAAAACCAGTTCTTCTTTAATCATCCTCTTTGCTAAGTATTTAATTAAATAATCCTTATTTGATTAAATTCATCGGATTCCTCTTTTAATTGAATAAACTAATCTTTATTTAATTAAATCATCATAATCTCTCTTTAAATAAATAAATCAATTTTATTTAATTAATCTCCTAAAGTTCTTTCTTTAATTAAATAAATCAATTTTATTTAATTATTCTTCTAAAGTCATCTCTTTAATTAAATAAATCAATTTTATTTAATTAATCTTCTAAAGTGCCTCTATTTAATTAAATAAATCCAAATATTTAATTAAATCTCTAATGTTCTTTATCTTCTCATTTAATTTAAATAAACCCATATATTTAAGTTGAATGTCAAAATCAACTAACCTCCATTAAAATTAATCAAATCATGATTAATACTAATCCAATCCCCCAATTCTCTAGATTTTGCAACTTGCACAATAAATCAATTTATTTGATTTATTATTTCATCTAATTTCATTCGAAAAGGGCATCAAGATGGAATATTCTTCAAATTTGAATTTTTCCTCCCACATGTCTTATCCTCCAACATGGCATTAAATCCTCTTACATTGTCTCTTACATGTCTCCCACTTGGCATTTAAGACTCTTTCTTCTCCCTCCAACAAGCCAACTTTCAAATTTCAAATTTGAACCTAATAGCATTTATCATGCACAATGACCAAAATGTGTTCAACCTTCCTCCATTGACATGTTGACAAGTGGTGTCTTGCCATCGGTTGGTCTTTTGTCCCACATCATTCATGTTTCTCATTCCTCCATCCCTCTTTCCTATAAATGGAGAGCTCTTCTATTGATTTGAGGGACACAACTGGATACACAATCTCAAGCATTTTCATCTTGTTCATCCACATTTCATCCATCATCCAAGAGCTTATCAAAGATTGGAAAAAGGCTACTTTCCACATCAAAGTAGCACCAATCCACTATGAGATAGGGTTTGATTCATGTTATTGTGTGTTTTATTTAGCTTCCTTGTTTCCCTGATTGCATATTTAACATGATTCAGTATTTCATAGAGATGTTTTGGTTTTCTTTGCTTTAAATGATTAGTCATATTAATGTGTGTTAAAGTTTAACTAATTTGCATATTTTAGCATCTACAGTTATAACCCAATTTCATGCTTTTTTACTTTCAATTTTAGGCAACGCACTAGTTTTCAATTGGGTTCAAAATGAACATTCAAAGTTGGATAAAATTAAACCCTCACATCACATCTTTCAATTGGGCTTAAAATTGAACAAGGAAAACTCATCTTTCATTTGGTGCTTAAAATGAACTCATTATTGCTTTGAAGGATAAAATTGACAACTGTTTGATTTTTTTTATGATTTTCAACTTTGCTAGTGAATGTGTATGCAATTCTCTCATGTCATTTGGCAATCTTGAGAAACAGAAACATTCTCTAACACTTTAAAAAATCACCTTCATCTTTCAATTTGGGTTTAAAATTGAACCATGCTAGTGTGAGAAAAGGCATGGCGTGTGTTCTCTCTTTGTGCATTGCAAGCAAAGATAATCGAACTATGGATGTACTTAATCACTATTGTTCACCTTTAGAGGGCTTGCCTTGGTGGGAAAAAGTACTCACCCCAAGGGAATGATCCAAGTGGTAATGAGCATAAGCCAAGCTCTTCCAAACTGCTAAATAAATTTGTGGTTGTGATGAAAATCGTAAACAATGGGAAGCGGTACATGATAGCTCTCCCCCAATATCTTTATGATGCATAAAAACCTTGTTCTAAGGGTTGGGACACCTCTCACAAGGATTTTATCATTGCACCCCATAAACTAGATGCCCTTATTACAAACCTTTGTGTAGAAGCCAAAAATACCTAATATTTGTTGATGTCATGAGGTCAGACCTCTGAAGTTGTCCCACATACTTGTGGTTCTTAGTAGAGATGAGGATTTTGTCATGGGAAATTCATGAGAACTCAAAGCTTGGATGAACCATAGAAGTGAGTTTCGTAGAGGGGAGCCAGTGTGGTCAAGCTTCTAATCATCCACTTTGAATAAGCGCAACTGGAGAAATCCAAATGGGAGTACAAAAAATATAGCCATTTCTATCCTAGGGTTGTAATGATTGTGATTCAATTTAACACTTTCTTGATTTCAAAATGATCCAAAAACTATCTAAATTTCAAACACTTTGGCTTAAATATGGACTTCTTAGGTTAGCCTTGATATTACTGCTTGTCCTAAGGATTTATCCTTAGCGATTTCTAAATATCTTGACATTAATCTCAAACCCATATTTACCCAAAGACAACATAGGAAATTATTGCTTTAACCTCATGATTTTCATGAAATGGACATTGTGAAAGTTATGATGTTTTCGACATAAACATCTAGTTTGGAAACATAATCAAAACAAGTGTTTGTGGTCAAATCAATTCACTTAAACAAAGATAAATTGACAAATAAACCCCACATGACTATTTGGAGATCAATTGCTCCCGTTGAACAACCTGATCTTCAAGGTGTTATAATTCAGCCAAACTTTGAACTCATAAATGGTGAACAAATAGATCTCATTAGCAGTTTGAGAAGCTTCACTTTTGAAAACAAAGAAACAAACACACAGTGGAGAAATGCAACAACCATTCTAGACGAAGAAGAGGAACACGTCGATATTGAGGCTGGAAGGACCCTATTACCCCCACCCACATGGCAATAAATATCTTCCTTTCTTCCATACACTTAAACTATTTCCACATGATCTCACGAAAAATCATGATTCCTAAGGCAAAGTCTACAGGTCCTCATTTTAGACTTAGGAATCTAACTCCAAAAGCTCTTAAGAAACACCTTCAAGCAGTTCACAAAAACATAAACAAATTGGTAGCAAACATTTGTAGACACGCTTCAAGGCATAGTTTGGAATTTTTTGAATTCTTTTGGATTCAAAATCTTGGTATTTTTCATGATACTCAACTCCTCTAAATGATTCATCAAACAATCAATATTTGTAGGGGAAATCACCAGCACTCCACTTCAAACATAGGAATCTTAGGACAAAGTATAGTCAAAAGTGGGCTTCAATATTTTACCACAACTGTTACACTTTGTTGAGAATATTTTATGCATGAGCTTGGAGATCCCAAATAGGTTTGAGCATTCCCATACGTCCTCTTATTTTCTAGGATTTGAAAATTTTAGAGGTCTAGCATCATTCTCACCACCTTGATCTTGTCAAAACAAAAGGTTCACTTTAGGTCAACATTGGGTCAAACAATTCACTCACCCCTTCATCAAACTTCATCCTTCACCTCATCTATCTTTGCACAATTCCAAATACACCAACACTTTGGGACTTAAACATCAAACCAACTTTCTACCTTATCTACTTTTTATGTGAAATGTATCCTTTTCCATGCACTTAGTTGAGATAGTTATCATCTTTGAACCAAGTTATCTTGAAGGTCACAAGTCTACCTTAAATATTTCTAAGCCCAGTAGCATCCTTTTTATCCCAACATCAAAACATCAAACTTAAGTCAAAAGTGTTGTCCCAAAATGCTTGCAAATATCACTTCCCACATCACTCATCTTTTCATCCCCCATTATCATCATTTCTCCCAGAATACTTAGAGTGTTCCTTTTACCTAGGTTTGAGTCAACTAGAGAGTTCAAACATTATAAAAATCAACACAACTCTCCCATATCTAACACAAAATTTATGGTAAATACAAGATCACAACACAAGAGAATCATGGAAAAAACCAAAGTTACACTTACCTCAAGTGATCCAAATCCTTTAGAATTTGATCCTAGAAGTCATGTTACACCATCACAACAACCATCATCTCCTTTAGGACCATATGAGATCAAAGACATCACAAATAACCCATTTGAGCTCACTAGAGAATAACTTTTAGAACATCAATCTTTTGAAAGTGTAGCTCCTATCTTCCTGACATGTGTAGCATAGAGTTTAACACAAGATTTCACAACTCCATCACAAGGGCTAATTCAAACTTACATACCTAGTCTTGCAATCAGCCTTCCTAAAGATTTTGGTCACATCTCACCATTTGAAAATAGTACACTTATGGGTACTCTTGAAACTAATCCTCCACCTCCCACTACCATTTGGAAACCTACCTTTGGTGGTCCTCCCATTCCCAAAGATCCAAAACAGCTACACACTCTGCTTGAACTTCACTATTCCACCACCACTTCAACATTTGAAGGACAACCTTCTTCATCCACACCTATGAGTACCACAAGTATGCCTACCATCATGCATAGTAGTATAGACCAAAAATATCAAAACAACACACTAGGGTATGTCAATACTATATCACAGAATCAACCCTCAACACAAATAGGAACATCTTTATCCAACCCTCCGATGGGTTCATCAATTCCATCTACTATTACCACATCATCCACTATCAATCTATCTCAAAAAAATCCCTTGGTTACAAGTTCTATCAATCCTAGGAGTACCTTGATCACGAATCCTTTGTTCACATATTTTGCACAAAGCAATCCCCAAAACATGGGACAAAGTAATCATTTCAATCAATGGACTCAAGGTCCTATTGTGTCATTTCCATTGTAAAATTTGACATCATCTTTTCCAACAGCTCCCTTTTCTATGACAAATCAATCAAGACCTCAAACATACATTCCTCCACTTCATTCTACCATATTTCAAGGAATGTTAAACCAAGGGAACCCTCCACCTTTCACCAGCAATCCACTATCCACTCAAAACATCAATGTTCCTAATCCTTCATAAATGTCTCAACAACCACCTGATCCCATATTGCAAGCACATACCTTAGCTCTACGTCAAGAACAACAAACTTATCAACAAGTCGTACAACAACAACAAGTACAACAAGCAACCTTAGTAGCTCAACAAGCAGCCTTATCACAACAACAACAACAACAATAGTAGCAGCAAGCGGCCATTGCCCAGCAAGCTCAACAAGTAGCTTTATCAGCACAACAACCCATGCAATAGAAACAAGTACAACAACAACAACATGCCCAACACAAGCCCTAGTGGCACATCAACAACAGTAGGTCCAACAACAAGCCCTAGTGGCGCAACAATAATAGAAAGCTCAATAGTAAGCCTTAGTAGCTCAGTAATACACCCAAAAATAGCAACAAGGTTCCTATTATAAAATCATCAAACCAAATGCATCAGGAACATATTCATCACTTTCACAAAATCTCACCCCTTCATGCACCCTATATAACTCATCTCTCATCCCGCCATATGTTCCTCCACCCAATCTGCAAGATGATTTCACATCACAATTGAAAGCACTCTCACAAGAAATGTAGGACCTTCACATGGGAAAGAAAAAGAAACCTCATACACAACTTATGTCCTTACCCATTTGATTGAAACATAGCAATGATACCATTCCCTCCCAGTTTTGAAATCCCCAAGTTTGAAAAATACAAAGGGAGAGCAAGTCCTATTGACCATATCAAAGAATTTAATGTCATGTGCATGGAAGTGGCTTACCACAATTCATATCTAATGTACCTCTTCCCACAAAGTTTAACAGGTACTGCTATGGATTGGTTTTCTCATTTGTCTCCTAGTATCAAAACTTTTGAAGAAATCAATGACAAATTCATCAATCACTTCTTCAATCTTGACATGGGCATTAGTCTAGAAGAGTTGTACACTCTCAAACAAAATTTAGGAGAAACCTTGCTAATTTCTTACAATGATGGAGACAAAGAGCTAGTAAAAGCAAGTGGCCTCTTCCTGATGAATAACAAGTGGGAATCATTATAGTCAGCCTTGATCCAAATCTATCATTCCACTTGAAAATGCAATGCATCACATCGTATGACGAGCTTGTTCTAAGAGCCCTTAACATTGAAAAACCCTAATCTCACAAGGAAATACTCAAGCTTACAAAGACAACTTTCCTTCAACTAGTTCAAATGAGAAACCTCATGTATGGGCTAAGAACAAAAACGTAACAATCGATGGTGTGGTAGATGCTAAGGTCATACTAAGTGCTCCTAGACCCAATAACAATCAAATTGCTAACATCCAACCAACTATGTAACAAATGGTACCACCTCAGAACAATCAGATCAGTAACACTAACATGCAACAAAGGAAAACTGGTAATAGGAACAACTATCCCAAACGCATCAGAACCCATCGAGATAATCATGAAGAAACTGATAGAGTCAAATATGATAACACTTCCTAACTTTGAAAACTACCAAGAACCACAAGAAAATCCATCCTAGTACAATGAATGTGATCTCTGTGAATTTCATAAAATCAAAGGACATAAAACAACAAACTGCATGAAACTCAAGAACATCATCCAAGATCTCATACATAATGATGCCATATCTGTTGAGGTACCAACTGGGAACTAGGATCTCAAGATATACAAGACCCCTATGCCTAATCAAACAAAGAAAACAACAATGGAAAAGCTAAGGATTACACCAATGTACAACATTCCTATTCCAATGTAGTTGCCTCCAATGATAGCGTTATCACTGTTGTCACCATCAAGGTAGCTAGTATGGAATGTGGAATCACCACACAAAGTGGAAAAATAACCATTCAAGGAGTTGTCCCAGCTCAATCCATGATACATCCTACTTTTCCCACATCTAATCCTAGTAAGTACAATCTTGTAGATCAGCTTAAACAGACCCCTACACATATATCAATCTTAGAACTCTTAAAGCTATCTCTTGCACAAAGGGAAATACTAGAAAAATCCTTGTCTGAGTCATCCATTCTCGAGAACATTGATACCAATCAGTTTCAAGCTATGGTAGGGCATATCACCAACCATCTTCTCACCTTCTCTGAGAAATATTTACCATCACAACCATCTCATAACTATGCTTTACACCTTGAGGTTGTCATTCATATAAACAAGGCCAAAAGAGTCTTGGTAGATGGAGGTGTTGGTTTGAACATTTGTACCCTGAAATTCATCAAGCATTTAGGTTATTCAAAAGATACTATTGAGAAGACAAAATGTACTACTATCAAAGCATATGATGACCAAGAATGGGTATCACAAGGAATCATTGCACTCCCTATCCAGGTGGGACCTCTTATTGTAGAAACTACATGCCAAGTACTTGATCTTGATCTTCCCTATAACATACTACTTGGTCGCCCTTGGATCCATGCTTTGAAATTTGTAGCCTCAACCTATAATTAGTGTGTGAATTTTCCTTTTAAAGGCAGAGAAATCACTATCCATGGATATCCTGAGCCTTTCTTCTATTGCAAAAGACTTGAGGCCAAGTTTTATAAGATCCCACAAATACCCAAAAAATGATGGACCTACAACATCAAGCTCATTTTTTGACCCATCATCCCTAGCCTCTACCTCAGCATCAAATATACCCATTGTGAAAAGAATACCCGATGTCAAAGCAGTGATCCAAGATGATGGTTGTGGAAGCTAAAAAATATTGAAAGAGACTTTTGTCTTTAGAGAGTTACCTATTTCTCCTCAATCTTATGGAAAACCTACATCTAGCACCAAATAACCAAAAACAATCAAGATGGTAGCTACTACATTCACCAAATGGGGAGACCTGAATCAAGAAGATGTCCATGAGCAAGATATCTCTAAACTCCTCTATAAAGAAGAATGACATGTTCTTGTTCTTCCTATGGAAGATGAAAACAAAGGCTTACAACTAATGCAGAGTATGGGATATAACAAGAATGAGAAGCTAGGACATAATGACAATGGTTTACTAGAACCCATCATTCTTGAGAAACGACTAAAAAATCTTGGCTTGGGTTGTAATACTAGCAAGGTCACACTTATTGGCAAAGCTATTGTTGCTAAACAAGTTGAGGCTTCCTCTTGGTCACCTACATCTCGTGATAAAACCTTAGATGACTTTCCCCTTGATGTTGTAGACTTATTTGAGAACAACACCCTATTCATGATATCCATAGAATCCTTTATCTCAAATAACCAACCAACTGAAATACACCTAGTATACTTGCAACTCATTGACATGAACCAACAAGGACCACTAGTTCTAGATTTATTAAAAAATGATGAATCAATCTCATAATTCATGGGACTTTGAGACAACTTATCATAGGAAGATCATAAAGTAGGCTTTGACATAGAGCTCAATACAGGGGAATACTATGGGGAGATGATTGAATCCTTCAATCACAAAATAAATGAAATACAATTAACATGCAAAACCTTGAGTGAAAACCACTTAGTGGAACTCTCTAACCCCAAAATAGTAAAAACAAAGGATGCATCCGACGGTGAAAACCTCTCTGAGGCACCCAAGGATGAAGGATTCAATCTCCCCCTTAGTGCAATACATATAGAGAAGTCAGCGATACTAGTAGAAAATGCTACTCCAGTCAATGTGGTAATAGAAGAAGCACCTAAGATCACTTTCTATGTTGAATCCTTGTTAGACGAAGAACAGAAGAACCTTGCAGCATTCCTTAAAGAGAGAAGAGCCAACTTTGCATGATCGTACACAGATATGCCAGGCCTTGATCCAAAAGTGGTTGTACATTAGTTAGCAGTTTATCTCGATGCCAAGCCAATCAAGTAGAAATTAAGGAAGATGCATCCTCAAATAGCACTCTTGGTTAAACTATAACTACAAAAGCTTCTTGACGTTGGATTTATCTGACCAATAGATTATCCTGAGTAGGTTTCAAACTTGGTACCAGTCTCAAAATCCACTGGGGGCATCAAAATATGAATTGATTTCAGAGATTTGAACAAGGCATGTTGAAAGGATGATTTCCCTCTTCCCAACATCGATCTCATTGTGGATTTAATAGCTGGACATGAAATGTTGTCACTCATGGATGGCTTTTCAGGCTACAATCAAATCATAATTTCTAAAGAGGATCAACATAAAACAACCTTTACTTTTCCATGGGAAACCTAATGTTGGAATGTGATGCCATTTGGGTTAAAGAATGCAGGAGTTACCTATCAAAGAGAAATGACCCTCATCTTTCATGATATGATCCACAAACAGTTGAATATTATGTGGATGATATTTTGGAAAAATAAAAGAAGAGAAATGATCACATACAAGTCCTAGGACCTATCTTTGATAGGCTTGAAGAATACAAGGTACGACTGAATCCAAAAAAGTGTGTGTTCGGAGTCACATCAGGGAAACTTCTTAGCTTTATCATTTCACAAAGAGGGATAGAAATTGATCCAGCAAAGGTAAAATCCATCCTAGACATGGAACCACCATAGACATTGAAAAAAATGAGAGGATTACAAGGAAGGTTGTATTCCATCAGAAGGTTCATAGCTCAGCTATCAGATAAGATTCATCCCTTTTCGCATCTTCTCCATAAAGGGATAACCTACAAATGGGATGAAAAATGTGATAAAGATTTCAAGAAGATCAAGGATTATCTACTAACACCTCCAGTGCTCATGTCGTTGATACCAAACAAGCCACTGATCTTATACATCTCAACAACACCAGCAGCACTAGGAGCTCTTTTAGCACAACATGATGAGAATGGAAAGGAAAGAGACATATACTACATTAGCAGAACCTTGGTAGGCTATGAGATGAACTATTCACCCATTGAGAAAGCATGCCTAGCAGTATTTTTTGCTTCACAAAATTTCAGGCATTACATGTTGTCACACCAAATCAAGCTCATCGCAAGGATTGATCCATTAAAATATATGTTATCCAAAGCAACCCTCACGGAACGAATGACTAAATGGGTAATGATCTTGACATAGTTTGACATAGAGTATGTGGAGTGCAAGGAAATCAAAGGAAAAGTGATCATAGACCAGCTAGTAGAAGCACCCATCTATGATGAAAACCCTTTAATATCTAATTTTTCTGATGAATTAGTGTTCCTTGTTAATCTCACAGGTCAGTGGAAGATGTACTTTGATGGATCGTTTACCCAACATGGATTAGGATCAGGCATTATTTTCATCAACACCCAAGGTGATTTCATCCCAAAGTCTTGCAAGTTATCATTCCCATGTACCAATAACATTGTTGAGTACGAAGCCTTGATCACAAGTCTCAGGATAGTAGTTCAGTGGAAGATACAAGAGATGAAAGTCTATGGAGACTCACAGCTGGTGATCAACCAAGTCAATGATGACTATCAAACTAAAGATGACAAGTCACCCCTTACAAGAAAATGGTGGAGAATCTCAAAAATATTTTCATAGACATAACTTTTGGGTAGATTCCTTACATGAACAATAGAGCAGCAGATGCCATGGCAACAATCGGATCACTACTAGACATGTCGAACAACATCCTCCAATGCGAATTCTAGGTAAAACAATTTCTTGTACCAACTTTTGAAATCCCTAAATCTAAATTTGTGTGTGTCATTGTTGGTCCTGGATCCCCATGGTACCATGATATCTTTACTTACCTTAATAGAGGAACCCTTCCATTGGACATCACCTTGAACCTTGAAAAGACGTTTGTCAAAAAGGCATCCTAATTCGTGATCCTAGGTATACCCTTTACCGTCGAAGCATCAAAGGGACATTACTATCATGTCTTAACCAAGAGGAAGCCTTAACTACTTTAACAGAAGTACACAATGGCATATCTGGGTCACATTCTAGTGGTATGACCTTAGCTAAGAAATTGTTGAGGATGGGGTACTATTGGCCAACCATGGAAAAATAAACTCATCAATATGTGCGGAAATGCATCCAGTGTCAATAGCATGGGGATCTGATTCATGCTCTAGCTCAAGAATCTCAGCCAATGATCACACCATGGCCTTTTTCACAATGGGGACTTGACCTCATAGGAAAAATCACTCCAACCTCATCCAATGGACATAATTTTATCATAACCACCACTGAATACTTTACTAAGTGGGTTGAATCCATTCCTATGACCTACATAACAGGGAAGCAGATAGCCAAATTTATCTTGAACTACCTAATTTTTCATTATGGTGTTCCATAAATCCTCATCTCAGACAATGGAACCCCTTTCAAGAATCAGGATGTGAAAGAGTTTTGCCAAAGATTCAATATCCAACACTAATTCTCTACCATGTACTATCCTCAAGGCAATGGCCAAGTAGAAGCACCGAACAAAACTATTTTGAAAATCCTAAAGAAAATAATTAATGAAGTTGGTCATGACTAGCATCTACAGCTAAATCTCGCTCTTTGGGATTATCGAACCAGCATGCGCACACCTATAGGTGCAACCCCTCTCTCCTTGGTCTATGGATCAGAAGCCATCTTGCCTATTGAGGTTGAGCGCCGATCATTGCGAGTGTCACTAAAGAATCTGATAAATGAGGAAGGGTATAGAGTGTCTCGATTGAATGAGCTAGAATTCCTAGATGAATGTCATCTTGATTCCCTTAATCACTTGCAAGTGTATCAAAACTGACTGAAACAGAGCTATAACAAGATAATCAAATGTCAATCATTCTAGGTATGTGATCTTTCCTTAAAGGAAAATCAGAAGAACCTTCTAGATCAAGATAGCAAAGGAAAGTTTGAGCCTAACTAGTTGGGTTCCTTTGTCATACAACAAGCTACAGATCAGGAGCATACCAACTTTCAACCCCTAAAGGTGAACCCTTGTGAGATCCAATCAATAGCTTGCATCTCAAAAAAAAGTATGCCTAAACATGAAGGGCATAAATTAGAAAATACAAAAAATGATAAAAATCCAAAAAAAATGAGAAAAAGGATTGAAAAAGTAAAGAAAAAAAAAATTCCTCTAGTGAAAACCACTTTGGTGGTGCTTTGGGCAAGTACCTTGGTGAAAACCTGGCAAATAGGCACCTTGCATAAATAAAGCATCTCCATCTATTCTTTGGCTCTTTTGGCCTATCATTCTTTGCATCACCATTCATCCTTCATCTGTGTCCTTATCATGGCTTGTCACTATAAGGTATCATGAACTCTTTAGCACTGCTTGGCATATTCCCAAGGTCAATTTGTCCTACCTTTATCGAAGTAGGCTAAGATATCACACTAGGGGCATTTCGTTATGTGTCACAATTGGGTTCTTGTATATCTTGAGGTCATGGTACATCTTATCAGAAAACACCAAAAACATTCATAAAATCTTATCCAAAAAATCCAAAAACAATTGCAAAATCTTGTATAGCTAAAATCTAAAAATATTCATAAAATTGTAAAGAAAAAATCCAAAACATCCAGAAAACATCAAAAACCCTAAAAAGGTTGAACATCAAAATCCAAAAAATAATGTCTTTGGTTAAACTATGTTGTCTTAGAGCTTGAACATAGGCAAGGCCATCATTGATGTGCCCTTGAGACACCCTAGGTCATTCCTTTAGCAACCCATTGTAATAGTTGTTGTCTCTCGTTTATCCATATCTTTGTCTTGTAAATGTGTCGAGTTGTTAGAAGTACATGGTCTCTACGTGTATAACGTAGGCAAGGCTAATCTTTGATTAGCCCTTGAGGCCCCTAGGATAGGTCTCTTAAGTTACGTTCTTCGTCAAAACTCAGAAATATTCAGAAAATCCAAAAACATCCATAACACTTTGAAAACCCCTAAACATTTGTAAAACTCAGAAAATCCAAAAACATTTAAAATATCTCAAAAATCTCCAAAACATCCAAATATTTAGAAAACACAAAAACATTTGAAAATGGAAATCCAAAAACAATAGAAAACACTCAAAATACCTAAAAAGCCTCAAAACATTCAGAAAACCCTAAACAGCTTCAGAAAATCCAAAAATCCTAAAAATTCGTATAAACATTCAAAAAGACCAAAAACAGCCTCAAAAAAATTTTAAAATACCAAAAACATTCAAATATTCCAAAAAAAACAAAAACCCATCCATCCCATCTCACTTTCACCTACAATAAACTTTCACCCATAATAAACAATAATCACCTTCACCCTTTGGTGAAGCAAGTAGAAAGCAAACATAGCAATTCGTAAAGTGTGAACTTAAAAGTCAAAATCTAAAGTCTAAATCATAGGTAAATGTGTCAGTGAAGTTTATGGTAACGACTCATCATAGCATCATCATCCTAACATCAAACAACCCTCTAATCAACATGTCCTAGGATGTATCCTTCCTACAGTGGACATCAGTATCATAAATCACCGTAGCTAAACTTAAACTAGGCTGGAGCTATAGATAACATTGATTGTTTGTCTTTGATCTTTTCTTGTGATTTATCTTAATGACCCATTCCAAGGACCTCTCGATGATGTCTTAAAAAATTATTTAGGGAGAAATGAATGGGGCATCGATCATTATCTTTCATTTTTTGTGCTTGTGGATACTCTTGTAAAATAATCTTGGTGCATGCTTACTTATTTGTGTGTAGGAAGGTCGTTTGGAATATGTTGTTGACTATTGCGTATGCTTTGGTCCAATATATTCTAAGCTTCTAACTTACATTCCAACAATGTTTCTGTATGTCAAGGTGTGAACAAGAACTATCCTATATGTTTTTCAAGTCAAAGTCCATTACACTAGATACAACGCCATCCTGGTTATCAATACCTTGATGCATCGTATCTATGTGTTATATCAAACAATAAGGAATGACAGAAAATCCCAATCCTAAAGTGTGAGCACCCATCCTCCATTCTCATCCCACATCTTGCATTGTCTCATTGCCATCTCTAATAAAGTCTCAATGGATCAAGGACTTGTTGGATCTTTTGAAGCAATCATCATCATCAAGAGTCATTCGTTATTCTTCTATCTTCTCTCTGCACTAACCTGGTATCATGAAAGTCAACAAAAACATCATCAATGCATCCAAAAACCATTAGCATACATGCATCTCATAAATCATATCATAATCATAAACATCCATTAACATAATCACACATCTCATGATCATTTCACATCATACATTCTGCATAATCATTTGAGTTGTGATGAATAATATATATTTTTTATTCTAAGCATCTTAAATCATTGCATATCATAAGCATTTGCATCCATACATCCATATGCATACATCATCATCATAAAACATGCATAGAAAATACACACAAAAAAATGCATCCACATCATTTGCATCCATAACATTTGCATATCATAATCATTCATCCATATCATATCGTGAAAAGATAATGAAAAAGAATAAAACATTTGCATCTATCCATATCATCATCATCGCATTTCACATAGGCATTAAGTAAAGTGCATCCATACATGAAATAAAGTGAACACATCATAGCATGAATCATCTGTACCTGTATCATATATATCAAAAAATGTGTCATGGTACAAAATCTAGATCAGTGTATTTACATCGATCAAAAAGTACAATATCCACAAGGCTATCAAAAAGGAGCCCTTGAATGAATATCAGTGTAAATAATGGGGAAAAGTCAAAAAAAAATTATACATAGAAAGGCTATCCCTAGTGGTTGCTACCCTCTCTAGCCTGTCACTCAGGCTGATCCTCTACACGGGGATTTGCATCACTGCACTATGAAAAATCTGGTTGTCAAAGAGTTGTTGGAACATCCCTATGGTAGTGTTTCCTATAGTATGCAGCCTTTGTGGCAGCCTCTTTGTACAACTGTGTTGAAATGGTCTGACCATGTGTGGTTTCTACCATAACCTCTATCTGTTGTTGCCTCACCACCTCTTGATCCCTCTCCCTGGTAACAATCTAAACTGTCTACAGTGTCACATCTCTCTCAGCTATCACCACGATCACCTATTGTCGAGCCTGGTCTTGCTCAACAGTCACAACCAAAACCTGCTAGTGGGACTAGTCTCGCTCACCCGTCAATGCCTACACCTACTGTTGTAGCTATTGAATTTGTGCATCTCACACATCTAGTGGTGGTGGTGGTGGTCCTACTAGCTATTGTTGTACTACTGGAGGCTGTTAAGGAGGATGTTATCCAATCGAGGAGCCCCCATAACTTTTCCATCATGGTCATCTTGGCCTCCTTGTCCCCTACCCCCGGCACCTCTACCTCACAATCTCCCCCTAGGAGGAGCACCTATCAGATTTGTAAGTCACCATGGTGGGACAAACCATGCATCATAAGTTGGAGTGGTTTGCACTATGGGTTGACCCTAATCATATGCCCAAGGCTGGGCAACCAACTGTCTAAAACTATCAACGACCTCTGGGTCCGGAATCGTCGGTCCCCATGTTAGAACCTCTCTAGCTGATCTAGAAAAAATGGCTCTGTAAGCATCGTTTGGCTTGTCCTATACATCACCAAATTATTTGGCTACCCTGTCAAGAAGGTACCGCTCAATCATGGTGTTCTCTTGACCCTGCATATAATGGGTTTGTCTAGTGAATTAAATTTGTTGATTATCATTGAACCATGGTGACATCTAAATCCATTGGCGCTAGCAGAACACAGTCATACCATCAATCACATGTTGCCAATACGGGAGCCCAATATGTCTAGTGTGCTTGAGTGTGATGGCACCTCGATATCTCCATATGACGGGATCATCCGGCTCTACGTCTTCCATCTGTACAATGGGTCGAAGCATGGCAATGTGCTCCCATGCTCAGATGTGAAGAAGAGTAACACTTGCACTCAGGGATCTCCCATCACAGTAAACAAAATCATGTAAATCATGGTATAGGGAGGCCAGCATCACAAGCCCCCACACAAAAAGAGTCCTCTTGTACAACATTCACTGCCATGCCAAGCCCCATCCTGGACTAAAAAATATGCCTCATCTATTGGGAGCCACCAAACCTAAAATGATGGCTACAATGATCAATCTAAAGGTTAGAATCTGACCTCTATATGTCTCTAAATCTATCTGCAATGTGACCAATACAATCTAGTCCATCTCCATCACCTCTAGACATACATCGAATCTAGCATCGATGTCGTAAATCACACGATCACCATGGATAGGAAATCACATTATCTACCACACATCCTCCAAAGTAACTGTCTCCTCCCTCGTTAAAAGGTGGAAGGATGAGGTCTTGATGTGTCATCTCTCGCACAGAGCTGTCATCATATCCAAATGCATCCTAACAATAGGTGTGTATGGAATATACCATAATCTGATCTCTCCCAGGTGCTCCTAGACCAACTCTGAAAGATCACCTAATCTCTCAAGTAATGTCAGCTTGTGCTCCCTTGACATCAATGGTGGGAAGACCTCCTGCACCCATGAAGCGCATGGTGTCAGGAAATCATCAAAATTTGAAGTTATTTGGAATTTTTGGCTCGAAAATCACAATAGCATCACTATATTCAAAATTCAAATTGCGACGCCCGATGCATTTAAGATTTCAAATTGTAAAGTGTGTCGCCAGACAAACTAGCATTGTGATTTAGACTTTGGCATGACCTTACCCTAACTTTTAAATTGGAAAGTGCGTCATTGGATAATAATGCATCGCCATTTAAAATTTGAAACCCTAATTTCAAATCAGAAGAAGCATTGCCATATACATGTACATCACTATATATCATTTGGGCGTCGTCGATTTATGTTATATAGCGATGCGGCCAAAATCTAAATTCTAACGCCTAATAAATGCATCAAAATTTCAAATTTCAAATTAGGTTTCAAATCACATACCGATGGTCCTATGCCTAGAAGCCACTAAAACTCATGAACTCGATCAGAGATGTGTCAGGGAAGCTCACGGTGCACCATTTCATTAAAGGGTCAAAGCTCAAATCGCAAGAATTTCTTAAGTGTGAATGCACAAATGAATTGAAAATGACCCCTTTTGGCCTATTTAAGCTAGAAAATTAGGGGATTTTTCCCTAATTTAACCTTAACAATGGGGTTTATTATCATCTTCACCAATTTTTCCAATTTGGACCTAATTTTGCATTTTTGGCATTATTCTTGCATCCTGAAGCCTTTCTGAACCCTTGGGGCAGCTTTAAAACCTTTGTCCAAAAATCAACCCAAAATTTGAAATTTCCACTTGATTTCTTAAGGGGGCAATGAATTAGCTTTATCCTTCCATTGGGGCATCTAAAAAAAAAAATTTAAAAATTATTTTTGATTCAAGTAGCATTTTTCATCTGAAAAGTGTTGTTCTTTGAACCAAAGCAGCAGGTACTTGCTTCAAAGAGGGGAAAAATGTAAACACTAAAAAATTTCCTAATTGATATCATACATTCGAAACAGATTTATTAACAGCATTTCCTCTTTATCCATCCTCTTTTCACTTAATTTATTTAATTATCCTAGCTAATTAATTAATTACATCATTTTCATCTAGTGGCCCAATTAATTAAATTGGGTTAATTCATCTCTTTTTGCACTAACACTTCATCTAATTAAATTAAATAAATCAAAATATTTAATTTAATCCTCTAAGTCATCTTATTTAATTAAATATCATTTTCACTCCTCTCCTATTTATTAAATCATCTAATTTAATAAATTTCTCTTAATTCTTCTAATTCCCTAATTGCATAGACTAAACCTTGTTTAATTAGCAATTAAACTATTTTTCCTCTAATCAAAGGGAATATTCCCATGGAATATTCTTTATCCTTTTTGCACAATTAAAACTTTTTTTTAATTTGTAAAATACCTTTTCTTTCCTCAACCTAAAGGAATATTCCCTCTCTTCCAGTCAACTCACTTGGCTTCTTGGACAAGCTAAACCATTTAACCTCTTAATCAAGTTACCTTTGACCTATGTGAGTAGGTAAAAAGTGTGTTTTTTAGAGGCAAGTGTGAGCCTTTGATTAACTTTCATCATGCATTCTCATCCGTTGATGAGCATCCATGATCCATGCCTCTCATTCCCTTCATCCTAAACCATTGATTAATATTTTTGATCTCAACCATCCATTCCTCATTTTCTCTCCTATAAATAGATCACTATTTGGAGACAAATGGATCCATCTTTTATTGTAAACTTATGTTGTTGAATTTACTTGCACACTCACCCATCTTTCACTCACTTTTTATCTTGTTTTAGTTCATTTTCATTGCATAATAGCTTAGAGCATCCATTAATGGCTTCCATGCATCCATCTTAGTTTGTAAATAAATTAGGGTTTTCATCTTTTAGCATCATTTTAGCTTAGATTATCTTAGCAATTGCATAATTAGATCATTTATAGCATAAAATCATGGTAACTTAGCTTGCATCATGTTCATTTTTACATAATTTAGGCTTTCACACATCAATCACAATGGTTTCATTGATTCTCTTCCATAGAATCGACTGAAACAAGCTCACTGATCACCGGATTGGGAAAGGGTCGTCATTCCACATCAACACGACACCAATTCCACAACAAGATAAGTTTCAAATGGATTAGAGTAGATGTTTTGAAAGCTTTCATGATTTAGCATGTTAGGTTTTGACAAAATGTTTAGTTTCAATTTTGTTTGATTGATCTTGTTGAGATTCGAGTATTGGTGGCTCCATTATGCTTTGATTCTTCATGGATCAAGCGTAACTCGGACCATACCAGTATTTTTGCATCACAACATCCATCTCTATTATGAAACAAGTTAGAGTGATGAACATAAGTAACTTTGATTAGCTATCTCAAGAATGAAATTTCCCATAAACAAGACTAATAATTCTTTGAAAACCAAAAATCAATTTTATAGAAAGGGTGAGTGCAAAAAGATGGGGGGCCAAAAAAGGGTCTTAAGTGGCCACATTTTTTCTAAAATCAGGAAATATTGACCTTGGATGTGAAATTGAGGATAGTTACACTCAAAATTTTGAGATGCAACAAAAACAAGGATCGTAGTGCTTCGAGTCTACTTTCTAAACTACTAATTTAAAAAAAAATGGTAGAGATTAAGGGGTTCAAAAGAGGAGGCCACAGAAATTGGTGTTTTTTTTGTCAAGAAAACGCAACTTTTGTAGCTCCCTCAAAAGGTTAAATTTCTTTTAGTATTTTTAAAATTGCTTTGGTGAGAAATTAGCTAATAGTATGTAGTTTATGTCCAATTTTTCTGATAATTTTTTAATGAATAATTGATTTTTTACTAATTTTCAAAGTGGACACTTCTTGAAAAACAAAATTTTGGTCGTGCTACCCCTATAAATTTTGAAAACTAATTGAAAAATATTTTTTTAATATGTATAGAATGGAGTCTAGTTTCTAAAAATGTAATTTATAATGAAATGAAAAAACACCAAACATTGGTTTTTTCCTAAAAATAGACACACAAATAAAATAAATTATATATCAAAGGCTTAGCATTGTCAAAATGTGAAAAAAATTACATTGTTAGATAGCTAAGAGAGAGCCTAACATTACCCAGGTGTTTGATTTGTTTGACCTTGAAACATGTGCAAACTTGATGCTTAGCACGAACGCGATTATGTGAAATATTGTAGAATTTTCAAAAACGCGTCTTTGGACGTTGGGAAGGAATTCCAAGCTTTTGGTTTGGTATTCCAAAGAGAATACCAAGCCTAAGGGTTGGGGATTCCCAAAGCAAGAAATAAATCAAGCGCGTTATAACACGCTTGCGTTATTTCATAATTTTGACATGTTTTTTGTGTTTGTTCCCAAGACTTTCCTACAAGACATAACACGAGCATGTTATAGCGCGCTCATGTTATGTATTTATTTGTGTTAAATGCTAATCTATTAAATGTATGTATATGTATTTGTATATATGTATGTATCTATACTTGTATGACATGCATGTATGTATGTATGCATGCTTGTATGTATGTATATATGCATGTATGTATGTATGTATGTATGTATGTATGTATGTATGTATGTATGTATGTATGTATATGTATGTTGTATGTATGTGTATATATGTATGTATGTATGTGTGTGTATATATGTATGTATGTATCAATGTATGTATGTATGTATGTTAGATTGTATGTACATATGTATGTATGCTTGTACATGTATGTAATATTATATGTACATTTATATGTATGATTTTATGTATGTAAGTATGTATGTATGTCTACTTATATGTATGTATTTATGTCTTTAGAGCGGGGGAGAGTTTTAAGAGAGAGAGAGAGAGAGAGTTTTCTAGGTAGGGTGGGAGGGAGAGAGGGAGGGAGAGACATGAGAGAGAGAGAGAGGTAGAGAGGTAGTGAGAAAGATACCTAAGAGAGGGAGAGGGTGTGGAAGGGAGAGACCTAAGAGAGAGGGAGTGGGAGAGAAGGGGTTGGAGAGAGAGGACTTAGCTAGGTAGGGTGGGAGGGATAGAGGGAGAGAGAGACCTAAGAGAGAGGGAGAGAGGGACGGGGAGAGAGAGAGGGAGAGAAAGAGAGAGTTATGTAGGTAGGGTGACAGAGGGAGAGACTTGAGAGTGTGAGGGGGTGAGAGGGGGAGAGGGAGAGACTTGAGAGATGGGGAGAGAGATTCAGTGAAAGAGAGAAACCTGAGAGAGGGAGAGGGTGTGGGAGGGAGTGACCTAAGAGGGAGGTAGATAGAGATGGAGTATCAGAGAGGGGGTTGGACTAAGATGGACTTTTCTAGGTAGGGTGGGAGAGATAGAGAGGGGAGAGAAAGAGAGAGTTTCCTAGGTAGGGTGCCATAGGGAGAGACTTGAGAGAGAGAGTGGTGGAAGGGAGAGACCTCAAAGATAGAGGAAGAGAGGGAGTGTGAGAGAGAGGGAGTGGGAGAGAGATAGAGGGAGTTAGAGAGAGAGTGCAAGGGATTGATTGAGTGAGAGGTATGTAAAAAGAGGGAGAGGGTAGATAGAGAAAATTAGAGAGTGTAGGAGAGAGGGAGGGAGATAGAGGTGAGATGGATAAATAGATAGAGGGATAGGTGTTGAGGGATTCTGGTTGAGGTTCCAATGTATAGGGTAGAGGGTTGGGGGTTTAAGCCTTTAAGGGTTGAGAGGTTAAGGGTTGAGAATTTAAGGGTTTAAGAGTTTTTGGATGAATTTTAGGCTTTAAATGTTTAGGGTTGAGTTATTAGGCTTGATGGTTGAGGGTATAGGGTTGAGTATATAGGCTTTAGGGTATATGGTTGAGGGATTATGGTTGAGGATGCAATGTATAGGGTAGATGGTGGAGAATTGAGGTTTCAAGGTCTAATGTATATTATAGAGGGTAGAGGAATTATGGTTTAAGGGTTGAGTAATTAGGGTTTAAGTGTTGAGGGTTGAGGGATTATGGTTTAAGGGTTGAGGGAGGGTTGAGGGATTAAGGGTTGGGAGGGTTTAGGGTTGAGGGTTAAGGGATTAAGGGTTGATTAAGGGTTGAGGGTTTAGGGAGGGTTGAGGGTTAAGGTTGAGGGTTATGGTTGAGGGTTGAGGGATTGGGTTTTGAGGGTTTAGAGGTTTTAATGGTTTAGGTTTTAAGGGTTGAGGGTTTAGAGTTGAGTGTTTAATGGTTTAAGGGTTGAGGGTATAGGTTTGATGTATTATGGTAGAGAGGGAGGGATGGAGTGAGGGAGATATGGAGGGAGAATTCAGATAGAGAGGAGAGAAGAGAAGGGAAGGGCAGAGAGACATGAGGGTTGAATATCCAATGTATAGGGTATAGGGTTGAGGAACCATAGTTTTTAGGGTTTAGGGTATTGGGTTGAGGGTATAGGGTTGATGGATTAGGTTTGAGGGTAGAGGGTATTGGATTGAGGGTAGAGAGTAGAGGGTTTAGGGTTTAGGGTAGAGGGTTTATAGGGTTGAGGGATTATGGTTGAGGGTCAATAGATAGGGTAGAGGGTATAGGGGTTGAGGGATGAATTTTTGAGGGTTTATAATTGAAGGTTGAGGCTTTAATGTATAGGGTAGAGGGTAGAGGGTTGAGGGTTGAGGGTTTAAGGGTTGAGGGATTAAGGTTTGAGAGATTAGGGTCGATGGATTAAGGTTTGAGGGTTGAGCTATTAGGGTAGAGAGTTTAAGGGTTCAAGGGTTTAAGGGTTGAGGGTATAGGGTTGAGGGATTAGGGTTGAGGGTAGAGGGCAAAGGGTAGAGGGTAGAGGGTTTAAGGGTTTAGGGTTTAAGGGTTGAGGGTTTAAGGTTGAGGGGTAGAGGGTTGAGGTATATGGTTGAGGGATTAGGGTTGAGTGTCTAATGTATAGGGTAGAGGGTATAGAGGTTGAGGGTTAGGGTTGAGGGTTTAGGGATTAGGGTTGAGGGACTAAGGGTTTAGGGATTACGAGTTGAGGGTTGAGGGTTTAGGGTAGAGGTTTTAAGGGTTTAAGGCTTGAGGGCTTAGGTTTGAGGGAATATGGTTGATGTTTTAGGGTATTGGGTTGAGGGTTGAGGGTTGAGGGTTGAGGGTTGATGGTTTAAGGGTTTAAGGTTTGAAGTTTAGGGTATTGGATAGAGGGTAGAGGGTTGAGGGTTAATGGTTGATGGTTTAAGGGTTTAAGAGTTGAGGGTATAGGGTTGAGGGATTAGGGTAGATAGTTTAATGGTTTAGGGTGGGAGAGAGAGGTGAGATAGATAGAGAGAGAGAGAGGGATATGGGTTGAGTATTAGGGTTGAGGTTCCAATGTATGGGGTAGATGGTTTAATGTATATGGTAGAGGGTTGAGGGTTTAATTTTTTAAGGGTTGAGGGGTTGAGGGTTGAGGGTTTAAGGGTTTCATAATTGAGGAATGAGGTTTAGGGTTTAATGGTTTAGGGTTGAGGGTTGAGGGTATAGGGTTGAGTATGTAGGTATTAGGTTATAGGGTTGAGGGATTATGGTTGAGGATCCAATGTATAGGGTATATGGTTGAGAATTGAGGGTTCAAGGTTTAATGTATAGTGTAGAGGGTAGAGGGTAGAGGGTTTAAGGTTTTAATGGTTGAAGGATTAGGGTTTAAGGGTTGAGTGATTAGGGTTTAAGGTTTGAGGGTTGAGGGATTAAGGGTTTACAGTTGAGGGTTTAAGGGTTGAGGGTATAGGGTTTAGGGTTTAGGGTAGAGAGGGAGGGGGGGAGGGAGAGAGAAATGGAGGGAGGAGTGAGATATAGAGGAGAGAAGAGGATCGAAGGACAAAGAGAGATGACGGTTGAGGATCCAATGTATAGGGTAAATGGTTGAGGACCTATATGGTTGAGGGTTTAGGGTTGAGTGTAGAGGTTACTGGGTTGAGGGTAGAGGGTTTAAGGGTTTAGGGTTTAAGTGTTGAGGGTTGAGGGTTGAGGGTTGAGGGTTGAGGTTTTAGAGTTGAGGGTAGAGGGTTGAGGGTATAGGGTTAATGGATTAGGGTTGAGGTTCCAATTGCGAGGGTGGAGGGTAAATGGGTTGAGGGTTGAGGGATTATGGTTGAGGGC
This sequence comes from Sequoia sempervirens, assembly GCA_007258455.2. Lineage (NCBI taxonomy): Eukaryota > Viridiplantae > Streptophyta > Pinopsida > Cupressales > Cupressaceae > Sequoia > Sequoia sempervirens. Next base: position 52,359,673 of record VDFB02193867.1, on the reverse strand, counting down.
CCCGAGGGTTTGAGGGTTGAGGTATTGTGGGTTGAGGGTTACTGAGGGGTTGAGGGTAGAGGGTTTAAGGGTTTAGGGTTTAAGTGTTGAGGGTTGAGGGTTGAGGGTTGAGGGTTGAGGTTTTAGAGTTGAGGGTAGAGGGTTGAGGGTATAGGGTTAATGGATTAGGGTTGAGGTTCCAATTGCGAGGGTGGAGGGTAAATGGGTTGAGGGTTGAGGGATTATGGTTGAGGGCCCAATGTATAGGGTAGAGGGTATAAGGGTTGAGGGTTTAGGGTTTAATGGTTTAGGGTTGAGGGATTAAGGGTTGAGTGTTGAGAATTGAGGGTTGAGGGTTTAATGAATAGGGTAGAGGGTACAAGGTTGAGGGTTGAGGTATTAAGGGTTGAGGGTTGAGGGATTAGGGCAGATATTTTAAGGGTTTAAGGGTTGAGGGTATAGGGTTGAGGGTCCAATGTATAGGATAGAGGACATAGGGGTTGAGGGTTTAGGGTTTAAGGGTTGAGGGTTGATGGATTAGGGTAGAGAGGGAGGGAGAGATGGAGGTAGAAGTGAGATAGATAGAAGGAGAGAAGAGGAGGGAAGGATAGAGAGAGATGAGGGTTGAAGATCCAATGTATAGGCTAGAGGGTTGATAATTGAGGCTATAGGGTTGAGGACCTATAGGGTTAAGGGTTTTGGGTATTGGGTCAGGATGGTAGAGGGTTGAGGGGTTAGGGTTTAGGGTTTAAGGGTTGAGGTTTGAGGGTTTTAGGGTTTAGGGTTTAACGGCTTAAGGGTATAGGGTTGAGGGATTAGGGTAGAGAGGGAGTAGTGGAGGGAGGGAGAGATGAGGGGATAAGTGAGATAGAGAGGAGAGAAGAGGAGGGAAGGACAGAGAGGGAGAGAGAGGGGTGTGAGAGAGAGGGAGTGGGAGAGAGAGAGAGAGAGAGAGAGAGAGAGAGAGAGAGAGAGAGAGAGAGAGAGAGAGAGAGAGAGAGAGAGAGAGAGAGAGTTTTCTAGTTATGTAGGTAGAGAGAGGGAGTGGGAGAGAGATAGAGGTATTGAGAGAGGGATACTTGAGAGAGGGAGAGGGGATGGGAGGGAGAGGGAGGGGAGATAGAGGGATGGGAGATAGATAGAGTGAGAGAAAGAGAGATAAGAGAGGGAGAGGGTGTGGGAAGGAGATACTTGAGAGAAAGAGAGGGAGTGGGAGAGTGGATTGGAGTGAGAGGGACTTATCTAGGTAGGGTGCGTAGGGAGAGAGTTGAGTGGGAGAGAGGGAGTGGGAGATAGAGGGATGGGAAAGAGATAGATGGAGTGAGAGAGAGAGACCTAAGAGAGGGAGAGGTGGTGGGAGGGAGAGACTTGAGAGAGAGGGAGAGACAGGGAGAGAGAGATAATAGGGATTAGGGTTTAAGGCATGGTGTCTAGGGTTGAGGGATTAGGGTTAAGTGAGAGACCTAGATGGCTAAAGGGGGATGGATGGCTAAGGATAGAGAGATATAGAGAGAAAAAACCTATGTAAAATCAACATTTTCATAACGTGAGCACGTTTTGAAGAAGTTGATATGAAGTTGTTTGTATAGCAAGACAAAACATGCTCACATTATAATGCAAGCATGTTTTGTCTTGCTCTAAAAATGGTAAAAATTTCAAAAACCCATGATCTCTAGGCCTACATTCTCTATATTCTCTTGGTTATGTGTGTGTTACAATAAAAATAAGCTTTTTGATGCTTTTGTGAAGTGCGCATGAAAAAATTTCACATTCTACCACCTTTTTATGAACTTTCCATCACCTTTGCATAAAATAACAGAGTTTTCACTTCGAATTTGATATATATCAATTCAAGTCTCAATTCCATTCAAGAGTTATATATAATTGAACATTGAAAAGGAAACAAGCTTGTGAAAAACTCAAATTGGATAGGAGTTTGATGCAAGAAGAAATAAAAGCTACATAATTGGGTAGAACTCCTCCATTCGAATCTTTGTTTTTCAGGTATGTGAAGTCTTTACACATTTTCTTTACTTTTTCCTTAATTATATTTTGGCTTGCTTTGATTTTTTTATTAGCATATTCAATGTTCATCATTGTTTATTTTTCATTATAACCTTAGCCCCTATTGGCACATTTTAAACTACATATTTCTCTACACTTTCCAATTACATTTTTAAACCACATCTCTTTGAGGAATTTTGTTAAGCAATTGACCTACCTTGTGTATGCTTCCACATTTTGTATACACGTATATATGAGAGTAGTTATAAGTATGTAATATAATACATCATTTTCTATGCATGTGCATACCCCTTTCCAAAGCTTCCATTTTGGTAGTGGCATGGGGGATGTTGGAAAATGTAGTGGAATTTGGTTTTACACCTAGAAATTACATTTGCTTGAAATTTTCTAAAGCCTTTTCAAAAAGTATATTTTGTGCATATCTTTCAATCATTCTAGTCCACGAGGACATATCTCATTGAGGAATTTTGTCAAAAAATTCTACCAAGAAATTGATTGCCTTGTCTATGCTACCAAATTTTCCATACATGTCTACCAAAGCATTTTATCAAACAACATAGACAAGGCAATCAACTATTTGAAAAAATGCCTCAAACAAATGTGGTATCATGGTGATGTGCATTTTTTCAAATAGCTAATTGCCTTGTCTATGCTACCAAATTTTCCATGCATTTCTACCAAAGAATTTTATCACATAGCATAGACAAGGCAATTAGTTGTTTGAAAAAATTCCTCAAAGAAATGTGGTCTCATGGTGATGCACATCACCATGAGACCAAATTCCTTTGAGGCATCTTTTCAAACAGCTGATTTCCTTGTCTATGCTACCAAATTTTTCATACATTTCTACCAAAACATTTTTTCAAACAATCCCCGTTTCTTTCAATGGTTTTGATTAATGCCTGGATACCTTTTCCAAAAGAGGGAGTGACCCTCATTCTCTATAAAATTGGAATACTCCTCCCACATTAATAGATCTTCATATATTTTGGTTTTCATCTCTATTTCTAAACTTACCTCATCACTAATGTTGTGATATATTTTTAATTTTTCCTTGATTACCCTACCTACAAGGGATTGTAACCCCTCTCTCCACTCTTTCATAGCTAGGATAATTCCTTTTGGGTGTGGGTTTCAAATCTCTTTATTCAAGGCTACTAGCAACATGGGGATAGGTGAAACTAATTTAATAGGGCCAACTATATGATGTAAGTATGAAGTTAATTTCCCACATTTCTTTAAGTCATTCCATCAAAAAATTCATGTGAGCTTAGTAGCTTTTCAATGCGGTAGTATAGACAAGGTAGTGGGTTGTTTGAAAAAATGCCTCATAAAAATGGTGTCTCACAATGAGACTGTTGACAACACAAGGACAGACAACTAAGAGGGGGGGCGAATCAGTTGTCTCAGAAAATTAAACTTGTTCTTAGATCTGATTAATAACCATGAAATAATAATTCATTACCACATCAAAAACACACATAACACCAAGATTTTTACGTGGAAACCCTATTAGGGGAAAAAACACGATGGAGGTTAGTCCACAAGATTATACCCTTTTAAAAGTATAAAGGAATAAATGGGGAATGCACATGCATTCAGGCACACTGCCTAGAGCTCACTGCTCAAATACAACAAGGCTAACTGCCCAAAGGAAGACTCACTATCTTGTGGAAATATTCAAATTACATCCACAAGATTGAACTGAGAAAATAGCATTTTCTCATGCCTGATTATAGTTTTGATTAAGCACATAAACTCTGCTCACTCTTCTTCACACTTAACTTCTACCTTTGAATGATTAGAACATTATTCGTACACAGGATTCGTACACTTCACTTCACCATCATACCTTCAAATGATAAAACAATCACTCATATATAATTGCAACCAAGAATAACATCATCTACATGTCGGCTTCAATATAAAATGAATACAAACTGTCAGCCCAAAACATAAATAATTATCAATGAAAATAAACCAAAGTTGACCACAACATAGTGAAGACCCAAAACAGCATCCTTGAACATAAAATATATTCAATAATTATTCCTTAAAGATCCACAACACGCTACAATCACCCTGTTGGCCAAGAAGATGAAAAACATGAACACGCAAGAGAAAATCTCCAATCGCGAGCACACCAATCAATGCAAACATACAACAAAGATAGAGCATGATATAGAAACATCCACAAGCATCATGAATCACCAGAGAAGCATTTGCAACACTTCATGTTACCATAATCACATCAACTTCTTTTAGGAACACCAACTAAAGCAACAGAAAAATTGTCAGAACACAGATACTCATAACTCGATCAAATCTTCATGTGGATCTCTAAAACTTAACATGGATAAACTAGATATACTCAAAAACAAATCCTTTAATCCAAAACCTCTGATCATCAACATACTGAGCTGGCCATCATACTGAACTTCATTGCACCACTGATAACCTGCAACTTACTTTATTACAATTTTCTCAATATCCTTGACATATATAGCCTCTAATGACATTAATGCCAATAGTTTTGACATAAATGACAACAACATATCAGCAACATCCAAAAATCTCCCCCTTTGGCATTGATGGCAACACATGATGTGAAAAACACCATCAACCCAACTTTCTCTTAAAACTTTCTCCCTCTTAGATTTTGACTCTCCTCCCTAGATAATTCACAATTTTTCACGACTCTTCTCCCCCTTTGACATAAATGACAAAGATATGCATTATCTTTCTCACACAAGCTTTGAACTACATTTCTAAATATCTGACTACTCCCCCTGAGTAGCATCCACCACAACATCAATCTGGATCAAGATGTGACTATGAAATGCATAGACTGATGCAATGACTTGCATCTTAGTTTTGATTAGGAGGGGTAATCACCCCTAGCTTCCCTCTAAGATACTCAAAAGTATCCTTAGGAAAAGGTTTAGTAAAGATATCTACAATTTTTTCCTTAGTGGGAACATACTCCAATCTGACTTCCTTTTCACTCAACTTCTCTCTCAAAAAGTGAAACTTGATAGATATATGCTTGGTTTTTCAATGCAACACCGGATTCTTAGAAATGTTAATTACGCTTGAATTATCATAGAATATAGCAATAGGTTCATCATACACAACTTTGATATCTTTCAACATATGCTTCATCCACAATACTTAAGTACAATTGTTAGCAGCAACAATGTATTATGCTTCTGCAGTAGATAAAGAAATGGCATTTTGCTTCTTACTTAACCATGAAATTAGCTTCTTTCCCAAGAAAAATGCACCACCACTGGTACTCTTTTTGTCATTCACATCTCTTTCCCAATCAGCATCAGTAAAAGCACTCAAATTAAAGTCATCTTCTTTAGGATACCATAGGCCAAAATCAATTGTCTCCTTTAAGTATTTGAAAATCCTCTTCATAGTAGTCACATGAGATTCCTTAGGATTGGCTTGAAATCTTGCAACAATGCATATATCATTCATGATATCAAGTCTATTTTGAGTCAAATAAAGCAATCCACCAATCATGGATGTGTATCTAATCTGGTTTGCTTTAGGATAATCATCATCTTGAGTCAACTTACATCTGATCACCATAGGTGCACCAACTGGCTTTGAATATTCCATACCAAACTTCTTTAGCAATTATTTCACATACTTGGACTAAGATGTAAAGATCCCTTTGTCTAGCTAAATGATTTGCAATCCCAAAAATAATTCCATTTCTCTAATCATAGACATCTCAAATTCACTATGCATCTCATCGGAAAACTTCATGCACAAACTATCATCTCCTCCAAAAATGATATCATCAACAAAGACTTCAACAATCAAATCTTTATCATGATCAATCTTGAAATACAGATTACTATCAATAGTACCTTTATTAAATCCAAGTTTCAACAAATACTTATCCAATCTGGCATACCATGCTCTTGGGACTTGCTTAAGTCCATACAATTCTTTCTTTAACTGAAAAACCATATCTCCCTGATCAGTCAATTGAAATCCATTAGGTTGCTCAATATACACTTCTTCTTCCAATTCACTATTTAGAAATGTTGACTTGACATCCATATGATAAACCTTGAATTTTTTGTAAGCAGCATAAGCAAGAAAATATCACAACTTCAATCCTAGAAACAAGGGCAAAATTTTCTTCAAATTCAATTCCTTCCATCTATGAATATCCTTTACACACCAATCTTGCTTTGTTTCTAACAACTTCACCTTACTCATTCAATTTGTTTTGAAAGATCCATTTAGTTCCAATTACATTTTTGTCCTTAGGTATAGGAACAAGAATCCACGTATTATTATTCTCAATTTGTTGTAGCTCTTCTTTCATTGCTTCCATCCAATGTTCATCTTTGCATGCTTCATTGACACTATTAGGCTCAGTCTTTGAAATCAAATAGTATTCTTCTACAATTCTTCTCCTAGTTTGAACACCTTTGTTCTTATCACCTATAATCTGATCATCTGAATGATGCAGTCTTACATATCTTAGAGTCTTAGGATGCTCTTGAACTTCAAGCTCTTGTGATCTCACTTCTACACTTTCACTAGTTCCTTCCTCTTGGATTTCCTAATTCACTAGAATGATCTGCACTTGATTTTGATTTTTAACTAAACTGACATTTTGATCATCTGAATCATATCCACAGGTTCTAGATGGTCTAACTGTGTTTTCATCAACCTTTACATTAGCACTTTCAACTACTTTCCTCAATCTCTTGTTGAAGCACCGGTAGGCTTTACTTTTAGTAGAATAACCAAGAAAGATTCCTTCATTGCTTCTAGCATCAAACTTTCCTATATCTTCATCTCTTTTGATATAGCATTTACTCCCAAAAATTTTGAAGTATCTAACAGTAGGCTTATGACCAAACCATAGCTCATAAGGGGTCTTACTGGTATCACCTTTGATATGTACCTGATTGAGAGTGTAAAAAACAATACTCGCAACTTCTCTCTAGTAGATATGTGGGACATTTCCTTCCAGCATCATAGTCCTAGCAGCATCTAGAACTATCTTGTTCTTCCTTTCCAGAACTCCATTTTGCTGAGGGGTCTATGGGGAAGATAATTGTCTCTTTATCCCATGATCTTCACAAAAATAATTAAACTCACTAGAAATGAATTCACCACCTCTATCTGATCTCAAACATTTAATCTTCAGGCCAGTCTCTGTCTGAACCTTAGCCTTAAAAATCTTGAATTTCTCTAGAGCTTCATATTTTTCCCTTAAGAAATCAATCCACGTCAATCTAGAATAATCATCAATGAGTAGCATGAAATACTTGTCTCCTTGTAAAGTTCTGACTCTAGAAGGACCACATAAGTCAGTATGCACAAGCTCCAACACTTCATTTGAACAATGTTATTTGCTCTGAAATGAAACTATAGTTTGCTTGCCTAACTGGCATTCTTGCATATGGTATTAGTAGGCTTTAAAAACTTAGGAAGATCTCTCACGGATTGAGTAGAACTTATCTTGATAATAATGTCAAAGTTTACATGACACAATATCCTATGCCACAACCAACTTTCATCAACTTGAGCAATCAGACAAATTTTACTAGCAACACTCAGGTGAAAGATATTACCTTTTGTTTTTGTACCTAATGCAATCACATTTCCAGAACTCCCCAATATTCTACACTTTCCATCCTTGAATTGAAGATTGTATCCCTTGTCAACCATCTGTCCAACACTTAAAAGATTATGTTTCAAACCTTCCACATATAGAACATCATCAGTATTATTCTTACCATCAAGAGAAATGGATCCTTTTCCATGGATTACATCAGCTTTATCATCACCAAATCTTACAACACCACCATCATAATTTTCAAGACTCACAAATTTACTTTTATCAGATGTCATGTGATGAGAGCATCCACTATCAATCACCCATTCATTTTTTTCTTCAATTCTGGCTGCCAAAGCTTTTTCCACATTCATGCAACTAGCAGATTCAGTAGGTACTGGATCATTTTCCTTGATAGCAATAAATACACATTCATCTTCACTTTCATTCCCTTTATCAGATTCATCGTTTGTCACACCTTCATCAGCAACATAATAACACTTTCTTTGGAATCTAGGCTTGTTAGGTCTTGACTTAGGAACTCTTTCTGGACACCTTGAGGAAAAATGACCTATCTTATTGCAAGAAAAAAATTTAAGAGGCAATTTCCCTTTATACTTACCTTCTCCTCTTGGTACTCTCTTGAAAAGAAGTGCTTCAAGCTCATCTAGATTTCTCTCTTCTTCAATCTCTCTCATTTCCTACTCATACTTGGACAAGTTTCTAGAAGAACTTTCTCCCAGATCATATATTTGCTTATCTTTTCTGGAGGTAGTAGCTTTGAATGCAGATTCTATCTTAGGAAGAGCATCACCAAACTCACTAAACTCAAAAGCGGCAAGCTTACCAATCAACATGTCTCTAGTTACATTTGTGACAGTTTGGATCTCCTCAATAGCAGTAACTTTTTGTTTGTATGAAAAAGGAAAGGATCTGAGCACTTTAGTAACAATCTCTAAATCTTCCAATATTCCAATAGCACATCTGATATTACACACAAGTTCATTCACTCTCTACATGAAAGTAGTGATGTTCTCATCTTCACCCATCTTCAATGTTTCATATTTCCCTTTCAAACTTTGCAACCTAGCAATCTTCACATGGGCATCACCTTCATACAAATTTTCCAACTTTTTCCAGATCTCATAAGCTCAACAATGCTTCCTTAGCCCTGATATTGTACTCAGAATATTTAATCTCAGCAGAAGTAGAAGGAAAGGACCATTATGTGGGATGATATACTAGATTCTTTGTAATGTTCTAGTAGGATTCACCAATGCATCTCAGATGAGACTCCATTCGAGTCTTCCAAAAAGAATAATTTGTTCCATCAAATCTTAGAGTATCCTTCTTATATGTCGTCATCCCAGATCACCTCAAGCTATTAAAATTCTTTCAAGGAACCTGCTCTAATACCAATTGCTGGCAACATAAGGGCAGCCAATTGAGAGGGGGGTGAATCAATTGTCTCAGAAATGTAAACTTATATAACTTGTTCTTAGATCTGATTAATAACCATGAAAGCATAAATCATTACCACATCAAAAACACACATAACACCAAGATTTTTACATGGAAACCCTGTTAGGGGAAAAACCACAGTGGAGGTTAGTCCACAATATTATACCTTATTAAAAGTATAAAGGAATAAATGGGGAATGCACATACATTTAGGCACACTACCTAGAGCTCACTGCTTAAATACAACAAGGCTTATTGCCTAAAGGAAGACTCACTGTCTTGCAGGAAGATTCAGATTACATCCATGAGATTGAACTGAGAAAATAACATATGCTCATGCTTGATTATAGTTTCGGTTAAGCGCATAAACTCTGCTCACTCTTCTTCACACTTAACTTCTACCTTTGAATGATTAGAACATTATTCGCACACAAGACTCACACACTTTGCTTCACCATCATACCTTCAAATGATAAAATAATCACTCATATATATCTGTAACCAAGAATAACATCATCCACATGTCGGCCCAAAACATAAATAATTATCAATGTGAATCAACCAAAGTGTTGGTTTTTTTTACTATAACCAGGTTGGTCTTCTAATCTACCTATGGAATTTCCAATTCCAATCAAGGGTAGCTCGAAAGACCTGGACCAACTGATGAGGTTTTTAAAGACCTCCTACACTTTGGGCTCTGCAAGACCCAGGAGGGTGATCCCTTAATGCGTTTACAACCTTTGCACCATTATCATAAACAACATTAACAACAACAGATAATCTCATTTAATAGCTCAACATAATAGGATAATACCGAATAGAATTGGTTGTTCATCAGTAATATCAACTATTTGGAGCATGAGATAACTACAACACAGGGATTTAAAATGATTTTGAATTTATAAAATGTTTATGAGATGCACTAAGCTACAAGATAAATCAGTGCATAATTATGGGCCATGGAGTCAAACACATAAAAAGAATTCACCATCAAACGACATTCAACTGGTGGATTTAAATTATTAATGCCTTGCATCAACTGTTAGTGTCTTACACCAACAATCCCACTCCTGTTATCAATCAAACTCTCCTTACCAAATCCAACCTGCACACTTGAAATCACTGTTATTTGCTCAAAGTATTTAACCATTTCTTTGAAATAGACCCATAAACAAATAACACAATCTCATGAAATAAATATACTTTGTATTATTGAATTCATATGATTAAACTTTACAAGAATGGAGACAATTTGAAGATATTCATGAATGTGCACACACTTTCTTGATTTATTTGCATAAACTGGTTGTATTTTCTCATGAAATAAAAAAAATTAGCTTACAAACTCAAGAAATGACTCATAACTTCACATTTTCTATCTACCCAGCCCCATACAAAACCTTAGAACCCTAGAACTCTCCCAGAACCCTCAATAATGAGAAGATAAGAGAAGAAAAAGAAGAGAAAGATCCAGAAGAAGCCCTAAAGCTGATCCAAAGATGCCATCTGGAAACCTCTTCATCATTGATTACCAAATTGTAAAGCTTCTCTCCTCTCTTTGCAATAGACTTTATTTTCCTCCAATTCCCTTGCCTTTGTTGTTTGCAACAAAAAAAAATTTACCCCTGTGAGGAAATTCCACTCCATTTTACTTGCTGCTATGAGAAAAATAATTATGCTCCCTGTGAAAACCCAGTTCTACCCTTTTATTATGCTGGAGCTGCAAATATTTTACCTTAACCCAATAAAATATTCCCTTTGTACTTTTTTTTAAAATATCTATCTTCATCAAGTGAATAATATATGCCCTCGTGAAATTCTTTTATTTCTATTTGTTGTATCTATACCTTATTTTATTCACTTTCCAGTAAATAAAACACTTTACACGATGAACACTTATTCATTGTAAAATATCCCTCTAATGCAATTTCACGCGTATGCCCAAATTTTTAAATATTTCAATTGAAATATTTAATCACAAAGATTTATCAAACATAACAATTTACTCGGCACATTAAAATACCCTCCCTTTTAAATATTTCATGAGCCCACCTCATTTTCTCCTTAAAGCTTTCAAAAATCTTTTCACAGGCAAACAAAGAGCATTTAAATCATTAAAATATCAGGCCTCTTTCAAAACTTTACCCTTGCAAATACCTTGGGCCCCACCTACCACATGGCACATTCTTGCTATTTCACAGAATTTAACCATCGTGCACCTTCAGATCGCGATTTGGCGAGGGACGGTGAGGATGAGGCTGCATTTTGATCTTTGTTTTCCTCCATTGATTTTAACTTTGCATCTTTCTCATTTTCTTTTTTCCCTAATTCCTTCATGTGTGTTTCCTCTGCAAGACAATGGAGGCAACTTCCCATGGCAGCCATTCCTCCTTAGTACCCTGTGCGCTGATGGATTTCAATACCCTTCAATGTTTCGAAGGCCCTTTCAATATATACACTTTCTCTGGTGTATCCCCTATTTCATGGCGTTGGCTGGTTCTTGTTTGATAGGGACAGAGGTTTAAAGCAAAACAACCTCTGTAGATGGCACGGTGGCTATCTTTCATATTCTCATAACATCAAGCCTCTTTCTTTGAAATCGGCATTACCTTGCTTAAGAGTTTCTAAAACTCTTTAACACATTAATTTTGGAGTTCCCTTAATGGATACGCAGGCTGCATTCATTGTTTAAGAGTTTCTAAAGACCTTTCAAGAAATCCTTTTGGTGTATTATGCGTTGGGTGCCTCATTTCTCTATTTTGAACCTATTCTTCCAGTTTGTGCCCTAACGCTTTCTGCATTTATTTTTAAATTTTCCTATAGAATTTTTAACAATTTCGTTGTGCTTGTATTGTTGGTAACGCCTTCCACAGGCACGAGATTCCTTCAGATCAAATTCTTTAAGGAATTCCTCAGACCAAATTACATGCCTCTCTCTATCGAGCTCTATTTGAGATTTTAGGAAGCACTTCAATAAATCTACCCTTTGTGCACTGGTAGCCTCTTATCCATCCGCTTGGAATTTATAAAAAGATCCCAATAAGCATATCTTTTGCAAGATCTGCAGTTGTGGAACATGGGGTCACGTTAGAAGAGGCGTTCCTTTCCTTCACATCTATTTTGTATGATGTCATAACATTCCCTACCAAATGTGTTTGCTGGAGAGTTTTCTAAAATATTTTCAAAAGGTTCATTGGTTGTTGATGCATCCTACTGTCGCTGGTGCATGACATTTTTTATTACATTTGCTTAAACGTTGCTAAAGTCTCTTCACCAAATGCATTATGTGTGCACCCATTTCACTTTGACTAGCGCAAGCTCTCCTTTGTGCATTCTCCTTACATCTGCTTGAGATTTTAAGGCATTTCTTAAACATTCATTTCTTCTAGCATAAACAATCAATCTTGAGTCAGCCCTCTTGAGGATACATTACTACCATCATTGTTGTGCTTTGAACTCTATTCTTGTGTGCTTTGATAAATCTCTATGGCGTTGAGATTCATATTCTATTTGAAGGTTTCTAAGACCTTAGAACAAATCTACTTTGTGCATGAGGTGAGCATGGCATCCCTGAGACCACATTTCAAGGATTCTTGACAATGATTAATTTATATGAAGATTTGCTATGTTTCTAGTTTTAGCATCATGTGGCTAATATCAACATCTTCATTCTTATATAATAACCCTATTGTCCTCTATTTACATATGTTGCAAGGCGCCCACATTTGATGAGTTTATTGTCCATATTAAGTGCATTATAGGTTCCTCACAAGCATGTTATTCTTTGTATTAAAGATAGAATCTGCCTTGTTTAAAAAGGATCTTCAAGCTTTGTGGGACACAATTACATACATTTCAAAATTTGGAAGGATATTACTGGAGAAACTATGTTGACTACTTAAATGAATGATTAGAGAGCCATTAAAAAATGACTTCATATCATCTATTGGTCCAGAAATGGCTCATAACCATACTTGTGTGTTTATGGGATGCTGCATTTTTATAAAAACTTTCCTCCACCTTCGGGATAATGCTCAACTTTCCTATGTGTTTTGATATTTTGCTCCTCTTCTGATATTGCTAAACCCTCCAACTCTATAGCTTTAAGTTTTGCTTGTCTATTTGTGTCAATCCTTCATTTGAGTTTAACACCTTTTCACAATAGCTCTTGTACCAAAAATGACTTCCCCACAGCTATCAAGCATGCTCAGGTTAGCAAAAATATTTCACAATGCAATATACATATCAATCAAAAGAGTTGTAATTGCAACTTCAAAAAAATTCCACACTTTCCCAATTGATCCAAAATGAGAAAATAGGGTGTTCACAACCTCATCAATGTCACCATCAGGGAGGATGATGATAAAATTTATAGAAGTAACCACTGCACTCAAATAATCAAGAAACACAAACCATACTAGCCTCAAATTGTGCAGCATACGTCGAGTCCTTTGTGGCTCGTCTAAAAAAATTCATTTCCTCACAACTTTTATGCTCAAATTCACCTGACATTGTCTTTTGTATGCATAAGAAATTGAAAACATGAACTGGGTTTTCATTAAAATTGCTTTTCTAGCTCATTTGCAAAATGATTAAAATGGACAAGTTGGCTCTGGAATTGGTTTTGAAAATTGGGCAAACGACCTCTTAAAGCCATTAAAACTTACAGGCATGTAGCCATTGGTCCAGAGATTTAAATGCAACAAACGGCTTAGAGAAAGAGATCACGAGGTGAAATATATTCAACCTCAAAGTTTCCTACTCAAACTTTTCTAAAATTGCAACTGTTCTGAACCAGTTAAAAGTGGTCCAATCACCAATTTGGAAAAATAACAAATCAACTCCTGAGAGGCTGCCACCGGACACACAAGCACATTTGGGTACATTGAGCATGTGTACAAAAGGATTTAGCTTGAATCATCACCCATCAAAAGATATGAGGTATCAAAGTTGACCACCTTGAAATGCTATCAGGAATGCAACTACAAAACAGGAGAAATTGCATTTCATTTTGATCTGTTAAAAATAGCAAATCAAATCATGAAGCTCTAAAACTTGGCATATGAGCTCATTTTGGCATGGAGAACACAGAAAAACATTCACTTTGACTTGAAAGTCATCAGGTTGCAAAATGCAAGCTCAAACGGGAGGCTTCTTTGCAAAACTGAATGTTTGCAAATAGCAAAAAATTGTCAAAACCCTCCAGCTTCACTTTTTGAAACCCTGACAAAACTCATCACGGGAAGCTGAAAATTGACAAGCACACTCATTTATGACACATGAGTGTTTCTACAAAGGGATTCTACACGGAAATTAATAGGCATCAAATTATGACCCTCCAAAGTAGGTCATTTAGGCAAATTCTTCAAGTGCACTTCTGAAAGTGCAGAGGCAAAATTTTGAAACAGGCATATCAAATTTGCAAAATTTGAGAGTGCCATCACAAATTCAGCCACAACATAGTGAAGACCCAAAACAACATCCTCGAACATGAAACATCTTCAATAATTATTCCTCAAAGATCCACAACACGCTACAATCATCCTATCGGCCAAGAACATGAAAAACATGAACACACGAGAAAATCTCCAATCGTGAGCACATCGATCAATGTGGACATACAACAAAGATAGAGCACAATCTAGAAACATCCAAAAGCATCATGAATCACCAGAGAAGCATCTGCAACACTTCACATTACTAGAATCACATCAACTTCTTTCAGGAACACCAACTAAAGCAATAAAAAAATTGTCAAAACACAAATACTCATAACTCAATCAAATCTTCATGTGGATCTCTGAAACTTAATGTGGATAAACTAGATACACTCAAAAAAAAACCTTTAATCCACAACCTCTGATCATCAACATATTGAGTTGGCCATCATATTGAACTTCACGACACCACTGACAACCTGCAACTTACTTTATTACAATTTTCTCAATATCCTCGACATATACAACCTCTAATGACATTAATTCCAATAGTGTTGACATAAATTACAACCACATATCAGCAACATTGAACAGAGACCCCATTTCTATGAGGAATTTTCTCAAATGGCCCACTACCTTGTCTATGCTACCACATCAAAAAGCTAGTGAGCTAACTAGCTTGTCTATGGTACCACATTTTTCATACATGTCTACCAAAACATTTTTTCAAAAAATTCATATGCCTTGTCCATGCTTCCATTTTGTGCCTATCTTGTAATCATGGCATGCCATGAGACCACATTTCTTTAAGGAATTCCATCCAAAAATTCATGTGACTTTTGACAAGCTAGTGATCTCGCTAGCTTGTCAATGCAGTAGCATAGACAAGGTAGTGGGTTGCTTGAAAGAATGTCTCATATAAATGGGGCCTCACGGTGAAATCCATGTTAGCTTTGTATGAAGGGTTGAATGGCATATATTTCATTTATTTGTATGGATTCATTTTTTAGGAACTAATATTTGTCTCTTTATTAAGCTATAAAAGAGAAATGGAATGAATGAATACATTCCAATTGAAGAGGAACCTCAATCATCAAAAAGAGAAATGGAATTGGTGGCACAAAGGGAATGGTTGTGAAAGCATCGTGCTAAGAGAGATTTGAAAACTATAGTTGGAGACACACCCTCTACTACAAGTGAATATAGAGGGACACCATCTACCACAAGTGAATATGGAGGGACACCATCTACCACATCTCAAGTTGAGAGTACTTTTGCCTAATTTTCACCTATGAGCTCATCAGGAAAGAAAAATTGTGTCTCAGGTATTCATAAAGGCCAAATGGGGAATTTGCATCAAGGGTTAGATCATGCACCTGAGGATATTTTACAAGGAGGTCTATTGGAAGGCATGCCTCGATCAGTTTTGGCGCAAAAAACTCATCAGAGAAAAAAGTCGGCAAGACCCTCTTGTTGTCTTGCCGACTAACAGTGTGTTCTACTTGGTTTAATACACCTGTCGCTAGGACATTTGGGTCACCATGAGTCTTCTTGTATCTCTCCGCTTGGAAGGAGGTCATGCCGACAGTTTTTCACAAGGGTGGTGTTAGGGGGAATGATTTCAGTAGGGTTAATGTCTCTCCGACTGCGTAAAGTATCACCGAAGGGGATTTCCTTCGGCATAATGTCTCACCAACACATGGGAGTCTCCCCGAAATGGTCTCATCTCACCAAAATATTGTCATCACGCTGAGAAGTCTTGACGACCACCAGGAGATCACACCGAAGAAGGATGTCATCGGGTCAGGTCTCGCTAAAACTAGGTGGCTTCAGAGTGACGTCCTACCGATCAAGCGGAGTCTCACCGAAGCGAATGGAACTCTCGATGATAGGTTTTGAGATCGGCATGAGGTCTCACCAATGATCAAATGTCTCGCCGAAGTGGGTTGGTTTTGGGGAGACTTCTTTCCAACTGTGTAGAGTCTCACCGACATGGAGTCTCATTGATATAACCTCTGGCCGACAGGACGAGGTCTCCTCAAAATGAAGTTGAGCTCACCGACGAAAGGAGACATCATCGCTATGAGGTCCTTCCGACCAATGAGGGGTCTTGGTGAAGGGTTGTGCCTTTGGAAATAGGTCTCACCGACACATAGGTGTCTTGCTGATGGAGGAGCACAGCGGTATAATGATGAGGCTTCAGCGTGAGGTCTTCCCAACTTGCCAGTGTCTCACCGAAAGAAATGTTTGAGCCTAGGGAAAGTGGTTTGTGTTCGCTAAAAGGTCTCCACGACCTGATGGTGTCTCACAGAAGGATGAAGGGATCGATGAAAGCTCTTGCTGACAATGGAGAGTCTTGCTGATAGCGATGGACTTGCCAATCGAATGAGGGGTATCGGCATGACTCTTAGCACCCGCTATGACCTCTTGCCGAAGGTGAAAGTCTTGCCGATGGTTTTAGGGATGTCGATATGAATTTTGCAGCTTGATGTAAACTCCCACTGACGAGTGTATGATTGTCAATGCTACTGTAGAGTATAATTGCATCGGGGAGACACGGTAGGTGTCTCACTGACATGCAATTTAATCTGGTGACCTTTGACCATCTAGCGATCCCATGTAACATCTGTTCAGCCAATCGGAGGAGGCTACAGGAGAGTCATGGAAGTTTGACCCCTGTGAAGAAGATCAGTGGAACATAAGTAACGTGGATTTTCTTTGAGAATAAAGCGATGAATTAGTTCGATATCCAGGAGGGTTGTTGGTAAACAGAAGGGCAGATACCGCAGGGACAGCTGGGATTTCAACTGGCGAGGGTCGATAGACATTAATGATAGTACCTCAGGGCATCCAAGGTAGTTCGACAGGGAAGTTCGAGGGTGGACATGGAGGCCATGAAGTTAATACTGTGGTTGCAAAAGATTTGAAGGCTTCTCCTGAGGGCGGTCTTTCACACCGACATGGATAGCAGGGATACACTTGAATGCAGCATTAACTTCATTTGAAAAGATCTAAGGGCAGATCTTTTTGAAGATGGATATTTTTGTAAGCCCTAAGGGGCCGACGCTTTTGTATATAGGGCATTTTTGCCTCTTTGTAGAGGAGTTCTCCTTATGTTTTTTAGAAGTTAGTGACTTTTGCAGTCCTTTCTTAGATTAGCAAACTTTTGTAACTCATTTTGGAGCATAGTATACAAAGTTTACCTTGGTCACTGTTGATGTTCAGATTACCATCTTGTTCTTGCAAAGTGTTGTGCATTTTAGGTTCGTAATCAAGTTATTTTGTGAATTTCTTCTATTCCTTTATGACTTTATCCTTTGTTTTCATACCTTCCTTTGCAAAAGTATCATTATACAAATCACAAACTGTGTTTACATAATCACATATGGATTCTAGTCTATGAAAAATCTTTTCCTCTCTTGAAAAGGTGTGTGAATCAAACCTATTTGTGATATATTAATGCAATGCTTATACAGATTTGATGTGTAATCTTATGTTCATTGTCATTTTTCAAGTGTAAATCAAGTATTCAATTGCTCTTATCAGTTCGGTGTATCACCATAGGGTTTAGTTCTATTTTTATGTACTTCTTCTCCCTTTCCCTTTACAGAATCAGTAGTTTAGGTGATACAAAAGGAAGTTGGCCTTCTTCAAAGGTTGACCTTTGTCTATAAGTGACCCACAGCTTTAGAGGTCTTCTCATGTTACACTGAGGTGTTGAACATCAGGTTCAACAGGGTGCAACTTCAGGTGATAACAGTTTCTGGCACGCCCGGTGGGACAAGTTCCACATTATACTGTTGGTTTGGTATGCAACCAGCAAGTTCATACTTTACAGAGGTCATTCTTGCATACTTGGCGACTCCATAAAGAGGAAGAACTTCAGAATCAGTGCTTTTATAGTTTATGAGAAGAGTTCAGACAAGGAGCAGCTTGTTCCCTTTTGAATATTTGAAGTTGTCACCACCAAGAAGATAAGGCAAGGTAATAGAGAGGTCAGGGACAACATTTATCTATTCTAGAAGAACCAAATCTACTCCTCCATTTATGAGATTCCA
Organism: Sequoia sempervirens; assembly: GCA_007258455.2. Taxonomy (NCBI): domain Eukaryota; kingdom Viridiplantae; phylum Streptophyta; class Pinopsida; order Cupressales; family Cupressaceae; genus Sequoia; species Sequoia sempervirens. Next base: position 52,341,116 of record VDFB02193867.1, on the reverse strand, counting down.
AACTGATGTACTGGCTTTTGTTCCACCAGGAGTGCAGGAAAATCCATCTCTAATGGCTGCTCTTAGAAATCAGCCTTTTGTTCTATTTAATGGAGGTAGTCCATTAAATTTGACACAGCATAATGATATTCTAATGGCAGCTTTGAAAAGCTTGCCAACTTTCACTGGAGAAGACCAGACTACCCCGATTAAGCATATACGAGATGTGGCTTCCTTATGTGGTGTGCACTACATTACACAAGAAGACGTAGTTGTAAGACTTCTGGAAACATCATTCAAAGGAAGAGCATTACAATGGTTTAGGAGCCTTGGAGTAGGTTTAGTTGCCACTTGGGATGAGTTGGGTGACAAATTACATAGGCAGTTTCAGGACAGGTCTGATAATCTGTCTTTGTTGGAGCAATTAACTACACTTAAAAGGGCTCCTCAAGAGCAAATGAATGATTTCAATTTCAGGTTTCAAAGAACCTGGGATAGAATTCCTACAACAGTGATACCACCTCCAGAATATGCATTTTTGTATTTTTTGAAGGCTCTTAACAGCGATATAGCTGTTATGATACAATCAATGGGGGGTGTTTCTCTACCGAATGCATTTGAAGTAGCAATTAGAGCTGAAAATAGCCTAATACAATTTGGTAAACTTGCTCCTAGGCCACCGATGCCTATATTCTCAGATATTCATTCAAATATCCCTTTGCAAATACCACCTTTTGCACCTTTTCCACCTGTTCCAGCGATATCAGCTGCTTCAACACAAGAAGTTGTTGTTTCAAGATCTTCAAATGAGTTACAAGAGATCAAAAGTTTATTACAAACTTTTGGTAATAAACTTGTAAGTTTAGAAAAGAAGCAATCGTATAGTAGGCCTTATCAATAGCAGAATTCAGGTCAGCAACAACAATACCAAGGTAATCGGCAAGCTTACCAAGGAAATTACCAGGGCCCAAGACAGGGTGCAAATACTAGACCTTTTCAGGCTTATGCTCCAGCACCTGTTAGTGCAGTTAAGGATCTTGTCCCTATTCAAAACAATTTAGCAGTAGATTATGAGTGGTGTTACCCTTGCAACCAATCTCACAATCAAGCCACTTGCTCAAATGGACTCATTAATCAGGAACTTATGGTACAAAATGCCTCGAGTTCACAGCAGAATGAATTCAATGATGCATCTCCACAACACCAAGATCAGCCTACCAATGATACTACTCTACTTAATTGGCAAGGTGAAGAATTATGTGGATTGAATGTAGATGATTCTTCAGTTGCAACTAACACAAGGGTGAAGAAAAGAGCTTTTGAGCTTCATCAAATAGCTGATAAAGGAAAAGCATCAGTGGAAGAACCATCTACCTCCCAAGTGACTCGTGGATTGCAGAGAAATCAGCAACTCCCAGTGAAGGAGCAGCCATGCTTGCAAGCCGACCACGCTGGCATAAAGGTACATCATAAATTAAACCCAGTTGTACACTAAAACATTCTTGATAGTATGAAAAGGACAAATGTAATGATGTCTATGTGGGATTCATTAGCTATCCCAGGTCAAAAAGATATGTTACACTCAGCTTTGTCAAATTTGAAAGTGTCTGATGAATCTGAGTCTCCAATAGGTCAAGTTAGAACTATGTTGACAAATAATACTCAAGGAAATGATAAATAGCCCAGCAAAGAGACAGGAAAAGAAGTTAAACCACCTCCATTTTACATGTCAATAATCATAGGTGATAAGTTAGTTCATAACTGTATGGTAGATAGTGGAGCTAGTAGCTCAGTAATGCCAAAGAAAATTACTGACAAACTTGGATTAAAGTATCAGCCGTTAGAGAAAGGAGTGATTCAATTGGATGGTACTTCTGTCAATACATTGGGTGTTATTAAAGATTTGAGTCTTACCCTTCATGCTTGTCCTAATTTTTCAATTCCTCAGGACATATGTGTCATAGATCTCCCACCTTTCTTTTCTTTGTGCCTCTCAAGAGACTTTACAGCTAAGATAGGTGGTTATGTCTCAGTTGATTGGTCACATATGTTGTTTAGAACAAGATATGGAAACTAAGGTTACCATTAAATCTGAGAGGTTGGCTAAAGATCACATTGAGCCATATAACCCAAGTCCTATCAATGTTGTTCCTACTGCTGTAGAAACAAATTGTGTCATTTTTCCTGACAGAACTGGCTGCCGCTCAAGAACTTCAAGCAAAAATTGTTCCTGATGTGCTGCTACATGAATGGGTGGCTAAAAATGTGTTGGACAGTCTTGTAGATCTTATTCAAGATGTTGGTATGGGTAATTATGTGATGCTTGAACCTGATGCAGAGATTCCAAACCTTGAAAAAGGTACAGATCAGTTGTTGCAACAGCAAAGTGGACTTTGGGAAATGTTTTTTTATGGTTCCAGAAGCAAGAATGGAGCAGGTGGAGGTGCAATGTTGGTTTCTCCACATGGTGATAAGTATTTTTCAGCCTTTCATTTTGCTTTTGCATGTTCTAATAATAGTGTTGAGTATGAAGGACTTATCCAAGGCCTTGAGTGGGCAAGGAAAAGAGGAATTGACTGTTTGAAAGTCTATGGAGACAGTGAACTGATAGTTAATCAAATCAGGGGGCTAAATGTTGCTAGGAATGATGCTTTGAAGTCTTATAGAAATAGAGTATGGAACATAATTGAAGAATTTAATGCCTTCAATCTGATTTCTATTCCACGAAATCAAAATAAGCATGCTGACAGACTTGCAACAATTGGAGCGAAGTTTGATATCCCAGACGATATTAAAAAAGACAAAATACAGCTGTATGTTAAGGTGGTTATCAGGCCATCAATTCCTGATAACAACATTAATTGGCAAGTATTTGAAAATGATGAACAGATTTAAGCCTTTCTACTCCAAGAAGATCAATTTTTTGTAGTAAACTAGGAAAAGATTAAACAGCAGTATGATGATCAAGTAATACAGTTGAAGACAAATAAAATTCCCAAAGGGCTGGTTACCTTGGAATCGATATTCAGTTTTTATGATCAACTTAAGAAGAACAAGGTTGGCATTCAAGTAAAAGAGGATCATTATGAAGAAGTGGAAATCTTTAAAGGTAAGCTTCTCAAATTAGGAAAAATCTGTTCAGCTGAAGATAAGAAAGCTTTCTTTGTTTCATGCCAAGAATATCATGATATTTTTGCTTGGCAATATTTTGATTTAAGAGGGTTTGATCCCCATATTTCCCAGCATACAATTGAGTTAGAACCTGGTGCCAAGCTTGTTAGACAAAAACAGAGACCATTGAACCCCAAGCTTGAACCGTTAATGATCAAAGAGTTGACCAAGTTAGTTGAGGGGGGTATCATGTTTCCAATTAAACACACATCCTGGGTTTCTAACCTTGTTCTGGTTAGAAAAAAGAATGGTGAGGTAAGATTATGTGTAGATTTTAGGGACCTTAATAGAGCATCTCTGAAGGATCATTACCCCTTACCGTCTATGGAACAAATCCTCCAAGCTGTTGCTGGTTCAGAGAGATTCTCTCTTCTAGATGGATATTTTGGTTATAACCAGATTCTAGTCAAAGAGGAGGATTAGTATAAAACAACATTTACAACAAAATGGGGCACTATGGCCTACAAGAGAATTCCTTTTGGTTTATCCAACGCTGGTGCCACCTTTCAACGTGCCATGGACATGGAATTTCAGAGTTTAATTCAGAAATTTATGTTGATTTACTTAGATGACATAACCGTATATTCAAAGAATGTCGATGAACACTTGTCACATCTCAAGCAAGTTTTTGAAAAATGTAGAGAATATGGAATATCTCTCAATCCGACAAAGAGTATTTTTACAGTTCATGAAGGTAAACTGTTAGGCCATATAGTGTCAAAAGATGGAGTTACCATTGACCCTAAAAGAGTTGAAGCTATACTTGAACTGCCATTACCCAATTACAAGAAGGGATTGCAGAGATTTTTAGGGAGAATCAACTTTTTAAGAAAATTTGTTCCTGATATTGCAAATTTACTACAGCCCTTGACTGCCATGCTTAAAAAGAATGCAGTTTTCAGTTGGACTAGAGAAGAAAAACGTAGTTTTGAAGAGATCAAGGAAGCTTTAGCATCAACTCCAACACTGGTGAATGCTGATTTATCCAAAGACTTCTTATTGTATGCTTTTGGCAGTGTTGGTTCAATCTCTGTTATGTTGGTTCAGAAAAATAGTGATAATTTAGAGCATCCAATAGCTTTGTTTAGTCAAGTACTTGTTGATTATGAAGAGAAGTATACATTTGTTGAGAAACATGTTCTCGCTGTGATCAGAAGCCTAAAGAAGTTTAAACCTCTAGTTTCAAACAATAAAATTCATATTCTGGTTGCACACTCAAGTGTGAAGGAATTTTTGTTGAACAAAGATCTGAGTGAGAAAAGAGTAGGGTGGATCACAAAAGTAATGGAATTTTATGTTAACATCAACATCACAAAACTTGTCAGGGGTAGAGGACTTTGTGAGCAACTTGCCTCCACTTCTGAAGATGCACAGAAATCAGAAACTAGTGTTCTTTTAACTAATACGAATGAGTCTCAAAATGTTCAGGTTGCCGCACCTGCATCAGTTGCAGGTTAGGCTCAAGAAATGACCCACTTTCTTCATACTGGTGAATGTCCACCAGGTCTGGATAGAGAAAAATGAAGATACTTTATATTGCAGTCAATTCCTTATATCCTTATTGATAATATCATTTTCAAGAAAGATCTGAATGGTGTCTTGTTAACGTGTATTGATAGTGATCAAATAGAAAGAGTACTACATGAGTTGCATGATGGAGTTTCTTGAGGTCACTTTGCTCCAAGGACAACTGCTTGGAAAATCATGAAAGTTGGTTACTACTGGCCCAGCTTGTTTAAATATGCATATGCATGGTCAAGAAAGTGTGTTAAATATGCTTTATTTTCAGGAAAAGAAAAGTTGTATGTTATGCCTCTACATCCAATTCAGGTGGAGCATCCCTTCATGAGATGGGGCATCGACTTTATTGGGCCAATTAATCCACCATCCAGTGTTGGCCACAAGTGGGTGCTTACTGCTACAGACTTTTTCACACGATGGATAGAGGCAATAGCTTTGAAGGAAGCAAATGAATCTTCAGTTTTGAGTTTTTATGAAGATATAATCACCAGGTTTGGAGTTCCTAACTCCATCATTTCAGATAATTATCTTGCATTTGTTGGATTGAGAGTCATAGATTGGACTGTTAAACACGGAATTCATTTGAATGTTTTTTCCAATTATTACCCACATGGTAATGGATTAGCTGAAAGTTCAAATAAAAACTTGATCAGAATTATTAAGAGGACTATGGAAGAGAATCAAAGAATTTGGCATACCACATTGAAATCTACACTTTGGGCAGATAGAATAACCCCTAAGAGATCAGTGGGTAATTCTCCATACGTCCTTGTTTATGGTAAAGAGGCTAGGTTACCTTTGTCTATAGAGCTTCCATCTCTAGACATTGTTCACAAGTTGGAGGTGTATGAAGAGCAGGACCCAATTTTCGTGAGATATGTAGAGCTCATGGAGCTGGAAGAATCAAGAGACAAGGCAATGAAAACCTTGGAGTATCATCAGCTTCAAACAAAGAAAACATTTGACAAGAAAGTTGCAGCCAAAATTTTTAAAGAATGTGATATTGTTCTCAAATGGGATGTTCTAAAAAGTAGGCCATGCCATCACACTAAGTTTGACAACATGTGGATGGGTCCATTTATTATTAAAGACTGCAAAGAACACAATGCATACCAACTAGCCACAACTGAAGGTGAAGTGCTTCCTATCCCAGTCAATGGGATACACCTCAAGCCTTGTTTTGAAGTTTGATAGGTTCCTCCATTGTACATATTAGGTAGGTTTTATGCTTTCAATAGGTGCTTCTTCACTTTAGTTTGATTTTTGCTTCTTTCCCTAAGTGTTGTTCCAGCATAGTAAATAGTTTCTTTTCAGTTTCTCTGGTTTCATAAGTTTCCACTGTCCTGATTTATTCTATGAGTCTCAAGTGAGTTGCAGGAGATACAAGCCGCTTTTGAATGTTTTTGAGTTTTCCTAATGACCCCATGCCCAATGGACAAGATTTGGCTACTGGTTTTTATGTTTAGTAGGCAAACATTCAGCAAAGGTCGCCATAAATGTTGCCCCATTTTCACCTACGGGCTCATCAGGCAGGACAAATTGTGTCTCAGGTGTTCATAAAGGCCAAATGGGGAATTTGCATCAAGGGTTAGATCATGCACCTGAGGATATTTCACACGGAGGTATGTTGGAAGGCATGCCTTGATCAGTTTTGGTGCAAAAAACTCATCAGAGAAGAAAGTCGGCAAGACCCTCCTGTTGTCTTGTCGACTAGCAGTGCGTTCTACTTGGTTTAATACACCCGTCGCCAAGACATTTGTGTCACCATAAGTCTTCATGTATCTCTCCACTTGGAGGCAATTCATGCTGACATTTTTTCACAAGGGTGGCGTCGGGGGGAATGATTTCGGTCGGGGTAATGTCTCTTCAACTGCGTAAAGTATCACCGAAGGGGATTACCTTCAGCATAATGTCTCACTGACACATGGGAGTCTCCCCGAAATGGTCTAAGCTCGCCAAAAGATTGTCATCACATTGAGAAGCCTTGACGACCACCAGGAGGTCACACCGAAGAAGGATGTCATTGGGTGAGGTCTCACTAAAACTAGGTGGCTTCAGAGTGACGTCCTGTCGATCAAGCGGAGTCTCACCGAAGTAAATGGAACTCTCAACGATAGGTTTTGAGATCGGTATGAGGTCTCACCGATGATCAAATGTCTCGCCAAAGTGGGTTGGTTTTGGGGAGACTTATTTCCGACTGTGTAGAGTCTCGCCGACATGGAGTCTCATCGATATAACATCTGGCCGACAGGATGGGGTCTCCCCGAAATGAAGTTGAGCTCGCCAACGAAAGGAGACATCATCGCTATGAGGTCCTGCTGACCAATGAGGGGTCTTGGCGAAGGGTTGTGCCTTTGGCAAGAGGTCTCACCAACACATGGGTGTCTTGCTAATGGAGAAGCACAGCGGTATAATGATGGGGCTTCGGCGTGAGGTCTTCCCAACTTGCCAGTGTCTCACCGAAAGAAATGTTTGAGCCTGGGGAAAGTGGTTTGTGTTCACTAAAAGGTCTCCCTAACTTGATGGTATCTCGCTGAAGGATGAAGGGCTTGATGAAAGCTCTTTTTGATAATGGAGAGTCTTGTTGATAGCGATGGACTTTCCAATCGAATGAGGGGTATCGGCATGACTCTTAGCACCCGCTATGACCTCTTGCCGAAGGTGAAAGTCTTGCCGATGGTTTCAGGGATGTCGATATGACTTTTGCGGCTCAATGTAAACTCTCACTGACAGGTGTATGCTTGTTGATGTTGTTGTAGAGTATAATCACATCGGGGAGACATGGTAGGTGTCTCACCGACATGCAATTTAATTTGGCGACCTTTGACCATCTAGCGATCCCATGTAACATTTGTTCAGCCAATCAGAGGAGGCTACAAGAGAGCCATGGCAGTTTGACCCCAGTGAAGAAGATCAGCAGAACATAAGCAATGTGGATCTTCTCTAAGAATAAAGTGATGAATCAGTTCGATATCCAAGAGGTGTCATCAGTAAATAGAAGGGCAGAGACCGTAGGGACAGCTGGGATGTCAACTGGCAAGGGTCGATAGACATTAATGATAGTACCTCAGGGCATCCAAGGCAGTTCGGTAGGGAAGTTCGAAGGTGGACACAGAGACCATGAAGTTAATATTGTGGTTGCAAAAGATCTAAAGGCTTCTCCTGAGGGTGATCTTTCACACCGACATGGACAGCAGGGATACACTTGAATACAACATTAACTTCATTTGAAAAGATCTAAGGGCAGATCTTTCTGAAGACGGATATTTTTGTAAGCCCTAAGGGGCCGACGCTTTTGTATATAGGGAATTTTTGCCTCTTTGTAGAGAAGTTCTCCTTATGCTTTTCAAAAGTTAGTGACTTTTGCAATCCTTTCTCAGATTAGCAAACTTCTGTAACTCATTTTGAAGCATAGTATACAAAGTTTACCTTGGTCACTATTGATGTTCAGATTACCATCTTGTTCTTGCAAAGTGTTGTGCATTTCAGGTTCATAATCAAGTTATTTTGTGAATTTCTTCTATTCCTTTATGACTTTATCCTTTGTTTTCATGCCTTCCTTTGCAAAAGTATCATTATACAAATCACAAACTGTGTTTACATAATCACATATGGATTCTAGTATGTAAAAAATCTTTTCCTCTCTTGAAAAGGTGTGTGAATCAAACCTGTTTGTGATATATTAATGTAAAGTTTATACAGATTTGATGTGTAATCTTATGTTTATTGTCATTTTTCAAGTGTAAATCAAGTATTCCATTGCTCTTATCAGTTCGGTGTATCACCATAGGGTTTAGTTCTATTTTTATGTACTTCTTCTCCCTTTCCCTTTATAGAATCAGTAGTTTAGGTGATACCAAAGGAAGTCGGCCTTCTCCGGAGGTTGACCTCTATCTATAAGTGACCCACAGCTTTAGAGCTCTTCCCATGTTACACTGAGGTGTTGAACATCAGGTTTGATAGGGTGCAACTTCAGGTGATAACAAGTACATCATCACTCGTATTTGAGGAAGGAGGTACGCCATCATTCCCATCTCAACCTCAAGGTATGTCATCTATTCCATCCTTGATCGAAGGTATGCCATCTATCCCATCTCATTTAAATATTTATGAAATTACTAATGTTGAGATGAATGTACCTATGAGAACACCACCTAAAATTTTGCATAAAAAGCCAAATTTTTTGATTAATATTGATGAGAATATTTTGCATCCAATGGAAGGTAAGATTTTATAATGCACTTGTAGAAGATATGCTTATAAGAATTAGAGATTGTTCTTTGAAAATTTAAATGAGACCATAAGATGTCAAATATTTGTTGAAATGATGTGAAGTATAAAGTATAGGTCCATCATGAAGACTCTTGGGTTGAGAACATCTGAAGTGAAAATACTATTGTGAAGAATATAATGGATGCTTATGAGAGTGTGGGTAAAACCTCACACTCAAAATATAGTAATGTCACCCGACATGTCATTACATCAACTTTAGTAAGTATTTAAACAAGGAAATATTGTCTCATTATAAATATGAGTCAACAATTGAGAATTAATAAAAAATCTTTATCAAGAGTCATTCAAAGGCACCAAAGAATTGAGGACACTAATTCCACTGAATTAAGGGCATTCTCAGGGAGACTCCCACGAAAAGATAAACCGTTTTTTGAAGCATTGAGATCACTAATTGAAGTCTATTGGAATAATAAAACAAGGCCATCTCCAAATCAAAGGGATGTGGTAAGAAGGAGAATTGGTAGTCAAAACCGTGAGCCACATCCAAAGCATTTTTTGGATACAACTCAAACATAGCTTTTTCATAAATTTCTAAAGGATTATCCTCAAATTAAAAAAATTCAATGATATTTTGAAATTCTTAAACCTTTTTATGTCAAGATAAATCACACATGCACTACTTCTTGTTGTAGTTTACATATTGAATTTTCTAACCATTTTGATGTTTATCATTTTATATGTATAGATTTGCATACTAACAATGTTTTGCAAGATTGTGGCATACATGCCCCACCAACATCTTTAAGAGACTTCTTATCAAAAAGAATTATGTGAAAGAGAAGAAGGCCAAATATTCTACAGGAAACTATGCTTGGATGGCATTTGTCAGCATTGTGGTGGCTTGCAACGTATGTCAATATGTGAACATATGGAAAGCACACATGTAGTTGGAAAGGAACTAGTAGAGTTTGGCAAGTATAAAAAAGTGGCATACAATACAAAAGATGGTAATCAAGAAAAAAGGTGTGATTTGGTTATTTAAAAGATTCCAGTATATTAGTTTATGTCTACATATTGGGATATTGTAGTGCATGAGTATGCAAGGAATACCCATAGAGCTTGATGGTTGAACTTGCAATTCAAGTTATGTAAGGACACCTTTCCAGTTGGTAGCCTAGTTTCAGTGGTTGACTTTGTAGAGAACTACACTCTACAGCCACAATGTGAGGTGCAGTCACAATATTACAACTCCAGCTAGATTTATATATTTGTGCACATAGCATTCATTCATGTAGCTGATAGTATAGAGGATAATAGGAAGGTATTGAGGGAGTACCACCTTTACATTAGTGATGATCACACACATTCTCTAGAGTTTGTGCAAGGTTGCTTTTAGTTGTTCTACAGTGATTTGGCGAGGAGGGGCATAGCATACAATCATCATATAATATGGTCAGATAACTGTGCAGCATAGTTCAAGAACTCATGGATGTTCTATTGGTTGAGCAAGATGCATGTTATTACAAGTGTTTAGCATATGTGGAACTTTTGTGAGGTTGAGCATGGAAAGGGGGAGCATGATGGTGCGGGAGCATGTGTCAAAAGAGAATTAGCATGAGAAGAGTTAAAGTATAAAGACAATGCAAATTTGATAGATGAAAAATTAATCGTCGAGTGGTGTAATGCTTCGATGGGTCCAGGTAATGAAGGTAAGTCTTTTAGTTCTTTTTTTTTTTGGTTGATAGATGATACTAACATTGCACCATATGAGGATTGTTGTACACTATTAGGATCAAGTGAGCTACACTCTTTCCTTAGCTCAAATGCAGGTTCATGGATTATCCATACACGAAAGATGGCATGCTTTTGTTCTTCATGTACAATTCAATCCTGGAATGAGTGTGAGTCAAAGGAGTGGGTTGATGAATGGTGGTTAAGTTATAGTAGCCCACTTCACATGTATCAACCTCCAACGGTATTAGAACTGACACCGATAGAATCATCAGTTAACTTTGACCACATATCAAATCTAGTTCAACCAAGTAATATATCAACTTGCATAGTTTTTGAAATTCCTATTGTTATCTTGCTTTGTAGTGTATTTGTAATATTGACTAATTTCATCTAATTTGTTGCACATATCAATGTAGGGAATGTTTATGCAGTTATTGCAGATGAAGGAAATGAAGAGGGAATGGATTATTACTTGTGTCATTGTATTGAGGCCAAAAAGAAATTGGAGGCCCCAGTAATAGATGGAGAAAATATCGAATACCCTACAGGCTCAATGGTTGTTACTGGAATGTGGCTTTGAAGGTACCCACATAAGAGTGTTAATGTTTGGCTATTTCAGGATTTTGACATGCATCGGAAGATTCTTCATTACTCGAATCTTTTTATGGCATCCAATGTTCATTTGATTAAATATGGGGGCAGACCTTTGAACAAGACCTTGTGGAAGGTGTGTGATTCTGACCATGAGGCAATACTTGACACAATAAAGAGTAGAGCAGACCCATATGGTTCGTTGAATTAATTTTTAAATATGCACATTGGTTCTTATTAATTTGTAAGTATGCACATTAATTTGTATTAAAATTTAGAGTATACACATCGAGATTAGTTGATAGTTAGACCTTTCATTTCTATATTTCAAGTTTACATATGTTTTGGTTCCAATTTTGTACATATGTTTTGGCTTGAAGTTTACATTTGAATATTGGGAAGATTATATGTTTTAGTTCAATGCATAGCATATACAAGGTATTGGGCCCACTAGCTTGCCAATTTCCTCGAATTGGAAAGTTGTACATCATGATACCCCATTTCTTGGACCCATTTTTTCAAATAGCCCACTAGGTTTCCAATTTCACCGAATTCGCAAGTTGTACATCACTATGAGACCCCATTTATTGGACCCATTTTTTTTCAAACCACCCACTAGGTTTCCAATTACATCACCGTGAGACCCCATTTTTTCAAATAGCCCACTACCTTGCCAATTTCACCCACTAGCTTTCAAATTCAATGAAATTGGCAAGGTAGTGGGTTGTTTGAAAAAATGGGTCCAAGGAATGGGGTCTCGCAGTGATATGTACATCACCGTGAGATCCCATTTTTTCAAACAGCCCACTACCTTGCTAATTTCACCCATTAGATTTCCAATTTGATGAAATTTCACCCACTAACTTGTCAATTCTTTAACTTGAAGTCTTTATTCTGATATTTACTCTTTCTTCCATTCTATCATGTTAAAGAAGTGGATAGCTACATAAATTCTAGATAGGAAATATTGTATGAATTTTTGTCATGCTTTGTTAGCTTAAAAAATGTGATTTGTATGTATTCATTCTTATTTGTTTGTATCTAATCATATCATGATCTCATTGGTGATTCATGCCTAATTTTGTATGATTTCATGTTGTTACATCAAATAAAAGGTGCAATAGGTACATTAGATTATGTTGATTGAGGTGTAGGGTTTCATATTTATTTCAACCATGATAGTTGAGGTTGTGGTCTGGTAAGTATTTTTTGAGTGTTTTCATTCATAGTACATTGGTAATAGTACTAGGTGTATCATTGTATTATGTCATGATCTTATTAATGTTTCGTGTGGTCATATTGAGCTTAGTTTTGAATCATTGCAATCCTTGTTAATGAATTTTTTATGTGATTCTTGTTTGAAAACATCTTTGTTAATAAATTTTATATGTGATTCTTGTTTGAAAAAACCTAATATATAATTTTTGTATGCTTGAGATTGCGATACAGGGTACCCACCCATGGATTATATGCATAACTACAAGTATGATAGAATCCTACTTTTATGGTTTCCTATTGATATATCCTATCGATAGCCAACCTTAGACTTAGTGACATATGGATATGTTGAGTTAAGTAGATATGAGGAAAGCTTGTGAAGCTATGGTGACATGTTCATTGACTAGGATAAATCCTACTAACCATACATTTCTATGTAAGATTACCTCTGACTTCTCCTTACTAAATGGACCCTTGAGTCATCCATAGTGCTAACCTATATTGTATTGTTCATCCTCAAAAGTATTATTAGTACCTTTGACTTCAATTAATTTTTATGATTTATGCATGATCATAATCATAAAAGGGGAAGCAATATCATGACAGACATGAGATTTTAAGAACAAGAGTTATAAAGGCATACTTGAAGGTGTTTGAAGATGGTCATTAACGGTAGATTGCACAAAAGGTTGCAGACCTTAGTTAAAGGGAGTGCAATTACAAGAGGAAAGATAGTCCATAAGGATTCAAGAGGGTAGTCCTTAGGTCTTAAAGATAATGAGTTGTATATTAATATTAGAGGATAGTCATATAAATGATAGTCAATAGAAGGAAGCAAGGAAACTTCATAGTACAATGCAAATATTAGTGGTTGTGCAAAGTGGTATGTGATCTATAAAGAGAATTTAATTTCCTAAATAGCCAAAAAAATGAAAATATTAGTGGTTATATAACTCTTACCACTATAAAAATTCAAGAGGTATCATTTTTTATAATTTGGAGGCAATACATACAATGCTTATATTAGAACTGGAATCCAAGGATATTCAAGTTCAAAGGCATGTTAATGGTTGTTGTTGACTTCAAAGAAGATGTTCTCTGATATTCAAATTCAAAGGAATTTTTTCAAGGTTGATTTAGGTTCGTATGTGATATGAATCATCCTTAGGCACCCTATAGGTTATGATTTTGTAGCCCTTCATGCTGAATCACTCTAAGCTACGTTCAACCGACTCAATCCGTTAAGAGTCCAAAGTGCAAAATAGTTGCAATCTTTGACGAGATATTATTCAAAAACCATGATGCTTACAAACTCTTCATTTGAAGCTACGAGATCAAATTGGTGCCTTCTACAATAACCTCTCTTGGTTTTTTCTATCTCGGAGGCGCTTTCCCGTGGTGAAGACTTTTACGTTGAGGAAAAATTTGTCAAAAACAAGCAGTGTAAAGTTGCAAAGTGGTGCAACTTTAACTCGTAAAACCAAATCGACTATTTCAACACATCCAGATGGGTATGTTTATGCTAGGAATGGTTCTCTTTCACACCCAAAAATGTTGAATCACTTCGTGCTATGTTCAACCGACTCAATCCCTTAACAGTCCAAAGTGCAAAATGGCTGCAATATTTGACGGGATATTACTCAGAAACTATGATGCTTAAAAGCTCTTTGTCTAAGGCTACGAGATCACGTTGGTCCCCACTACAATAACCTCTCCCGGTTTTTTCTATCTTGGAGTCTTTTTCCCATGGTGATGACTTTTCAGTTGAGGAAAGTTGTCAAATGCAAGCAGTGTAAAGTTGCAAAGTGGTGTAATTTCCATTCTACAACTCGTACACCCAAACAAACTGTTCCAATAGGTCTAAATGGGTACGTTTATGCTAGGCATGGTCCTTTTTCGCACCCAAACACATTGAATCACTCCAAGCTACATTCAACCGGCTCGATCCCTTAAGAGTCTAAAGTGAAAAATGACCGTAATCTTTGATAGGCTATTACTCAAAAACTGTGATGCTTGCAAACTCTTTGTCTAAGGCTACAGGATTGTGTTGGGAACCTCTACAATAACTTATTTCAATTTTTACTATCTCGAAGGTGTTTTCCCGTGGTGACAACTTTTTAGTTGAGGAAAAAGTTGTCAAATATAAGTAGTGTAAAGTTGCAAAGTCGTGCAAATTTCATTCTGCAACTCGTGTGACCAAACAAGTATTCCAACACGTCCAAATGGGTGTGTTTATGCTAGGAATGGTCCTATTTTGTACCCAAACATGTTGAATCACTGTGAGCTACGTTCAACCAGATCGATCCCTTAAGAGTCCAAATTGCAAAATGGTTGCAATCTTTCACGGGCTATTACATGAAAAATGTGATGCTTACAAACTCTCTATATGAGGCTATAGGATCATTTTGGTCCCCTCTACAATAAATTATCTTGGTTTTTGCTATCTGAGAGGTGGTTTCTAGTGGTGATGACTTTTTAGTTGAGAAAAAAGTTGTCAAATGCAAGTAGAGTAAAGTTACAAAGTGGTGCAACTTTCGTTCTGAAATGTGTACGACCAAATAGACTATTCCAACACATCTGGATGGGTACATTTATGCTAGGAATGTTCATCTTTTGCACCCAAACACGCTGAATCACTTCGAGCTATGTTCAACCGGCTCGATCCTTTAAGAGTCCAAAGTGCAAAATAGCTACAATATTTGATGGGATATTACTCAAAAACCATGATGCTTACAAACTATTTGTCTAGGGATATGGGATCACGTTGGCACCCTATACAATAACCTCTCTCATTTTTTTCTACCACAAAGGCATTTTCCCGTGGTGATGACTTTTTCAGTCAAGGAAAAAGTTGTCAAATGCAAGCAGTGTAAAGTTGCAAAGTGGTGCAACTTTTGTTTTGCAACTCGTACGACCAAACCGACTATTCCAACAAGTCTAGATGGGTATGTTAATACTAGGCATGGTCCTCTTTCACACCTAAACATGTTGAATCACTCTTAGCTACGTTCAACTGGCTCGATCCCTTAAGAGCCCAAAATGCAAAATGGTTGCAATCTTTGATGGGCTATTACTCAAAAATTGTGATGCTTAAAAAATATCCATCAAAGGCTACAGGATTTTTTTGGGCCCCTCTACAATAACCTCTCTCAATTTCTTCTACTTCAGAGGTGTTTTCTCCTGGTGGCGACTTTTCAGTTGAGGAAAAAGTTGTAAAATGCAAGCAATGTAAAGTTGTAAAGTGGTGCAACTTTCATTCTGCAACTCCTACAACCAAATGGACTGTTCCAACACATTTGGATGGGTATTTTTATGCTAGGAATGGTCCTCTTTCGCACCCAGACACGTTGAATCACTCTGGGCTATGTTCAACTGGCTCGATCCCTTAAGAGTCCAAAGTGCAAAATGGTTGCAATATTTGACATGCTATTACTCAAAAATTGCAATTCTTATTGTGTGAGGAGGAAAATCATAGATTCTAAAAAATATAAATGTACTTGAAATTAGAATCTAATCTAAAATCAAGAACACAAATCTAAGATCTATTCCTACACTTACGAAATGAACAATTTAGAATACTGAATTCAAGAACATGAAAATGAACTACATAAACAATTGAATTCAATAATGAAACTATTACCCATCTCGTATCGAAGTATATTCGCAAGGATATGGTTGCTCAAATCACTATGAATCCTCTATAGTTTGTGTGCAAAATCTTGAATAACGATGTGTGTATGGTCAGTTTATCAAAGAAATGTTCAAGCTCCATCAATGGTGTTTTGGCATTAGTTTTTTGTCTTAATAAGTTGATTCTCTAATCCTTTTTTTGTGAGGAAAGAGGTTTGTTATATAGAGAATGTGATTCAAAATGGACGATCGGGATAAAAAAAAAAAATGAATCAAGATTGATGGTTGAGTGGTGTTGAGAGGATTTAGACATGAACAATCTATGCAAAGTAGATTGCACAATTTGTGTGATTGAAGAAATAGATTGAATGATCAATGGGATTGAGGAATAGATTGATCAATCAGGAATAGATTGATCAATCAAGGAATCATAATTTTCTCAATCAGAAGTAGATTGATCTATCAGGATTAGATTGAGAAATCAAGGGATCGTAATTTACTTAATCAAGAAAGTGGTTGAGAATGATTAATTCATTCATTCATTTTGGAGTTGAATGGAAAATCAAGTTTGACTTTTGAAAACAAAGTTGCATTAGTTTGATTTGATTTTTTATGATAATTTGAATAGTTTGATTTAGTTATTCAAACTTTTGGAGGGAAAGTGTCCTAATTAAATTATGATTTAATAATTCACTTAACTTTATGGGAATAAAGTGATTTAGCGAAGTAATTAAATATTTGGTGTTATTTAACTAATCAGGACAAAATAAAGTGAGATTAGGACTTCATTAAATAAATGTAGTTTATTTAATTGGTCAAAATGATAGAAACATGAATTAATTAAATAATGTTATTTTATTCTTAATAGAAGAAATAGGGTTTTCAGGACTTTATTAAATAAACGAAATTTATTTAATTTGTCAAAAATGATGAAAAAGTGAATTAATTAAATAATGTTGTATTATTCAATTAACAGGGGAAATTAGGGTTTCAGATGCAATTGACATGAAATGCAATGATGTTTGATGATAATGATTTTGATGATGTGAAAATGTCGTTTAGGGTGTGTGATAGGTTTTAAGTCACTTTTACATGTCTACATTTTGTCCCTCTTTGCGACAAAGTATTGGTTGCTTTGTTTCAAATATTTTGATGTTTAAGATCAAATTTTTTTGAAAAAAAATTATGCCCCATTGTGCCCTGATGTTTAGCAGAATGGTGGTAGGGCTTTGTACTGCCCCCTCAAGAGTTTGGCCAAAATTTTCAATTTTGAGGTAGGCTCACGACCCTATTTTATTTCAGTTCATATGTGTTTAGGATGAAAAATTAGGTCTATAGGCCCCTCGTTACTTGTTTTGATGTTCCTGGGAAGTCCTAATTTGAATGTAGGAAGGTTCCCTAATTAAAAATTAGGGTTTCCTAGGTAAAAAATAGTGTTTTTGAGGGTTAATATAGGTATTTAGGGTACTAATTGCCTCATTTGTGCTTTTATCCTATAGAGAATTCTTGTCTCTATATTTTCCATTCTATCAGTTGTTGAGGAGAAATGGCTATGATTTAGGGAGCCTTGCATCGTTTGGACCTAGTTCGAGAGTTTGGATGGCCCACAGGTGTCAATGGTCATGTATGTACCCTTTTACTTCTCGTTTTCATTTCTTGATGTTCTCGTAATTCATGTACAAAGTTCTCTAATTCAATAGTGAGGTTTTAGGATTTTCTACGCTTTTGCATCATTTTTAGTGCATTTTCCAGTTCAGGAAGCTCACACTTGCTCTAAACCTATGCACTTGCTTCAGACCTATGCCTTTGACTTATACCTTCACTTTTGTTTTGTGCTTTTTCTCTAAAATTGTGCTTTTTATTGCTCAGGGACTATTTCTACTCATTTTCTTTAAACCTGCACACTTGACAAATCTCCTTGCTTTTGATATCTTTGTCAACCTAAACCAGCACACTTGACTTAAACTAGCACACTTTTCAGTGACTTCACCGCTTTTGCTAAATGTTGCTCGCTTTTATCTGTTTGGAACCCTAAGTCTTGTTTTTTGTCATTTTTGTGTCATTTTACTTGTTCGGAGCGAAACCCTAACATCATGGGTTAAAATGATGACAAGTGGTCCTTAAACCACTACAACTGAGAGAGAGAGACGACCTCGGGATCTATTTTTTTGATTTCCCATTTTGATGTTTTGGAGCGAGATTTCTTAGATGTGGTCGAGCTTCGTCATATTTTCTACATGCCTCCTATCTGATCTCACATAGAGATGATCGTGCTTGTGGAGCGGTGGCATTCAGAGATGTCTTCATTTCATTTACCTATAGGAGAGTCCACCATTACACTCGGGGATGTGTGGAGGGTTCTTTGCATTCCTGTCCATGGCGATCTTGTGACATACCATGTTCAACGGGGTACCTGTGCCATGCGGCATGTGCTAGGTTTCAAACACTTGGAGATTCAATAGTCTAAGATTGATTTGTTTGAGTTCGTTGGTAGTGCAAACCTAGTTTCTCTTGTCCTTTGTGGTTTGATTTCAGGACTATTGTTCCTGATAGGAAAGTTCGTCAATCCCTATTGGATGGGGTATTTGCATTGAGGTTATGTTTGAGCATAGGACCAGATATGCATGGGGTACGTGTCTTCTCGCCCACCTCTATAGAGATATGCACGAGGTTGTATATCAGGGTGGGAAATATATTTTTGTAGGTGTCTATTTTACATATTTGGGCCTAGAAGCACATTGTAATTGCTCAGCCATATGGTATTCAAGATCATATTTTTGGGGATCTATACTCATATCATTATGTAGATTTCTTACATTACACCTTTCCTGGGGATCTTTTGTACTAGTGTCGTGTGTTCGATGATATGCCAAGTTTTGTTTAGAGACCTTATATGGACTGTGAGGCATGGCCAGAGGATCCAAAGTAGCTTTTTTACTATCGTCAGACCTAATGGTTGATTGGTCGCTCCCACTCTCTGCTAGAGCATTATTTACTAGACAAAGTATGTCATCAGTTTGGGGAGAGATAGGGTCAGTTTCTTGATACTTATGAGGCTCATTTCGGTTGAACCACTCGAGAGGTCCGAGTATGGGGTCACTAGGAAAATAAAGATGTTAATATTGTTGCATTCAGAGCACTTGCCCTAGTAGAATGGGGTTGGTCAGTTGGTTCAACAGATTTGGGTATCACTCTTGATTTTGATAAATGGTGGGCATGATGTGTGCCATTGAGGTTTACAAATCCTGGGGGTGATCATGTGTTAGGAAGAGTAGGTATTACAGGTCATCACAGAGAGCAACAATGCATCAAGGTTCTTGTAGAGCAGCTAGGTAGGGCCCAATAGGTTGGAGCACAGGGTGGTCAAGATGATCTGATGCCCCAGGCGTAGGGTCATGGATAGGTTTTGGGTCCCCCTCCACCACCTATGGATGGAGGTGTATAGTTAACTTAGATGACTACTGCTAGAGACACAGAGATAGTGTGGTGACAGGCTACAAAGGCTCGGGTTTCTAATCTGACCGCAAAGAGGGATAGTCTGAGGGATGATCGAGATAGTGGGAGCAGGCAATGGCTTGTTGTAGAGGCTCAGGTATAGTTACTTATGGTGGAGAGAGATACTCTTAGGGCAGAGCATGATACCCTTCATGCAGAGCAAGATCAGTTGTTGCAAAGTTCTACATATTATTAGACTCTCTATGATGCCTTTGTTCCTAGAGCGTAGAGACAACAGAGGTTAAAGGAGCCTAGTGTTGCAGGAGGTGGTGGTGGTGAGTCAGCTAGTCATTATGTTAGACAACTAGATCTCAATGGTGTTCTAGAATCTGATCCATAGAGTGTTCCCATTTCCTGTTGGTAAGTGTTACACTTATACTTGATATTTATTATGTTTTCGTTCAAATACATATTGCAGACATGATTTTGTATATATATTTGAATCAGCCCACTCAAGGCTTCATATGTATGTATTATTTTTTATTTATCCTATCACACTTGTTTCATGATGATGGTGTACTTATGGCATTCTCCCTTTTTTGATGATCATATATATGAGATATACCTTCTTTTATTTAGCTCATTTTATGCTTATGTGATGATCATGGATGACTATGTATGATGATGTCTATTTATATATGTTTTTGTACTTTTTTGATTTATGCATATGATTTGGATGGATGTATCATACTTTATATCATATGATGTTTTATTATGGATGATCAATATATCATTTTATATATGATGTTTATATGATGTATGGATGATATGATGGATGCATTCCTTATACATGATACATGATGTTTTGCTTGTTTTATTATCATCATGATATGTATTGATGACATTTTGGATGCAGGATGGATATGGTACTAATGATGTTGCTATGCAGGATGGATCTTAGTTAGAAGAAATTTTTGATTATGGATAGAAATTTGATGTTGTTAGTAGTTGATGATGTTGATTTTTCATTGCTTGGAGGCTTCGTAGTTTTGAACAATTCTGTTTGATGTAGCAAAAAGATATGATGCACCAGGGTATTAATGTCCAAGGTGACTTTGTATCCATTGCGTGGACTTTGACTCTTCAAACAAAGAGTATCTTTTCCCATACCAAACATACAAAAAAAAATTATAGTATATATTTGGCTTGTGTTAAAAACTTTTCGAACTAGTCACACAGAGAGGTATAGAACACCTAAAGTGCAACTAATTCATGAATTGTTTCAACATAAATTTAATACACTCAATAAAGCAAGTATCCACCATGGTCATATTATAAAAATATCTTACAAATAGCAAATCTAAATGACGCTCAATTTCCCCCATTCCTTCTTCTC
The DNA here is from genome assembly GCA_007258455.2 of Sequoia sempervirens. Lineage (NCBI taxonomy): Eukaryota > Viridiplantae > Streptophyta > Pinopsida > Cupressales > Cupressaceae > Sequoia > Sequoia sempervirens. Next base: position 52,320,208 of record VDFB02193867.1, on the reverse strand, counting down.
TAAATCCCTATGGACATCCTCAAGAGATCCTAGGAATGAGTCAATAAAATAAATCATAGAAATAAGACTACAAAAAGATAAAAACAAAGTTTCAATATCACTTGCCATATCTATTTGAGGTTTCAAGACTATTAGTCGTTGTTGATCACGTCTATCATAGGAACGGATCCATTAAGGCATATCTCAGGATGTTGTTGGTGAATTGTCAAAAGATAGGTAGTTAATACTTTGGCTTTGTTTATATTTTTTTATAGTCAGAGCTTTGCGATTATTTTCTTGAAAGTTATAGCTTTTGATGTTTTCTTGTTTGTTGGTTTGTTTTTTCAAAGGGTGAAGATGGAGATTTTTTTATTATAAATGAAAAGTTTATTGCGGATTGTGATGATGGAGTAGGAATTTGTTTGATTTTTTTGAGATTTATGATGTTGTTTTTGTTGTTTTTAGGGGACTAACCTAGGGCCTCAGGGGCTCATCATAGATAAGCCTTCAAGCCTACGTTGTAAACGTAGAAGCTCGTAGCTTGCTCGTTTTACTCAAAGCATAAACTATTTTTGGGATAAACAACATTGATAACTTGGATTGATATTCCACTTCTATGTCTAGAGGATATGTTGCGGGAAATCTACTTGAACTAGCTGTGAGGTTCAAGTAAATTTTAATATCTTAGACTGTTTGAGTGAAGGAATAATCCAATGATGTTTTGTTTTTCATGTTTTTCAAATGTTTGTGATTTTTGTGTTTTTCAGATGTTTTTGATTTTTTTTGTTTTTGACCATGATAGGACGCTCAAAGATCTGACCCACGACCAGCTTCAGGAATTTTTCCCTAGTTGAAGACAAGACTACTTTCCACAATCAGTAGCAGGCCATGGTTGAATACATGTTTTATTATGAAATGGATGGGTGGATGTTGTGGATAGTACCAATAGATAATGATGCGAGTCTTATTCAAACATAGCGCCTATTTTCTAGGTTTTCACTATGGTACATGTTCTAGGAGCACCTAAAATTGGTTTTCACTCAAAGAACATTTTATTTCTCTTTAATTTTTTTCTTGCTTTTTTTATTTTTTTGTATTTTTTCATCTTTTTCATTTTTTTATATTTTTACCCTTTTGCCTGGGGTGTAAGATATTAAAAACTTGGATTGATATTTCACTTTTTTTTTTTCTGAAGGAAATGTTGTGGAAAATATTACTTGAACTAGCCATGAGGTTCAAGCAACTATTGATATCTTAGAATTTTCGAGTGAAGGAAAAATCCACATTGTTGGTATCTTTGAAGGTTACCTTGGTAGTGTGTTGGTGGTACACCTTGTTGTTGGGATGAACTATTTTGAAGGTTCTATTGGTAGTGCATTGGCGGGATACCTTGTTGATCGGATGAATTGTTTCAAAGGTTACCCTGATAGTGCATTGGTGGTATACCTTGTTGTTGGGATGAATTATTTCAAAGGTTACCTTGATAGTGCATTAGTGGTACACCTTGTTATTGGGGAAATTCCTAGATCACAACATGAGCTAGAAGACATAGATCAAGATTTATTCTGAAGCAAGATGTAAGTACTTTCCCCCTAGTGACTAGCAATGCAGGTAATGGGTTATCTTGTGATAGTATAACATGTTTGGATAGAGTATCCCCATTTGGACAATGCCTTATGGCTCGGATAATGCTAGATATGATAGGATCAATAATAGTGACCCATGTCAAGATGTTTTCCATAAGCAAGTGTAAAGTTCTCACCAAATATTTGTCAATATCAAGATACGTTGGATTGGGATAAAAATAGATTGGATTAATTATGGATCAGCTAAGATGCTTCCCCCTGAAATAGTGCACATAGATGCTTGATTCTACACATGACATCTATTTTCCAAGTTTTCATCATGGTACTTGTCTAAAGTGCCACCATAGTGGTTTTCACTAGAGGACGATTTTTCTCTTGAATATTTTTCTTAATTTTGTTCTTGATTTTCTTGGTGTCACATAAGATGCTTATTTGCCAGGTTTTCATCATGGTGACAATTTTTTGCTCATGTTGAAGCACCTAGTGGTGATGATGTAGATGTTGTTGGTGCTGATATGGTTGTTGTTTTTTTTCATGATGTGCCAACAATATCCTACTTGGATGAGTTTTTTTACTAAGATGCGGGAACTTGAGTGTAACCCCTAATAATTCTTGTCTTCTTTTTCAATACCAGAGTTAACCTTATGTAGATGCTCACATTGCGTGAGATTTCCCTTACAATCCTTATGATAAAGATTTGTTTCCAACACATGGTCAATGTGAGATTTTTATATCATGGATGGTGAAATGCATTGAGGGATACTAGATTCAGATGAATTGGTTGACAGTTTGGAACCTTTTATTTTCCAAACTTGGGATGATGAGTAATGATGGGTGGATATGAATATTCAATTGGGACCAACATCTTGATATACCTTGTAGGTTGATTTTGAAGCTTTCTTTTGTATTGATGGACTTTTTTTATGGATGAACTTCCCTTTTCGATTTTTACCCATAGTTTCTTTGACTAATGGATTTTGATAGGGATGATTTTCTTTCTTTTTCTTTTGTATCCATTTGAATCTTTCTTGTCCATTTTGTTTTGTTGTTTCTTTTGCTTCAATGATTTGTTTCGTTCTTGGGTATAGCTTTTTCTCTTGTTGTTGGGCCCAATGAGAGGGTGGAAAAATACGTGGATGACAATTCATGATATGGCTAGTTGTAGCATTGGTAGCAATTTCATCATAAGGACTCTTCATGACCTCTATGTTGATGCTTGCATTAGATAAAGTTACCCCCAGTATTATAGAGGTATCACTGATATGTTTAGATCCCTTAATTGTTGAATAACCAAGACCTTGATGCTTAGGATTGCCAATAATCAGCATTGGTTCTAGGATACCCTATTCATGTAGGCCTAATCCTCTATCTTGATAATGAATCCATTGAAAAAATTTAGTTAGAATAGGATATGTCTTACCTTGGAAACAAGGTGCTAATATTTGCTATGTTGTGGATCTTCAAATGTTATAGCTTCTTTACTGATAGGATCCTTCATATGTGGGATAACTTCCACATTGATATTTTCAACTTGATCCTGTGAAATATCAGATTTTGATAGCCCTTCAAAATATATTGATGTTTCTTTGACTATTGTATACCTAATGCTTTTATACTTAGGATTATCAATTATCTTTGTTGATTTTAAGATATTGTGCTCCATATTTTCATACTTGATGTCTTCAATCTTCCTGTAGGATTTTTTTTATTTTAATGCTTCTTCTTGATCAATTTTTGATATGTTTATAGATTCTTCCATGCTTTGATCATGTGTAAAGATGTTAAGAGAAGGTGACTCTTGTTCCTTGGTAATGATATCAAGAGTATGAAACTCTTGTTGTGGATGAAGATCATCTACATGTCCATTAGGAGTAAGCATCCCATGGGTAGATGTATGTATGCTTGGCATATGGATGTGTTCTTTTGGAAAACCTTGGATGTCTTGGAAGATATTTTCCAAGTCATTCTAGTATTTTGATGATAGGGATTCTTGATCTTGACTTTGTGTGGTATTATCTTTGATATGATTTGGTCTGTGCTCTTGACAGGGATCAATTTCAAAGAAGGAATTGCTTGTAAAGGATCCTTGGATTTCCTCAAAATGTGGGCATATGGGTAATAGCTCTTGGCTTAGTTTTTCTACATTGGGCATAAGTGTTGGATTAAGAGTCTCTTGATTATCAATATGTACTACCATGAGATTTGATGATGTTAACATATCTTGGACTGGATCATTGCTAGACTTGGGTGATTGAGTTTGATCATGCTTGGGATTAAATTCTTGATGTATGTTCTCTTGCTCGTTAGATGATGTAGATATATTGTCAATGTGATCAGTGATAGATAGCTTTTGATCATTTTTTTCAACTTTTGAGTTTGAGATATTATCAATGTTGTCATTGGAAGATGGCCCTTGATGTCATCTTCAATAGTTATTTCTCCTTGATCAATAAGGTCTTAGATGATATTTTTGAGTGTAACACATTTTGAGGTATCATGACCTTTTACTCCATGGTATTTACAATAGATCTTTTCATCGTACCATCGGAATTTGATGTTAGGTTTTCCACTTCATGGTGGTTTTGGAAGTGTGATAAGTTTGGCATTGACTAATTGGTTTAACACACCCTCAATTGGCTCCCCTAAAGGATTTTACTCACATTTAGCAGTATTTTTTGATTGTAAGGTTGGTTGTGGTGGAGATGGAATTTCCTGATTTGAAGGTTGATATTGTTGATGGCTTTGATTTTGATTTTGTGACCATCGGTGTTGTTGATTCACTTGATGTTGTGGAAATAGACTTTTTTAATGATATGAATTAATATTTTGATGATATTGGAAGTATTGTTGATGTTGTTGATAAAGTGTGTCAATATTTTTCTCAAGTGCATCTATGGAAATTTGATCTTGGTGGTGTTGTAACATTACTTATTGTTGTTGCGACTCAAACTCAGAGTCACTCTACAGACTACGCCTTTCTACCTTAGAGCCAAAAAATATATTTATATAAACACAGCAATGCTAAATAAACACATAAGAGAATGCAACTTGGATTTGGGACAATGGATCATAGATTTTATTATGCAGCATAACAGATCAACTCAGATCAACATCTATAGCCTACAAGGAACTCATGGTTTGGCTACATCGACAATGGCCAAGGTTCAACTCGCTACAATGTAGTTAGGTCCCAATGGTGACTATAGTTCTCAACAACTCGGCTTGAGTTCATCACACTACAACTCGTCCCTTAGCCTGGCTAACTAATTACAATGTAGTTACAATTCCCAGCTCTCCTAGTCCACAGTCTAACTCTCATGTATGTCTTCCCAGTAGAACACAAAGAATTATTATAGAACTCAAATAATGTATCCATTACAATTCATAATCCAGATCAAGGTATCTGTTACAAACAATGGACACATCACAGGTTCAATGCCAACACTTGGCCTTCATGTCTTCAATGAACTCGGATGAACTCATCATCCCAGCTCAGTGGTATGAGAACCAGCATCCCACACTCCATGGAAATCTCTTTGAATCAGACTCTATCACATAAAGTTAGCACATCGAATCCATGATTCAAATGCAACTCAGTCTTCTGGTTTCGCATGCAAATTTTCATTAATCACAAGTGTCAGCAATTGAATCATTTGCATTATGCAACTCGGTGACATCCCTTGTAACTCGGATTGGCCACATCCCATGCAACTCAGCTCGGTGACTTAGGAACATTACACTTCCTAGCCGACCACGACTCGCATAATTTGGGTTCAAGCTCAATAGACAATACCCCCTTACAATCTCCTCCACTTCAATTAAGTGATGACCTCATCACTTGCGCAATGCTCCAAGTGTCAGAGTACTTCTGCACTTTTCATTGTGCAGTTGAGTCCTTCTGTAAGAACTCAAGAACCTTATCCTCATATCGCCACAATGCTTCAAAATTTTGGTGCCAACCAGCTTGAACAACTATGCCCAAAATTTGTTCTTGAATCAAGGATCTCGATCTGAGATTATACTCAACGGTATGCCCCAATACTTCACTACAAATCAGAAAAAGTAATTTGCAGCATCTTCAGCTCAGCATCGTGACTTGCACGCAACAAAGGTTGCATACTTGTAGAATCGATCCACAATCACTATTACGCTCTCAAACCCATCCACATTTGGTAATGCAATCACAAAGTTCATACTAACAGAAGCCCATGGTTTGACTGGAATTGGAAGTGGTTCCAACAAACCATTCAGTAAAGTTGTGCTTTCCTTATCTTGCTAACAAATCAAACAAGTCTTCACATATTGTTCAACTTCTTCCTGCATTTTGGGCCAATACAGTCCTCTTTCCATTAGCTCCAATTTTCTTCTCTACCCTGGGTGCCCCACCTAAGTGGAATCATGACATTCCTGTAGTAGTGTCTTGTGTAGATCCTTCCACTTAGGAATATAAATTCAATCACTAGTAAAGAACAGCAACCCATCTTTGATGGTAAATATTTGCATCCTTCTGGCCTTGACTTGTAGCATGATCTGATATGCCTGGGAATGAGCTTCCAAGTCTTCCCGTATAGATTCCAACATTGAATCTAAGAGTCAAACTTGTCTCTCCCCAGAAATTTTCACAGTCTCCTACAAAGCGGCGAGCAGAGCTTTTTAACTCAGTGCATCCACCACCACATTGGTCCTTCTTGGGTTGAATTCAAATTCCATGTCAAATTCTGCTAAAAATTCTTGCCATCTCACTTGCTTTGGTTTCAGCTTGGCCTACGTCTTCAAGTAGGTGGATGAAATATTATCCGTTCGCACTATAAATGGTACTCCCAACAAGTAATGACACCAAACTCTTAAACAATGAACTATCCCCGCCATTTCCTTGGCATGGGCAGGGTAATCCCTTTCTCTATCATTAATTTTTCTTGATTTGTATGCAATGGGGTGCCCATGCTGCATCAAAATTCCCCCAATTGCATAATCTGATGCATCGGTGAGCACTTCAAACACCTTAGTGAGCTTAGGAAATGCTAGCATAGGTTCACTTGTCAGCCTCTGCTTCAGCTCATCAAAAGCTTCTTGATGATTTTCTTTCCATGTCCATGCTCGGTCCTTCTTAAGAAGGTCTGTAAGAGGCACCACAATATTTTCAAATCCTTCGACAAACTTTTGGTAATAGTTCACCAGTCCAAGAAACTGACGCAACTCATGCACAGATCTCAGCTCAACCCAATCTTGTATAGCCTTTATCTTTTCCTGCTCCGGCTTAATGTGGTTGTTCCCAACGACATGGCCAAGAAAATGCACCTCCCTTTGATGATAATAGATTGACATGTTTTTGAAGATATTATGATGCTCAATACCCTTTCGTAAGGTCACTTGGTTTATATCCCCATGGGTCACTTCCATCATTCATGGTGTTTGTTGGTGGGATGTTGTTTTTCTTGCTTGCTTCCATGTTCTTCCTGTGTTGTGATCTTGTATTTGTCATAAACAATTGCCAAGCTCTTGTGAACGTTTCATGACTCCTAGCTATGGGAAAAAAATGCTTTTGTTTTTTTGGATTATCTGTTTTAAGGGAAATGAAAGTTTCTTTTGTTTTTGGATTTTTAATGCATTAAATCGAAGGTTGGTTGGCCCATTGAAAATCATGCATAGAAATGGTATAGTGTATTTTGATGGATGCGGTATCTTCTCGAGATGTACCCTTTGGCGAACTTTAGGGTAAGGCAGTTCAATGAAAGTCATAATATGGATTCTTGCTTAAGGATTTTTCTCTTGTTGGATCAAAGTATTTTTCTCTTGCTAGAGCTCATGAGGGGTGTATGTCTATTTCCACATAGGCGGTGGTAACATGGGTCTTCTAGCTGCTAGGTTTGCTTTCTCTTCCTCTTTGTCTAAGATATTTGTTGCATTTCTCCACTGGTTGGGTGTTTCGTTCTTCTCAAATATGAAGGTTCTTAAACTGCTAATGATATTAGTTTGTTCTCCCTCAATGTGTGTGATACTAGGCTGGAGGATTGGTGCTACAAGGTTCGGTTGTTGAACTGGAGCAGTCGATCACCGAATGGTCATAAATTCTAATGGTTTTGAGATGATTTTTATGAAGCTCAAGACCCTAAGGTTTGAGTGTTATTTTGGAATGGTGCTACTTTTTGGAAATCAAAATTTTGAAGGAATAGGGTCGATATTTCACTTCCTTCTCTAGAGGATATGTTGCAGAAAAGTGTACTTGAACTATCTGTGAGTCCCGAGTAACTATTGATATCTTAGACATCTAAGTGATGGAATGATCCTAGTGGTTTGTTTTGAATTTTATTTCTAACAAGTAGGATGGAAATAATGGATGAGGGACTATATGACTTATCTGGGTTTCTAATTGTTTCGTTCTAACCAACATCCTCTAAAAATCTTTGATTTTTTTTTCCCAATTATCAGTAGGATAGAGCAATAGTGTTGGTTTATGAGTAAAGATGCAAAACTGTGACCAAGAGTGGCCATATTTATCAAGTGCAGAAAAAAATGTGTCAAGTGCAAAGGTTTTGGAGAAGCAAGTGAGGGCAGTAAAGGCAACTGTGGATTTTGTGTTCTTTTGTTAGATGCAATGACTACTCAGGAAAAAGTGAGTTTCTTTTGGTGAGTGCAAGCAGTTTAGTGGTAAGTGTGCTAGTTTCTCAGAAGCAAGTGCGAGAAAAAATAACCAAGTGTGCGAGTTCCACATCTAGTGTGTATTTTTTGTCAAATACAACTAATTCTCATCAATGAAGTTTCTAGGATAGAGAGTAAATGTAATGAATTTTTAACAACTACGACAGAAAATGCAACACCTGTGCTAGAATTTTGTGCAAAGGTGGTCTTTGTGTGTTTTGTTTCTAGTTTGAGCAATCTTTCTTCAGATTTTTTCAAGTTTAAATTAGTTTTTTCCTCAATTTATTTGTGTTTGGAGTATGGCAAGTGATACAAAAAAACTTGGATTGACTCAAAAATCATGGACTTGTGTGACCTTCATGTCTATTGCTTTAAGTTGTGAAATCACAACACCCAAGCCATAGTTCCCAAATGTTTACTTTGATCCAATGTAGCCTGAAATAAAAGCCTAAATATTTGAAAACCTTTAAGGAAAATCCTTTAAGGAGTGCAAAATGGGGCTTCTTTTAAAAGCATACACTAAGTCAAAGGGTTTACGATTTTAACCATCATGTTTAGTGTTTGTTTGGATGTGTTCTTTTTTATATCAAGCACAAAATTTGATGTCAAGATTGTTTTGAGTGTATTTAGAAAGTTTAACATAAACAATAATTTACAACCCTAGGGATAGAAACCATTCTTTTAGGTAGGCCTGCCTCATGCTCTGAAGAAATAATTTTACATGCAACTTATGGCATGGACCTGTAGTCGTACTTGGAAAGTAACTTCTCATAAGTAAATTCCAATGCACCACTTTCAAAGAATGTTTTTGGATAAAGGGGTAGCTTCTAAAACAATTTAGCTCTTAGTAATGTTCTTGGGATATTATTTTTCGGGCCCCTATACATGCAGTGTTTTGCTCAATCAAGAGGCCTCCCAGACCTTGTAGGTGTTTACGTATCGCACGGATATTGGGGGAGAATACATCAGTATATGCTAGCAACACGCGATAGGATGATGAACTTTCCTCACACTTACAATTTATTTATTTAGCGGTCTAGAATGAAAGTACTACTTGGGTCGCCTATGAGTTCTCTAGCACGAGATGTTTCTCAATAGGCAAGCCCTCTAAAATGTATGCTTTGAAAATAAAGGTGTGAATCTCAAGATGTTTTCGCTCACCCAAGATCACCAAAAGGTGTGAGGGGAGAAGACAAACATCTAGCTTTCCAAACACTAAATGCACAGCACATAATTCATAGCAGTTTGATTTTTTTTAAGCACCTCAGGTGGTACTATTCCCAAAAATATGTGAATAAGATATCAATGATTCTTTTTAATTGAATCCAATGGAAGTGTTCTATACATCAGTTAATATCATCACAAAGGTGCAAGATAAAAAGAATGATTTGTTCATTTTTAAGCCCAAATATGATTGTTTCTAAATCAATCCTGGTCTTACTTGGTCAATAAAAGAAAATGCGAGCGTGCGTCAACAAAAATAAATCATTGTGGTCAATAGAAAAGAAATTAAGCATTCAATTATCTAATTTGAAAGCTAAAAAATCTTTTAGAGCACCAAATTATTTTTTTCATTTGTTCTTTTTATGCACCAAGTGAAAGATTCTCTAATTATGAAAACTTGGAAAGAGTTCATTTTGTTGTTGTAGTGTTCATTTTAAGCACTAAAATTGAGAGATCCCAAACTTTACTAAAACTTTGGAAATGATTCTTTTTAGAGCACTAAAACAAAATGTGTTGTTGTGGGATTCATTTTAAGCACTAAAATTGAAAGATTCATAACTTAATAAAGCTTTGGAAATGATTCTTTTTAGAGCACTAAAACAAAATGTGTTGTTGCGGGATTCATTTTAAGCACTAAAATTGAAAGATTCCTAACTTAATAAAGCTTTGGAAATGATTCTTTTTATAGCACTAAAACAAAATGTGTTGTTGTGGGATTCATTTTATGCACTGAAATTGAAAGATTCCTAACTTTAATAAACATCAAAATCTAAAATCCTTTGACCGTTCATCTTACCTATAGAAAACAAGTTAGTGGTTTCCCTAGTCCTACATACAAAAACATTAATACCTATCACACACTCAAAATCAGGCATTCATTAGTGAAAAAATCAAATTCCCATTAGCAGATCTTGCCCACAGGTTTGTCAAAGCAAAAGTGTAGAAAAAATATCAAGTGCACCCTCTATCAAAGAGAAAATGTGCAGAAAAACTTCAAGTGTGCCCTTTTTCATCAGTTAGATGTGCGTAAAAATATCAAGTGTGTGGATTTCAAAGTCAACTACACAGATTCTTTGACAAGAAAGTGCAAAAATTTATGGAACGGTGCATGAAACTTTTTCAAAAGCACTCTAGAAACCTACAACTTCAATTCAAACTCATAGAAATGTTAGTATTTAGGACCGTGGTCCCACCGAGCTTGCAAAAATGTGTGAGGAGGAAAATCATAGATGCTAAACAAGATAAACGTACTTGAAATTAGAATCTAATCTAAGATAAAGAACATAAATCTAAGATCTATTCCTACACTTACGAAATGAACAATTTAGAATACTAAATTCAAGAACATGAAAATGAACTACATAAATAATTGAATTCCATCTCATATCAAAGTATATTCATAAGGATGTGGTTGCTCGAATCACTGTGAAGCCTCCATAGTTTGTGTGAAAAAGCTTGAAGAATGATGTGTGTATGGTCGGTTGATCGAAGAAATGTTGAAGCTCCATCAATGGTGTTTTAGCATTACTTCGTTGTCTGAATAGGTTGATTCTCTGATCCATTTTTGTGCGGAAAGAGGTTTGTTATATAGAGAATATGATTCAAAACAGACGATTAGGATAAAAAAAAATTGAATCAAGATCGATGGTTGAGAAGTGTTGAGAGGATTTAGACATGAATAATTTGTGCAAAGTAGATTGCATAATTTGTGTGATTGAAGAAATAGATTGAATGGTCAATGGGATTGAGGAATAGATTGATCAATCAGGAATAGATTGGTCAGTCAGGGAATCATAATTTGCTCAATCAGAAATAGATTGATCTATCAGGATTAGATTGAGAAGTCAGGGGATCATAATTTACTCAATCAAGAAAGTGGTTGAGAATGATTAATTAATTCATTTTGGAGTTGAACGTGCAAATCAAGCTTGACTTTTGTAAATAAAGTTGCATTAGTTTGATTTGATTTTTTATGATAATTTGAATAATTTGATTTAATTATTCAAATTTTTGGAGGGAAAGTGTTGTAACTAAATTATTATGATTTAATAATTCAATTAACTTTAGGGGAATAAAGTGATTTAGCGATGTAATTAAATATTTGGTGTTATTTAACTAATCAGGACAAAATAAAGTGAGATAAGGACTTCATTAAATAAATGTAGTTTATTTAATTGGTCAAAATGATAGAAATGTGAATTAATTAAATAATATCATTTTATTCAATTAATAGCAGAAATAGGGTTTTCATGACTTTATTAAATAAGTGGAATTTATTTAATTTGTTGAAAATGATGAAAAAGTGAATTGATTAAATAATGTTGTATTATTCAATTAACAAGGTAAATTAGGGTTATGGATGTAATTGACATGAAATACAGTGATGTTTGATGATAATGATGTCGATAATGTGAAAATGTCATTTAGGGTGTGATAGGCTTTAAGTCACTTTTACATGTCTACACTTACAAACTCTCCATTTGAGGCTACAATATCACATTGGGATCCTCTACAATAACCTCTCTCAGTTTTTGCTATCTTAGAGGAATTTTCCCGTGGTGATGACTTTTCAGATGAGAAAAAAGTTATCAAATGCAAGCAATGTAAAGTTGCAAAGTGGTGCAACTTTCATTTTGAAACTCATACAACCAAACCAACTATTCCAACACATTTGAATGGGTACATTTATGCTAGGCATGGTCCTCTTTCACACCCAAACATGTCGAATCACTCTAAGCTATGTTTAACCGACTTGATCCCTTATGATGGCATGCAAAACAAAGGAGAAGAGAAATATTCACATGGCAATTAGCAAGTCTAAGTTTTCCACACCAAAAGGACATGATTGCATGAAAGGGGTAAAACATCTCGGTGTTAAAATAGTTGAGGAAAGCCTAAACCTTTTCATTCTCAAAGGTGTTATGATCCAATTACTATGTGGATCTCATACTTACATTGAATTGATTATTATTAATGTTAGTATTTAGGTAACTTTTGTATTCCTATTATGGCTCTAATCACAAATGAGAAGGCTACATGACTCTTAAAATCTTGTATGATCATCCTCAATTCTAGGAAGGTCAAGACATTTTTTAATTATCCTCCTTGCCCTTACAAAAATATGGTTGTTGTAAAGAGAAAAAATTTCAAGATTATAGAAAAAAAATTGAAATATTTATAGCTAAACCTAATCATAGGTCAATTGAAATATTATCCCACATGGTGGATTATGACCTCACTAAAGATAATCAAGAACAATGATGTTAATAAGCTCACACTAGAGCCTCGAGCCCTCAACCATAAGTAGAAGCTAAAAATAGCCCAAAGAAGAGGCATAAATATATGTTGATACATGAGATATTACAACCCCTATTCCTAGTACTCCTTCACAATCATATCAAACTTTCTAGAAGAAATTTTTTGCATATCACCTATAATTAAAAAATACATTCTTTGAAGAAGTTGGGTTTGAGTGAATATAGAATAAGTATTTGGTGAAAATATGGGCAAGAACTTGGACACATGGTGGAAAAAACAAGTCACTTTTCCTTGGGTAATAAATGGGATGACATATATGAGAAGGATCATTTCAATCCTACCTCTTCATTCACTCCAAAAAAGGCTCAAATTCAAGTAAGTGAAATAACAATAATATCATTTGGTGATGAAAAATGAGTAAAAATAAAAACCTCCAAGTTTCCAAACCAAATAGCTAATTACATAGGTAGATTTGGTGCTAGAACAATTCACAACCTATGCATCTACTCAACCATATATTTCATTTAAAAGTATCCTGACCCCACTCCAATGAGTATTTTAAAGAAAATAAAAGAAACAATTAACTCTAGCTCTTATTGAGGAGGAATCTACCAAAAATGTCCTACTACAAAGAATGAGACATTCCATCTCCACAAAATTAACTATTAAATAAATTGTAACCATCCAAGAAATAATAAAATCACCCAAGACAACTAAGGGGAAAACTAATACCACAAGTGGAGGTGAGGACCTAGAAGAGGAGAAGGAAAAAATTTGAGAGAAGTGATGATCAACCTATGAAAATGCGATATAGAAAGTATAAAATGGAATACCAAAGCATACAAGATCCATTAGAGGTTTGTATAGAGAAGGTACAATAGGTTACACTATAAATATCTACCTTCCCTCTCCTCCTAGATTTATCCCTTTTAAATTCTTCCTTGAATTCCATATTGAATTAGCACATAAGTAAATGATAAATCGTTGGTGAATCATTTTTGGAAATATTGAATTTTTTTTGCATCAACTAATAAATTTTTTTAGCATCAATTAATAAATATTCAAGACAAACCATGAAGGACAGCAATGAGCAATCCTAGGGCTAACCAATTAATAATTATACATGTGAATAAGTAAACCATACAAGTGAATAAGTGAAGCGCAAGTACTCAAATACACGTAATCCTTGAAGTATACACATGAATACATAGTATACAAATTAATACAAAGTATATGCATGAATACAAGGTATACACATGAAAACATGTAAGTCACAAAGTATACATTGGAATACACGTAAGTCACAAAGTATACATGTAAGTTGTAAAGTATACACTTGAATACACATAACTCATATCTATTGAAGTGTGGATTTATAATTCAAATATGGACACCATCAATAAAAATATATTTGTATTAACCAAATAGCCATGTAGGAATACATCAATATATGTCGATATAAGTATAAAATATATACAAAATAGCCATATAGGCTTACAAGAATGTTATATATGCATACAATGTCAAATATATGCAATACAAAATATGTCCAAAAAATCCATATAGGCATATAATGAAGGACCCTAGAATCAAAATTTATTGCTCTCCAAGATCTCAAAACAAACTCTTTCCCTTTACTACTTAGGTGGATGGTGATAAGTATATCACTCTTTTACTATGAGGTCGAGGGGTGCTCCTAGTGCTCCTTCTAGGGTTTAGTTTCTCATCAAGCCTTATATGTTATAATAACAAGTAAAGACATTAATATATAGAAATTACATTATAAAAATGATATATTTAACAAAATAATCACTTACCGTTAGTGGATGATCACTCTCCTCAAGGGAAATATTTGCATGCCAATGTTGTGGCATGTTGAAGTCCTATAAAAACCATCTAAAGAGAAATTAAACTATGAATCAATAATCATTTTATTTTTCACTAACTAATAGCTATAACAATGAATGTAATTTGAAATTTAGTAATCTGCCTCATACCCCCGCAAGAGGAATTGAGGAGTCTATAGCAGAAGAAACACCAAGATCCATTTCCCTATGAACATCAATAGGTGTTTTCACTTGCAACATCTGAAAATGAAACAAAAAATTATTCAATCACGAAAACTACAATAGTGATGCGTGTCATGGATTATAATGTATGAGATCATGAACAAAATTTTGAGTACTTATTGAACTATATATTTCTTACTATCATGATTACTATTTGCTTATCCATAGATTGTTTGAAAGCACCTATTTTAGGCTTTTATCCATAACAGCAAGGCGGTGAACTGTTTGATAAAAATGCTTTGGTAGACATGTACGAAAAATGTGGTAGCATAGAGAAGAAAGTGAACTATTTAAATGAATGACTCAAAGAAATTTGGTCTCATGGTGATGGAATTCCATGACAAAAAAATGTGTCATGGCATTCCATCACCATGAGAATGCATTTCTTTGAGGCATTTTTTCAAATAGTTCATTTCCTTCTCTATGGTATTATGTTGGGATGGAGTGGATGGTATAGTGTGGTCTTGGTTATGAGATGGAGGGGGGTCATGGGGTAAACCCACAAAATTGGTTTAAAATTTTGTTGAGGAAGGAGAAAGAAATTTTTGGTATTTGAACAATTTTAGGGGCTTTTCTCAAACTAGAGGGTTTGAGTGAACACCTTTTAGGGTTCGCTCGAACCCCCAAATTAGGTTCTTTTTAATAAAAAAAATTGTTGTCATTTTCAATAGTTTCATTTTCACTATGTTGCATCGAATGAACCCCTAAACCCCCTAGGAAAACTCTAGCATTTCAAGGGAGACGAAGTCACCACCCTGAGCTACAAGCATCACCCTCCAATGTGACTAGCAACTTCCAAGTTGGTTCTCCTAGTCTACGTCAAGTTTTTTTTGGTTAATGCTTCCACATTTTGCATGCATGTCTCAAAATGGGAGCTTTGGAATAGGGTATCGACATTTTGCTTTTGCTTGAAAGTTTCTAAACCATTTTCAACAAATCCATTTTTGTGCATGATTGCATCTCCATGAACTAGTTTCTATCATGTTTCTTTTCAAGCTTCATCCTATGTTTCCAATTGATTGTGGTTTGACTTATCTTGGTATAGTGTTCTCATCATAATAACTGCCATTATATGAAAATGAACACAATCATTAATAAATTAATTATAGAAAACCAGTGGATCTGATCATCTTTCATGAGAAGATATGTATCCAATGAGAAGCACATTTGATGCTACTTTCCATAAATGATATATCCAAGTGAATGTGATTTCTTTACCCTCCACAACTTCCTATGGAACATTAGTAGCTAAAAAATGGCAATTGGTTCCTGGGTTGCATACTATCACATGGGGATTCTCCTCAACCCAAGGTTGTTCAAAATCATGTTTGACACTAAATGGTATAGCTTCAAATTCAACAATCTGACTAGCATTAATCTCCACATCTTATGAAACTTAACCTGAAAAGATAAATGATTGTGTATGAAGTACTTCTCCTATAGATTCCATATATATCTAGCTTTGAACCCAACTGGAAACCCATGTTCATAAGAATCAACTCTACTATTATCTTCAAACTGAATTGGTATTTCCTGTAATCATTGCATTCCATGTGATGGCATCTCTTGAGGCATTCTATCAAATAGTTCATGTGTCATGTCAATTCTTGCACCTTTTGTATACAAGTTTTCCAGAGCATTTCATACTGCAACATTTACATATTGTGTCATAAAATTATAAAACATTGATCCTACCTTAATTTTATTCTTCATCAAGGGGGATAGTAATGGAACACCTCTCATACAATCTAAGAATGTTACACCAATAAAAAATAAGGTTCATTAAATAATTTTCAATTCCTTTTTTTCATACAACTTCCAAGATTCTTTTCAAGTAGACTTAAAGACTGATATGGACCTGTAGAGTTTATTATCATTTTTATTATTCTAGGTTAGCATATTTGTCTCTTAATATGCCCATTTTGATGTTGCCATTCTCAAGTTTTTTTTTTGCATTGGTAGCTTAAATGATAAATAAGTATTTATTAAGAATGTTTGTGTTGAAATTTTTAAACATGGATTTTTAAATTTACCAAGCCATAATACATATGTGTTATTTGTAACACAGCCGATTTTTAAAAAAAATAGTTGATTTGTTCACTTTATCCCCCAATTTGGTGCACTCACCTACTAATAACATTAATTAATCTCATGAACAATATTATTTTCATATGGGGTGCACACATGTTGATAGAGATATTGTAGATGATTTTTATGTGTTGATTCTCATATGTACATGCACATAGGGATAATTTTGTGGGTAAGATACTGTGGACAATGATTTTGGATTGCCCAACTGCTTTAGCTCCTTCTAGGGTTTTTCACCTAAAAGGAGAAAGGAATGGGGTCCAAAATGTAAATGTCTACACTCAATATTTATGTAAATGAGTTGAAATATGTCTAACTATGATTTAATAATGCATTGATCTGAAAATAAAATGATTTAATGATGCAAAACCTAAGAAATGCAAAGTGTTGGAAAACACATTATGATATGCAAAAACACCTAAAAATGCAAGTAAATGATGAAATAACTGAACAGAACTGGAGAGGTGCACCTAGAATTTGAAATTTGATGTGGAAAGATTCTGGAATCCTAAAAAATTGATTGAAATTGTTGACTGGGATACTTACGCTAGGTTGGGTGACTTAGTCCCAGTTTCAGGAAAAACTTCCCAAAACAGGAATCTACCAAATGGGTATCCAAAAATTTAGAAACCACTTTTCAGGCCTGGAAGTGGGACTAATCTTCCACTAGTGGTGACTTATTCCACCTACAGATTTCGAGAATCTCGGGACAGGATCTTGTAGCTTCGGGTCTGTGCTTGCTTTTCTGACAGGTATCTGCTCTTTTTTCTATAGAAAATGGGATAAAAAGTGTCTCCAAGATTGAAATAGGATTATGTTGACTTGAATATCTTTGATGACTTCTTGACCACTTTTCAACACCTATTTCTTTCACAAATCTACTTACAAATTCTGCAAGTACACATGCAAAGAGGGAAAAAATGGTTAAGGGTTAGAGTATAGGGGTTTGCCTTGGTCAAACCCCACTTTGGTAATCAAACCCTAAGAAATGAAATGAAATGGAAAGATAATGATAAATAGATAACATGCAATGTCATAAACTTACCAAACCCCTTGATGTATAAATATGAAGATATACAATGAAGTGCTCCAATGGATGACTTGATTGTGCTTAGAGTGCTTGAATACTTGAGAATGATTAAGTAAATGAATGCTTGAGTGCTTGATGAATTAGGAGATGAAAAATTAGGACAAAAACCCTTATTTATACTTGATCTTACTAAATTTCTTGAAAATAACACATCACAGGCCGACCTTAAAGGTTAGAGGACAAAATCTCGCCAGGAAATTGAAATAATTTTGATTTTTGTGCCAAAAAGGACTAAGTTTCCCTTATTGGTGACTTAGTCCCACTTAATAAAATTAAGTGGGTGTCAGGAATTACGGGGCATTAAATGTTTTCTAATGGGAATATCCTCAAAAACACACTTAAGAATGGTCGGATAGTGTATTAAGGGGTCATTTAAACATTAGAAAGGGTTCAATTAGTGATGACAAGTCTAGAAAATCATGAAAATGGGTTACAGCACTTCACAACACTTTGAAATAAGACTTGGTAAGTGATAAAAAGGAGTTATTTAGGTTAATTGTGATGAAAGGGTCCTAGAAAAGTGTGAAAAGGAGTTACAACACTTCACAAGACATCCTAGAAGTCTTAATGATTCACAAGCATCCAAGACCTAATGTGAATGTGTTGACCACATTACAACATTAAATCTAGGAAAAATCAAGCCAAATTCCATAAGAGAGACTCTAGTAAGCATAAAAATGTCAACTATACATTTTTTTGGCGACACATTAAGCCCCCACTTTAGTGAGAGGATGAACTTGCTTCAAACTCTCGCTAAAGTAGCCCAACATGCACATCAAGAGGGACCCAAATGCACTCATGCTGGTAAGATGAAACAAAAATAATCAAGAGGGATGATCAATCCCCTAGGATCAATATCTCATGGAAAACCAAACATAAACGCAAAGGAACACACATGAAAGTGATGAAAAGGAATGAACGAAAGCTTCAATCATTTTTCCATTCTGTTGTGGATCATATCTATGTTGTTTGTTTGGAAAAATAAATGTGTACTCACTCTAGGGCGATGAAACTCCTAACTGTCTATCGGGTGAGAAGGCCCAAGTATACTCACTTTGGGGCCATGAAACTTCTGGTTGTCCACGGGGTGAGAAATCCACAACATACTCACTCTGGGGCCATGGAACTTCTGGTTGTCCATGGGGTGAGAAATCCCAAAAGGTGGTTATGGGGAAAGTCATGCCTCAGAATGGGCTTCCCGCTCAACCATATCAAAGTTATACCTCCTGATAACTTTAATAAGGTACCATAAAGGACAATGTCATTTCGTGCTTCATGAGACAAGAAAAGCTTCATATGCTTAGAAATCATGAACAAATTCAATGGTACCACAGGAATGCAAGTTGTGTTATGAAAGGTGGACATGTAAATGCAAAATGAAACATGCAAAAGAAATATTCAAATTATTTTTTCTTAGTTCATACAAGGTCTATAACTTAGGGAACATTGTTCCTAATGTCTCCAAGAGAGGACCAGTCAAAGGATAGAATATTCAAAACTTAGGGGATGCAATGTGTCACATTAGGCCACTAAGAGGAATGTTATATGCTTAGATAGATCACCCTTATGAAGGAAATCATACCCAATATCATCCACAAAGTGACAAACACATCATAAAAAGTAACAAGGCTACACTAAGAACCAAGAAAAAGAAAAATGCAAAATGAATAATGCTAATGTATGCCCCCACTTTAAAGGAATTGCTACACATCGTTCAATGAGCAATTACTTTAAAGTAGCAAAATGAAAAATGCAAAAAGAAACAAGACATGAGAGCCAACTTGGAAAGCCCCTATGCCAAGTCATATGTTTTTGAGTAAGGCTTCATCATATGAAAGAAAAGAAATAAAAGAAAGAGGGGTTGCCCCCAAAAGGAACACACCAAACACATAAGGGATCTATGGATTTGGAGTCAGTATGTTCATTTCTACAATATTTTTATTAGAGACCTCAGAACTATTATCATTCCTCAAATATATAGAACTGGAAGAATGAAACAAAGAGAGCAAAAAAAAAAAGATTCATTTTGGGTCAACATGGAAGAGACATTGTAGTCTCAACGCCTTGCATTGTCCCCAAAAGGAAAAACACAAAACAAAAGCAAAAAATAAGAGACCTTGTGGGTCAGCATGGAAGATACATAGGGTGTCTCAATGCTTTGCATCATCCCTAAAAGGAAAACACAAAACAAAAGTGAAAAAGAAAATACCTTGTGGGTCAACATGGAAGAGACATAGGGCATCTTAATGCTTTGCGTCATCCCCAAAAGGAAAAACACAAACGAAAAGGAAAAGGAAAAGGAAAAGGAAAAGGAAAATATTTTGGGTCAACATGAAGGATACATTTCGATCTCAATGCATTGCGTCATCCCCAAAAGGAAAACACAAAACAAAAAAGAAAAAGAAAAGACCTTGTGGGTCAACATGGAAGAGACATAGAGTGTCTCAATGCTTTGCATCATCCCCAAAAAGAAAACACAAAAAAAAAGTGAAAAAGAAAAGGGAAAATGTATGACATATAGAAGAATAGAGGGACAAATAGAGGGATGGAACAAATGGAGAGAGAACATCAAACGTCACATCATGAGGGAACATGATACGCACATTTAATCACACCAAAGAAAAGAAACAAGAAACAAGAAAATGATAAAAAGACTAGTTAAGGTAGATGCAAGTCACGCATCTAACAAGTCATCCACCTCCCAATCATGTTCAGTGTATTGTGAGGTCGGTTGACTTTCCAAAGGGACAATTGCAAGTGTTGAACTAGGGGAATTACCAGGTTCTTCACTTGGTGTAGATGATTTATCATTTAGGCTCATGGAAGAGGAAAATAAAGAATTCAGATCATTATGCATCTCTTCATCTATTTTAGAGATTGCATCATCATCATCCAGATTAATCACGATAGGGGGACAGATGGTAATTTCCAATGAAGGGTGTATCAAGAGTTGTGGTTGTTGTATCAGATCGTTTTGTTGTGATTCGAGAGGAGGGTCATTATTTATTGTTTCTATCAAAGGAAGAAGTTGATTTTCTTTGTTTTCTTCAATTTGTGATTGACGATCAAGGAGACGACATTGATTCCTAAGTTCCCTAGCACCGTGGTTTCTTTTGATTCTATTTTGAAGTTGTGTGGGTGTAAGAGTGGTTTGATCCACCATAGGCTCCTTTTCTTCCATAGGGAGAAGAACTGAAGGAACTGAAGGAGATAGGTCAATCACTTTCTCGTTTTCTTTATAAACTTGTTTAATGCAAGGAGGCGTGACAGGGTTGGTTTCATTATCTCGTGGACATTTGGACAAAGAAGGGGAAGTGTTTAGAGGTGGTTGATCTAAATTTTTTAGTTCAGGTTTAGGTTGAAGCATTTTCTTGTCAAGGATTGGGAAAATGGAAGCGGATACGGATTGGTTGTGGAGGGACAAGTCGGCAATTTTCTTTTCTTTAAACTTTTGATAAGAAATGAAAAAGAAATCTTTGTGAGGTGTTATGGGATCCATGGGCTCTAGCCAAAAGGATTCTAAGGTGAAATTTCCTTTAGAATACATGTTAAAGCCACTATGGTTAACAGTGAATATGTTATTATCATGCAGAAACTTTAAATATTTGTGTATGATTGAAGGAACAACTTTCATCGAGCGAAGCCATGGATGGCCTAGCCACAGATGAAACTGATCCAATTGTGGAATGATAGAGAATTTAACGTCCAATGTCTTAGGTCCTATTTGTAATGGGAGAATGATCGATCCAATCGTAGGGCACGCGAAACCATTATGTGTTTTGATCCATGCTCTTGGTTTGTCATAGTTATCTTCATAAAGTTCATGTAATACCAAAAATTCCTTTGTGATCACATTCTCGCCATAGGGGGGATCTATGAGTATCCCATTAGTGGGCTTATCATAAATACGTTCGGCTATGTAGAGAGGACTATCGAGAAGATTTGGAAGAATATCTTTAGAAGAGAAAATAATATCAAGATTCTTCTTAGTTGGGCCCTTATGAGGGATGGCATCTATCGCTCCCACCATTTCTTCCATAGGAGTAATAGAAGGTGTATGTGGGATAGGATCAGGATGTTCAGTCTCTTTATGAACAATCATCACATCATTGTTTTGAGTTTCACTGGATTTGACGAATGACACATTATGTTTAGGCATAAGATTGGTAAAAATTTGCAAATTTTGATTGGGTGGGGCAACGGACTTATTTCCTTTTGCATTAACATTTGAAACAGATAGATGGCTAGAATCGATCAGGTCTTGTACTATGTGTTTAATATGCTTACATTGTTTTGTGTCATGTCCATTTTGTCTATGAAAATAGCAATAAGCATTAGGTTGGAAGGTTGGAGGCAAAGGTTTAGTTGTATCTAATGGTTTAACAGGAGGTAAAGAAATCATTTTCTATTGTATAAGTTGGGTCATGGTGTTATGAAGAGTGTCTGGTAATGGTGTAAACTATCATTTTGGATCTCCATAACTGTAAGGTATCGCATCTTTAACAGTTGCTACTTGGTTGTTGACAGATTGAGGTGGTTGTTGAGGAGGGGGGTTAAATTGTAAAAACCCTTTGTTTGTTTTGTGAAATGGTTGCAATTTTTTTGAAGTGTTAGGTTCATATTTCTCATTTTGGTTGGAAGTGGACTTTGCATTGTGACTACTAACCGAATTGAGATAATCACAAAGGGTTGTGCATAAGTGCAAGAAAAAAGGAAATTTATCATGTTTAATTTATCCTGAATGTGAGTTTGCAAGTTTTTGATAAACATCTTTTAGAGATGTGAATCAGGAACCTTGACATCTACTTGAGCATACAATGATTGATAGCGTGAAATGAAATTAGTTAATTTTTCATCCATATTTTGTTTACATCTCATTAAATCAGCCATTGTCTTTTTGGGAGTCATATGGACTTGGAAATGACTTATAAAGGCATCAACAAGTTCATTAAATGATTGAATTGAATGATTGGGTAAAGAGGAAAACCACTCTAAAGTAGTATCCTTTAAAGTCTTAGGAAACAATTTAGCTAACAATTTATCATCAAGGACAAAATCACTACATAAGGTTGTATAGGCATTTACATGATTAGTAGGGTCTCCTTTACCTTCGTACTTCTCAAACCTAGTCATTTCAATTCCTTGTGGCATCAGTGTTCTTAAGATTTCCAAAGATAATGGGCTACTGCGGACATAGTAGGTAGGTGGTGCGGTTTGGTTTTGGTTTATGGTAGATATTTTTTGTTGCATGGAAGAAATAGTTTGGAAGAGTTGTGTAATGAGAGGTTCAGTGTAGGTGGTATGAGCTGGAAGAGAGAATGGTGATGGAGTATATGTAATGTTGGGACAAGTGAAGGGGACACTAATAGGGGTGAAGGTGGTGGAGGATGGAACATTCGATGCCACAAAAGAACTAGGAATGCTAGTTGGAATAGCGAAAGGAGTCACATGACTAACTGGCTGCATGGTTGTTGTAACTTGAGGAGTGGTATAGGTAGGTATGGATGCCATGATTGAAGGAGGAGGAATGTGAGATCCTCCTTGGCTAACCACATTGTTTGTTGGTTGAGATGTGCTAGAGGTGGAAGAAGCATGTTTTTGGTATATCTCAATATTTTTTTCATAACATCTAAGCCCTCATCACTTTCAAGCATTCGATGGATGTTTTCTATAGTAGGAATGGTAGTAGTGGAAATGTTTTCAGGACACAAGTTATGTTGGAGATGTGCCAAATCCTCATGAATGTTAACTACTTTGTCTTGCGGGAGGGAATTAATGTTTGTGTCAACATGCATTGTATGTGAAGGTAAAGGTGTACTAGTGGTAGTATCCATGCCTAATGCACCATTGTCTGTACCAGGAGTAGAAGCTCGAGACAATCCAAGGTCCTCAATGAATGTGTTATCGCAGGATGCCATTAGTCGAGATCTTCGTCTCACTGAAGTATTATCAATAGGGCACCAAACACTCATACAAATAACACAAGAGGTGGGGTGGATGCAAATGCAATGCAATCTAGGAATAATAAAATGAAAATAACAAAAAAATTGTAAACTAAAACAAGAATGTAATACCAGAAAATAGAAATGCAGAAAATACCAGAAATTACATTGCAAAATGTGCAGAAGGACTAAGTCACCCAGTGTGGCGATTTAGTCCCAGTGATGATTTTTTGTGATTTTTTAGAAATTTTGAATGCAATTTTATCTCTTTTGGATGCACAGATGCAACTATAGTATGAAATGCAGAATTTTTGTTGTTTTTCAATGCAAAAATGCAAGCTATTTGAGCTTTTCACTAATGCAATTTTGAAAACCCTAGGATGCAATTTAATCAATGCAATGTAAATGAAAGATAGGATGCACTTAAAAGCAGAAGAAAAGATGTTCAAAAGTTGGGTTCACCAAAATGTGGACAATGATTTTGGATTACCCAACTGCTTTAGCTCCTTCTAGGGTTTTTCACCTAAAAGGAGAAAGGAATGGGGTCCAAAATGCAGATGTCTACACTCAATATTAATATAAATGATTTTAAATATATCTAACTATGATTTATTAATGCACTGATCTAAAAATAAAATGATTTAATGATGCAAAACCTAAGAAATGCAAAGTGCTGGAAAACACATTGTGATATGCAAAAACACCTAAAAATGCACGTAAATGATGAACTAACTTAACAGAACTAGAGAGGTGCACCTGGAATCTAAAATATGATGTGGAAAGATTCTAGAATCCTAAAAAATTGACTAAAAATGTTGATTGGGACACTTACGCCAGGCTGGGCGACTTAGTCCTAGTTTCGGGAAAAACTTGTTGGAATAGGAATCTATCAAATGGGTATCCAAAAATGTAGAAACCACTTTTCAAGCCTGGTTATGGGACTAATCTACCACTAGTGTTGACTTAGTCCACCTAAAAATTTTGGGAATCTCGGGACAGGATCTTGTAGCTTCAGGTCTACACTTGCTTTTCTGACAAGTGTCTACTCTTGATTTTGTAGAAAACAGGATAAAAAGTGTATCCAAGCTTGAATTAGGGTTATTTTGACTTGAATAGCTTTGATGAATTCTTGACCACTTTTCAACACTTATTTCTTTGACAAATCTACTTACAAAGTCTACAAACACACATGCAAAGAGAGAAAAAATGGTTAAGGGTTAGAGTATAGGGGTTTGCCTTGGTCAAACCCCACTTTGGTAGTCAAACCCTAAGAAATAAAATGAAATGGAAAGAGAATGATAAATAGATAGCATGCAATTTCATAAACTTACTGTTGATGCCAAAAATTGGCAAGGTAACAGCCCTTTGTGGGAAACTCGGTTTATGGGGGACCTATTGCGGTAAACTGAGTGACCTCTGGGTTTTTAAAGAAGTCAACTTCTTCTATAATTGGGGTTTTGGAATGGGAAAAGGAAGAAAATATAAAAAATAAAATTCTAACTAAGGTGATGCACCAAATATTAGGTATAGGCATGGTAAATCTATCTTTTCGGATTCGATTTAAGGGCTCGATCAGCAATCTTCTATGTCCTAGAATGACATAAATTGAAGTATGAACAGTGCATTCAATGACATAAAATAATTTTCACACCCATTCACTGAAAAGAGGAGTCAAAGACATGATCTAAACCAAAAAAATTGCATTAAAATTATAGAAGTTCTACAAATGAACCATTCAAAATAATAATGGCACAGTATAAAGTTTATCAGATAGCATAAGAAAATAGAAAGGTTGAACAATGGCACAGTCTATGAGTTCTTGCAATGATCTAAAACAATAAAAAGGCCTAGTGTCTCTCTAAAATTTTGTATTTTCTACAATTCTCAAACTCGTGGAACTTGGAACATGGAACCCCTCTTCAAAAGCAAAGAGTAGCATATATAGTGAGCATTCCCACTGCCTAGTGAGCAATAACTGAAAAGATTTGTATCCTGAGCAATGATGTAGTAGAAATGATTCCCTTTGGTCATTGTAACAAAAAAATATTTGGACCATAGCATTTGGTCGCTCCCCATCCAGGTGCATCCCCTATGAATGATGGCAGTGGTCCCAACATAATCCTATGCAAACAAGTTTCACCACCCAATATAGGCAGTTAGAACACACAACAGCATATCACAACCCATAGTTCACTCCATCCTTTGCTTTGAAGAAGTACCCACCGAAGACACGTGTGGTGGTATTTCACAGCCTGTGGTTCATTCCTCCTCCTTGTCATTGAAGGATGGTGCTAGGAAGACACATGGAAGTGTTCCTTTTCATTGGCACCAACTATGGAGTCTGCTGAAGCATATGTGGATGAAGGCTTTATGGTGCACAGTCGGGGCCCGACTCAAAAGTGAAGGGAAGTAGCCTTTAAGTGTGTGCGGCAATGACACATGGAAACATGGCGAGGGTCATTTGAAAAGTGAAGGGAAGAATCCCTTCGGGAAGCATTGAGCTGACACATGGTGGAGGTCGGTGATCATTTATCAAAAAGGGTCAATGATGTTTATTTGAGGCATGGGCTGGTACTTAGCAAAAACCAAAACTCGAAACGGAGCTTGATGAATTTTACATTCACAACTTTTGGCAACTATCAGGGGCATTTCACCTATGGAATGAAGAACCCAAAATTTTCTCTGGCTTGCAGACCAGAGTGCCATCCATAGGGTGACAGAATCATAGTTTAGAAAGAGTTTCCTGCAGAGGTAGCTAATCAGCCTTAGATGGTCTCAATATATTGCACAAATTATCTTGCACTCCACTTAGGTCAAGCATTTCTTTTCAAGGCAACACCACAGGTAAACTAGCCCCAGACTCAAATTGGAAGAGAAACTGCACAATTGGATGAATGACTCCTTTAATATCTGATGTGGTAGGAGGTTAGCTAAAGCTTTGGAAAGAAGTTGTGTTTTTTTGCTTCTCTTTGATCCTCATCGTCATTTGCTATGTTCTGGCGACTGACTCATCCTCAAGAAACGGGGATGGTATACCCATCTCGGTTAACTGAGAGAAACTTTCTCACATGCTATCCATAGTCTGATTCAAAGTAGTTGTGCATGTTTAGCCCAAAGGATGGTCGAGTGGTAGTGGATGAATTTTTTCATCGTCTTGGTAGCAGCCTTCTGATCCTTGATCCCTACCTTTGCTAAATTTTCATCAAAGACCATGTATAGCTTATTTAGCAAACTTTTGCTTCAGGGACCCTTTTTGTGATGAATTACGAAAACTTCTCAATGGCTCCGTGGACCTCCTAGCTCAAGCTTGTTGCCTCTGACATATATTGAAGCATTAGATATAATGCCAAGCAGAAGGCCTTGACCTTTTCCTAGTATGAAACATATAGCTACTGGGCCATTGGAATGAGGTCTGGCTGGGCAGCAGGGGCCTGGGGCACACTCCTTAGAAGGGAAATTTTGCTTCCCTTGAGCTAACATCCTCTGCCAGTCCCACAATTCTCCTATTAGTGGATATAAGTTGTCCCTCGATGTTGCTTAGCTCTTTGGACCAGTTCTCCTCGGCCCGGTTGTGATTTTCCAACTCTATGTCAAGAGAAGACTTCGTCTCTTGGAGCTCTTTTTCTAATTGAGCCTTTTGCCCTCAAAGTCCACCTCCCTCTGTTCTAGTTTTTGCTCATGTTGAGCACACTGAGATGCTAGCTCTTCATCCTTTTGTTTTGGATTCTACTCTTCCAAGGCTAATTGGCTATGATATTCTCAGTTCCTCATCTACAGCTCATTGATTAGGGTGGGATCAACAGATTGGTACTTTGTGAGTTCCTCCTGGAGTTTATTCCACTCCAACTCTATTTCCTATGCTTTCTCCAATAAGCATGCAACTTCTGATTCCAGTGATTTCTCTCTCATCTCTAGGAAACTGACCCTTTCCTTCACAATCTTCAGTTGCTCCTCCCTTTTCTTTAGCTGCCAACTGGATCAAATGAAGTCAGTCATCACCACTCATTGTATTTCCTCCATGAGCTCTACCTTGTCTTTTGGTTGGGCTGTAATCAGATCAAGTCCCATGGCATACATGTTGTAATCATCTAGCAGTATCTCCCCTTGTGGTTTGACAATGTTCGGGTACATGGTGGCGAAATTCAGCATTCCCTGAGCTTCATTGTAAATTGTATACACCTTTGGCTCCGCCTCCTTTTTGTCATCCTTCACTTTTTACTTTTGGATCCTGAGAGCTCGTGCCTCCTTTGTAGCATCACCCTGTGCTATGAATTGGGACGGAAACTTAACTATCCCATCTCTAATAGGTGCACCATGAGGTAGGGCAGAAGGGAATGTAAGTGTAGCGGGCTCAAGCGTTTTCCTCTTCTGGAGGGTAACAGTCTTTAGGGAGAAATAAAGAACATGCCAAAGTTCAGTTTGTGAACTGGTGGAAGGTCTCAACAGTTGTTGCGGTGATGGGGTAGTCATTTTAGAGTTTGTTTGTTGGGCATAGTGGGTCAGACCCAAGGTAGTAGTAGCAATAGGGGCATCAATGGTGGTTGAGCTTTTAGAAAGAGAGGCAAGGAGAGATTGGGCAGTGGCAGCTGGTGTCAGGGTTCACAAAGGCATTAAGATAAATGGCCATGTCTGAGCGAATTGAGAGAAACCCTCTACTACCATTGTGGCTAAAGTGGAAAAGGAATGGCCAACAGTTGTAGTGACGGGCGGTGTGGAGATAGCAGAGGATACTAAAGATTGAGAAGTAAGAAAATAAGGAGCGAACGTTACCTATTGACTGGATGATGGCGGTTCTTCGCTTGTTGTTGACTCCTTACTTACTTCAAACTCCTAGCTCACTAAGAGCACCTGGCTCATGGTAAGTTCTTGTGAACCCTCTCCCATAATAGTTTTTGTACGTTTTCATTTAGCGAGTGGGGAGTCCCCCATATCTACAATCTTCGGCTATTGTTTTTGGGATACTTTTGTTGTTTTCAAGGCCCAGGTGTATCTATGAGGCTCTTGATATATTCAATCTCACATTTGAAGTGACATAGGTAGGCTTCCCTGTGGACTTTCTCCTTTGTTGAGTGGAGGGCGTCAATGCCTCGACTTCCTCCTCCACCTGCTCTTCAGATTCCTCATCGGAGTCATTTCCCTCGCTAGCACTTGGGTCAGAATCCAGATGCTCATCATCCCATAGCTTATCAAACTATTCATCATCCTTCAAGCTACCATAAGGAGCATCAAGTTGTTTTCTCTCTTGGTGATACACCTAAAAGGCTCTGATTCTTTCCAAACTCCATTATTCCTCTCTTCTTAACTTATTGAACAGGGTGGATCCCATTTTGTGTTTCTCATCATAATCTTCCGTAGTGAAGTAGAACTTATGCCATGGCAGCCTACTGTCCTCTGTGGGAATGTGAATCAGGTCGACCAATAATTCATCTTCATCCTCTAGCGAGTTGAGCCTCTTTTCCCAGTAAGGCTGAGAATTGTGAGTCACTTTGATATGCTCATATGGTAGATCATTGAAAGGGTTATAACTCCATTTGTTGCAAATCATTACCAACCCTAGATGAGCTATCTTATCTTGCAACAATGGGTGCATCTGCTTCTTTTTCATGGCCATTGTTTTGAAGCTTACTGGACAGATGAAAAATCCCTTCTTCTTTTATTTTCCTCTGCAAAAGGTAACATCAATAATGCATGCCTACCAGAACATTTCAAGGGCTAGCACTCAATTTGTAACACATGTTAAAAGGTGGAATGGTTCCTCAGTGAAACCTCACATCTGGATGAATATGAAATCTGCTCTGAAAAACCAGTCACATCTAGGAATGAAGTTTTGCATATACCATGTTTTCCCCTTAGTGAGCTAGTTAATAACATCCTCTCCTTGCAAATCTTGCAAAATTGGAGTCAAGAAATAATCTGAAAATTCATAATAGTTGTAAGTGGAAGAGAGGATAGGATTCCAGACAAAAACTGGATTCCTTTTGTTCCTTTGGTCAAAAATAGACAACTTCAAACACTTATCAAAGAAATCAGGGTTTTGATGCAAAAACATATGGGCAAGAAAGGAAGGAAACTTGAACTTTCATTCAGTTTGGTAATTTTTTATTTGCCTTATCATCTCCTCAACGAGGTATTCTGCAAAGTCATACCAAAACAAAGAGTGTTTCCTACAAAACTAGAATCCTAGCCCCAACTGAAATGCATGCACTTCCTTGTCAGTTTCCAGGCCACAAACAAATGCCAACATGGAAAAGGCCTCTTGCAAGTCTGATTTGAAAGCACTGTGCTACACCAGGATCTTTGGTGGCTTTTGGTATCTACCTCAATCCCTTGGGTCTCTTTGTTATAAAATTCTAGAGCCTTTTGCATGCTTTTCCATACTCTTTCTCCCTTTGTAGGAATCAATGTCTCTACGTCTTTTTTCTGCTCGAATCAGGGATGTGCAACATATTCCAGATATCTCCTATGTTGATACTAACCTTCAGAGTCTATCCCTTGATAGTGTTGGTACTTGGGTTGAAATGTTTGATGGCCACATCAACTAATTTTGTGCAATAGTGCACATGTGGGACCATGTATTGTGGGAGCCCATTGAGCCATATCTTCTATGTTGTTGACGGCAAGTGTTTGGATACCTTCATCCTTTCGTGGGTCGCTTCCCTCAAAGACTTGGTGTTTTGAAAGATTGGGATCATGAACATTATCATAGTCTTCCTTGATTAGGGCTTGGTTTCTATGGTTTTTGGGCTTTTCCAGTTCCTGTGTGTTCACCCACTTTGGCTTATCTAGAATACCAGGTGTGGCATAAGAAATGTCATCGAAGACATTGACGGCTTGTGTTGCTCATGTAGCTTTAAATAAGCTTTGTGTTTCCTCCCCCTGTACCTCTTTCCGTGAACTTTCTGCCATTTTTTCCTTTGTGGGAAGCTTCTACTTAGCCTGAACTTCTCTACAATTTTACCTCGGCTATGGTTGTGCACTAGAAATTTCTTTTGCTCTGAGTAGCATACTGAAAAAAAAAATTAAGTGTTTAAACATTTCACATGCAACACTTAGCTATTTTTTCTCAAGGTTGTAGATGAGAGTTGCCCTTTCTACATTTAATTCGGCATGTACCACCAGCTCTTTGGCTTGTGTGAAATGAATCACTTGCCATTTTTAAATGAAAAGAATTCATAATTACAATTGGCAACCATGTTGTACAGTGTGATTTCCTTGGAACTTGAGCTGACAATTTGCTAGCAGCTTAAGCGTTCATATGTGTTGGCAATTAATATCCCAAAAGGAATGATTAAGCCAAAGATGTGATCAGTGCTTGAAAAGATATGAGCTCAGTCTTGGAGTTTGCAAAACACCTGGAGAATGACACCTCAGCATTTGGTCTTGCATAACACCACTAATTACTACCACCAACTTAGGCTAATTAATTAACCCTTATTAGTTTTGCACGCAGCAAGTCGTACTCAGTAGACGCAACTGGCTGGGAATTTTGAGCAAGCCCTAGCATGGTTTTCAAGTTGGTACTTGATTAACATCACATTTATGGTAAGCAAATTACCACACATTTCCTCATTTTTTCTATAAATAGGCACATAGGCAGTAGCAAAATCACACTTAGCGATTTGAGCATAGTTAGTAATAGGTAATTGGCTTAGCAGTTCAGCATTAGTAGTGTTGGAAACTCAAGGGCAAACAACTGAGAATGGGGATGAATCAGTTGTCCCAAAATTTCAAATTTATTCAATGTATTAACCTTATTCTCAGATATGTTCAATAATCATGAAAGCATAAATGAACACATCAAAATCACACATAACATCAAGATTTTTACGTCGAAACCCTGTTCGGGAAAAAACCACGGTGGAGATCATTCCACAAGATTATACCCTGTTAAAAGTATAAAGAAATATTAATGGGGAATGCACATGCATGTAGGCACATTGCCTAGAGCTCACTACTCAAATTCAAAAGGAAGACACACTGTCTTACAGAAATATTTTGATTACATCCATCATATTTGAACTAAGAAAAATAGCATTTGCTAATGCCTGATTACAGTTCTGGTTAATCTCAAGAACACTTCTTCACTCTTTTTCACTATTCTTCACTCTCTACTCTACCTTTGAATTATTTAGAACGTTATTTGTGCACACCACTACCATCAAATGATATAAGCAATCACTTATATATATCCACAACAAGAAATTACATTGCTACAAGTTGGCTTCAACAAAATAATAAAAAGAATATAAATAGTCAGCCCAAAACAATAAAGATTATTCATGTGAATCAACCAAGGTCGGCCATAACATAGTGAAGACCCAAAATAACATCCTCAAACAAAAACCAATTGAATTAAATACTCCTCGAGGATCCACAATGCACTACAAACACCTTGTTGGCTAGGAACATGAAAAACGTGAACATGCAAGAGAAAATCTCAGATCACGAGCACAACGATCAATGCAGATGTGCAACATACATAGAGAATGATCTAGAAACATCCACAAACATCATGAATCACCAGAGAAGCATCCAAAACAATTGAACTTACTAAAATCACATAATCTTCATTTAGGAACACAAACTGAAGTAACAAAAAAATAGTCAGAATACAAATCTTCATAACTTGATCAAATCTTCACGCAGATCTCTGAACTCGACGTGGATAAACTAGATATACTCATCAAGAAACCCTTTAGTCCAACACTTCTAAATAGAAATGTATTGAGCTCACCGACAAACTGAACTTCACTTCACCACTAACAACTTGCAACCCTTTTTATTACAATTTTCTCAATATCCTCGACATATACAGCTTCTAATGCATTAATGCTAATAGTGTTGACATCAATTACAACCAAATATCAGCAACACAACCACAACATCCAACAATATCCCCCTTTGGAATTGATGGAAACACATGATGTGAAAAACACCAGCAATGCAACTACACTTACTCTTCCTTAGGTTCTAACTCTTCTCTCCTCAACTCATCCACATAATTCCTCTCCTCACAAGGTTCTTCTCACCTAAAAAATTTTTCACATTACTCTTCTCCCCCTTTGACATCAATGATAGAGATCTCTTCTATACAAGCTCTGAACCACATATTTGAACATCTAACTACTCCCCCTAAGTAGCAGCCACCACAACATCAATCCGGATCAAAATATGACCATGAAATGCATTGATTGATGCAAGTCAATGCACCTTAGTTCTAATTAGGAGGGGTAATCACCCCTAACTTCCTTTTGAGATACTCAAAATTATCCTTAGGTAACGGCTTGGTAAAGATGTCTGCAATCTACTCCTTAGTAGGCACATACTCTAGTTTGACTTCCTTTTAACTCACTTTCTCTCTCAAAAAGTGAAACTCAATAGATATATGCTTGGTCTTTGAATGCAACACCAGATTTTTAGAAATGTTAATAGCACTTGAGTTATCACAGAATATAACAATAGGCTCATCATACACAACTCTGATATCCTTCAACATCTACTTCATCCACAATACTTGAGAATAATTATTAGCAGCAGCAATGTATTTTGCCTCTACAATAGATAA
The DNA here is from genome assembly GCA_007258455.2 of Sequoia sempervirens. Classification (NCBI taxonomy): domain Eukaryota; kingdom Viridiplantae; phylum Streptophyta; class Pinopsida; order Cupressales; family Cupressaceae; genus Sequoia; species Sequoia sempervirens. The sequence continues at coordinate 52,286,768 of VDFB02193867.1, read as the reverse complement.
AGAAATAGCATTCTGCTTTTTACTTAACTATGAAATCAGCTTCTTTCCCAAGAAAAATGCTCCACCACTAGTACTTTTCTTGTCATTCACATCTTCTGCCCAATCAGCATTAGTAAAGGCACTCAAAGTAAGATCACCATCTTTAGGGTACCACAAGCCAAAATCAACTGTCCCCTTCAAGTATCTAAAAATTATCTTCACAGCAATCGCATGAGATTCTTCAGGATCAACTTGAAATCTTGCAACAATACATACAACATTCATGATATCAACCATAGTTTGAGTTAAATAAAGAAATCCACCAATCATTGATCTATATATAGTCTGATTTTCCTTCAAAGAGTCATCATCAGTTGTCAACTTCCATCCGGTCACCATGGGTGTACCAACCGTCTTTGAATCTTCCATACCAAATTTCTTTAGCAATTTTTTCACATACTTGGACTAAGATATAAAGATCCCTTTATCTAACTAAATAATTTGCAGTCCCAAAAAGAATTTCATCTCTCCAATCATTGACATCTCAAGCTCACTCTGCATCTCATCAGCAAACTTCATGCACAAGCTATCATCTCCTCCTAAAATGATATCATCAACAAAGACTTCCATAATCAAATCTTTATTATGATTAGTCTTGAAATACAGATTACTATCAACAATACCTTTGTTAAATCCAAGCTTTAGCAAGTACTTATCCAATCTAGCATACCATGCTCTAGGAGCTTGCTTGAGTCCATACAATGCTTTCTTCAACCGACAAACCATATATCCCTGATCAATCAACTAAAATCCATTTGGTTGTTCAACATACACCTCTTCTTCCAACTCACCATTTAGAAAAGTTGACTTGACATCCATCTAATAAACCTTGTAGTCTTTGTAAGCAGCATAAGCAAGAAACAATCTTTTTGCTTCAATTCTAGCAACAGGGGAAAAGGTCTCTTCAAAATCAATACCTTCCATTTGTGAATATCCCTTACACACCAGTCTTAATTTTTTTCTAACCACTTCACCTTTCTCATTCAATTTGTTTCTAAAAACCCATTTAGTTCCAATTACAATTTTATCCTTAGGTCTAGGAACAAGAATCCATGTATCATTCTTTTCAATCTATTGTAGTTCCTCTTTCATTGATTCAACCCAATTTTCATCATTCCATGCTTCATTCGCGTTGATAGGATCAATCTTTGAATTTAAACAGTATTCTTCTACAATCTTTCTCCTAGTCTGAACACCTTTGTTCTTATCACCTATGATCTAATCTTCTAAATGATTCAATCTTACATACCTCAGAGTCTTAGGACGTTCTTGAATTTCAAGCTCTTCTGATCTCTCTTTTGTACTTTCACCAGTTTCTCCTTCCTCTTGATCTTCTTGATTCACCAAAATGATTTGAACTGATTTGAATTCTAAACTTGATTTCCTTTGTTTGTACTGTCATTTTCATCATCAAAATGATATCCACAGGTTCTGGATGGAGTAGCTATGTCTTCATCAACCTTGACATTTTCACTTTCAACCATTTTCCTCAATATCTTATTGCAGCACCAGTAGGCCTTGCTTTTAGTCAAATAACCTAAAAAGATTCCTTCATCACTCCTAGCACCAAACTTTACTATATCTTCATCTCTTTTGATATAACATTTGCTTCCAAATATCTTGAAATATCTAACAGTAGGCTTTTGACCAGTCCATAGCTCAAAAGGGGTCTTACCAGTATCACCTTTGATTTGTACCTAGTTAAGTGTCTACATAGCAGTAATTACAACTTCTCTCCAGTAGATATGAGGTACATTTCATTCCAACATCATAGTTCTAGCGTCATCTAGAATTGCTTTGTTCTTCCTTTCCACAACTCCATTTTGTTGAGTGGTCTCGGGTGTAGATAATTGTCTCTTTATTCCATGTTCTTCACAAAAAGAATTAAACTCATCGGAAGTGAATTCACCACCTCTATCTGATCTCAGATATTTAATCTTCAAACTAGCCTCTCTCTCAACCATAGCCTTAAAGATCTTGAACTTTTCCAAAGCTTCAGATTTGTCCCTTAAGAAAGTAGCCCACATCATTCTTAAATAATCATCAATAAGCATCATGAAGTACCTATATCCTTGTAAACTTCTGACTCTAGAAGGACCACACAAATCATTATGCACAAGATCCAACAATCCATTTGAATTTTTTTGTTTGCTCCGAAATGAAATTCTAGTTTTCTTTCCTAACCAACAATCCTTGCATGTGGCATTAGTAGGTTTCATCAACTTAGGAAGATCTCTCACAACCTTAGTAGAACTTATCTTGACAATATTATCAAAGTTAACATGACACATTCTCCTATGCCACAACCAGCTTTCATCAACTTGAGCAATCAAGCAACTTTTACTAGCAGCACTCAGGTAAAAAAATATTACCTTTTGTTTTTGTACCTAATGCAATCACATTTCCAGAATTCCCCAATATTCTGCACTTTCCATCCTTGAACTAAATATTGTATCCCTTATCAACCATCTGTCCAACACTTAAAATATTATGCTTCAAACCTTCCACATACAAGACATCATCATTATTACGCTTACCATCAAGAGAAATGCAACCTCTGCCATGGATCACACCAGCTTTTTCATCACCAAATCTCACAACACCACCATCATACTTTCCAAACTCACAAACTTACTTTTATCTCCTATCATATGATGAGAGCAACCACTTTCAATTACCCATTCATCTTTCTCTTCAAATTGAGAAGCTAGGGCTTTCTCCACATTTGTACAATTAGTAGATTTAGTAGACACAAGATTATTTTCCTTGATAGCAATAAATACAAATTCATCCTCACTTCCATTTCCTTTATTAGATTCATCATTTGTCACACCTTCATCAGTAGAATAATAACACTTCTATTGAAATTTAGGCTTTTTATATCTTGGCTTAGAAACTCTTTCAGGACACCTTGATGCAAAATGACCTATCTTATTGCAAGAGAAACATTTAATAGGCAACTTCCATTTATACTTACCTTGTCCTTTGGCTTCTCTTTTCACAATCTGTGCTTCCATCTCTTCTAGCTCTCTTTCTTCTTCCATCTATTTCATTTCATCATGATACTTGAATGTCTTTCTTGATGAACTTTCACCCAGATCATATCTTTGTTTATCTCTTCCAAAAGTAGTGGCCTTGAATGTAGATTCTACCTTAGGAAGGGCATCACCAAATTCACTTGACTCAAAATTAGTAAGCTTACTAATCAACATATCTCTGGTAACATTTGATACAGTCTAAAGCTCTTCAATAGCACTAGCGTTGACTTTTTAGGAAGTAGGAAAGGATCTAAGAACTTTAGAGACAATCTTTGATTCATCCAACTGTCCACTAGCACATCTGATACCACACACAAGTTCATTCACTCTTTGCATGAAAGTAGTAATGTTCTCATCATCACCCATTCTCAACTTTTCATATTTCCCTTTCAGACTTTGTAGCTTAGCAATCTTCACATTAGCATCTCCTTCATACAAAGTTTCCAAGTTTTCCCAGATCTCATAAGTAGTCTTCAGATCCATCACATTTGTCATCTCAATATCATTCAAAGCTTTCAACAATGCCTCCTTAGCCCTGATATTGTACTCATCATCCCTAATCTCAGCAATAGTAGTAGGACCATTCTGTGGAATAACATACCGATTACCTGTAATGCTCCAGTAGGCTTCACCAATGCATCTCAAATGGCACTCCATTCAATTTTTCCACAAGGAATCATTTGTTCCATCAAATCTAGGACTATCCTTCTTATAAGATGCCATCTTAGATCACCTCAAGTCGTTAAACTTCATCCAAGGAACCTGCTCTGATACCAATTGTTGGAAATTCAAGGGTGGACAACTAAGAGGGGGAGTGAATTAGTTGTCATAGAATTTCAAATTTATTCAACTTATTAACCTTATTCTTAGATCCGATCAATAATCATGAAAGCATAAATGAACAACACATCAGAATAACACATAACACCAAGATTTTTACGTGGAAACCTTGTTAGGGGAAAAACCACGGTGGAGGTCAGTCCACAAGTTTATACCATGTTAAAAGTATAAAGAAATATGAATGGGGAATGCACATGCATTCAGGAACACTGCCTAGAGCTCACTACTCAAATTCAAAAGGAAGACACGCTATCTTACAAAAATATTATGATTACAACCATCATATTTGAAATGAGAAAAATAGCATCTGCTAACGCCTGATTACAATTTCGGATAAGCTCATGAACACTTCTTCACTCTTCTTCACTCTCTGCTCTACCTTTGAATTATTTAGAACATTATACATGCACACCACTGCCATCAAATGGTATAATAAATTGATTATATATAACCACAACAAGAAATTACATCGCTACAAGTCGGCTTCAACAAAATAATAAAAAGAATATAAACAGTCGCCCCAAAACAATAAAGATTATTCATGCAAATCAACCAAGGTCATCCATAACATAGTGAAGAACCAAAATAACATCCTCAAACACAAACCACTTCAATTAAATACTCCTCGAATATCCACAATGCGCGAATATCCACAATGCGCAACAAACACCTTGTCGACCATGAACATGAAAAACATGAACACGCAAGAGAAAATATCATATCGCGAGCACAACGATCAATGCGGACTTGCAACATAGATAGAGCACAATCTAGAAACATCCACAAACATCATGAATCACCAGAGAATCATCTGCAACAACTAAACTTATTAAAATCACATAATCTTCATTTAGGAACACAAACTGGAGTAACAGAAAAACTATCAGAATACAAATCTTCACGCAAATCTCTAAAACTCGACGTGGATAAACTAGATATACTCAGCAAGAAACCATTTATTCCACAACCTCTAAATATCAATGTACTGAGCTCACCAATAGACTAAACTTCACTTCACCACTAACAACTTGCAACCCTTTTTATTACAATTTTCTCAATATTCTCGACATATACAACTTTTAATGCATTAATGCTAATAGTTTTGACATCAATGACAACCACATATCAGCAACACAACCACAACATTTAAAAATATCCCCCTTTAGCATTGATGGCAACAAATGACATGAAAAACACCATCAACGCAACTGCACTTACTCTTCCTTAGGTTCTGACTCTTCTCTCATCAACTCATCCACATAATTCTTCTCCTCACAAGGTTCTTCTCACCCATAAATTTTTTCACATTAATCTTCTCCCCCTTTGACATCAATGAAAAAGATCTCTTCTATACAAGCTTTGAACCACATATCTGAACATCTAAACATCTAACTACTCCCCCTGAGTAGCAACCACCACAACATCAATTCGGATCAAAATATGACCATGAAATGCATGGATTGATGCAAGTCAATGCATCTTAGTCCTGATTAAGAGGGGTAATCAACCCTAACTTCCTTTTGAGATACTAAAAAGTATCCTTAGGCAATGGCTTGGTAAAGATGTCTGCAATCTACTCCTTAGTAGGCACATACTCCAATCTGACTTCCTTTTCACTCACTTTCTCTCTCAAAAAGTGAAACTTGATAGATATATGCTTGGTCTTTGAATGAAACACCGGATTTTTAGAAATGTTAATAGCACTTGAGTTATTACAAAATATAACAATAAGCTCATCATACACAACTCCGATATCCTTCAACATCTACTTCATCCACAATACTTGAGTACAATTATTAGTAGCAGCAATGTATTTTGCCTCTGCAGTAGATAAAGAAATAGCATTTTTCTTTTTACTTCACCATGAAATCAAATTCTTGCCCAAGAAAAATGCTCTGCCACTAGTAATTTTCCTGCCATTCACATCTCCTGCCCAATCAACATCATTAGTAAAGGAACTCAAAGTAAGATCATCATCTTTAGGGTACCACAGGCCAAAATCAATTGTCCACTTCAAGTATCTGAAAATTCTCTTCACAATAGTCACATGAGATTCGTTAGGATCAGCTTGAAATCTTGCAACAATACATACAACATTCATGATATCAGCCCTAGTTTGAGTTAAATAAAGGATTCCACCAATCGTTGATCTATATCTAGTATAATTTTCCTTCAAAGAATCATCATCAGTTGTCAACTTGCATCCGGTCACCATGGGTGTACCAACTAGCTTTGAATCTTCCATACCAAATTTCTCAGCAATTCTTTCACATACTTGGACTGAGATATAAAGATCCATGTATCTAAGTAATTCGCAATCCCAAAAATAATTTCATCTCTCCAATCATTGATATCTCAAACTCACTTTGCATCTCATTAGAAAACTTCATGCACAATCTATCATCTCCTCCTAAAATGATATCATCAACAAAGACTTCCACAATCAAATCTTTATTATCATCAGTCTTGAAATACAGATTACTATCAGCAATACTTTTGTTAAATCCAAGCTTCAGCAAGTACTTATCCAATCTGGCATACCATACTCTAGGGGCTTTCTTGATTCCATACAATGCTTTCTTCAACTGAAAAACCATATCTCCCTGATCAGTCAACTGAAATCCATCTGGTTGTTGAACATACACCTCTTCTTCCAAGTCGCCATTTAGAAATGATAACTTGACATCCATATGATAAACCTTGTAGTCTTTGTAGGAAGCATAAGCAAGAAACAATCTCACAGCTTCAATTCTAGCAATAGGGGAAAAGGTCTCTTCAAAATCAATACCTTCCATCTGTGAATATCCCTTACACACCAGTCTCGCTTTGTTTCTAACCACTTCACCTTGTTCATTCAGTTTGTTTCTAAAGACCCATTTAGTTCCAATTATATTTTTATCCTTAGGTTTGGGAACAAGAATCCATGTATCATTCTTTTCAATCTGTTGTAGTTCCTCTTTCATTGCTTCAACCCAATGTTCATATTTGCATGCTTCATTCACATTCACAGGATTAGTCTTTGAATTTAAACAATATTCTTCTACAATCTTTCTCCTAGTTTGAACATCTTTGTTCTTATCACCTATGATTTGATCTTCTGAATGATTCAATCTTACATACCTCAGATTCTAAGTATGTTCTTGAATTTTAGGCTCTTCTTATCTCCCTTCTGTACTGTCACCAGTTTCTCCTTCCTCTTGATCTTCCTGATTCACCGGTATGATTTTAACTTGATTTGAAGTTTGTACTTGCTTTCCTTTGTTTGTCCTATCATTTTTATCATTAGAATCATATCCACAAGTTCTGGATGGAGTAGCTATGTCTTCATCAACCTTGACATTTGTACTTTCAACCATTTTCCTCAATCTCTTATTGTAGCACCGGTAGGCCTTACTTTTAGTAGAATAACCCAAAAAGATTCCTTCATCACTCCTAGCATCAAAATTTCCTATATCTTCATCTCTTTTGATATAACATTTGCTTCCAAAGATCTTGAAATATCTAACAGTAGGCTTTTGACCATTCCATAGCTCAAAAGGGGTCTTACTAATATCACCTTTGATTTTTACCCGGTTAAGTCTGTACACAACAGTACTTACAACTTCTCTCCAGTAGATATGAGGTACATTTCCTTCCAACATCATAGTTCTAGCAGCATCTAGAACTGTTTTGTTCTTCCTTTCCACAACTACATTTTGTTAAGGGGTCTGTGAAGCAGATAATTGTCTCTTTATTCCATGTTCTTCACAAAAAGAATTAAATTCACCAAAAGTGAATTCACCACCTCTATTTGATATCAGACATTTAATCTTCAGACATTTCTCTATCTCAACCATAGCCTTAAAGATCTTGAAATTTTCTAGAGCTTTAGATTTGTCCCTTAAGAAAGTAGCCCACATCATTCTTGAATAATCATCAATAAGCAACATGAAGTACCTATATCCTTGTAAACTTCTGACTCTAGAAGGACCACACAAATTAGTATGCACAAGATCCAACAATCCATTTGAATTTTGTTATTTTCTCTGAAATGAAATTCTAGTTTGCTTTCCTAACTGACATTCCTTGCATATGGCATTAGTACATTTCATCAACTTAGGAAGATCTCTCATAGCCTTAGTAGAACTTATCTTGATAATATCATCAAAGTTAACATGACACATTCTCCTATGCCACAACAAGCTTTCATCAACTTGAGCAATCAAACAACTTTTACTAGCAGCACTTAGGTGAAAAATATTACCTTTTGTTTTTGTACCTAATGCAATCACATTTCCAGAATTCCCCAATATTATGCAATTTCCATCCTTGAACTGAAGATTGTATCCCTTATCAACCATATGTCCAACACTTAAATATTATGGTTCAAACCTTCCACATACAGGACATCATCATTATTATGCTTACCATCAAGAGAAATACAACCTCTTCCATGAATCACACAAGCTTTGCCATCACCAAATCTCACAACACCACCATCAAACTTAATTTTATCTCTTGTCATTTGATGAGATCAACCACTGTCAATTACCCATTCATCTTTCTTTTCAACTCGAGCAGCTAGGGCTTTCTCCACATTTGTACAATTATCAGATTTAGTAGACATACGATTATTTTCCTTGATAGCAATAAATACAAATTCATCCTCACTTCCATTTCCTTTATCAGATTCATCATTTGTCACACCTTCATCAGCAACATAATAACACTTCTTTTAAAATTTAGGCTTGTTATATCTTGGCTTAGAAACTCTTTCAGGACACCTTGATGAAAAATGACCTATCTTATTGCAAGAGAAACATTTAATAGGAAACTTCCATTTATACTTACCTTGTCTTCTAGTTTCTCTTTTCGCAATCAGTTCTTCCAGATCTTCTAGCTCTCTTTCTTCTTCTTCCATCTGTTTCATTTCATCCTGATACTTGAATGTCTTTCTTGATGAAATTTCACCCAGATCATATCTTTTTTTATCTCTTCCAAAAGTAGTGGCCTTGAATGCAGATTCTACCTTAGGACGAGCATCACCAAATTCACTCAACTCAAAAGCAGTAAGCTTACCAATCAACATATCTCTAGTAACATTTGTTATTGTTCGGAGTTCTTCAATAGCACTATCTTTGACTTTGTAAGAAGTAGGCAAGGATCTAAGAACTTTAGCGACAATCTCTTATTCATCCAACTATCCACCAGCACATTTGATACCACACACAAGTTCATTCACTCTTTGCATGAAAGTAGTAATGTTCTCATCATCACCCATTCTCAACTTTTCATATTTCCCTTTTAGACTTTGTAGCTTAGCAATCTTCACATTGGCATCTCCTTCATACCAAGTTTCCAACTTTTTCTAGATCTCATAAGTAGTCTTTAGATCCATCACATTTATCATCTGATTATTAGTCAAAGCACTCAACAATGCCTCCTTAGCCCTAATATTATACTCAACATCCCTAATCTCAGCAATAGTAGTAGGACCATTATGTGGAATAACATACAAATTACTTGTAATGCTCCAGTAGGCTTCATAAATGCATCTTAGATGGCACTCCATTCGAGTCTTCCACAAGGAATAATGTGTTCCATCAAATCTAGGACTATCCTTCTTATAAGATGTCATCCTAGATCACCTCAAGCTGTTAAAATTCTTCCAAGGAACCTGCTTTGATACCAATTATTGGCAACTAAAGGGCAGACAACTGAGAGGGGAGGTAAATCAGTTGTCACAAAATTTCAAATTTATTCAACTTATTAACCTTATTCTCATATTTGATCAATAATCATGAAAGCATAAATGAACAACACATCAAAATCACACATAACACCAAGATTTTTACGTGGAAACCCTGTTAGGGGAAAAACCAGGGTGGAGGTTAGTCCACAAGATTATACCATGTTAAAAGTATAAAGAAATATGAATGGGGAATGAACATGCATTTAGGCACACTGCCTAGAGCTCATTGCCAAAATACAAAATGAAGACACACTGTCTTACAGAAAGATTTTGATTACATCCATCGGATTTGAACTAAGAAAAATAGCATCTGCTAATGCCCGATTACAGTTCTGGTTAAGCTCATGAACACTTCTTCGCTCTTCTTCATTCTTCTTCACTCTCTGCTCTGCCTTACAATTATTTAGAACATTATTCACACACACCACTGCCATCAAATGGTATAAGAAATTGCTTATATATATACATAACAAGAAATTACATCGCTACAAGTTGGATTCAACAAAATAATAAAAAGAATATAAACAGTCGGCCCAAAACAATAAAGATTATTCATGCAAATCAACCAAGGTCAGCCATAATATAGTGAAGACCCCAAATAACATCCTCAAACATGAACCACTTCAATTAATTACTCCTCGAAAATTCACAATGCGCTACAAACACTTTGTCAGCCAAGAACATGAAAAACATGAACACGCAAGAGAATATCTCAGATCGCGAGCACAACGATCAATGCAGACATGCAACACAGATGGAGAACGATCTAGAAACATCCACAAACATCATGAATCACCAGAGAAGAATCCGCAACAACTAAACTTACTAAAATCACATAATATTTATTCAGGAACACAAACTGAAGTAACAGAAAAACTGTCAGAATACAAATCTTCATAACTTGATCAAATTTTCACGCGGATCTCTAAAACTCGATGTGGATAAACTAGATATACTCAACAAGAAACCCTTTAGTCCACAACCTCTGAATAGCAATGTACTGAGCTCACTGATAGAGTGAACTTCACTTCACCACTGACAACTCGTAACTCTTTTTATTACAATTTTCTCAATATCCTTGACATATACAGCTTCTAATGCATTAATGCTAATAGTGTTGATATCAATGACAACCACATATCAGCAACACAACCATAACATCCAACAACCAGTTGCATAGTATTTTCATAGGCTAGACTTTAGCAGTTTGCAGAGATAGTTCTATGATAGTTGCAGAGCACCTGACAGCATGAATACCCCAATTAGGTTGGTTTCTCATAAGTCCTAGATGGCATTTTTAGGCGATATTTCAACTAGGTGCCTGAAAAGGATGACAAAGAATAAACACTCACTAGCTATCATAGCCATGAAATGGGTTTTGGGACATGATTTCCTTGAATATGAGGATAAGTACCAAGTTAACACTGATGTGTGCTCGCACTTTATTGCCTCTGTGCTTGATATTGCAATTCCCAAGCCACTGATTCTTCATCTGGTTAAGGAATTTTTTCCTAAGAAGCACCTGAATGGCCTCGAAGAGGTAGTGATGAATGCTACTTTTGGTGGAGGCATTCCAACCCGCAAGCAACCTCAGGAGATTCATTGAAGAGGACGTGGTCGTACCATGGTTGTTGTTCTTGAGTGGCTTTTACCTCCAGTCGCATAATGAACACCCCCAAAGGGTCACTCGTGCCTATCACTTCCTCTTCTGCATATACAATGTGGTGCCATTCTATGATATTGACTGGTACATGAATTTCAGGAACCCGGTGTTCCCTCCACTATTGGCCATTGCCCCCGTGAATGATGTTGCTGCTCCTAGTGCTACCCCTATGGACGAAGAAATTGTGAATGTTTTTTTTTATGCATCCATTGCTACCGCTCATGCCGTGGATTGAAGACCTCCCTGTTTTTTTCTTTTTGCTTTTTAAAACTCATATCAGTCAGTCCATTTTTTGTTTATATGCCTAAAAAAAGGCTTTACCGTAGAATATATGAAAAGGAAGAAGAATATAACTATATATTATTGAATCATGGCCCCTGAGTCATTTTGGCAGTGTAAATACTAAAGCATATATATATAATGAAAATCTAGCTTTATATAATCATCTTATTTCATTTGCTTCTAGATTCTGCAATGTAGGTTATCGTTTCTTTCTCATCATATATGTGTTCAATTCAATTTTGCATGTGGGTGTTTGATTCTTTCTATCCTTTGAGTTGTGAAATTATTTTCCCTGCTCTCTGCAATAATGGGTTACTTGTTTTCCTCCACCTCAAACCATAGAATAAGTAAGAAAAACCGATGTGCGAACCCCAATCCTAATACCTTCAAAAACAATGAGAACAAACACATTAGATAATCAATTGCAAGTAAGAACAAGGATTCCCCATGAAATCCATTAACATAGCTTAAATTAGGAAAAATAATGAAGAACACAATGAAAACACCAAAATAAAGATTGAATCCTAATTAAGCAAGCAAAATCTTGATCCCATGGGGTAATTGGTGCCAATTTGATGTGAAAATTGGCCCTTTCCCAACTCCTATGATGCAAGATTGATATATGTTGATGGGTGTTGATGAATGATCCACTTTGTTGATGAAGGATGAGTGATCCAAGCCAAAAACCTGCATAACCTAGCTAAGATTCAATGGTGATGGATGAAAATGGCTAAATATTTGAGCATGGTAACTTTGCATAATTTGTGGATGATCAAATGAGGAGAGGATCTCTTCATTTATAGATGAGATTGAAGGATGAATGTCCAAAATTGAGCAATGTGGGACTAACATTCAACCAATGGCAAGATGCCAGTTGTCAACCTATGAGTGGATGGAGGATGTGCAAGTTTTGAGGATTGTGCCAATAAATGCTTTTTTTGAATTTTGAATTTTGTTGAAATGACTTGCAAGAGGGAAGAAAGAAGCATTGAATGCCACTTGGCTCAAGGCAAAGGACATGTAAGATGGCGTAAATGCCTTGTTGGATGTACATGTCAACTTCAAATTTTGAATTCAAACTTGAAGAATATTCCAAAAAGATGCCTTGTTGAGGAAAATAGGGATTTAATAAATTAATTAAATCTATTTTTATGAGCAAGTGTTAATTCCTAGAGGATGGGACATGATAAGAGATTAAATCAATCAAGATTAATTAATTTAATGAAGGGGACTAAATGATGTGACCTATTTGACTTGAATTTATGGATTTATTTAAATCAAATATGAGAGGAATGTGATAAGAGATTAATTAAATAAAGATTTTGATTTATTTAATTAAAAGAGATGATGTTAGATTAAACCAAATAAGGTTCTAATTTATTTAATTTAATAGACAAACTTTAGAGATTTAATTAAATAAAACTGACTATTTAATTAAATGGGGATAATTAGATCAAATTGATTGATTTAATTAACAAAAAAGGATGACTTAATAGATAAAATGATTTATTTAATTAAGAGAGGAATATTGATAAATTTAATCAAATAAGGGGATTTGATTAAATGGTTAGACCGAGGGATGATTAGGGATGAAATGGTGTCAGTAATCGGAATTAGATGCACAATGTCAATCGGTATATTTTACGTGTCTACAACCGGCCAACAAAACAAAAGGGAATGAAAGAAAAAAACACTATAAAAATATTTACATCGATAGGATATGCAAGCTTAATTAAACAATTTAAGGTGAATTTCGTTGACTAGAATTCCTAGTGCTTCTTTTTCCATGTCTTCTAACTCAAATTCATTATGCTCCTTGCATTGAATTATTTTGAACGGGCCTTCCCAAAGGCTGTCAAACTTTTTGTGCTAACTCGTCTTTCCATCCCTTTCATTAAACTTTAGCACTAATTCTCCACACTTTAGACCTTGGTCAAACACTTTCTTATCAAACCACCATTTAACCACTTGTTAGTAGTTAGTCATGGCTATTAGGGACTTTTCCCTTTTCTCTTGCACCTCCAGCAACTAGGCTAGTCAGACTTCCAAGGCACCGTTTTGCTCCACCTCGAGAGACTTTAGCAATTGCAGCACTAGAATCTCCATGGAGATAGATAATAGTGCCTCTTTTCCATATACTAGCTCATATGTCGAAGTCTTGAGGACTTGTTTAGGAGTTATGCGGTCTGCCTAGAGCACTGCTCGGAGGTTTTTATGCCATTCCTTTTGGTGCTCTGAACCAATCCTTTTGAGAAGTCGGACTAAATTCTTGTTCGTCAACTCAGCTAATTTGTTCCCCTATGGGTAGTAGTTTGATGATTTTTTTAAGAATATGCCATGCAAAAGTGTGAATTGACATACCTTAGAGCCTAAGAAAGCTTTGGCATTTTCCAAAATGATGGTTTTGGGTGGGCCGAATCTTGTCACCAATTCCTCAAGGAATTCCACTATCTCTACCTCTGTCGCATTCTTCAGTGGTACGACTTCGGTCCACCTAGTGAAGTAGTCAGTGGTCGTCAAGATCAACTTGTGTCTTGTGCTAGAGGTCGGGTTGATCATTCCGATGAAGTATAGGCCCCATTGCATGAATGGCTCATCAACCACTATTAGATTGAGAGGCATTACGGAATTATTTCTTCTCCCTGTGAAGAACTAACATTCCTTGCAAGCTTTTACCAAGGAGTAGGAGTCATTGAATAGTGTTGTCCAGAAGTACCCTGCACACATGATTTTGATGGTGGTGGTTTTTTGTAGAGAATTCCCCACCCATGGCATTGTTGTGGTAAGTGTAGAGGATCCCTTTTTCTTGCTCTATGCTAACACACCGCAATAGAACATCATTGAACTGCCTTTTGAACAGGATCCCTTCGATGAGCGCATATCTGATGTTCTATAGGTGGTAGAATCTCCTCTTCTGAGAAGGAAGACCCGGCGGATATTTTCCTGTGTGCATAATTCTCACTCTATCTGCCATCCAACAACCTTCGAACTTTGACTAATTCGTTAGGACTAGCTCTGGTTTCTCCTCTTCGGCAACCATTTCCTCATCGTGCGCAAGATATTCGCACAGTCCTCTTCCCCAGATGATCATTGTAGGCTTGACCTCAATGTCATATTTGAGGATCTTGGTGATCCAGTTGGCACTTTTCTTGGTGATTTCTCTTTCCATGATGTATTCACGCACACTAGAATGTGTTATATAAGCAATCACCTTATTGAAAGAGATCAGGTGTTGGAACTTCTTGAGTCCCTTTACTATTGCAAACACTTGCCTCTCTAAGAAGTTGTAGTTTGTCTCATATTCCTTCAGGGTCTAGGAATGAAATGCTATCGGTTGTTCTCCCTTTCCCTCATCATCTTTCTGAGTTAAGTCAGTAGCAATGCTTGACTTGCTACTGAATACATACATTATGAAGTCCTTTGATAAGTCTGGGTTGACCAACATAGGAGCGGAGGAAATAGCATCATTAACTTTTTCAAAGGCTTCTCTGGCTTCTTTTGTCCATTTAAATGTTTGATCCTTTTTTAGCATCAAGGTGATTGGCCTAATTATTCCCGCAAAGTCATAAATAAATTTGCTAACAAAATTTACCTTTCCTAAGAAGGACTGGATGCCTTCCTTGTTGACTAGAAGGGGAAGCTCTTTGATTGCTTTCACCTACTCAGGATCAATTGAAATTCCTTCTTTGGACACTACATGTCCCAATAACTTATCTTGTGGTACTCCGAAGACACATTTTTTTGGGTTCAAGGATATCCCGAACCCTTGGAAATTCTTGAACACCATCTCAAGGTGATCAAAATGATCATCCTTGGACTTGGAGAACACCTTCAAATCATCCAAATATATTAGGATAATCTTGTTGATCAGCTCGCTAAAAGCGATATCCATGGCTTGTTGGAAGGTGGCTACTACATTTAAGAGGTCAAACGGCATCTTAGCGTATGCAAACGTTCCCTACTTGGTAGTGAACGTAGTTTTATGTTGATCCTCCTCTTTGACCCGAATCTAATTGTAACCGGAGAAACCATTTAATAGGGAAAATATCTCTAATCCTACCACTGTTTACAGGATCGACTCCATTGAAGGTAGCGGGTAATGATCCTTCAAGGATGAACTATTCAAGTCCCAAAAGTCCAAACATAGATGGATATCTCCATTCTTCTTTCGGATCAGGACCAAATTGGATACCCACATGCTATGTTTGATTAAGAAGACAATCTGTGATTGGATTAGCTTTATTAATTATTGCACCATGAGCGCTTCAATCTTGGAATTCACTGGCCTCTATTTTTGGCAGGCTGGTTTTACACCTTCCACCAACTCTATTGTGTGTTGGATGATATCAGTATCATATCCCCTGAGGTCATCATATGACCAGGCTACCACTCCTTCATACCTTTTATAGAAGTCGATGAGCCTTTCTTTATCATGGTGCGGGACATCTTTCCCAACTTTGAGCTTTCTCCCATCTCTGACCTGAAGATCTGCATAGTCATTTTTGTCTACTACAAACTTCCTCTTTTCATTTCTTGCATCATCACAATCAAAAATATTTTCAAGAGTGACCAATCCCTTTGGAAGCTTGTTGGATTTTAGCTAAATGATTTGTCCTTCATAAGCTTTAACGATCTTTGGTTGGAGTTGGTCAAAAAATTCTTCTGATTGTTGGATGAATGAGGCAATGTGTTCATCACTGTCAAACACTTGCCAGCTTTGGTCATTACCTGGAATGGTCATTCGAACTATCACTCATATAGAGTGTTTGTTGTGAATGAGGTCGAAGGCAGGGTCAAACTGGTATTCGATTGCTACCATACGATCCACATCTGTATTTTGTTCTCTGGGCACCATTTGAATGTTGAAGGCTTCAAAGCCCTTAATTAGGTCCCAAACTCGGTGTTTATAGGATCACATGCAAACATTATTGAGGCAGAAATTCCCCAGACTTGATTAACTACTATTTCAGAATCTCTAAACACCATTAGATGCATGATTCCCATTCGCTCTGCAAGGCTCAAGACTTGCACCAGTCCTTCATAGTCAGCTTCATTGTTCGAGAAAGTAAATTGGAAGTGGAAAGACCTCAGTGTATTTTCATTGTGTGGGGATATTAAACATATCCTAACTCCTGTGCCAACTTTGCATCTTGCTTCATTGAAGTGCAATGTCCATAGCTCTAAAGCTTGATCACTTTCTGGTTCTTTGGCGACCTTTGGGAGTACTTGGTCTTTATCATAGATGACATAGGTGCCCAACCTGGTAGCATGGTAGTTTCCAAAAGGATCAATATCTATATGTTCGCTCAAGAGAACATCTTCTTGATCGGTCTGATCTCCGGTCACTTTTTCATCTTCCAGCAACTCAGTGCAATACATTTCTTGCTTGGTGATAGAGGTATGAGCAGACTCAAAGTTGATCATGGCTTCGTCAGCCACATGTTCTGAATGTAGAGCTTTAGATTTTATCTTCATTCTTGCACCGTGCTTGGTCCTGAAAATCATGTGCGACCAATCCAGGGACAGGTATCTACCTACCTTTGAAGTGAATTATTGGGATAGAAAAAGGTCGAACATGGGGGGAACATCTATGATCACAGTATCTTGTGGCACTATGACACTAGGGTAGGTGAATAGAGTCAAGGGAAGGTCCTTAATGAGACCAACAGTTTTGACTTTGTTTCCATCAAGCAACATCACTCCTCTTTTTAAAGGTTCATAGCTAATCCCTAAAGCCTTAGCTATCTATTTCGGCATAATTGTGGTGCTAGCATGGGAGTCAATCGTGGCATTGTGTAATAACTTCTCTCCCACAATAAGAGCTAGGAAGAAGGGTTTGGGATTTAGCTTATCCTTAACCTCGGAAGAGGCTACCTCCATGCCATTTGTGAGAACTTTGGCAAGTGGTGATTGATCAATAGCCTTTCCCTTGAGCAACTGCTTTGTTGGCTTTGCGCTCACGTCTTCCTAGAGAGCCTTCTGCAGTAATGCCTTTTTCTCTAAAATAGCCAATATATCCCAAAGAGACACATTAGCGGATGATTTTTTCAATTGTTCCACCACATTGAAGGGTTACAGAGTTGGCAGCTTCTGCTCCCTAGCTTTGGTTATAACAATTTCCTTTAGCAGTAGCCCTTGCGGCACTACTACAGAGGTACTAGATATCTGGTCGAAAGCACCTTTGGGCTGTGGACTGACTAATTCTCTTGTGAATCTCCTTTTTGAGTGAGTGTTGTAATCAAATTGCACCTACGGTGTTTTTGATGTGGATGCATCATTTGCAAACATCGCCTCTTCTTCTTTCATCCATGAGAAGAGCGCATGATCAAAAACGATATTCACTTCTTTCTCTAGTGACATCCCCTGCATTTGTGCAATGAGCACCACATTGTCCATTTGTGAATAGGTATACACATAGCTTATGGGATCTGACGTTGCGCCTTGGTTGTGCTGCTTTACCACCTTTTGTTGTAGGTTGCCACGCGAGAAGTTTTGGGGCATATGCGAGTTGCCACAAGGAAACACTAAGGGTTGGTGTCATCAATTAAATTGTTTTTCCCCACGGTTAGCTCTCTGTTCGAGCTTAGGTTAGCACTATATAGCGGAGAAGGCACTAGTACTATTTGATTTTTTGATTGTGCCTACGGATTCGTACAAGCACCTCCTTGAAACTGGTTATGTTGGTAAGAATATTTCCCACCTCGATAATTCTGGTAGCTTGGCCTCAAAGGGGCAATTTGATTTCATTTGATGATAGTTATTTCATTGAAAATAGTCTGCAACATTTCCTTGAACTCGCTCATCTCTTCCTTCGGAGAGCCCGATGTAGAAGCAATGTTTTATGGTGCATTTGGATATGTGTACATAGATTGAGGAGGATCCGGCACACTGGTAGAAGGAATCTCCTAAGCAAGAACTGATATTTCTAGAAATATAGGAATGATGGGTTGGGGTGGCAACTTCCCAATGTCTATCAAATTGTTCTCTGCCTTAACAGCAACGTTGTAAGCGCCTGGTAGAGTGGTCCCACCCAAAGACTGGATCATCACGGAGATGTCAGGGTTGATAGATTTCAAGTAGAACATGAACGCCAACTCGGGCAGTGGGTAGATATCAACTTGGATTCTCTCTCAACTTGTATGGAACCAAGCATTCAAGTCAGTCATGGCTTTGTACGGGGCCTGCTTTATGGTAGACAACTGATAATATAGCGAGGACCAGTCTCCGTCATTCAAAAATATTTGATAGAAAGGATCTTTGAGTTCATCTCAGGTATGGATAGAATTTTCTAGAAGTGTGTGGTACGAATCTAGTGCCCTACCTCTAAAAAAGGTTGCAAGCAGCCTTAACGCTACATTTTGGGTTGTAACTCCATGCACTAGACATACGTTCACAACATCTTGTAGATGTTTAGACGACATTCTTGAGCCATCTCTAATGAATTTAGGTATGGATTTTAGAGTAGAGGTTGGGATAGCAACCCAAACAGTAGGTGCTATTGGTGTAGCAAGAGGGCTTTCGACATCCGATGCCACGCAATTTCTATTAGCAGCAAGAAACATGGCTAGCGAAAAGGGCGGAGGAAGCAAAAATTTCACTAATTAGGTCATTGTTTGTTCTATCCCTAGTGGAGGCACTAATAAATCAGGATTATTCATTGTTTGGGATCTAGTTATAGGCTGATGGCTCATACATCCTTTTTAAAATTAGGTTCATTTAAGCTTGGTCCCACCGGGCATGCCAAGAAAAAGAAAAATGGGATAAAAAGTGTCTCCAATTTTGAATTAGGGTTATGTTGACTTGAATAGCTTCGATGACTTCTTGACCACTTTTCAACACCTATTTCTTTGACAAATATGCTTACAAAGTCTGCAAACACACATGCAAAGAGGGCAAAAATGGTTAAGGGTTAGAGTATAGGGGTTTGCCTTGGTCAAACCTCGCTTTGGTAATCAAACCCTAAGAAATGAAATGAAATGGAAAGAGAATGATAAATAGATAACATGCAATGTCATAAACTTACCAAACCCCTTGATGTAGAAATGAAGATATGCAATGAAGTTCTCCAATGGATGACTTGATTGTGCTTAGAGTGCTTGAATACTTGAGAATGATTAAGTAAATGAATTCTTGAGTGCTTGATGAATTAGGAGATGAAAAATGAGGATAAAAACCCTTATTTATTCTTGATCTTACTAAATTTCCTGAAAATAACACATCATAGGCCGACCTCAAGGGTTAGAGGACAAAATCCTAATAGAAATTTGAAATAATTTTGAGTTTTGTGCCAAAAAGGACTAAGTCACCCCTATTGGTGACTTAGTCCTACTTAATCAATGTCGGGAATTACGGGGTATTAAATGTTGTCTAACAGGAATATCCTCAAAAACACACTTAAGAATGGTTGGAAAGTGTATTAAGGGGTCATTTAAACATGAGAAAGGGTTGAACTAGTATGACAAGTCTAGAAAAGCGTGAAAGTGGGTTACAACACTTCATGACACTTTGAAATAAGACTTGGTAAGTGATAAAAAGGAGTTATTTAGGTGAATTATGATGAAAGGGTCCTAGAAAAGTGTGAAAGTAAGTTACAACACTTCACAACACCTTTACAAGACATCCTAGAAGTCTTAGTGATTCACAAGGATCCAAGACCTAATGTGAATGTGTTGACCACATTACAACATTAAATCTAGGAAAAATCAAGCCAAAGTCTGTAAGAGAGACTCTAGTGAACATAAAAATGTCAACTATACATTTTTTTGGTGACACAGATACAATTTAGAGAAACTTCATTTTCTCCTTCTAGTCCATTGATCATATTTTCAAATGAATTGATCCTAAAAAATAATCATTATGGTTTATTGTATGTTTTCATTGAAATACAAAATCATAGTGAATTGGTGATATCCTTATAGTTCATATAATTAACCTACAAGGAACATGTGATCGATATAAATAAGACCCTATAGAGTATAATATGTTATAATTTAGATCTCAATTAAAAAGTAAAATACATGCACATAAATAGGAATAAAATTAGAATGTATTAATTTTTTGGCACCATATTGAGGGAGGAATCATCCAATAGAATAAAAAATCCAAATATAATATATTCAAGATTCTTTACACTTACTAGATCATTATAACATATAAAGTCTAAGTAAAGTCAACTACTACTAAGTACCCATACATATGAGATAAATAATTTTACTCTAATTTAGTAAATTGAGCACTTGGATTTCAAGACATATGTTCCCAAGTCAATAATAATTGTACTACCATAAATTACATATATTAGAATGAGGGTTTTGTAGACATGTAAAAAGTCCTTATTGATACTATGCATCTGATTCTAATTAACTAACATTGTTTCTTCCTAAATCACTTCGAACTGACCAAATAATTAAATAATCATCATTATTTAGTTAAATTCAGCTATTAATCAAATAATTAAATTTATTAGACTAATTCACCCTTTCTTCTAACTAATATTCATCATATTTAATTTAATTAAGTCATTTAATTAAACCCCCATAAGTCTTCTCATTTGATTAAATCAATCAAATCAAATGTCACAATCCCTTAATCCATTCCAATTAATTAATTAATCCTAAATCACTTTCTAATCATCATTAATAAATCCTCCAGTTTTTAACTCCTCGCGAGTTAAATCAACCCATGGTCAACTAACCAGGTTGCATATGAAATTCATTTCTTTTAATTATCTAATTCCTCTATTTATCCCCACAAAGGCATATTCCAAGAAATATTCCTCTGAACCACCTCCTCATTGAATTCCCTTCAAAGGTTTCAAAAACCTATCACATCCTCAATAACTTCTCTTACATCTTCAATAACTCTTCTTACATCCTCTCACATCTCCAACCACATTCAATAAATTGTTCTTACAACCTTTCAAATCCTCAACCATTCTCATTTATTCCTCTTATATCCTCCTTCACTCAACACATTTCCCAAAATGTGCTCCACCTTCCTCCAATAAAATTGTGAAAAGTGTCACATTCTCATTGGCTCTCATTTTATCCCACATTCACCAAATCCTCTCATTCTTCAACCCTTGAGTTCTATAAATAGAAGCATTCTCTTCACAATATGGATCCACAACTTCATGCATTCTTATTATAGCCATTTTCACTTCATAGCAATCACCATTTTCATCATTTTTAGCCAAGTTATCATCATTTAGAGTCAATTCAACACCTTGAATCATCATCTTCAAAGCTTATCACAAGGGATTGGGAAAGGGCTTCTTTCCACATCAAAGGAGCACCACTCCCCTTATGGGACGGAGATTTATTTAAGTTAGATTAGATTACATGCTTTTTTTGGTTTATTTCAAGTTTTTATGATGTTTTCTTGCCTTCTTGATCAAAGAAGCTCATAGGGAGAGTTTTGTTTGATTTCTAACATGTTTAACACTTGATTGTTGTTTCTTGTTAGTTGATTGTGGATTGGACACTCACATTTTGGTGCTAGGAGGGATAACCATTTAAAAATTTGACATTTTGGCTTAGAAATCACGTTTTTGCAGGTTTCAAGAAGTGACGTCACCTTTGACATTACTAGAGCGTCGCTTTTGCAAATATAGTGTCGCATTTGCAAACAGAGTCACTTTTGTCATCACAAAGTCGCCTTTGAGGTCCCTGGTTTAGTGCAGAGCGTTGCCTTTGTATTTTTCACCAGAGCATCGCTTTTGCAAATATAGCGTCACCTTTGTAATGATACAGAGTCAATTTTGAAATATAGTGTCACCTTTGTAAACAGGGTCGCCTTTGTTCTCTTGCTTTTGCACCCCATCATAAAATGGTCATATCTTGGTAATATTTTGGTCTTTTTTAGAGCTTTTTTTTTAAATGGGGTAGAATTTCATAAGATATGCAATGGTGTAGGTGTTTCTCAAATTCTGTAGAGTTTAAATTTTCAATTTTTCAACTAAAATCAAATCACATTGTAACTTGGTCTAAGTTTTAGGGTTTTATGCTTAGTCATTTATCTAACCTCATATCTTCTTGGTTCTTGATTTCATCTAACATTTGGAGTATGGATTGTAGGTTTTAAGAGGAGCATGGAGCATTGAAGTGAAATAAAAGGCATTTGATATTCATTGTAATAGTGTTTTCAAACACTCATGGGAAAATAACCCATCATATGTTATTGTCCTTTCATGCTTTAGGACTACTAGTTTGCAATTGGGCTATAAAATTAACCATTACAATCTTGCTTTCAAAGTTGGCTTAAAAATTGAACCTACAAACTTACTAGACATTGTTATATGTGTTAGAACTATAAAATTTTGAAAATTTCATGGCTGCACATACTCATTAGTTCCCAAAAAATGCTCATACCATCCGCTTTGCATATCATGTTTTCCCATGCATTAGTCAGTTTTCATCATTTGGTCCCCTAGAATTCACTTGTTCCTGGGAATTTGAAAGTATAAACCATATCGGCATAACATCTTGCAAGTCTCCCCAATCCATAATGCATTTTATATTAATATATGTCTTTTGCAGTCTCAACAACATAGGGGTCCTATCGGCAAAACAGTGGTCATCGGTGTAAGTCATAACGAGCTTATTTATGTCTTGTCGATTGTGGTGCAATTTTGGAGCATAAAAAAGGAATCTATAATATTCTCAACATGTTTACCAGAAAAGTGGGTCCTATCGGCAAGAAAGTCTTCATCGATATAAGTCATAATGAGCACATGCATGTTATACCGATGAAGCACAAAGTGACTATCGACGAGACCTAAGTCATCAGTGTAAGTCATAACGGGTGTATTTGTGTCTTATCGATCATGGTGCAATTCGGGAGCATCAAAAAGGAATATGCAATATTCTCAATATGTTTCCCAGAAAGGTGGGTCTCGTCGGTAATATAGTACCATCGGGATGAGCTTATGGAGTCCTACCGACCCCCTATGTCACATCGACTGGGTGACGTAATGACTTAGCAATATGTTCGGAGGGAATATTCATCAACGAGAGTTACAGCGACATATTCTAGACCAAAGGAATAATTCTCGGGGAGACTCAAAACATCGTTCAGATTGCATGACTCCATAGCGATATGTGATTTATTGACAGTCGATAAGACATTGAACATTGGTGTAACTACATGACTACATAGCGATGTGTGATATGTGGTGATCAGAGTAACATTGAACGTTGGTGGAACTATATGATGTCTTCATGGGTGTCTGGTGAGCATTTGAAAAGGCTTGAATACAATGGATCGCCATAGATGTGAATGCGAAAGGATGCAAATCTTCAAATGATTGATGTATAAATATTCATTTTTGACAACAAAAGAAGGGGGGAGGAGACAGAAAATAGAGTAGATCAAAATGTTTATAATTTTTCAGACTATGATGCATGTAAAAAATGATGGAGATTTCAATTGAACTCATTTGATTTGGTGACATTTTTCTGGTTTCAGTTGTTTGTTGTGTTAATTAAAATTATTGTTGAAGTTGTCTCCAAGGTTGATATTTTCTAATTGTTCAAACTGATATATCAAGGATATTTTTTAGTTTATCAGTGCACACTTGTTGTATCTATATGGTTGGATTAATTGGGTCTTTCAAGGAAAGATTAAGTCCTTTAAATAAATCATAGTAATTAGGTAATCTCATTTGGATCAATAAGAAGAACTCAGTAGTCATATTCCTACATGTTTATACCAGTTATAAACTTAAAACCTATATGGAAAATAATTTGAGTTTTTTCCAGAAATAAGTTACTCATTTCATATTTTCATTTGATTCTGTATACTCAATAAGGCACTAGTCTTTTTTATTTCACTTTTTAGTTTCATTCAGTTTTTCATATGAACATATTAAATTTTTGCCTTGATATTGCTTATACAATTTATACCAAATTAAAATTCATTTAAATCCACTCCCATTTTCTAGTGTGGGTAAATTGCTTTAGGAGATAAACAAAGGTCAAGTTTTCCTCATTTGTATAGGTACACCCGCCTAGGTCTAGCAGCACCTGAAGAGAAGAAGGTCTAAACCATTTGACCTTGTCTGTTACCCTGAAATGTATCAAGAGATTGGCAACCTCTTGAGGTATTTTACCTGTGTTTTTGAGAGCTAACAATATGGACTAAAATTAAACAAGGAAAATTCACTCTCATTTTTTGGTGCTCTAAAAATAATTCATCTTTACTTTGGGTTTAAAACAAACTTGTGTTTTCCTTGCTTGTATTTTTTTACAATTTATGTCATTCGAATGTGTATGCACTTCTCTTACGCTTCCTGGCGATCTTGAGAATCAAAAGCATTCAAGTGAAATTGATTGTCTAAAATTAACCACACATTTCAATTTGGAGCTAAAATTGAACAATCATGTGAGTGTGAAGGAAAGGCATTGTGTGTGTTCCCTCCTAGTGCAATCTAGGCAGTCGAACTATAAATGTACTTCTTCACTATTGTTTATCTTTATAGATCCTGCCTTGGTGAGAAAAAGTACTCACCCCAAGGGAATGACTCAAGCGATAATGGCCTAAAGCCAAGCTCTTCCAATCGCTATATAAAAAAAAATTGTGACGAAAGTCATTAACAATAGGTGTGGATGTGTCATACCGACAAGTTTCACCCATAGTATCAGTGTGATACATAAAAATGGTTCCTTAGGGAAAGGACTTGGAGGCCTCTTGATTCTCCATAAACTTGAGCTAATCTTGCCACGTGTATGGCCACCTCGAACAAAAGTCCTTACTACAACCCATTTGTGTAAAGGCCAAAATCTTTACTATTTTTTGGTGTAAGAACGGTCATTCTGAAGCTGCCCCACATTTGTACTATTCAAAGTAGAAATAGAATAAATCATTTTGATCTTTGTATTTTAAGTATTTTGAGATTTGGTGGTCCTGAGAAGTGTGTGTCATGGAGGGGAGCCAGTGTCGCCAAATATCTAACTGTTCACTTTGTCTCAATGTTTGGAGAAATCCAAGTGGGGACTCAATAAATATTGCCATTTCTATCCTTGGGTTGTACAATTTGTTAGTCATTCAAATACTTTGCTTGGATCTAAAACTTTTAAATAAACATTCAACAAGTTATCAAAATTTCAAACCCTTTGGAAAGAACAAACCTTTAAGATTCCAAATTTTATTGCTTGTCCCTAGGGATTTTATCCTTAGAGGCTTCTAAATAATTGGGCCCATATCTCAAGTTGTTCTCTCCAAAGTCAACCTAGGAAAATTATTCCTTTGATTCTTTGATTTTCACACAATGGACCTTGTGGAATGAAAAAGAGTTATGGCATAGACATTTAGTTTGAAAGCTAAGCAAGAAGTATTGATGTGGTAAAAATAATCCATTTAATCAAGATAAAAGACAATTGGACCCCACATATGTTTTTGATATCATGATTTCCCACAAAGTCAAAGTTTTGAAACCAAGATCTATCAATCATCATAAGCGTCTTAGTCTAGAGGCTCTCAAGAAACACCTTTCAACACTTTACAAAACCAGAGATAGATTGGTATACAAATTTTACAAGTGTGCTTCAAAGGATAATCCAAACTTCTATCCAGTCTATTATTGTCAAAATCTTGGTCTTTTCCAATGTTTTGAGTTTCTCACATAGGGTTGAAAGTTTTAGAGGTATATAATGTTCTTCAATAACTTAGTCTTGTAAACAAAGTCTCTCTAGGTTCATCTAAGATCAAAATCACCCCTTTCATTTGTCACATCATCAATCAAAACCCATCCCACAAACAACTTTTAGAACCTTGTAAAAATAATTCATGTTATACTTTTGGTAAATCCTTCAATCTAAATCAAAGTCACCTTGTTTGGCTAAGTGTGTGTAGATGAATCCTTCCTCATACATTTAGTTAAATTATCACCCTTGTGGACAAGTTTATTCCAAGATAACATCTAACATCTTGGGATCTATAAGTCCATTATCCAAATCAAACCAAATCAAAATCAAAATCCAAAAAATCCTAAAGTCTAGTATTCCTCCAAGGGTTTCAAAAGTTCAAACATCCATATCATTCATCCTTCATTTGTCACATCATCCTCATTTGATCCTTAACATCTTAGATTTGTTTTTTTGTACCTAAAGTTTAGACAAACCTAAGGAGTTAGAGGTTTACCTCCCATATTCCTAAAATTTGATCCCAATTTTATGGTCCAAACAAGATCACAACACAATAATATCATGGAGCAAAACAAAGAAACATCCACTTCAAGCGATTTGAGTCAAACTGCATCAGAATTCAACCTTATGGAATCTACCATCCCTTCACTCAACCCCCTTCAACAATCACAAGATCTTCAAGAGGGAGGTTATCAAGTGGAGGATGTCACCAACAACTTCCAAAGGATGACCCAAGATGAAATTAAACTTGTCCAAAATCCAAAAACACACAAGATTGTCAACACGGTCATGAGGCTCAATCCCACACAATAAATGTTAGCATTAGCAAAGGAAGGGGCTAAACTCCCTTTCGATTTTGATGTGAGCACTATTGTTGAACAACATCTTGGGAATATGCCACCCTCATCATTCACACCAATTTCATTCCCAAGTATCATCCAACCCATCATACAACCAACATTTTCTCATGCTCCAAGTCAACCCATGATCACCAAGGGGGTTCATTACTCCAAGCTCTTCAAACACATCCACTTGTCAACACTCAAAATCTAGAGGCTAACACAATCTTGGGTATGCCCAACATCATCCCACAAGATCCAAAACATCCATATGTACCACTCATCTTCCATGATACTAAAAATCCCTCCAACTTTTCCACAATACCGACATACTCTCTTGACACACAAGTCTCTCTCCCCATGAGATCACAAGGACAACTAGATTCATTTGGACAAGTGGGAACTTTTAATGCATCATCCTCACTTTTGCAAGGGAACACACCACCAATCTTTTCATCATTCCCTCTTTTAACATCAACATCCCCACCAATTCAAGATTTAGGGCACCCTCCTTTACTTAACATACCAATCCAAAACCAATCAAACCAAATCAATCCTCCTATCACAAGTCAAATTAGCACATCAATTGTACCAAATCCTCCAAGCATGCCACTGATATTGCAACACCAAGTGGCACCAATCCAAACATCTCAACCAATCATCACTCCATCTACAACACCACAAACTCTCCAAAATGTGGTCTCCCAAGGACCTAGCACATCAATCATACTGCCTCCCACACAACCTCTTGTCATCACTCAACAAGCACCTCCACAACCACCCCAACAATCTCTCGCACACCATTCCACTGAATCCTCCACCTCCACCACCAAATCCAAACATATCAAATCAATACAATATCACATTGCAAGCAACCCAACAAGTGTATCAAAAAGAACTTCAACAATTCCAAACTCAACAAGTCGCACAAGCACAAGCACAACAAGCATAGTAGGCTCCCCAAGCACAAGCACAAGCTTTACTGCAATAGCAACAAGCCACACAAGTTGCACAAGCCACATAGGTTGCACAAGCTAATCAATAAGCTCAAGCTCAAGCACAATCTCAATACCAAGCGCAGCAAGCCCAAGCACAAGCCTTGTTACAACAACAAGCCTATCAGCAAGCCTTGCAACAACACGCACAACAACAATCATTGATAGCTCAATAGTAACAAGACCAAAAACAACTACAAGCATACCAACAAGTGTTTCCTGCACAACAAAGCTTACAACAACCTCTCACGAACACACAGCCAAATACACAAGTCATCCCACCAATCACCCAAGCAACCATACCACCCCAAAACACATACATCCCACCACCTGATCCATAAAATGATTTTTCCACACAAATTAAATTGCTCTCGCAACAAGTGTTAGACATACAATCAAGAAAAACAACAAAATCACAAGGGAATTTGTGCCCCTATCCATTTGACAAAAGCATTGCAATGGTTCCATTGCCACAAGGATTCAAGATACCAAAATTTGAAAAATACCATGGGACTAGCAATCCTAAAGATCACATCAAGGAATTCCTTGTACACTGTATGGAAGTGGCATATGAAGACTCTTATCTGATGCTACTCTTCCCTCAAAGCTTGGCTAGTCCAGCAATGGAATGGTTCTCCTACCTTCCCTCTAGAATTAAAAAGTTCCAAGAAATTGTGGACTTATTCATACAAAATTATTAATTTAACATAGGTGTGGATGTAAGCTTGGAAGAATTATCTGTCCTAAAACAATCCAAGGGAGAAACATTCGCAACCTTCTTGCAACGATGGCGATCCAAGGCCAACAAGAGAAAATGGTATATGCGAGAAGAACAAGAAATTGGGACTATCGTCTCTAACCTTGAAGCGACCTTGTCCTTTCATTTGAAAATTCAATGCATAACAACATATGACCAATTGATCCCCAAGGTGCTCAACATTGAAAGAGCCCTTATAGCGCATGGGGCACACCCACATATCAAGACAATTGACCATCAACAAGTTACAATGACAAACCTTGCACGTGGGTAAAGAATAAAAATGTCACCAACGATGGTGTCATTGATGCCAAGGTTTTTATCAGTGCCCCAAGGAAAAATACACAACAACAAATGTACCAAATCAATACCCAAAACAACCCACAAATCAACCCATCATCACAACAATAACCCAAAAATCAAACTGTTAACAACCTAAATGCTCAAGGAGGACCACCCCCAAGGAACAAATATCCCCCTAAACAAAAATACACACCACTTGGGGAACCAATCAAATCTATCATGCAATAGTTGGTACAAGAAAATCTCATCAAAATCCCAGTCTACGAAAATTATCAAGAGCCTCAAGTTAAACCACCATGGTATAACGAGAAGCACCTTTTGTGACTTTCACAACATAAAGGGACACACAAAAACTAGTTGCATGAGACTCAAGAATATGATTCAAGATCTCATTGATGATAAAACAAAAACCATTGAACAACCAGCTAGGAATCAAGATCTCAAGATATACATGAATCCAATGCTAGATCACAATAAAGGAAACAACAATGGTAAAGGAAAGAGTTATAACAATGTGAACCATGTTTATGACCATTTTGTCACATCCTTGGATGAATGGGTAACAATTATTAATATCAAAGGACCTAGAGCTGAGTGTGGAGTCACCACACATGGTGGCAGAATTATCATTCTAGGACCTTCACCACCACCCAAAGCACCCGTTGAAAATCCAAAGTCAATCCCTAATGGTTACAATGTCCTAGAATAGCTAAAAAGACCCCCTCCCAAATCTACATCATGGATTTTCTAAAAATCTCACCCGCACATAGGGAAATCCTAGAAAAGGCATTGGTTACATCCTCTATTCCCACATATCTTGATGCAAACCAGTTCCAAGCTATGATCAAACATATCACTAAACCACATCTCCTAACATTCTTTGAGCAGGATCTCCCAACCCAACCATCTCACAACTGTGCACTCCATCTTGAAGTCCTAGTCCACAAGAACAAAGTCAAATGAGTCTTGGTGGATGGAGGTGAAGGTTTGAATATCTATACTCTATAGTTAATAAAGAATTTAGGATTCTTAGAAGATGTTATTGAGAAAGGAAAAGGTATCACTATCAAGGCTTATGATGATCAAGAAAGGGTGTCTCAAGGAACCATTCAACTCCCTATCCAAGTAGGGCCAACAATCATGGAGGCCACTTTCCAAGTTCTTGACCTTGAACTCCCCTATAATATCCTCCTAGTGCACCCATGGATCCATGGGATGAAAGCTATTGCATCCACATTCCATCAATGTGTCAAATTCCCTTATCAAATCAAGAAGTCACAATCCATGGTGATCCCAAACCTTTTTATTATTGCAAAAATCTAGAGGCCAAATATTATAAGATCCCCCAAATCCCAAAAAATGATGAAGGACCCACATCCCCTTATGTTGACCCATCCACCTTAGCCTCCACTTATGAGACAAAGAAACCTTCCATTTTGAACATCCCAGAGGTTAAGGTTATTATCCAAGATCATGGATGTGGAGACTATAAAATGAAAAAGAATGTCATTGTGATAGGATAGTTACTTCAATCTCCTAGATCTCATGGGAAACCACAACTAATTGACACAACATCTCATACCTTCAAAGCAGAAGCTACCACCTTCAAAAAGTGTGGAGACCTAAGCGAAGAGGTGGTAGACAAAAAAGATGTATCAAGCCTTTTATATCAAGATGAAAATCCTGTACCAAATCTCCCCATGGAAGAAAGCAACAGAGGTCTTCAATTAATGTTTTACTGGGGCTATAACAAAAATGAGAAGCTTGGGAAAAATAATAACGGTTTTTTGAACCCATTTTTCCTGAGAATTTCCCTAAGAATCTTGGCCTTGGATGTACCCCTACGAAGATAACCATTCTTGGAAAAGGTAGCCCTGTTAAAAAATTCAAAGCTCCTCCTCAATTATCGGTATCCAAAAGTCTACCTCTAGATAACTATACCTTCAATAACTAACATGTATGAAAAGGATTCCATCTTTTATTTACCCATGTTATTTGAGGATTCCTCACTTTTTATGATATCTACCATGTCTTTTGAACCGAGGAACCAAACCACTGAACTAAAACTTTTTTACCCCCAACTCATCGATTATGACCAACAAGGACCACCGATCTTAGACACATTTGAAAATGATGAGGCTCTCTCAAAATTCATGGAACTAAGGGATACTCTACCATATGGAGATCACAAATCAAGGTTTGATATTGAGCTGGACACGCATGCGTACTATGGGAAAACGATTGAATCTCTTAGTCACAAAATTGAAAATCTAAGAGTAACGTCTAGGTCTTTAAGTGAAAACCACACTGTGGCACTTTCCAACCCGAAAATAGTAAAAATAAAGGACGTATATGATGGTGAAAACCTCTTTGAGGTGCCAAAGGATGAGGGATTCAATCTTCCCCTTAGTTCCATCCATCAGGAAAAATCAGCAATACTGGCAAAAAAATGCAACCCAATCAATCTAGGAACTAAAGAAACACCACACATCACTTTCTATGCAGAGTCACTTTTGATCGAGGAACAAGAAATTATAGCTACATTTCTAAAGGAAAGGAAAGTAAATTTTGCATGGACCTATGTTGATATACCAAGCCTTGATCTAGAGGTAGTAGTCCATCATTTAGCAGTTTATCCAGGGGCAAAACCAGTAAAATAGAAATTAAGAAAGATGCATCCACAAATCACATTGTTGGTAAAACTTGAGCTATAGAAACTCCTTGATGTTGGCTTCGTAAGACCCATTGATTATCCTGAATGGGTTTCCAACCTTGTACCTATTTCTAATCCCACTGGGGGCATCTGTATTTGCACCAACTTTAGGGACCTAAACAAAGCATGCCCTAAGGATGATTTTCCTCTTCCTATCATAGACATGATTGTAGACTTGATGGAAAGACATGAGATGTTATCATTGATGGAAAAGTTCTCAGGATATAATTAGATTATGATGGCAAAGGATGATCAGCATAAGACATCCTTCACTTATCCATGGGGCACATACTATTGGAACATGATGCCATTTGGGTTAAAGAACGTTGGTGCTACATACCAAAGGGATATGACTTTGATTTTTCATGACATGATCCACAAATCTATAGAAGACTATGTGGATGACATACTAGCCAAATCAAGGAAGTGTTGGGACCACATAGCAGCACTAGGCTCTATTTTTGACAGACTAGAAGAATATAAAGTATGACTTAATCCTAATAAATGTGTCTTTGGTGTGTAATCAGGAAAACTTCTAGGGTATATTGTATCAATGAGGGGAATTGAGATAGACCCTACAAAAGTCAAAGCAATTCTTGAAATGGAAGCATCACGGACATTGAAGCAGTTAAGGGGCTTGTAGGGAAGGCTCTAATTCATTCGCAGATTCATAGCACAAATAGCAAATAATGTTGTCCCATATTCTCATCTAATCCACAAGGGGGTAACATACAAGTGGGATGAGAAATATGATCAAGCATTCAATAAAATCAAGGAATAATTGCTAACCTCGCCAGTCTGCATGCCACCGATCAAGAACAAACCATTGATCATGTACATATCAGCCACAATGGAAACCCTTGGTGCTCTTCTAGCACAACATGATGAAATGGGGAAAAAGGGAGCCATTTATTATATCAGTAGGACCATGGCAGGACACAAGCTAAATTACACATTCATTGAAAAATATTTCCTTGCAGTAGTGTTTGTCGCACAAAAATTCAAACACTACATACTTGCTCATCAAATAAAGCTCATCAGCAAGATAGATCCCCTCAAGTATGTACTTTCTAAGGCAATAGTCACAAGGTGGATGGCTAAGTGGGTCATGATATTGACAGAATATGACATTGATTATGTAGAATAGAAGGCTATCAAGGGATAGGTAATCACAGATCAATTGGTGGAAGCACCTATATATTCAAAGAACCCCCTAGTATCAAAATTTCTAGATGAGTCTATCTTTTACCTAGGTGCAGTAAACCATTGGAAAGTGTACTTTGTTGGGTCATTTACTTAGCATGGGTTAGGATCAGGACTCTTCTTTATCACACCACAAGGAGATTGCATCCAAAAGTCATATAAGTTATCTTTTCTGTGCACCAATAATATTGAGAAGTACGAGGCTCTAGTTATAGGACTCTGAATTGCAGTACAGTGGAAAATTGTGGCACTTAGGGTTTATGGAGACTCACAGTTAATTATCAACCAGGTCAATGATGAATACCAAACAAAGGATGAAAAACTTACCCCGTATAAAAATCTGGTGGAGGATCTCAAATAATTCTTCATCGGCATCACATTTGAGAAAATACCAAGGGTAAACAACCGAGCAGTTGATGCTATGGCTTCAATCGGATCATTATTGGATATCCCATGCAATGTCCCTAAACATAATTTTTTTGTAGAGCAACTTCTTGTACCAACTTTTGAGGTACCAGAATCTGAGTTCGTGTGTAAAATTGTTGGTCCTGGTGATCCTTGGTACCATGACATATTCACCTACCTAAAAATAGGAGTCCTCCCCATCGACATCACCCCAAAACTCAAAAGAACCTTTATTAAGAATTCATCTCATTTTTTCATCTTAGGTGATACCCTGTACTATAGAAGTATTGAAGGAACCCTTTTGTGATGCCTTAACCCCGAGGAAGCTTTGACTGCTTTAACTGAGGTACACGATAGTATTTGTGGTTCGCATTCTAGTGGTATGATCTTGGCCAAGAAACTGCTGAGGATTGGGTATTACTGGCCTACAATGGAGAGGGAAGCTCATGATTATGTCCAAAAAAAATTTCAATGCCAACAGCATGGGGACCTCATTCATGCACCAGCTCAGGAGCTCCAACCAATTATAACACCTTGGCCCTTTTCACAATGGGGGCTCGATCTTATTAGAAAAATCACACCCACCTCATCTAATGGACACAAGTTCATTATCACCACAACAGAGTACTTTACAAAGTGGGGAGAAGCCATCCCCATGACCTATATCACAGGAAAGCAAATTTTCAAATTCATCCTGAATTACCTCATATGTCATTATGGTGTCCCACAAGCCCTTATCTCAGACAACAAGACACCTTTCAATAACTAGGATGTTCATGAGCTATGCCAAAAATTCAATACCCAACATTGCTTCTCCGCCCCATACTACCCCCAGGGCAATGACCAAGCTAAGGCTTCTAATAAAACCATCCTAAAAAACCTCAAGGAAATAGTCAATGAAGTTGGCCACAACTGGCACCTACAGTCGAATCCTCCCTTATGGGCCTACTAAATGAGTATCTGCACACCTACAGGTGCAACACCTTTCTCCCTGGTCTACGGATTAGAAGCCATCCTTCCCATTGAGATCAAGCTCCCATCCTTAAGAATATCATTGTAGAATCTCATTACTGATGAAGAATATTGGATATCACGATTGAACAAGCTAGAACTATTGGATGAGCAGCGCATGGATGCCTTGAACCATCTAAAAGTCTATCAAAACTGTCTCAAGAGAAGGTATAATAAGAATATCAAGAGTCGGTCATTCCAAGTTGGAGAGCTCGTGTTGAAAGAGAATCGGATGAATGTACCAAATCCACACGGTAAAGGAAAATTTGAACCCAACTGGTTGGGACCCTTTGTCATCACTGCAAGTTACAAATTAGGAACATATCAGCTATCCACACCTGAGGGTGTCTCTACAAGAACCCATCAATAGCTCCCATCTTAAAAAGTTTTATGCCTAAGATTGCAAGGTATAAATCCAAAAATACAAAAAAAATATATACAAAAATCAAAAAAATCAAAAAAAATGATTGAAAATAGTAAAGAAAAAAAATTGTCCTCTAGTGAAAACCACTTCGGTGGCACTTTGGGCAAGTACCTTGGTGAAAACTTGAAAAAAAAGTGCCTTGTGTAAATAAGCACTTTCCATCCACCATGATCTCTTCAACTTTTTCTACATCATTCACCCATCACCTACCATCACTTTCCATCGCATTCACCCATCACACTTCATTAATCCTTCCATCACCCATCCGCATCCACATCATAGCTTGATCCTATGTTCGTATCATGTTCCATCCTAGAACTACTTGGCACATTCCTAAGTTCAATTTGTCCTGCCTATATCAGGGTAGTCTATTGAATCACGTTGGGGGCATGTTTTTATACCTACATTGGATCGGATTCATGTATATTCTTGAAGTCTTCTTTAAAATCATGAAATTCAAAAAAAAATCATAAAATCGCAAAATCCAAAAATATTCATAAAATTTAAAAAGAAAACCAAAAACATCCAAAACATATCAAAATCCCCAAAACAGGTCAAAAATAGAAAAAGTCAAAAACAGAGTCGTCATGTTGAATTACAAGGCTTTTGCGTGTATAACATAGGCAAGGTTGATCTTTGATCAGCCCACGAGGCCCCTAGGTTAGGTCCTTTAGGTGTCCATCATAAAAAATTGGCAATCCACACATGTTCATATCTCAACAATAAATGAGACTGTGTCAGTCGAACTATGTGGTCTCTACATGTATAACGTTGGCAAGGATAATCTTTGATTAGCCCCCGAGGCCCCTAGGATAGGTCTTTAGGATAGGTTTTTGGTCAAAATATCAGAAAATACCAAAAACATTGGAAAATTGGAAAATCAAAACATTCGTAAAACATGTCGAAAATACCAAAAAAAATAGCCTCAAAACATTTCAAAAATACCAAAAAACATCAAAAAACCCAAAATCATCCATCCCACTTCAATTTTCACCCACAATAAACATCCACTCATAATAAATGATCGTCACCCCCAACCTTCGATGAAGCATTTGGAAACAAGTATGGCAAACTAAAAGTGAAAACTCAAATGTCAAGATCTCAAATCTAGGTTAGTAGGTAAACAAGTTGGTCAACTCTTGGTATCAATAGCCCATCATCCAGTTATTCCCAAAATCATCTGATAACATCATTTCCTAGGATGCATCCTTCCTACAATGGACATCATCAGACATCACCATAGTTTAGTCTTGGCTAGGGGTATGAAGAACATTAGCTCAAGTTTGTTTACGTGATCTTTTTCTTGTTGATTTATCTTATTACGCTCATTCCAATGACCTCTCAATGATGTCTATAAAAATGATTTAAAGAGAAAGGAATGGGTCATTGATCATTGTCTTTTGTCTATTGTGCTTGTTGGATATTCTTGTAATATAACTTTGGTCATGCTAACTTTGTTAGGTTTGTAGGGAGGGTGTTTTAGATGTTTTGTTGACTATTGCATGGGAAGGTTTTTCCTTTCTATGTTTTGGTCTGAGATATTTGAAAATTCTAAAGTACATCCTAATAAGGTTTCGTATGTTGGGTGTGAACAAGAATACTCATCTATTTGTCAAGTCAAAGTCCATCTCACTAGATACAATGCCATCTTGGTTGTCTATATATTGATGCATCGTATCTATGTGTGTTATCAAACATAAGGAAATTTGTGTTATTCATGTCCCAATCCCTAGATAAGCAAATCATCATCACTCATCATCATATCTAATAAAGTCTCGATGACTCATGGACTTGTTGGACTTTGCATCATCTCGAACTCAAGGGTTGATCCCTCTTATTCTTCTTATTCTTCTATCTTTACCAACATTTCTATCCAAGTATCAAATATGTATGATATATCAAAATATACATGATGTTACCCATGGTCGATGACCGTCTATACATCATCAAATTTGTCTACATAAAACATCTAAGCTTTCTTGTCCTCTTTTAGATGAACTGATTATGAATCTTTATTGTGAGCTCGACCCAAAAATTGGCATTTTCGCCTGATCTCTTGAGGGGGAAATATAGCAGTGTAATTTCTTTCATTGGGGTAGCAGTGGGGCATCTGAAAAAATTATTAAAAAAATTGAATTTTGATCATGGCAGTGTTATTCTTTGAACCAATGCAACATTTACCTTGCTTCAAAGAGGGCCAAAATGTAGACACATAAAAAGTCTTGATTGATACTATGCATCTAATTCTAATTAACTAACAATGTTTCTTCCTAAATCACTTTGGACTAACCAATTAATTAAATAATCAGGATTATTTAGTTAAATTCAGCGATTGATCAAATAATTAAATTTATTATATTAATTCACCATGTCTCCTAACTAATATTCATCATATTTAATTAAATTAATTCATTTAATTAAATCCCCATAAGTCTTCTCATTTGATTAAATCAATCAAATCAAATGTCACATTCCCCTAATCCATTTCAATTAATTAATTTTGAATTAATTAATCCTAAATCACTTTCTAATCATCATTAATAAATCCTCAAGCTTTTAACTCCTCATGATTTAAATCAACCCATGGTCAACTAACCAGGTTGCACATGAAATTCATTTCTTTTAATTATCTAATTCCTCTTTTTATCCCCACAAAGGCATATTCCAAGGAATATTCCTCCCAACCACCTCCTCATTCAATTTCCCTCCAAAGGTTTCAAAAACCTATCACATCCTCAATAAATTCTCTTACATCTTCAATAACTCCTCTTACATCCTCCCACATCTCCAACCACATTCAATAAATTCTTCTTACAACCTTTCAAATCCTCAACCATTCTCATTTATTCCTCTTACATCCTCCTTCACTTGACACATTTCCCAAAATGTGCTCCACCTTCCTCCAATGAAATTGTGAAAAGTGTCACATTCTCATTGGCTCTCATTTTATCCCACATTCACCAAATCCTCTCATTCTTCAACCCTTGAGTTCTATAAATAGAAGCATTCTCTTCACAATATGGATCCACAACTTCATGCATTCTTATTATAGCCATTTTCACTTCATAGCAATCACCATTTTCATCATTTTTAGCCAAGTTATCATCATTTGGAGTCAATTCAACACCTTGAATCATCAACATCTTCAAATCTTAACACAAGGGATTGGGAAAGGGCTTCTTTCCGCATCAAAGGAGCACCACTCCCTTATGGGATGGAGGTTTGCTTAAGTTAGATTAGATTACATGCTTTGCTTGGTTTATTTCAAGTTTTTATCATGTTTTCTTGTCTTTTTGATCAAAGAATCTCATAGGGAGTGTTTTGTTTGATTTCTAACAAGTTTAACACTTGATTGTTGTTTCTTGTTAGTTGATTGCAGATTAGACACTCACAGGTTCTTACAATTGCTTCCTCCATAAAAAAAATTATATCCTCAAAGCTTGACATGTGTAAACTTGGATAGAATGTTGGAGATATCCCACCTTGTATATTTATGTTTCATTCATTTCCATTGCACCAAACCTCCTTAATGGCACAATTATAATGTTACTTTGCACACTTATTGAAGTTCACATTTAGTTCCAAAAAAATAGAACCCTCCTCACCTAGTCTAGGAAGTTTTGTTGAAACTAGTGTGGATTGAACAATAACCCTCTTAAGGCATCAAACATGAATTTTTTGTATTTTATAAATTTCTTATCTAAATTTGATTCATGCCTATTAATTTTATGAATTTTAAATATAGTTTTGTTGAGTTCATAGATAATTGCACAAGTTACATGTTAGCTTGAAACTTCTATAAGAAATGTGACACATATTTTATTAAATAGTTCACTAGACCTTATCTAGATGCACTTTCAAATCTTGCTAAAAGCACTAGTTGGCCCTTGTTATTTACTCATGGATCATATATTTAAGATCATTACATAGATTTAAATGTATAGTTAGAAGTTTCTACATTTTGGTGAAATGAGTTCGTGCATGACTTTGAATTATGTATTTAAAGATTTATTAATATTTCAAATTAATTTACTTGTTTCACTTTTTTAGTTACATTTCTATAAGTTACATTAAATTTATTGCACACATGCACTTGAGAACTATTATCTAGATATATAGTGAACAATACATTCTATATCGTGCACTTGTAAATTTAGTTGTTTTAAATTTAAATCAAACATGTACATGTTCCATGTTATTCCTATTCTCTAGATCTAGATATATTAAAGCAAGAAGGTCTCATTGCTCCTTTAGTTACACATCATGGAAAATGCACTTGTTCCACCTCTGCCTGCACTATTTGCAAGTATTAATAGTGAGATTCAAAGATTGAGAGATTCATTAAATGATGGTACAAACACAGGCATACATAAGGACACTTGCATGTCCATATTATAGAGCCTAGAACAAATTAGAGATAAACTTGAGGATACTAGTGTATTTTCCCCTGATATAGTAGTTGTTATTCTTTCCCACATGCGGAAAGAAGTACGTGGTGAGGTTCCCTTTTCTCAAATAAAAGATGTTGTGACCAAAGAAATGATCAAAACCCAATGTTTTCCATTCTATCAAGATAAAGCTAAGGTGAGGGCATACCAATTCACCAAATGTGTGGATGTTGCTATGGCTACTTTGATCTACCCCCGATTTCTTGCAATGTATTGTAAATATCCAAACAATGACCAAATTCCATTATATTTTGTTCAACAATTATATGTTGAGGTTCATTTGGGCCTCAAAGTCAACTACCTATACATTCCACCATATGTTGGTCAGGGGCGTGGCAGGATTATCAATAGGAACACCTATCAATGAGAAGGTCGACCAACCCTAGTGTTTAGGGTATTGGTTGGTGAGAGGTCTCCTTCTCTCACCCCAGCTCTAGCCCCCTTAACGATCAAGTTGGCATTGCTTCCCAAAAGGAAGCAATTGATAGTGTAGGCAATATTGCAGTTGCGACCACTAGGATATCTATTGATCATGTGGGTCAGTATTTGATGTTTAGACATCCATGATCCAGACCATTTGTAGCATAGCACAGTAGCATTAATCCTTTTACAGCGACAGGCATCCCTACACCCACATAGTTGGACGAGCTTATAGAAGAGATGGCACGTAGGATTTTTCATTATTTGGCTGAGGACCTCTTGGAGGCATATGCCTTCATCACATCAGACCATGTGATCTTTATAGACTAGGTCAAAGTTCATTTGGGTTTAAGATTTCATTCATATCCAGGATCTCATCATTCTCATCACTCTTAGCCCAGCACCAGTGCACATTAGGATCCACCTACGAATCATTCAGTTACTGAATAAGCTATTGATCCTTTAATTGACCTAGAGAGGATGCAGACTTTTATGGGCTTTGTGGAGATGTTCATCAGTGCAGATTCATCATCATCAATGCCATCTCAACTGGTTAGTCCCCTTCACTCATCATTTCTAGAATGACATGCGATGGCTCAAATAGATGTAGATCTTGACGTGTCAACTCAAACAGCTCGTTTGGTTGATTTGGTGGAGGCGGCCATTGCAAAGGGCTTGGATCATCCGATGCCCCCTGATGTGTAGGTACATGTGTATCTATATGTATGTGTGCATGTACATGTTTAATTCATTTTTTTTAAATTATTTAAATTTTAGTTTTAACTATTCATGATATATGTATATTGTAGATGGAGATACCTCTGTTACTCCTAGCATGGGGTCAAATCATGTACATCGGCATGATTCAATGGATGATACTACTGCTAGTGGACATGAGTTTTAAATTTTTATATACATATATGTGTACATACATGTATATATATTTACATATATATTTAAAAATGCATGTACATCCTTAAATAACTTTCATTATATATATAATGTATTTAACACATTGTGTACAATTTTATCTCTAGGGATCAGCACATGCATCAAAGCAGGATTCTCATTTAGATGTTCGTTCGACTAGGAGTCGACATGACAATTAGTCTACATTGGATCTATGAGTTGTTGAATATTATATATGACAGACTATATTTGATGATCTCTAGTACATGTTTGTGAGGTTGTTGATACATTATTACCTACATTTGATGATCTCTTGATCCAGGTGGATCTTCAGGACCTGAAAATGAAGTGTTCCAGTTTCTCTCAGAAGCAGTGCCATCGCGTAGAGCACAAAAATTTGAATCCGGCGCAACTTGAACGGGTGAAAACAGAGTCTGTTTGCTCAAGTTACGCATAGCCAAACTTTGGTCAACTCTGGACTAGGTGGCCATCCAGAAGGTGAAAATTTGACCAACTCAGAATCGGTCGAAAGTAGTGTTAGTTCGGAGGGCTCGTTGACACGATCACAATGAAGTTCGTTTCGTCAAATTTCGAGTCCGTATGTCCGAGATATCCCCGGTCAAAGCCTGGTCAAAGGTTGGTCAACTCAGCTATTAGGGACGAGAAAAAAGGTGGAAAATTCATCGTCATGGAATTTGGCGGAAGTGGTACCATCGCGAAGAGCTCGTCGAGACCTTTCCAACGGCATTCGTTTCATGCAAATTGGATATCATGTGCGCGAGTTAGAGCCAGTCAAAGTTTACAGTTGACCGAGGTACAAGTGGTACAGATGATGACATGGACCAATGGGGGTCTTGACACGTGGCAATCATTACATTCCGTACATGTGATGTGGCATGATGAAATGACTGATGATGTCATCAAAGTTGGCGAATTGGGTGATGACACGTGTCCTTCTGATGACGTGGCAGCTACTGACTGTTGACATAGATGCTGACTGGGCAGCTGAGTCATTGGGTGACGTGGCACTTGACATGGATGGCATGGCGATCTCTGATTGACACGTGGCAGTGAGTTGGCATGGTGACCTGGTAGTCATTAACAACGCGAATGTTGACTGTGTTCTCCGGGCGAATCATTGTTTGACACGTGGCTCTCGTTCCTCTCCTCCTTCATCCGGCGGTGAGTTAATAAACTTGGAAGTTGTTTGCTAAAAGAAAAAATTTTAGGGATTTGAACCCCCGACGTCCTCAGAACAAGCCGCCAGCCCGACCACTACGCCGTGTATATCGGATCTACCGTTATATGGGAGCCGTTTATTTTTTATTTGTTTCAAAATTTCAACAGGTTTTAAAAATAGTCGTGGGCGGGAGTGGAACCCGCGCCAGCCGATTGGTAGAAGGTTTTGCTACCGATGCGCCAGAGATAGGATTTGTTAGATGTTGCATGCGGGGTTTTAATAACCACTGTTTGGTTGAGATTTTTTTAACTAAATAACCTATTAAAGGTTATTTATAAACAAACATTAAAACAACAAACAACCCTCAAACAACCCAGCCTGAAAATAAATTGAACGAAGGGCTCCAAATTATTTTTAAAAGATTAAGGGGTTGTTTTTTTTTATTTATATATAAATATGGGGGATTTTATAACCTTATGGTTATTACCCATATTGGGTAAATTCTTTGTATAAAAGGGGGTGTAAGAGCTTGTGTTGAGCATCCAATTCTCATCCAATTCTTCTCTTCTCAAGCCAATTCTTCTCGTAGCAATTCTTCTTGCAAGCCAAGCATCCCTTGGAGGAATTTTGTAGCTTAGCGAAGAAACTGCATTTTGTAAAAGCTTTTGCAAAGCTTCTTCTTGTTCTTCTCTAAGGACGTCTTGCCGATGTGGGAGCTGTTGTCATAGGCGAAGCTGCTTTCTAGAGGCCTCTTGTAAGGCGGAAACTGACTTCTTTTTGTAACCTGTGGCGTTTCCAAGTCTTGAAGGCAATAGATCGATTCATTTTTCTGGCGAATCCAGAGACGTAGCTGATTTTCGGTGAGCTCCGTTATCATCTCGGTTCTATTCTTTTGTGATTTCTTGCAGTTGTTTTTCTGAGCTTAGTAGATTAGAGATTTAAATTTACATGTTGGATTCATATCGATAATTAAAAGATCCTGATGTTAGATTGACTATTGTAAGTCTTTTTGAAAATCTAACACGTGAACTTTAACGAGCAAGTGCTCGATTCGTTTACGGATCAAAGTGGTATCAGAGCAGGTTACTAAGCTCCTTTTGCAGTTAATCACAAGATGGCATCCGAATCAGGTGAAGCATCCACAGTGATGACATCATTGATGGTACGAGAGTTCTTTGAAATGAAGAAGATGATCGAGACTATTTTTCACAATCATTGTGAAAAGTCTAACAAGGTGCAGAGGCTAGAGGAGGCAAATCATCATTTGCAGAAAGAGAATGAAGAATTGAAGAGATTGTTGGAAGAGGCCAATGCAAAGAAGTAAAGGCTGGAGGTCATGTTACAAGAGTTCACTGAAGAGCGGAACAAGAGGAGTCCTCTTGTATCTGAGAGCAGCCACATTTGCGGGTTTTGTCCGTATTCTGAGGATACATCATCCTCATACTCCCCGCTTACCCCACCTGACAGTACGGGGGCCTCTTCAGCGATAAAGCCATTGGCCAAGTTTGCTTGTGGCCACGATTGGGCGAATTCTCCTAGTGCAATAGAGTGTGCCTATTGTCGACAGATGGAGTACCTTGAGACTCTTAATCTGCCAGGTAGTGACAACAATTATCTTGAAGTATCTTCTTCCACAGACCAGAAGAAGTCAGCAGAGGATGAGCAGAGCTCTTTTGCGCACTTTGAGAAGCACTCAAAAGGTATTGGAATGAAGCTGCTAGGAAAGATGGGTTTTAGAGGAAAGGGCCTTAGTGTTTCTGAGGAAGGTATCACCAGTCCGGTCAAGGCAAAGAAACAACCACGGAACCAAGGATTGGGATTCAGAAAGGAAACGGGACAATCCTCTAGAATTCAGAATTTCTGCACCCACTGTGGCATCAATGGACATTGGGACGCAAAGTGTTGGAAGCTGCATCTAGAGCTCCATCGTCGATCGAGGTCCATAGAGAGACCCAACCACCAGCATGTTGA
This sequence comes from Sequoia sempervirens, assembly GCA_007258455.2. Classification (NCBI taxonomy): domain Eukaryota; kingdom Viridiplantae; phylum Streptophyta; class Pinopsida; order Cupressales; family Cupressaceae; genus Sequoia; species Sequoia sempervirens. The sequence goes on along the minus strand of VDFB02193867.1, from coordinate 52,242,955 downwards.
GGAGACGATAGCGGAGCCGATAGTTGCTACCATCCCTGAAGCAATCCCAGAGGAAACCAAGTCACAGCCTAAGCAGCCAGTAAAGGAGAGTTCCTTCGAACAGCTCTGAAAGAGCTAGGAACGTCGCTCGTTGAACTAGTATATCAACTTGTGTATGTTTATTATGTGTTTGTAGTGTAATAAATATGTTGATAAGCTAGTGTGGGTTTGTGAGAATAAAACTCGTTAAAATTGTTTGTAACAGTTTATTTATGAAGTTGTATTTCTTTCTGATTAAGAATTTGTAAGGCTATTGAAAGCCATGTCTTTTGTAATCAGTGGAAAGAGATACTTGACAACTTCTTACTGCAGGATAGCAATTTGTTTTTTTTGTAGTTTCTTGCAGTTTCTTTCAGTGCAAGAGCACTTTTTCAGACAAAGTTGTTGAGAACGGTCAACAATGACATTGTATGTTCTCAACTTGACGACTCAGTGATGGTCAATTAGAGGATAAGTCTGAACTCAGTTCGAGTTCTTGAAGGATTCATCAATGACCTTGTTGCTTTAGATGGACGAGACCTGAGCTGTGTGGTGGAGCCTTGAATCAGCTGTTCCGAAGTACAAAGGTGAAGGAATGTTTCAGGCTAAGGCACAAATCCATGCTCGAGTAATTGGAGGAGCAACAAAAGCAAGCCAGAAGAAGGTGAGAGATGCAGAATGTGAACTACTTGTGAGAAGCATTGTGGGATAGGTTTATCATACTCAGTTTTTCCTTCTTACTTTGGGTGTTTTAAGTTCCATTTTTGAACTGCATTATGAGGAGTTGTGAATTCCTACATTGTTGAAGTGTAAGAGCCCGACAGGCAGATGTGGCAGTGTGTTCTGGTGATTCAGATCGTGGCGACTGGAAAAATGTTGAATATGAGATTATAGAAGGAACTATACACTTTTGGAGGACCAAAAGTTCTTCAGTGGGGAGGTTTGATCCAGGTGGATCTTCAGGACCTGAAAATGAAGTGTTCCAGTTTCTCTCAGAAGCAGTTCCATCGCATAGAGCACAGAATTCTGAATCCAGCGCAACTTGAATGGGCGAAAATGGAGTCTGTTTGCTCAAGTTACATGCAGCCAAACTTTGGTCAACTCTGGACTAGGTGGCCATCTAGAAGGTGAAAATTTGACCAACTCGAAATCGGCCGAAAGCAGTGTCAGTTCAGAGGGCTTGTCGACACGATCACAATGAAGTTCGTTTTGTCAAATTTTGAGTCTGTATGTCTGAGATATCGTCGATCAAAGCCTGGTCAAAGGTTGGTCAACTCAGCTATCAAGGACGAGAAAAAAGGTGGAAAATTCATTGTCACAAAATTTGGCGAAAGTGGTACCATAGCGAAGAGCTCGTCGAGACCTTTCCAATGGCGTTCGTTTCGTGCAAATCGGACATCGTGTGCGCGACTTAGAGCCAGTCAAAGTTTATGGTTGACCGAGGTACAAGTGGTATGGATGATGACGATGACCAATGGGGTCTTGACACGTGGCAGTCCGTATAATTCATACATGTGACGTGGCATGGTGACATGGTTGATGACATCATCAAAGTTGGCGAATTGGGCGATGACACGTGTCCTTCTGATGACGTGGCAGCTACTGACTGTTGACATGGATGCTGACTGGGCAACTGAGTCATTGGGTGACGTGGCAGTTGACGTGGATGGCATGGCGAATCCCTAATTGACACGTGGCAGTGAGTTGGCATGGTGACCTGGTAGTCATTAACAACGCGGATGCTGACTGTGTTCTCCCGGCGAATCATTGTTTGACATGTGGCTCTCGTTTCTCTCCTCCGTTATCCGGCGGTGAGTTAATAAGTTTGGAAGTTGTTTGCTAAAAGAAAAATCTTCAGAAATCTGAACCCCCGACGTCCTCAGAACGAGCCGCCAGCCCGACCACTACGCCGTGTATATCGGATATACAATTGTATGGGAGCCATTTCTTTTTGATTTGTTTCGAAATTTCAACGGGTTTTAAAAATAGCCGTGGGCGGGAGTGGAACCCGCACCGGCCGATTGGTAGAAGGTTTTGCTACTGGTGCGCCAAAGATAGGACTTGTTAGATGTTGCATGCGGGGTTTTAATAACCACTGTTTGGTTGAGATTTTTTTAACTAAATAACCTATTAAAGGTTATTTATAAACAAATATTAAAACAACAAACAACCCTCAAACAACCCAGCCTGAAAATAAATTGAACGAAGGGCTCCAAATTATTTTTAAAAGATTAAGGGGTTGTTTTTTTTATTTATATATAAATATGGGGGATTTTATAACCTTATGGTTATTACCCATATCGGGTAAATTCTTTGTATAAAAGGGGGTGTAAGAGCTTGTGTTGAGCATCCAATTCTTATCCAATTCTTCTCTTCTCAAGCCAATTCTTCTCGTAGTAATTCTTCTTGCAAGCCAAGCATCCCTTGGAGGAATTTTGTAACTTGGCGAAGAAACTGCATTTTGTAAAAGCTTTTGCAAAGCTTCTTCTTGTTCTTCTCTAAGGACGTCTTGCCGACGTGGGAGCTGTTGTCATAGGCGAAGCTGCTTTCTAGAGGCCTCTTGTAAGGTGGAAACTGACTTCTTTTTGTAACCTGTGGCGTTTCCAAGTCTTGAAGGCAATAGATCGATTCGTTTTTCTGGCGAATCCGGAGACGTAGCCGATTTTCGGTGAACTTCGTTATCATCTCGGTTCTATTCTTTTGTGATTTCTTGCAGTTGTTTTTTTGAGCTTAGTAGATTAGAGATTTGAATTTACATGTTGGATTCATATCGATAATTAAAAGATCCTGATGTTAGATTGACTATTGTAAGTCTTTTTGAAAATCTAACACATGAACTTTAACGAGCAAGTGCTCGATTCATTTACGGATCATCTCTAGTACATTCATTAGGTTTTTGATACATTATTACCTACATTTGATTATCTCTCTAGTACATTTTCTTATATGATATGCATACATGTGTTTGAGCTTAAAAATATTCATCTCTACAAGTGATACATATGTATGTTTGCTTATGTTTATATGTTTATTTTCATTATCTACGTGTATGTACCTCTTTGCTTATAATGTTTATATTTATGTTCATCTATCAACATGTACCTATGTTTGCGTATGTTTAAATGTTTATGTTAATCTACATGTACATACAGGTTTACACTCAAGAGTGTTTATACATTATATCTAGATTTTTTGAACTCATGCTCACGTATTTATGATTTGTATATGTTAAACATGTTAAATGTACATTAAAAACATTATGTACATACACATGTATGTAGTTCTACGTTCATGTACACACACATGTAAAGTTATAAAATTTGAATAAAAGGCATATATGAAACTAGTTATTGTCTAAATGTTTGGTAAATACACCAAGGATTCAAATGATTTAATCTATTTATCAAGTGGAATATCATTAGAATATAGTACTTGTTAAAATATTCTCTAAACATTTAATAAGACATGGATGAGATAAGAGAATCTATTTTTTTTAAAAGTATTCCCTTGATGCCTCTAATGAGATTTTTAGTAAGATGAGGCCCTAATCATTCAAGAGAATAATTATTTGGTAAAATAATATGAATAATGATTTAGAAGTGGTTTGTAGTTTATATGAATCACAATCATAAAAATAGATTCTAAAGGTACCCCATAAAAAGTACTACAAGTACTACAAGCCCTAATATGTACCCCATCAAAAGTAATACAAGTAAAAGAACTAGATTAGACTAAAGGTTCTATTTAATTTCTATAAAGGATAGTAATCATATTTTCACCTTTAAATAGATAGTCATATTAAATAGATATAAAATTTTCAATTGTTGTAGTGCACATTATGTATAAAATTAAGCATCATTCAAATCAATTTATAATAAATTTTCTATCTACATATGTACCTAAAGCCACAAGGAAATTAAATATGTAACATCAATTTAAGTTCATGTAAGCATGGGATCTATGGTTCAAAATTATACATGGATCTATATAGATACAAGTGTATATGAGTTTACATGCAAGTAAAACTAAAGTGAGAGATGATGCTATAAGTGGAGTTGAACTAACTAAAGTGAGAGATGATGCTATAAGCGGAGTTGAACTTTAAAATGAAATCAAAGATTCTTGAACTTAAGAATTTCATGGAACAAATATGTAAATTGGAAATGGACTAAATTTAAGGAAATGGCAAAATGAATTTTCAAAGTTTTTATTAAATCTAGATTCAAACTTTTCAATTGTTGTAGTGCACATTATGTATAAAATTAAGCATCATTCAAATCAATTTATAATAGTTTTTATCTATATATGTACCTAAAGTCACAAGGAAATTAAATATGTAACATCAATTTAAGTTCATGTACACACTTCAAGTTTCTAAGTTTACATCCATCTCTTAAGGACATAGATAGAAATTAAAAATAACTTATGTACCAATGTGTTTCAATCACTAATTTGTGTTTCCATGGAACAAATGTAATTGAAAATAGATGATAATGAATTTAGGAAAAATGAGTTCTAAAAACTTCACTAGGTTTCAAGCAAGTATTGCATATGAGTTTACATGCAAGTAAAAAAAGTGAGAGATGATGCTATAAGTGGAGTTGAAATTTCAAATGAAATCAAAGATTCTTGAACTTAAGAATTACATGGAACAAATATGTAATTGGAAATAGACTCAGTTTAAGGATGAAATGTGTTTCAATGTCGTAGTGCAATTTAAAATTGTCAATTTATAATATATTTAAAATACTAACATCAATTTAATGTACACACTTCAAGTAGTTTACATGTCCAATAACATAGATAATATATGTACCAATGTGTTTCAACTTCTGTGGAATAGAATTAGGTTACACAATTATATAAGGTTTAACTAGCTGAACATCCACTCAACATTGCTCAAGACTACATTAAATTGTCAACCCAAGGTTTGTAAACTTGTGATGTTGCAGCATTATATATTCCTTCAAGGACTCAAAACTACTTAAGCTATCCTACTCAATTCTCTTGCTGGAAACTCACAGAATTACAAAATAGTGAAAGAAATAACTAGAACTAGTGGCTATGGGTACCTACAACATATATTGTAACTAAATTGTTACTAATGAAATGATGTTGTAATAACTCAAAACTAATAAAAATTAATGACTTGAATAAACTAACCTTAGGAGTATTAATGGTTAACCATTGCATGCATATTCATAAGAATTCATTAACAATAAGAAAGATATGAAGTTTCAATTAACTTGCATATGATTCATTAAAGAATGGTACACTAATAACAACTAGTAGAAATAAATAACTAGAAAATGAAGTGAGGAACAATACCTTGAGTGGCCCACTCAAGTAATTTTTCTCACTGTAATTAAACCTAAATCTAGCTAACAGGTTTTATGCATCCCATGAAATTAACTCCATTCATTGCATGTTCATAAAAGGTTACAAAAGATCTTTCCACACATTGTACTCAATCATTTTGAATATTCCTCATGTTCTGAAACTGAAAGTAACTAATAACATAAAACTAAAAACCAACTAACTATTCTACAGATTTAACCAACAGCTATATACAAGCTTGAGGGAATCTTATTCAAAGCAATAACTTTAACCAAAATCATTAACTCCACTCCCAAATATTTAGAGTGTAGAGTCAAGACTGATTTATTCAACCTATAACTAAAAAGGAAAAGGAATTCTAATAGGACTAAAAATTTGTCAAAACATAATTGCATGTAAACATTCAACCATTTATCAAAATCCTATAAGTGAAGGAGACCTCTTCTTCAGTGTTTATTAATTGGTCATAATAACGCCATGTTCAACCTTCATCAAGTGTATTTAATCAACAACCATCATGTTCAACTTAACTTGGAGCTTCCCCTATTTTGGTGTCCAATCATTCCTTTTGCTACAGGTTCATCCCACAACTATTATGTGCCATGGTTCCAATTTAGCTACAAACAAGTTAATTTTGCAAAGCACATACATAAGGATAACTATCATAATCAAAACATATCATACCATCAATATTCCATACATATCTTCATATAAATCATACAATACTAATATATTATAACCATAATTCCATCATTGCATTTAAGGTTCAAGTCTGCATAATAGATATGAAAGGATAGTGTAATGTAGGAGCATTTTTTGGAAAGTTTATCTAAAATTATCTCAAAATATGTATAAAATCAAAAGAAAATAATCTATTATCTGGACCTATCACACTCCCCCCAACTAGCCTTTTGCTTGTCCTCAAGCAAAACATTAGGGATTTTGATTGTATTGTAAAGCAATATGCCTCAATTCCATAACTGTGTTAACCCCCTGAAATTTTTTCAAATAGAACCCTTGATATTCTGAAAGCTACCTCATCCTGATAGTTCTTGCTTTCTCACATTCATCACTCTTCTCTCCAATCCAATGTGGAGTTGGATAGAGGAGAATAGGTGGATGGAAGGTGAGCGGTACCCAATGAACTCCTTTGTTGACACCAATTGCCATATATTTGTGTGCCCTATGAAGGATAGCAGTAAAATTATACACAAAACGTGGCTCTTTCTTCTGTAATACAGGTGTTAAGCTATTCCATCTATTCTATACATGCTTATAACACTATTTTCCAATACCTATAGTTAGCATCTTCATTCTCTCATAGTTTGTTTCTCTGAGTTTCATGATCTTCTTACCCACACCTTTATGTCCAAGAAGTTTTAGCCATTCATCAATGATTGCATTTGGATCCTTAGCATCTCTTCTTATTGGAAGTGCAATAGATTTTTCTTTGTCCTCATGCTCTTCCATACTCTCTCCTCTAAGTTGCTCATTTCTATAATAGGAGGCAATTTCCCTAATCTAAAGGTCTCCCACAAAAATGAGAGGGTTCCATTATGTTTCATCAGGTATTACATAGTTGTGAAAATAAAACTTGCACAACCAATCTCATTCTTCAAGTGTGGATTCAACGAAAGATTTTAGAAATTTAGATTCCATACTCATACCAGCAAATTGTTTACTAACTAATCTACTAAACTGAAAGCATAAAAACCTTTCCTATAAAAATAATGCATATGTTCTCGGTGGAGGCCTACATCTAAAAATTTGTGTAGCCTTATCTGCTAATTCCTCCAACCAAACTGCTAATCTGTTCAATTCCATATCTCTCTTTTCCAATTCCCTTTCATATTCTTCCTTGTATTTCTTCCATTTCTCCTTTCCTTATGCAAGTTCATTAGTTACTCTCCACAATTGGTAGCCAAGTGCGAAGATTGTATGATAATCAAGAGTTTTAAGAGGAGGGGTTTTCTCATCTGGCATTGCTAATTCTTTGTCCCCTATTTTGGTGACAGCCAACTGTGCTAACATATCTAACTTAGTGCCATGGCCATAAAATTGCAGTTTCTCCTCCATCTCTTACATCTTTATTTCTCTTTCTTTGTCCTTTTGCTCATAATTTTTCACCAACTCCTCCAAGTGTCTAATTATATCCAATGCCTCATGGAGTTATTTCCTTACATCTCTCTTCAAGGTAAACCTCCTATGTATTTTCAAACTGGTCATTACCTTCTTCATAATCTCCATGAATAGGGATATCTAGGATTTATGTCTGTAATTTCTTGGCAGTAAATATGTCTTTTGATTTTGAATCATAATTTGTCACCACATATCTTGTTTTTCTTGTCGATATATTCATATTACTAGGAACATCCCTTTCTATTTCAAAGTTAGTTTCTACAATCATAATATTTTCCCGATGTTGCTCTTGTCGATGTTGTTCTCCTTGAGGCTATTCTTCACTTATCTCTTTTCCTATAGGTTCCCATATATTTTCTTTTGTGGCACCTTGTTTCCTCAATCTTCCAGAGTGTCTAGGTGTGAGTATTTCTTCCTCCATTTTCCTCTTTTTGTTTTTAACACTCTTCTTCTTTTTCAAAGCATCCTCCTTTTGCTTTGGATATTCCTCTCTTTTATTTTCTTTATCTCTCTTTTTCTTCAAAGTATCCTTCCTTTCTTCTGGTTTAGAGGGTGTGGAGGAAGTGGATGCACTAGCTCTCTGACTCTTAGATTTATGTGACTTAGAAGAAGAAGTTAATTCCTCAGTTATGGGTGGCCTAGACTCAGGTTCTTCAGGTTCCTCATGGTTTCCTTGGCTATGGATAGGCGAATCTATAGGTGGGACATGAAGGTTTTCCTCTTTAGGCTCATTTTGGGGTTTTGCATCCTCAAGTACTACAGGTGCATCCAACAAGCTATTAATGCCTATGCATTCATCTTTCTTGAAATCTTCCCACCTCACTTGTGGGTATTGAATTCTTAAACTCGTTTTTATCAACAAGGTAACTAGACAATGGTGAGAGAGAGAGGTATCATTTTTTTTCCTCTGGTATTCTGAGGCTATTCATTTTAGCAAGTTGTAAAGAAAATTTGGTACATTTACTACCTTATTATGCCTGGGATGACTCAATAGTTTAAAATGAATTGTGTACAACAAGTTCTTCCTACCATCACAGGTTTTGTATCTAATAATGTAAGAGGCATAATTTTCCCACAAACAGGGGAGGGAAAATCCTTTTGTACCTTGTGATGAGGAGTTTAATTCTTCTCCTCATATACAAAACTCTTCCCTAGCTACAACCGCATCTACTCAAGCTAGAAATTTTGTCCTTGTTCTTGATAGTCCTATGACCTATGCAATATCAGTCTCTAAAGCATCTACTGAAAGCCCTTTTACTATAGCTTCATCATATTGAAGGGTATCTGTAAACCTTCTAGCCAAGTCATCACTGAATTTTGTTAATTTTAAGAAGTAGTTCAACCAACCAACCCTTGTAAAAATAGACAAGACTGTCACATCCTCCAGAATTTGTTGGTGAGACGTTGGCTCCCTTCTTATGACATCTCCTCCCATCCTTGCTCACTTCTTTGCTCACTGTATTCAATTTCAACTTTGGAAATATGGCTTAATCTTCACCACCACCTTCAAAAACCCTTAACCTTCCTTATATTTCCTCATCTATCTCTACTAGCATATCATACTGCAAATTTCCCTTCTTAGTACCAACTTAATTTGAGATTATAAACAGGTTATAAGTTCAACTCTCGACATTGCTTTAAACTTAAGCTCAAGTTCTCAAGGTATAAAATTTAGCAACTTGAAAATGGCAGCAAAAATTAGATATACTTAGAAGGCTTTTGCATGTCGTTTTTGTCCATTGATTTTAATTTAGGTGGTAGATATGGAAAAGATTGATGAAAAGATAGTTAGCTAGGTTATACCCCCCCAACTTAATTGGTGAAGTGACCTCACTTCACGTTTATGAATTGGAGGTGGTTTAAATATGAAATGATGATAATTAGTGATATAATATTTCGCATGCATGGAGTAATATGAAAAATATAATGAAATTTAAAGAACACTAGAGTAATCATGATAGCATACCTGAAGTACCACCTGAAAGAGATATTCACCCGCCGCACATGGAAATTGAAAAGAATATATCTATTTGTTGATTTGATGTGACAAATATTAACTACAAGGTAATGAATAATGGGTGGCGAGTGGAAATGATGGGATGAGTGTTACGGATATGAGTTGGCAATTTGACAGCTCAAGTATTTGAAATGCAAATAGGTAAAAAAAGAATTATGTCGTGAGCACATATTATGAAATGATGGATATGACATGTAGATATATTATGAAATGATATGTGTGATCTTGCAATTGATATGGCACCAAACAATTTAAATTTTCTTTTGAGCTCCCGAATGGTACTACTGGTACCTATAATGTTAGGACCCGCTATGAACGTTGACAAGATTAAGCTACAAGTCCCTACAATAGCAGGTCCCTTTGTGAATATTGATAAATAGGTCCCTCTTAAGATATTATGAACATTATTATAACATGGAGTGTGTGCTTGTGAGAAAATGAAAAATTAATCCTGAGTGAGCTCAGGGACTGAGTTGTGTAGCTCAATCTCTGGATCACCATAAATGCCATGTATATCATGTATTGTTGAATCATCACACTATGAGTCAGATTCGGTATTTGGTTCACTATGAGCACCATATTGTTGAAATAGTGAAAATATGAAATCATCATTCTAGAATGGCTTCTTATATAGCTTCAATCTATGGTCATTGACCAGAAGTGAAAACTGAACTACATCAATAGTGTGTAATTGGACTGCCCCATTAGGATAAACTTGACTAATTTCATAGGGGCCCAACCATCTGGACTAGAATTTTCCTTTGAAGTCCTTATACCATGAATCATATAATACTAACTAGTCCCCCATAGTGAACTCCTTAGTTTTGATGTACTAATCATGCCACTTCATTCTTTATTGTTGAACTACCTTTGTGTGATGATTTGCTTCCATTCATATCTCATCCAACCCATTTAAGGTATGTAGTCTTTCCTTTTTAGCTTCGGTTAAATCCATTTCCAGTTCTATTATTGTCCTTAGTATTTTATATGCAAATTCAATAAGGACTACTGTCTTACCATAGACTAACTCATAAGGTTTGAATCTAGTGGTGGTTTTCCATGTTGTTTTGTAAGCCCATACTGCTTTAGGAAACCTTGCAACCCAATCTTTCCTATGCAGTTGTACTGTCTTGGTGAGAATACCTTCAATCTCCCTATTAGTAACTTCCACTTGGCCATTAGCCTGAGGGTGATAGGGTGTTGATTTCTTGTGTCTAATTTGGTATTCTTCAACCAACTTGGTGATTAGATCAGAAGTAAATTGTGGGCCTTGGTCAATGACTATTTCTCTAATTACTTCATACCTAGTAAATATATCTTCATATAAGAACTTAGCCACAGTACCATCTTTGGAAAACTGCAAGGCCTTTACTTCCACCCATTTAGTCAAGTAATCAATACAAACAAGGATGTATTTATTATTATTGGATGTAGGTGAGATAGGTCCAACGAAGTCTAAACCCCATTTTTCAATAGGTGCCAGTGTTAATTGAGGTTGTAAGGGCATCTCATCACTCTTTGTTGGTCTTCCCATCCTTTGATACCTATCACAACTTCATGTGTATTTAACTGAATCTTTATGCAAAGTTGGCCAATAATAGTCAGTTATGAGGATCTTAAAGGATGTTCTTTTTGTTGCAAAATGACCTCCACATGGCTCATCATGGCATTTCCTTCATGATGTCAAAGATCTCATCCTCCCTAATACACCTTCTCATTATGTTATTAGGGCCAATATAAAATAGATATCAGATACCCGGGAGTATGGGAAACATTTGTGAACTAACTATCTTTTCTCCCTTGGAGAAAAGTGTGATGGAATATGCCCTATGACCAAATAGTTTGCAATATTTGCATACCAGGGTACATGTACTTGTAGAGAAAACAAGTGTTCATCTAGGAATGAATTATCCACCACCCATTCTATTGATTTTGTTGGCAATCTTGATAGGAAATCTACCACTACATTTGCTTTACCAGGTTTTTCTACTATGGTATTGTCAAATTCCTATAGAAGAAGTAGCCATCTCACCAATCTTCCCCCAACTACTAGATTATTCATCAAATACCTGATTGTTGTATGGTCTGTATGGACAAAGACTGAATAGACAATAATATAGGGCCTGAATTTATTAATAGCATATACTATAGCAAGCATCTCTTTTTTTGTTACAATATAGTTCAACTCTACTTCTGGAAGATTCTTGCTAATATAATAAATTGCATACTCCTTATTACCTTCTTTCTAATCCAAAACTGCTCCAATAGAAAAATATGAAGCATTTGTATGTATGTGAAAAGGCAGAGTCCAATTAGGACCTCTCAATACTAGTGCTTGAGTCAAAGCTTTCTTTAGTTCTTCAAAGCAGTGTTGCCACTCAGATGTCCATTCAAATTCAATGTCCTTATCGAGAAAAAAAATTTAACAGTGCAACAATCTTACTAAAATCTTTGATAAACTGCTTGTAGTAGCCTGCATGGCCAAGAAAACTCCTAATATCTCTTTGTTTATAAGGAATAGGTAAGGTAGATATTATCTCTATTTTGTGTGGATCAACTTGAATTTTTGCACTGGATATAAAGTGTCCCAACACAATTCCCTGTGTCATCATCATAAAACATTTTTCATTACTGAGTGACAAGTTGTGTTCCTTACACCTTTTCAATTCTTTTTCTAAATTATTGAGAGCTTCCTTATAACTTTCACCATAAGTAGTGAAATCATCCATATATATCTCCATGCAGTCATGTGCATAATCAAAAAATATGTTGAGTACTGCCCTTTGAAAGGTAGCTAGAGCATTGCATAAGCCAAAGGGAAAAATAGAGTAAGTATAAGTCCCCTAAGGACATGTGAATGTAGTCTTGTCCTAATCCTCTAGAGAAATTTTAATCTATTTATATCCACTGAAACCATCAAGGAAAGAAAATATTTCTTCCCAGCTAGAGAGTCAAGGACTTGATCTGTGAAGGGCAGAGGAAAGTGGTCTTTCCTAGTGGTTGTACTCAATTCCCTGTATTCTACACAAACTCTCAATTTCCCACCTTTCTTGGGAACAATTACCAAAGGTGAGACCCATTCACTATCTAATATTGGATAGATAAAACTTACATCAAGGAGCTTTTGCAACTCAACTTTCACTATCTCCCTCAGGGTAGGATTCATATGCCTCTATGGTTTCTAAATGGATCTATAGTCATGAATCTTTAATATAAATCATGTGCATACATAAATTAGGATTTATTCCTTTCATATCATGGTAATCCCATGCAAGTGCAGTTGAGTGTAACTACAACATTGCCTATAGAGAGTTTTGTTGCTCTTCTATCAATGCATTATTTATATTCAACATTTTCATAGGCATTATTTCCAACTCCTTGGATGATTCTTGGACAGATGAAAGGTCAAGAATTGGTATAATGGGTATACATTGTTGAGGTAGTAATGAATGAAATAGATGGGATATCTCTTCTATAAAATTGGTGGGTATAATACTTTGCAAGGGGTCTTGTAGGCATATGAGGCAATCTTCTTGTTGTGTGCTCTTGTCGTAGTCATTTTAAATTATGTGAGAAATGAGTTCATCCTCATCTTGGTCATCCAATAAGGGGTTGCATTCTGTATTCATCAATTTTTACAAAGAATAATTATCTTCATCATCCAAATTGGGCCAAATGGTTTGCTCAAGGTTAGTATAAGGTTGGGCCGGAGGGTAAAGAACCAAGTTCTTTGTGATTGTTCCATTGGATATCATCATTTTACCAGACCTACAACCTATAAATGCATCAGTTGTAGCTAACCAAGGTTTGAGCAGGCTTAGTGTTAGGGTTAGGTGCAAGTTGGGTAGGTATTTGTGGTTGCTTGGGTGGCTGATTTGTAGGATTTTATGGAGGCATTAAAGCTTGTTGTGGTGGTGGAGGAGGGAGAATAGGATGTTGATAGTTTATATTTGGTTGCTGCCATTGTTTCCCTTTCTTCCATTGAGGCTACCACTAATTATGTTGGGTTGGCCATTGTGGATTATAATTATAACCCTAAAAAAATTATTGTGGCCAAGGGTTTGGCTATTGGTTCCAATTTGGCTGAGCTTGTGGCCATTGTTGAGGGTTTTTCCATTAGTTTTGGTTTGCTTGCTAGGGTTGAGAGTTTCAAGATTAAAAGTTTTGATTCCTAATAGGAAAGGATGAATTAAAGCTAAGGGGGTCTTGTGGCATACCTTTTCTTTGTTTCCATGGCCTCCTTTGTGTTATGTAAAAGAGTTGTCCATCATCTCTTTCAACTAGTTGAATATTAGGTTTCTTAACTTTATCTTGCTAGATACTTGCCACTCTTGCATTTGTAAGTTTCTTTTCTTTGCCTGTAACTTGGACAATATTTGTAAGCTCCCTCCCACCTCTTCTTAATGTGGAGAGTATCCAATTGAGTTTCCAAATGGCTAATGATATCCTCTTTCATGTTGGATAACAGATTGCTTAGCTCTATTTTTGAGACCCCTGTAGATGATTTACCAATAATGGATGTCCTATCTCCTCTTGGTCTTTTAGTAGAGGTCTTGGAATAATTCCTATAGACCCTACAAATTTCTTCAAATGGTATTTGTGAAATATCTCCTTTCCCAATGAGGTTCAACGCATCCATGCAATCATCATTAACTCCCCTCAAAAAGACTAACTTGAGGGACTCTTCTGACAACTTGTTTTGTGGGTTTTTCTTCAAAGCAAACTGAAATCTCTCCACATAATCTTCTAAGGGCTCATCATCCTTTTGTGACAATCTAAAAATGCCATCTTCCCTCCTATCAGGTCCCCTACAATAGTCCTGATTCTTTTCTAAGAACTTAATCTTCATAGTGTCCCAATCAGGATCAATATCCCAGCCTAATCCCATGAACCACCTTAAGGATGCATCCTTAAGAGTTGCAAGGAATATTTTGAGCATGTGAGAATTAGTAATATAATCATAACTTCGGCACAGTACATCAAACTCAAAGAGAAATGTATCTAGGTCTTCTTTCATTAACCCATAAAAGATTGGCAAGGCCGAAGGAGGAATGTTCTTCAACACTGTAGCCCTTTCTTGGTTAGTGATAGGAAACTCAAATGTTTCCCATTCAGGGTCATCATGCACTGCATACCCCATGGTACGCTATGTTCCTTTTGTATGTGTGCTAGATGTTGGTGACAAGGAAATTTATTCTTCAGTTTACCTTCACTCTGAGTACTAGATTTACCAACTTCTAATATAGTTGCTTGGCATGTAGAGGGAAGAAATCTACATAGGGGTATCTTTGCCTCTGCATACATGTAGTATGGATTTATAACGGAGTGGTCCTACACAATATTAGTGTATCTTTGGTGTTGTAATGCTGGAAACAAAAATTAACTATGAAAGCTGTGAAAACAAGTCTACAAAGATAGCACCATCCCCAACAATAGTGCCAAAAATGTAGATTCAAGGCTAATGTGTTGCAAAATTGGTAGAACCTACACAATTCAAAGGTTTAACTAGTTGAATAGTCCACTCAACATTGCTCAAGACTCCTTGGATAAGGGCTACTCTAAACTGTTGGTGGAAGGAGACTCTTTAAACATCATCAACTGTCTACGTGGAATCCAAAAACCTAGCTGGAGTGTCAATCAGTTGATTAAGGATGCTATTATGATGTTGAGATCTTGTGAGGAAACTTGTGTTTCTCACATATATCGAGAGGGAAATTCATTGGTGGATTTTTTTGCTAATGAAGTTAGAATTAATGAGTATAAGGTGTGGGAGGAGTACTCCCTTATTCCTAAGGCTGCTAATATTTTAATATGAAATGATGGATTTGGTTGAGTTTATGTGGTGGTTTTATTTTACCATTTTTATAGGCATTATACTCACATGTTTTATGGGTATCACTTGGCTTGTTGGCTCTCATTTGAACGCTTCTTTCTAGGGTTTTCTACTAATAGTTTTTGTGACTATGGGGAGTGACTGAAGTAGAATTGAGCCCCATTCCTTTGCTAGTCTGAGGAAGAAGAAAAATTGGAGGATCCTCGAGCATGGTAAATTTATGCCTTTCATGGAAAGGCTTCATGGACATGATCCCAACGCTTCAGTGGAATTTGTTTCATATTGGCACAATCGTAAGCTCTAGATCAAGGGAATGGTATTTGACATTAATGAGGAGCTTATAGTTGTTGTGACTGGGATGCCCATGGTTGGCTACAAATTCTTCAAAGATAAGTAGAGAAATGAGGAGGCAATGGATCAATTCTTTAAGGATGATGAATGAAAAAAACTCATCAAAATAGATTCATGAGGCTATGAGTGAAAGTCTCTCAAGAAAATATGGGCAGATATTGTAGAAATTATCATGCAGTATGTGACTCTAGAAGGCAGGTTCACTGCAATTCTAGGCCACTATTTTACTCTTTCAAATCATTTTAGGAATGGGTTGTTTATTTCATTTTCTTTCTTTCTCTTGTCCTCGATGGAGGTCTCTATGTATGGGCATTTGAAAAAAAGGAGGGCACCAGTCCTATATGAGGGCCTCATCTTGTTAATTATGGAGCATGTGAAAGCCCTAATTCCTACCACCTCAATTAAGGGAAAGGAAAATACTTTAAGTGATGAATCTAGCTCGTTTGGTTCAAATACCAACATGGTTGAAGAGGAGGAGTGGAATGAAGAAGGAGAGGACGGATCTCCCTCCCCTATGGTTGCCCCTTCTAAGAAGAGAAAGAAGGGAAACCCTAAAGGAAAATAGGCAAGCAAGCAACTTATTCTTCAGGAGTTGGAGTCCCAGTCTACTGCCAACAACATTGAGGTGGGTTTTGTGGATTTCAGGTCCAAGGACAATGCTGTGAATATTGGTCAGGTTGATGTTGAGGCAGGAGGTAAGGAGGAGTGTTTATAGGAGAATATTGTGATCATGGAGACCAAGGAGAATCCCAAAAGGGCTTCTAAGTGCATTTCCAAAATGAGGAACCAGGCCACAAAAGATGTTTTAAAGGACAGCACAGAGCATTGCAAGGAGAAGGCTCTTGAGGAGAAGATGATTGAAATTGATGACTCCCTAGTTCGAAACACACAAAGTGTGGAACCTGTTGGTGAGAAACCTATGCAAGAGGAGGGTGTTAAGCAGAAGCATGGGAAGCTGAAACCTCTTAAGGTTAACCCCCTGTCATAGGACTTCTCCTATCTTAATGATGACTTCACCTCAATGTTCGAACTCATTGACATGGTGAGGGCGGGGGACACTGGTACTTTCAAATTGGTAAAGTGGACTCTATAGGAATTCAACAGGGTTAACATCAAAATCAAAGGATTGAAAGAGAATGTGTAGAATATTCCAAAAGGCCCTACCTCAGATATTTTGATTGATAGAATTGTTGATCTTGAGTGTTCATTCTCTAATTTCAAGTCCTTATGTGAACAACGCCTAGCTGGTTTAGAGGCCAAGGTGTTGGATACCAACATGGACATCAAGAAACTGCTCCATTCCTGTCATATTTCTATTAAGAATAGCGTGGATTCATTGGAGGTCTCGTTCGACAAGATCAGTGAGCTTAGAGAAGACCAACTATATTTTCTGAGTTTATGGAGAAAGATTAGGTGACTAAAGGAAAAGGGAAAATAGTTGGAAAGGATGATGTTAAAGGCCCTGCTACTAGAAGGATGGGTAACTGGAGGAATAATTTTGAGGACAAGAAAAAAACTGTTAGACATGATTGTCCTTCATAGGAACCAAGAACTTGAGGTGGCCAACACCTTAAGAAACATGAAGTAGTGTCCAGTTCTGTGTTTTTCTTTGTTTGTTTCTTTGTTGTTGGGTTTCTATTTCTTTCATGTTATTTTGTTGCTTTGTTGTTAATGGTTGTCGTTGATAGTTTATTGTTACATCTCTAGAGCAACATTTTGTTTCTATAGTTGTAAAGGGTTTGGGGTCCTTTCAAAACTTGTTTTTCCCATATAATCAAAACATTGCTCAAGACTACATTAAATTGTCAGCCCATCATTTGTAAGCTTGTGATGGTGCAACATTATATATGCCTTCAAGGACTCAAAAATACTTAAGCTATCCTACTCAAGTTATTCTACTTGTTGGAAACTCACAGAATTATAAAATAGTGAAAGACATAACCAGAACTAGTGGCTACGAGTACCTACAACTTAGACTGTAACTAAACTGTTACTAATGAAATGATGTTGTAATAACTCAAAACTAATAAAAAATAATGATTCGACTAAACTAACCTCTGGAGTACTATTGGTTAACCATTGCATGCATATTCATAAGCATTCATTAACAATAAGAAAGATATGAAGTTCCAATTTACTTGTATATGATTCATGAAAGAATGATAAACTAATAACACTTAACAAAAAAAGTATCTAGAAAATGAAGTGAGGAACAATACCTTGAGTGGCCTACTCAAATAACTGTTCTCACTCTAATTAAACCCAAATCTAGCTAACAAATTTCATGCATCCCATGAAATTAACTCCATTCATTGCATATTCATAAAAGGTTACAAAAGATCTTTCCATTTATTGTATTCAATCATTCTGAATATTCCTTATGTTTTGAAACTAAAAGTAATTGATAACATAAAACTGAAAACCAACTAACTATTCTACGGATTCAACCAACAACTATATACAAGCTTGAGGGAATCTTATTCAAAGCAACAAATTTAACCAAAATCATTAACTCCACTCCTAAATATTTAGACTGTAGAGTTATGACTAATTTATTCAACCTATAACTGAAAATGAAAAGGAATCCTAATAGGACTAAAACTCTATCAAAACAGAATTGCATGTAAACATTCAACCATTTGTCAAAATCCTTTAAGTGAAGGAGACCTCTTCTTCAACGTTTATTAACTGGTCATAATAATGCCATGTTCAACCTTCATCAAGTGCCTTTAATCAACAACCATCACGTTCAGCTTAACCTAGAGCTTTCCTTGTTTCAGTGTCTAGTCGTTCTTTTGCTATGGGTTCATCCCGCAACTGTTATGTGTCATGGTTCCACTTTAGCTACAAACAAGTTAATTTTTCAAAGCACGTACACAAGGATAACTATCATAATCAAAACATAGCATTCCATCAACATTCCATACATAACTTCATATAAATCATACAATACTAATATATTATAACCATAATTCCATCATTGCATTTAAGGTTCAAGTCTGCATAATAGATATGATAGGATAGTGTAATGTAGGAGCATTGTCTAGAAATTTTATCTAAAAGTATCTCAAAATATGCATAAAACAACAAAAAAAGCTATTATTTGGACCTATCAATCAACATATATTATAAGTAACTAAAACAATCCAAAGTTTAAACAAGTTACTATAAGTTCTCACTTGAACATGTATACATGTACAAGTGAACTTGAAAATCATGGATATAATCTAACTCAAACGTTAGATGGTTCAACCTGCTCTTCAATAACATGTAAAATTTTATGATGATCATCACCATCTAGTCTCCATTTTTTTCATTCACATGTATGTGGAACTCCATGAAGATGTAGGGTGGTAGCAATTATTAGGTGACTATATTTATATACCTTGTTATTAGGTTGATAGTCAATAAAATGAATCCCATGTTGAACAATTTTGACTTGTTTGAAATATATCCCTTGCACTATAACAGAACCTGCATGGTAAACAACTTGAACCTAAGGTAATACATGTGCATGTACAATATTTTCACTCAAGGTTCAAGTACAATATATTTAATTTTTTTAAGGTAATGTACATGTACACAATGTATATATAATTTTAAATTCAAACTCACCTGTGGGAAACAACATTTCATCACTTGTTTCAAGTTTTGTTAACTTATTTCTATCTTCTATGCAATGTAGTAAATAATAGCTAATACCTTCTATGTTTACAGGATCTGCTATGACTGCAAAGACATCTCTTGTACACCAAATTTACACATGGAAAATTTGTAAAAAAAATAAAATTGTCTAGACTTTAAAGATCATTAAATTTATATAATTTAAATTATTGAAAAATTACACATGTACCTTTTCTAACCAATCCTAAATTATGGTCATAATAAATTGAAATCAAAGGAATGTCTTCGAATTTTTCATCCTCATTTTCATCGTATGTTTCTAAAACAACTAGTGGCACCAAATTCCATCTATTAACATATCCAAGTTCTTGGTTGTTGCATGCATCAAAGTTTCCAAAAATGCACTCGATGTAGAAATAAGAGTAATCCCTCATGTATAATGTCATCCAGGGAAATTATTTGTACTCATAACACAATGCAAAGATCTTGTTTTGTCTACCCTCTTGCATCCATGCATCGATCTTTTGTCCACACCTAGATACATGTAAAAACAAACTTATGTGAACAAACATGTATATATATATAAATTAAATTTAAATTTTCAAAATTTCAAATGTAATTTATGCATACTTGATATCTCCTAAAACACTCTATGTGGAATGTTTTAGTTCATTCATGAAGATGTGTCGACCTCATTTGATGCAAAGTGTTTCTTACACCATTAAACAACATCATGTGCATCATCTATAGATCTCTCGAATAACTCATTTGATGCTTTCTTAGAGCACGTTTGATGCAAGCTCCTATGCCATCATGCTCACCCTTTCCATGCTCACTCTCAAAGAAACTCCAAACATGTGGTATTGGTATTTTGTAATTTTTATGATATCTACATAGTGCATAAAATGAATGTGATGATTTGAATTGTGTCGCACATCCATTTGACCATACAAAATGCTTTTCAATTTTTACACCCTTGATTCTCAAATTCTCAAAAAAAATTGTAAAGCAATATTGTACAAAAGTGTGTCATGCTCTTTATCATCACTAATATAAAAGTGATATTCTTTCTTAATGGCTCATTGTTCATTTGTACTCTCAACACCATCCAATTCTGATTGTGCATGTCGATAACATACATGAACCATAATAGTGATCTACTTTGAAAAGTAATATTTTGATTGAATCTCTTTTTGATGTACAAAAGATTAATTTTCTACAAATTGGACTATTGATAGAACTGTTCCAAGTGGGAAAGTATCTCTTAATGTTTGAAATGTTGTGCTTGCCACTTAGCAAAACATGCATGATGTATGTATGGTTGTATCAATTTTCAAAAATCTTCCATAAAATTTTCAATAGGTATATCCTCTTCTACATAGTTTAACCTTGTGGATTCTTTCCCAAAATTTGTTTGAAACTTTACATACTTGTAGCTCTTTGCAATTTACTGTCTTTGTTAGGTCAGTATCTTAATTTCTCGAAGGAAATTCAGCCAAATTTCCACATGTTTCACAAAGTCCTTTTATGCAGTTTGCATTATCACATAACATGGATTTTATGAAAAAACTTACCTATTTAGGAGGTGCATTTTGAAAACCATAACTTTCTTCTCTCATCTTTCGAAACACCTGAGTAGAGATCAAATTCAATATGATAACGACAACAAGTTTCGAAAACCTTATTTATCTTCACATAATATGGCTTTAACCTTTCAAACATTGTTTGTCTAATCTTTATATGAGGATACTTATTAAAAAAAATCATATACGTTTCAAGTTGTGTTATGATCTAGCCAATGTTTTATATGATTTTTATAAATATTGGACCTAATCATGTGTCTCATATTATAAAAGAAAGAAGCTTCACAAAATATTTTTGATGTTGCTAGTGGTGGCCTATGTCCTCAGAGAGGTCAACTTATTTTGGATCATCCTCTACAACAATTGAAACCTCTTCTTGATGACGATGGGGATAGGGAAGCTCTAGATCTAGGAATTAGAGATTACTTAGAAGATGTAGGAAGATTGAATCTTCAATTCAAAATGGAAAAGGATCTAGATATCCTATATTGAGCATACTAATGTTGTAGGTGGAGATTGTAATGAAAAATACTTAATCCTTTATATATGACATTATCCTTATTCTAGAATCAAAGAAATGCATAGCTACTAGTGGTCGAGGTCAACAATTGAGAATCCTATAAGATTGTTAGTTGTTGCAACCCAAATCACTCAAACAAGAAATTTTGTTTTAAATTAGAGAGAGGACATTCCCAAGAATTAATCATCACATGAAATTACAATATTTCAAATATAAATATGATTTTCAATATTAAACTTGTATTGTCTGCAACAACAAGCTACAAGAAGCAAACTAGTCACAACCAAAACTCTACTATAGGCAAGATTGAACACACAACCACTGTAAATAAAATCTAAGAGCCTCATATTTATCTACAGGCAATAGAAAATGTCACTCCAAATCTCTGAAACTCCATTCATAGTCATCAAGGCAAGGTCTCTCAA
Organism: Sequoia sempervirens; assembly: GCA_007258455.2. NCBI lineage: Eukaryota > Viridiplantae > Streptophyta > Pinopsida > Cupressales > Cupressaceae > Sequoia > Sequoia sempervirens. The sequence continues at coordinate 52,221,108 of VDFB02193867.1, read as the reverse complement.
GTTGTTTTGTATTTCTCTGTCATAACCTTCAATTGTGCCTTCTTCTTTTTCATCCCCAAACCTTGGTGTTACCAATATCCCCCAAAACCAACCATATTTAATCATTTAATCTACTTTTTTGGGTGTCCCATTCTTCCATTTCCTAGGCCATAAATTCAAATTCTTTGCTAAAAATTGTCTTTCACTATCTCACCCCACTACTCCCACCTCCAAGTGTCTAGATTATTTTTCCTTTTCATTTGATACAAATTTTTACATCCAAATAGGAGTTACAAGATGCCAAAAATGGTCTCCTCCAACCTGGGTGTGGGATTTTGTGCAAAAATTAAATTTTATTTAAACACCAGTTTTAGGCACCTTTATCCCCAAATTCAATTTAAATTGACAACCTTATAAGATGACTTTATTTTGAAGGAGATGAAGGAGAAAATGGTTTAATAATAATTCAGGTATACAAGATAAAACAAAAAAACACAACCAAAATGAAAAATTAAAGAAAAACACATTGCTCGTGCACTTGGATGCTCCCGCATTAGCTAGCAAGAATTTATTAATAAAATATAGAAAAGAAACTTCTTGGATGCCAAAGGAAAGGGGGTATAAATAGGTTTGAAGCTTCTTAATCATGAGGAATTGATTGGGGGAAGACTTGAGAATTGATAGATAAAATATTGAAGAGCTAATTGAGAGTCAAGGAGAGAGGATAATCTATCAAAGGTGTTAAGGCTTAATCAAAATTGGAGTGAACTCTCAATAATGAGAGAAAATGGTGGAAAAATGGTTAGAATTGAAGTAATTACATGTCTACCAAATACAATAGGGTTACCCTTTCCAAGGCTAGTCACTTGAGTGACCCTACAACTTAAGATAAGACACCTGGGTGATCGTATAGTCTCTCAAGAAACCCTTTAGTTGAGGTTTGCAAAAGGTTTTTGATGTTTCACAAGTACCCACAACTTACTTCATAGACTTAACAAGGTGGATAAGAGGTTAAGAGTGCAAAGGAAATTTTCATCACATTGGAAAATACTAGGAGGATGTGTAATTCATATCATGTGGGTCATGAGTTGTATTGTCAAATCATCATAAAATTGCTATGTTGGCCTATGTAGTTTTTAGGAACTTAAATACTCAAGTGAGGACAAAAATCACTAATCAATAAGATATCATCCCATAAATACTTGTGAATAACAAGTGGGAAATAATTGACATATAGATAAGAATTTACAGTACCATCACAATCATTGTGTAATAATTTTCCTCACTTTAAGAGTAATAAATTCTTCATGTAATGTATGGAAAGGTAACAAAGTATCAATATAAGTGACATGAGAGGATAATGAACTCACATCAAGGTGTACAAATTTATCATGTAAGGTGTTACTATGTGAATGACTATAATGAATATCAATAGGATTAACATGAGATGTATACAAGTGATCATTATAAAACAAATAATATATGAAATAAGGAAATTAATTGAAAGTACAAGTATCATGACATATAAGATAAGTACTATCAAAATAAAAAATAATATCACAAATAGACAAGATTTGAGTGTAACCTCATCAATGGCCAGATCACACTATGTATATCACATGGTAAATCATTATTAGGTATGTACTTATCACCATATAAAATAAATAAGATCAATGTGAGACTCACATACAAATGAAGTATGCCTAAAATATAATGAGCAATGGAAAATTATATGAAGGAAGAGGGTTCACAAATATGATAAAACAACACCTCCACAAAGATACATTTATGCTTATGGGATAAAAGACATGAAAACATTAACAATGAAGGGATTTGATGAACCAAGACATGAAAAGACCTCAAAATATGTAAGAAATGCGTGAATAGAGGCTAGAGACAATGAAGTAAGAGAATCCATGATAAAAGAATGATGTGATAATAAAATATTAATTAAGGGTAGGTATGTGGGCACTAAAGAGAGTATGTAATAAAGACCTAAACCCTAAGAGAAATGGATAAATGTTGTAGGAATGAGGCAAGAGTTGATATAAATTAAAAAAAGTCACTAATCACATCTAAGTATGAAACATTAGGGGTACTATTAGGAGGTGTGGGGTGGGTGAAGGAAAATTCACACTAATAACCACAAACATTAGAGAAGAATAAAGTCATGGAGCACACATATGAAAAGGAAATAAAACTCTAATCGTGGAAATATGATAAATTACTCAAAAGATAACATACATTTGTAACCCTAATTTAAAAGATAATTCCCTAATGAAAATCCCTATGGGTGTAGGCTATGGTAAGTTCACCAAAATGTAAAGGAATAAGTGATTTCACTCATAAGACATGGATTATCCAAGATAATTAAAAAGATAGAAATAATTAAGCATAAATTAGTGCTAAGTCAATATCTATAAATGAATATTTCAAAAGTAAATCCAATGGATAGGGAACTTAGCTCTAGGAAAAATAATGAAGAACCAATGCCAAATTCATGCTAGAATAATTCATCGCAAGTAAAAATAATAATTCTCTTAGTCACAAATGTATTTTATGATTCGTGTGGTCTTAGAAATTAATGTGGTTCAAATACAAGTCCCTTAGGTTTGAACTTAAGAATTTTAGCCTTAATTTTATGTATTGGAATAAATCTAGCCATTGTTAGTATAAATAAAATCATTATCTACCTAGTTAGCTAATCACCTTTCTAGGATTGATCTTTTCAGACTCATGGCTTAAGTTTACTTAGGTTTCTTTTGCTTTTGTCTCATTTCATAACATTAAGACATGTGTCCTCGTCACTCGAGACACCTATTGACACTTGCTTACACACTTGTCAATTGAGCTCACAAGTGTCCCATATTTTGAGGGGTATTATGTCATTGTCTCCTACCTTCTCACTTCACCCACCTTGCTTGTATAAGTAAGGTTTCTTATTATATATTTACACTCTTCATTTTGTATATTAATAAATATTCTATTATTCTTATTTTATTCACTTGTGGTATTTTTTCATGCTCTTGATCTTAGCATTCTCCAATATGGTATTAGAGTAGGCATATGGGGCCACATGGGACCTATGGAAATAACCGTTGGAAACTTTGACCAATTTAAGGGTGATGAGGCTGTTGTTGGAGGAAGTAGTCTACTTTGATGTGTTGGACTAAACTTCCTACAAATATGGAGGTTGTTGCAAGATGGGATGGATTGACTTGGTTGATGTGTAGTGTTGAAGGAAATGGAGGGAAGCTCATGTATATAGGCACTTGTTGGAGAGCTGGAGGTTGATTGAATGAAACCATTGGAGATAATAATTGAAGGAGCAGATTGGTGGAGAAAAATATAATTTTATTTTAGATAGATGACATTCAATAGGAGGAACAAAGGGTATAAAAAGAATGACCATGGCCATGTTAACTTCATTTGATGCTCCAACTACAACAAATGTTGCCCCTAGAATAAAGTCATGAAGATATTTTTGGTTCATAACATAGTGGAACAAGTTGTAGTGCATCATGTGCAAGAAGCATGGATTTTCAATGAATACACACTTCCTAAGTTGTATGTGTTACTTGTAGAATATGCTTTCCCTCCAAATTGTTTATATAAATTGTTTGCACAACAACTATGAACAATGCAAAAAAAATTGAAATGGCTTGGCACTTTATGTTGAAGACTACATGATGGAAATAAGGCAACATAGAAATTGTAATGTGTCCCTTAGTTTCAACAAAAACCCATGACCAACATGTGATTCTTGAGCCAAACACCTCAAATGCCTTGGTTATATTATCTTCAGTCGACACTAAAACTAGTAGATCATAATCTCTTGATAATGTGAGATCTCATGGTCAACAATGTGCCAAAGAGGTAGTGTCAACATGCAAGGAGGGTATAGATAATGCCAAAGGTTGTGGAGATGCTACAATTTGGACTATTAGGATATGGTGAGGGGCTTTGGAAGGTCTATGAATTATCTTGACGATGCTTATGGAGTTACCAATTATATAAAACAAAAACAAAAAACAACATCAATAAAAACCTTGTATCTTGCAAATAGGCTCATGAACCCTGCAAACAAGCCAAAATGGGAAAAAAAATATTGCAAGATTACAAATATCAACCCAAAATGGGAAGATGAGTAGAGAGACAGATTGGCCCTTTGTTATTTTTAAATTTTTTTTTTACTTTTTGTACAATGGAAAAAATTACAAAAATTGAAAAATTACTAAATTTAATGAAATGAAAGGTATTTCTTCATTTTTTGGGCCTTTTAAACACAATGGCAGTGTTTGTTTGGCTCCACAATGCTCTATTGATAGGGCTATGTATGGGTCACCTTGATGCAACCAAGTGTGAAGTTGGATGTTGTAGAGGAGCATGTGAGAGAGCCTAGATGGAGGTTAGAGCTATGAGAATTGTTAGGAAAAGGTTTGTTGTACACCTTATATAGTTTTATTAATGTAATATGTATTGATTATGTGGCACACCTAGGGGATCTAGGGATGTGTGCCTCACATGGGTCTAGCATTCTTGGGACCACTTTATGTGTTGTATGTAACATTGTGATTAAATATTTAATATGGAGTTACACATGGGAATAATATTTAATATTGGGAAAACCTACTACTAATATTAAATGAGAGGTTAATAGTTTTGTAAGCTAATGGTATTAGTCATATGGTTTTATGTAATACCATCTAGTGGTTTTGTGTGAGCTTGTTTCTGTAAAAAATACATGGATAGTTGTCCAAGGTTGGTCAGTTGGTAGGTTGGTTGGTTGAGAGCATCTCTTATTATCATTTATGAGGGTTTAAGCATGTCATGTGATGTGTGGTTACATGCTTGTTCACATGGATTTCTTGTAGAGAAGACAACTTGTGTACCTATCACCATCAAAGTCCAACTCTGAAAAAAACATTTGTAAACTTGTGTCAAGAAGCACTGAACTGATAATCAACTATAACATCATAAATATCATATGAAAATATGTACTCAAGGTTTCACCTCTTAACTCATATAGGTGCTCACACAATCGCACCCCAAATATCAGGCACCTACAAGTAATCAAACAAGTATAATCCTCTCTTTGCACCACAAACTAAAAACATAATTAGTACATTGTATTTTCTCTCCAACACCTATTCAAAATTGAAAATTTGATTCCATATACAAAAGTTATGCTCGAAACTATGAAATTGAGAACATCAATATTTCAAGCCCCCAAAATTAATCAAAACAAGAAAATCAAGAAAATAAACCTATACCATAGTGTAGTGCTCAGAGAGAGCTTTCCGTTGACTATTGAAAGTCAAAAATTTGACATCCTGGGTGAAATTTATGCCTTTTTGAACAAAAGTTGTTCAATCTGCCCTGTTGGTGGCTTTGTGGTGGCCCCTAGGTAGAGCCACCATTGGCCTATTGATGGTGATGGTGTGTTGGCAGTGCCCAGGCGATGTTGCGGTGGTGGCTCAATTGACTATACAACATAATTTTAAAATTTATGAAATTTATTTAAATATCAAGCAAATTAAGTTTTTATAGCCCTGCAGGGTTGGGTTGTCGGTCCCCCATGAAACCAAGGATTAGCCACTGGATTAGGGGGCTAATGTCAGCTACGACACTAATAAACTTCCCATGACTAACATAGTCGTATGGCCTATCAAACCATGCGCTAGACCTACTGACATAGGTTGACAGGGAGAGAGGTCTACGGACACCCCAATAATTAATATTTTATTTTTTTATTTTTTCCAAATAAAATTTTCAATAATATTATCGTAGGTATTAATATTATTTTTTTAACATTTTATTCTATAGACTAAGAATTTGGACGGTCATACGATCGTAGGCTAATGGTTTTTTGCATTTTCTCACAATGAACAAATTAAAGCAAATTTTATATGAATTTTCATTTCTCAGCCATCCTATATCCAATGGTGAGGTTCATTTTGTCTCAAGAGGACATCTACAAAATTTCCTGTACAAAACCCTCATATGAAATCACAAACCAAGAAACCTTTTGACCCAAATTTCTCAAGCCCTAGATCTGCAATATATCCAACAAATCTGCAAACCCCAAAAGCCTCAATTTGCAAAATAACACTTGCAAAACATGTGTCCATTCCTTGAAATGTCTGAAAACCCTCTTGCATTTTCATGGCTTCAAATTTGCATTAGATCTACTCATCCAAGGGTTATACAACAAGGATTTGTAAAAAACCCCACAACCATAAACATGGATTTGATACCAAATGTTAGGAAAATCAACCATGATGATCAATCCATTTCCTACATAACCCTCTGAGCGAAAAGTATGCATACAAGTATATAGATAACAAAATGTAAAGATCAAAAAAATATCACAAGACAACAAATATATAGCTTAGAAAAACCCTCATAGAGGGAAAAATCCAACATATATCTTGTGTTATCTTATGCTATGTCTTTGATCTTTACATTTGGTTATCTATATAGTTGTATGGATGATTTTCTCTTAGAGGGTTATATAGGAGATTGATCGAAAGCTCTATCTGAGCACTACACTGTGGTATAGGTTTGGTTTCCTGATTTTTATATTTTGATTAGGTTTTGGGACTTGAAAGCTAGATGTTCTCGATTTCATAGTTTGAGTAGAATTTTTATATATAAAATTAGATTTTTGATTTTGAATAGGCATTGGAGAGCATGTACAATGTATTACACAATGGTCTAGTTGTATTTTTAGTTTGTGCTACAAAGAGAGGATTGTACTCGTTTTATCACTTGTAGATGCTTGAGATTTGAGGTGTGATTGTGTGAGAATTTGGATGAGTCAAGAGGTGAAACCTTGACAAAATACATGTTTTCATATGATATTTATGATGTTACAGTTGATTATTAGTTTGTGCTTCCTAGTATAGGTTTACAAGTGGTTTTTTAGAGTTGGACTTTGATGGTGATAGGTACACAGGTTTTCTTCAATTCTGAGGACATGGGCTGACATGGTTTGAGACTTGGAGTCTAGTGTGGGTGATAGTTGAGTGCAGGTACAACATTGGTGATGATTGTGGTGTCATAGATATGCAAGTACATTTATGCATTGGAATAATATGGTCATGTATGTGGTTGTTTGGTGGTGGTATGTTTTGGTGTTAGGAGGTTTTTATTATCTCCTAGATGCTTGTTTGGTTCCTTGACTATGGTTAATCATTTTTGGAAATGTTTGGTGAATCAAATCTAAGATTGATTTGGTGTTTGAGTCTTGTTTTCTACAGGATTATATCCTCTTTGATATCTCAATTTGTAGGTTACTAATGGGATATTGAGTTTGCATTCTTCATTATTTGGGATCTTCGAGTTATGCAGTTGTGTGGGTTAGCCTTGCATTTAGTTGTAGTGAGATGACTCAGTTGTGGACTGTCTATATTCACAAGTCTTTTCAATGTTGATGTAGATTCAATATGTTAACCTTGTTTGTGGTCATTTATGCACTAGTATGTGTATATTGAGATGAGAGGATAGATGTTGTTTAGAGTGACTAGATAGTTGGTTGTTGGGACTTGTAGCATGATGGTTTATCACTATGTCATGATAGCTTGGTTACACATTTCAGTGGGAGTTGTTTGCAGTGATGGTTTGGTGATATTGGATTCATTTATAATGTTTTGATGTCGGTTGTATCTTCTTGGTTTGGAGATCATGGTCTGTACTCTTCCCTTTGGGAGCTCAATGTTGATTTATTTGATCATGTTGGGGCCATGGATGATCTTCATTTAGAGGATGGTTATAATTTGGCCATGGAGAGATTGATATCAAGGTTTAATGGGAGCTTGTGGTGATGATGTGGATTCACTATTTGGTGGTGGATGATCTTCATGTGATTTGGATATGTTGACATCTTGGTTAGCCATGGATGACTCTTTAGTCTTTGGTTGAGGTGTCATGATTTGTCATTTGACATGTGATCCTTGCTTGATAGGATGGTTATGTATTATATCACAATGTACTCTTGATTACTAGTTTAAAGTGTTGGCATGATACAAGTACATGATATGTTCATTGGAGCACATGATCTTTTGAGGAGATGTGAGATCATGATGTCATGGTGTGTTCCTAATTCCACAATTGGGATATGAATTTGATCTTGGTTTAACCTTTAAGTATTGGGTACATTGATCATTTTCTTGGGAGATTCATGATGGTGCTATGTTGCATTTGGAGTTTGGCATGGATTGATTGGTTACAAGTACTCATCAATACTTGGAGGCATGGGTGAGGCTAGGAGATCATGATGACTTAGATATCTTAGAGGAGCATTCTTATTCCCCACTCTCGGTCTACTCAATGGTTTATCGTCTGAGAGGTATTGCCCATTATTACATTCAAATGCATTATGTTTTATGCTTTATCTTCTCATGCATATGGATGTTGAGCTATGGTTTGGTAGTTCTAGAGGCTTCATTTGAGGTATTTTGGCATGTTTATCTCCTTATGCATTGTGAGATTATTCATTGATGTTGAGTTTAGGATATGTTATTGGGCTTATTCCCTTGGTTTGGGAATGCATTTGGTTTGATATTCCTTTGGTTTGAGATGAATACATCTTGATAATGGTTAGATGTGGATAGTGCTATTATCTTTGGGGTTTTATGAAGGAGATAATTATTATCACAACTTAGAATTTAGAGGTGTGTGTAGAAGGACATGCTACATGTTTTGATTTGCACGTTCTCTCTTTGGTCTTGTTCTACTTCCTTGATGTTTGTATTCACGCGACATTGGATTTGAGATCTTGTGTGGAGCTATGGTTCACTTGTTATCATTTTTATACCTTTGAGGTATGGATAGTTGGATGTGTTAGCATTTATTGTGGGTGCCATTTTCAGCTACGGTGATTTTATCTTGATAGTTATTGATACATACTTGTTACCTTTGGATTGACTATTTATGTATTGGGATATTGGTTGGAGGTAGGACTTATGCTTCTTTGTGACATATAGTGTGGCATATTTTTGGATGGTTTCTTATCTTTGTATGTTGGCATGATGGAGGATGAGATCATACATGCTTGAGATGGCCGTCACCTTGATTCTTGTTGCAGGTATCTTGATGGAGCACATGGAGTACTTTGATTCCTTGATAGTATATGTGGCTAGAGGGATTGTTCCCTTGTTCATGTTTGAGTTTACTTGTTTACCCTTGATGCAATGTATACAACAAGTGGGAGAATGTAAGGAAAATTTATGTTTTACACCTTGCATAATGTTATTAATGTAATATTTATTTATTATGTGGTGCACATAGGGGATCTAGAGATACGTGCATCACATGGGTCTAGCATTTTTGGGGCCACTTTATGTGTTGTTTGTAACATTGTGATTAAATATTTAATGTGGGGTTGCACATATAAATAATATTTAATATTGGAAAAACTTATTACCAATATTAGATGATGGGTTAATGGTTTTGTAAGCTCATAATATTAGTCACATGGTTTTATGTAATACCACTTGGTGGTTTTTGTGTGAGTTTTTTTCTATAAAAGAAAGCACATGGGTAGTTGTCTAAGGTTGGTCAATTTCCAAGTTGGTTGGTTGAGAGCATCTCTTTTTAACATTTGTGAGGGTTGAAGCATGGCATGTGATGTGTGGTTACATGCTTGTTCACATGGATTGCTTGTAGAGGGCTTGATATTTCAAAGGTGTTCATGGAGGCTCTATAAGTGTATTGTAATGTTTTATTATTGAAAAATACATTGAGCATGGATACTTTTGGAGGCTAGGTTTTTCCCTCTATGAGAGTTTTCCTAGGGTATATCTTATGTTATCTTGTGATACGTCTTTGATATTTGCATTTGGTTATCTATATACTTGTATGCATGCTTTTCTCTCAGAGGGTTATGTAGGAAATGGATTAATCATCATGGTTGATTTTCCTAACAAGAATCATCATGGATTCAAATGAACATCACCGTTGCATCCAAAAGGATCAAGAAATGAAGAAATGCCTTTTGTTTCATCAATTTTGGTAACTTTGATTTTTTGCAATTTTTTGGGCTTTTGTGGCTATTGTACAAAAAGTTATAAAAAATCACTCTTTTTTAACAAGGAGTCAATCTGTCCTATGCCAATCTATCCATCTACCCAATTTTGGGTTAAAACTTGTTTTGTAAGAATTGGTTAACCATTTTTGAGGGTTTTGTGATTTATTATTGTAGACATATTTAGACCTATTAAACCTGCTTGGAAGGATTCCATTAGTTTTGTTGGATTGTGGTAATTTTGGGTCAATATTCACCCTATGTAGCCTATCATCCAATCAACCTCTCTTGTTGCAAACTAATTCATCTTGCAGGTCAACATTTATGTATTGATTATCATTTATTGTAAAGGTTGAGAATTGAGGTCAAATTAGTTATGGCATTTCATTAAGCTATTGTATTATTCCATTCACCTCATTTCATATGAATCTTCCTTCAAATGCTACTTCTTTGAGAGTTTAATAGAGTCATCCATCAAGAAATCCTTTGCAAGCCCCCTTGACCTGCTCCAAATGCCTCTCCTCAATTGTTTCAGTCTCCACTTTTGGTGACATGAGAAGTAGTGACATTTGCAACCATCCTTCCAACTCCCATGTGACCTACAAAACCCTCTTTTGAAGGGTCACACATGCATTTTACTTGGCACAGTCACCTCAACCACACGATCTCTATCATTTTTGTTGTATTGAACAATAATACATCTTTCAAGTAGCCTATTGCCTCTTTTGGATCATTTGGACCCTAAGATTTTTCTAGCATCTGTTGCATAGACACTTGCCATTGCACCAAAAGATCGATCTGTTAATGCCCAATACAACTACTAGAGTTAATGAATCCACGGGAGGCGGTTAAGCCATGTCATGAACTTGAGCCCTGCACTGCATAACACAAGGATACCAAGGGTGCACACCTTGCAACAATCCCCCCAGTGCAAGCTAAATGTTTGAACCCGTGACCTAGGCTCTAATACCAATTGTTGCATAGACAATCGTCGTTGCACCAAAAGATCGACTTGTAAATTCTTGATACAATCATTAGAGTTAATGAATCCATGGGAGGCAGTTAAGCCATGTCAAGAACCTGAGTGCTATGTTGCATAGCACAAGGAGACCAAGGGTGCACACCTTGCAACAACATCAATTCCTAGCTTTAGAACTATTTTAGAAGACTTACGAGCTTGCAAATCGAATTATCTTTAGTGATGTTTTCCTTCATTTACACCATTGAATAAAAGGGTTTAATTTTCCAATACATGGATAAATCTATGAGTGTTATTTTATTTGCTTGATATCTTTGACTCCACATGCCTCTCACAATTGTAACCTCCATGCAAGATCTCTCACATGCTCCCCTACGACATCAAAATTCACACTTGGCGGCATAAACATTTTGTGAGTAGAATGAGGACAAAATATGTAGAAGACATCCAAGAAATAGTAACCACCACTACTTGCACCATAAAAAGGTGTCTTTTTCTATTGTTATAGTTGTAGGCAAGATAAAAGGCCATGCAAGAGAGGAGCAAAGTTTTTTTTGAAGCTTGGTCAATGACCTCCAACATAGGCGCATCTTTCATTGGTGGCATCCTCTTCTCCTTAAAGCTCTATTTTGTCACCACAACATCACACTTGGCTAGAAGAGCAGTACTCTTGACACTAAAAAATCGGTCAATGCCTCCCTTCAAGATATCTTTCAACCTTTTTTCCATGCAAGACTCTCATTTTATTTAAATCTTGTACCATCAAACTTTAAAAACTAGTGGATTAAATAAATTGTTAACGTGCTTGCAAAGGGGATAGCTTTTCGTTCTTACATGTAACTTACAAATAGGGAGTCAATTTTTTGAGTGTGAATAGTCGAAAAAAATCTCTTTCTATTTTGAAGACTTTAGCATCGGGAAAATTTAGAAATTGTGTTTTTTCAATACATTTTTAAGCCTTTGAAGTTGTAAGTGAATTTCAATGGGACATAACTTTCACCTCAGTTATCGTAATTTCATAAAAAAAATTTACATATCAAAATTTCATAAGGAACTAATTTTTCTTGTAGTTTGAAGATTTCCCATTTTCTAAAAACACCATGCATTATAAATGGTTGACTTGGCATCAAATCTTCACAACTTGTAAAAATTCTCTTCAACATTATTTTGGGGGGCCCCTTGCTTTAGCATTAGTCATTCTGGGGGTCAATCTTACATTTCACATCATTTTTTCTTATCATTAGACCATGTTTAGAAAATGCAAAATGAAGTGCAAATATTGTGGGAGAAATCAACATCTAGATAAATTTTATCATGTCTCCCATAAGCTTAGACTTACTATTGGAATTTGCAAAAAATAATCTCACTAAGACATCTTGTGAGACATCATCACTTAGGGATGAACAATGTAGTTGCATGAATTGCATTGAGATCTCATCTCTCAAAATACTTATTGCTACATATAAAGTTGGTGTTGACTCATTCATGAGTTCTCATGATTATGTGCATCAAGACATTTCTATCGTCATTCTAGATCCACCACATTGGGATGATATATCTACTAGATATATCATCTATGTTTGTAAAATCCCACTTTGTAGATTTGGATGACACCATTGAGGACATTTGTCTTCTATTTTATGTTAGCTTCAATGAAGTTGCATCACTATTTCCATCTTTAGATGTTGCTCTTGCCTCGCCTACATTGACTTCTATCGTGAAAGATTATGTAGACATTCATGAGTTAACCCATTTGACTCAGTCATCATCTATGTTGACATCCTCTATAATTGTATTAGATTCACATTGATTTAGTTGTTACCATACATCCATGGTCCCTATTCTTGAATCACATATGGTACCTAATCCATCTTATCAACATCCATCACACCTCAACATTGACTTGGAGATCTTTGAGAATCATTTGAAGGAATCATTGGCATCATTTCAATCTTTAGATCATGTGCAGAATTCAAAGACATTCATCTTACTTCGTGCATATTCCTATCAGGAATGGAAAGTCATATTGCATGTATATTTGTGGTGTTATTTCTTCACAAGGGGAGAAATGTTGTTCAATGATCGTGGACCCTTTTCAAAATCTAGTGTCAAGCATCTACTAGCACCACATGCATCTTTTTGAGGGGAGGATGCATGGTTTCTCTTCTACTATCAGTTTTGGGAGGAAGCATTTCCTCACCAAAAGTTCATCACTTTGCATTTCTAGGGGGGTCACATGACCTTCTCTATTTTCTCTCCTATGGGGGGGAACATTTCATTGTACTTTGTGCTAGAAGTAGTCCTTGGGGGGTCTTGATGAGTTCTTCATCTATTGCTTATCTTCTTCACTTCTACATTTTATTGCATTTGCATCATTCTCTTTTGGAGAGGGTTTTTTATTTCCCACTAGGTTTTTCTCCTTTTTTCCATTTTATGAGATATTTATACATGAGTACCTAACATGGCCTAGTAGTCGAGTCTCATCATTAGTACATACATTACTCCCTAAATTGCACTTAAGGGGTGTGTTAATGTAAATAGAGTCATTATTTACTTAGTTAGCTAATCACCTTTATAGGATTGACCTTTTCACACTCATAGCTTAAGTTTACTTAGGTTTCTTTTGCTTTTGTCTCACTTCATAGCATCGAGACATGTTTCCTCATCACTTGAGCCACCTATTAACACTTGCTCACAGTTTGTCAAGTGAACTCACAAAGTGTCCCATATTTGAAGGTGTAGTTAGTCATTATATCCAACCTTCTCACCTCATCCAATCTGCCTATATAAGCAAACTTTCTCATTGTATATTTACACTCTTCATTTTGTATATTAATAGACATACTATTATGCTTGTTTTGTTCACTTGTGGAAGTTTATTTCATGTTCTTGATCTTGGCATTCTCCAACAACCATGTGGGAACACACTAACATAATGTATGTTGATATTTGTTTTCTTTCAATTTTCTTGTGTCTACATCTATTAGGGTAGTTTTTACAAACATTTTTTGGGAGATTGTCTTGATCAGTAGGGCCACATTCTCTTAAGTTAATCCCTTGGATAAATTGGCTTTATGGTCTTAAGTGAATAATCATAAACAACATTCACATATGTGTAGATGACCCATATGATTACGATGCAATGCACTTTTAAGTTCAAATAAAAAATGCTCCTAGAATGAATACTCCTTAATCAATTGTCCAAATTAATTGCACATTAAATGTCTTTAAATAACAAAACATAATAATACATCACAATTTTTCACTTTCAATTTCCTTATGTCTAAATTTGTCAAGTTAGTGTTTATAAACAATTTTGGGGAGATTGCGAGATCACTAGGGTCACATTCTCCTAAGTCAACCCCTAGACAAACCTACTTCATAGTTTTAAGTAAATAGTCATAGACAACATTCACATATGTGAAAATGACTTATATTATTATGATGCAATGTGCTTTTTAAGCTCAAATAAAAAAAAATGTTCCTAGAATGATTATTCCTTAATCCTTTGTCCAAATTAATTGCACATTAAATGTCTTTAAATACCAAATCATAATAAAAAGTCACACAAATGTGTGCCAATGTAGGCTCACAATTGTTAGTGGAAAGAGGTAAGAATTTTAGAATTTGAATTTAAACATTAAAATATTAAGTTCAATCTTATGTGCCTCAAGATTGAATTAGATTAATCTTGAGTGACATAAAATTGAATCTAAGGGCTAAAATGATAAGTTTAAGGCAAATAGCCAATCCATAGAGATACATGTTAAAATAAAAGGATAAAATGATAAATATATTGAGTTTAGTGCAAATGAAGATGAGACAAAATCAAATGTATGAAGATAAGTGTAATTAAAGATGATACAAATAGAAATATGTATCAAATCAAAAGCCAAACTTAACACAAGAGTATATCACTTATTGATGAATAATTATATTACCATATTATATCAAAATAAATCTAAAACTAAATAAAAATTGACACAAATATACAAATTTCACCATTATGATGTCTCAAAGAGTTTCAATATAGAGGTGGAAAGGAGGAAAACACTAACAATGAAATCCTCCTTATCATAGTAAATCATAGTCACTAGCCTAGCAAACTTCTTGCTTCAAAAATTTTAAAAACTTCTCACGTGACTATGCTGCCGACTGCCAGTCGTAATCTGTGATAACGAAAAAAATAAAATTCTAGTCGAAGGAATTTGGGCCGAGGAATCACCAAAACTAAAATAAGCAATAAAATTCCTTTCTAGTCAGTAACAGGGAAGTCTCGGAAGTGTAAAACCCTGATTTCAAGTTATTGGGAATTTGTTGTGAGGGAGAATGGCAATGGCAATGTCAATGGCGAAGTCGTTTGGTTCGAGCCGGGGAACCACCAAAGTAATAGCGCATGGAGCAGCATTTTATTCGCTGAAAGCTGTTGGATCTAAATTCTTATCACTCCAACGCCCAGTATTTCCCAAGCCTTTCTCTCTTGCTTGGACTGGAACCCGCTGCATGGCACATGCCGCTGGTATCTCCACATCTATGGTTTTTTTTTTTTTTTTAATTAAATAAATCTTCTGTACTATGCTTAATCTTACTTATTGGTGTCCGATGCTTTTCCCAGTTTCCCCTTGTTTTGTGATGCCTCGTTGATTACAGTCTTGTTCCACATTTTAGCATTAGTTGAATATTCTTCAATACATAATGTCCCCATTGATTTTTCATTTTCCTTTTTTTAAGATAGATAGAAGGTTTTTAATGTTCACAAGATCAAAGATAGTTTATAGATAGATAGAAGGTTTTTAACCTTCATAAGGTCAAATATAGCTTATGGGACAGCAGACCCTGTCATTTTTATTTTTTGAAGTGTCAATCTTCTACTCAAATTGAACTTTTCCATTCTCCCAACCACCTCCTCATTGAATAAATCTTGAAATGAAGTTGCTGCTAAACTTGACTTGGATGTCATTGTAAGTTTTACAGTCTAAAAACAAGAGTTTTTCTGTTTCATTGTCCCAGCTGTGCAAAAGACACAAACTCTCTCTTTCCATACTTCTTTTGACCTTTTCCATCTACTTGTTTCACACTGAAGACAATGGGGTTAGTCCTCAACTAGGCAATGAGATTCTTTGCTCTCCAAAAGATATTGGCTTTTGTTTATGGTCAGAAGTAGGTTTAAATTCCTCAAGGTAATACTTTTTCTTTCTCCTTAGCATCTTTTCTTGTATAGACTTGTGTAACTCATCTACAACAAATGTCTTTATTTCTTTGCCATTATTAAGGCAAACATTCAAGTGAATGTGTCATTTGTTCATCCACCTACAATTTTGTTTCGTCCATGACTTCTTTCTTTCATTCAAGACATCTTTGAAGACATGGGGCCAACAATTTGTCTCCATTTGCTCAATTTTTTCATATATCTTAAAAGACGCACCATAGCAATGGCTTTGATAAGAACTATACCTGTTTCAGCTAGAAGAATCTCATAGGGAGTTGAAGTTTTTAACTTGAATTTGCTTGTGATCATGCAATTTTATATTCTCTCTATTTGCATCCATTTGTTGTTTGAAGTGCTGCTAGCCCATATTCACCCATAGAGCACCACTAGAATTACAAACCACCCAAATAGATTTTGAATAATTTTTCAATCTTATAACTTTGCCTCTTTGCATCTATTTTGAAGGGAAAAAAGTGCTCTCCACCCTCCCAAAGTTCTCTTCCTTCAACAAGTTTCCCAATTAAGTTTGTTATTGAAGTCAACTCCAAAGTATTTATACTTTGTTACTATTTGTAGCATTCTTCTTTCAAAATAAAAGTCAAACTCATTCTTTTTCTTCAATTGAAGAAGATAATGATCTAGGTCTTGCTAGTATTAACTTGCATCCTCCCATCTTTGCAAAAGTGTTCAAGGTACCTAGATAAAGATGCTTTTGTAACCTTTGAGTGTACCTAGCAATCAAAATAAGATCATAGGCATTCAAGAAAAGTTTGACAATATATTCTCCTAGAAGAACACCATCCCCACCTTTCAAATTCAACCATTCTTCAAGTTTGTCAATTTATAATCCAAAGAGTGGAGGAGATAATAGGCATCCTTGAATGACTCCAATGTGTTCCTAATTTTTTTTAAAGTGCCTACTCAAGTTCTCATTATTATCCAAACCTCTTCATAAAGCCCATGGACAGTTGCTGTAAATTGCACTGGGATACCAAGATCCTTCATTAGACACTAATACTTATTCTTAGGAATCTTGTCAAAAGCCTTCTTGAAATCAACAAACAACATTAAGTTTCTTTTTCTCATTCCAAAGTTTTTCAATGATATGTCTCAATGTGAATTCATGATCAATTGTTGAGTGCTTTTGTCTGAAATCTACTTGCCTTTTTGCTCTCTTTTCTTTTTCTTCTGCCCACTTGTTGATTTTGTGCTCAAGCATGCTACCAAACAACTTTGCAAACAAATGATTGATCATGATGGCCCAATAGTTGGCAAGATTGTTAACATCCCCACTCTTAAAGAGGGTTATAACTAAGTTGGTAACTTATCTCTTGGACGCCCATGTTGAATGATGTTGAATATTTTCACAATGCTAGAGGTGAGAATTTTCATCCTCCATTTTAGGTGTTCAGCCTGAAGCTTAACCATGTCCCTAGCTTTTCTTGCACCCAGTTTCGTAATACCTTCCTCAACCTCCTGTAAAGTAAATAATTTCGTTGTCATGTTGACCATGGAGGGAACCTCAATCTCTAACTCTTGCTCATACAATTGTTTTTCATATGCAAACCATTATATGGCTTTTATGTTATTTTCCATTTGCTTTTTCTTTGATTGAAGTTCCCTCCAAATTAGTTTTGGGTCATTCTTCCCAAGATATATCAGCTTTTCTATCCTTACATTCATGAACACCCTTTTTTAACTTTTACAATCTGTCTGTAAAATTTTGTGTTCTCCTTCCCTTCACCTAGCTCTCCTTTCTGCACTGCAATTCTCATCAAACCATGTATTTTCTTCTTGTTGTTCTTTCTCCATTTACAACTCTTAAGTGCCTCTTGAATTATGCTTCTTAGCTCGTGATTTTCTTAGAACTTGTGATCTTTTTCTTTCTTTTTGCATATTACAGTTTCCTTGGGTTGAAGGAATTTTTTACCTTTGTTGGGGTGGGTGGGTGCATTGTACTTGTATCATATGCTGATTTTTCCCCCCCCAAGATAGCAAAAGCTGTACTAGATTATGGTATGATTTTAAGTCACCAAGGGGACCTTCAATTACAACTTATATTATCTTATCAACCAAGCTTTTCAAAACAAATAGCATACTCAACAACACTTTCTCCATTGTAGGTCTTGCATGTATAATTTTCGAACCTCTTCCATTTGCTCATACCATTTCAAACAATCAAATCAAAAGTGACACATAGAGCAAGTAATTCTTCACCAAAATGGTCAATATCCTCGTTATTTTCTGAACACCTTGACCATTGGTGATTTTCCTCTTTAGTAAGCCATAGCAGACTATTATCCTCTTTGCTGCATAAGATTCCAATTTGTTAATTAGATATCCTTGCTTTCAAGTCACCCAATAGAAGAACTTCCCCTTGTTGAGAGAAAGATGAAATATCCTTTTTTAGTGCTGCAAAAAGGTGCTTACAATCTAACCCATTTTTCTGTAGATTTTTTGACAAGTGACAGGAAAAATAACACACTGCAATTCTTATGTGCTTGCCATTCTTAGAAATTTTAAATTAGTTCTATTGCTTATTTGGGTCTTCTTTTTCCAACTTAATGTTTCTTGTATTAAGACTGTTATGCCACTATAACACTTGTCATTTGCAGCCGCATCATTCCAAATTACAAATTTCATGTATCCTTCAAGAGTAGGTGTCTTACACCCATCACACTACTGAGTTTCGTGAGATATATTATATCTCTTCCATCAGCTATAGGCTAAGTTGCTGAATTGGATAGTCAGACTCGTACTCGCAAATGGGGTAATATTTTGACAATTCGGTAACCTAGGCTATAGGCCTTGACCCAAGTCCTCTTCTCTATGGATAACCTCTACAATTCCAACACAATAGTTTAAGTGCTCCTGGGGGAACCCTACTTGCTAATTTTTCTTGGGGCTGAAGGCTGAAGGTAGAATTTATACCTTTTTTCACCCATTCTTTCTTCGTTACATTCTTTTCTGCCATTGTTACATTTGCTTTCCCTTTGCTGCTCTCATGCTGTGTTGATGTGTCTTGGGACAATGAGTTGGTGATGATGGCTTTTCCATTTTGCAACAGCACCCTTCTACCTTTGTCTCCTACTACTCTTACTTTGGCCAATTGTGCTTGTTGATGTGGGTGTTATACATGCAACAACATACAGATAAATTTTATTATACAAACAACAAAACCTATCTATCTTGAAAGATCCACTAGATTGGATTAAGAATTAGTTATCCCAAGGCTCGAGAATGTGAGGTCTTGACTCACTAGGTCCACTCAAGGTTCATTGTTTAATTGCTGTTTTCACATGGGGGCCTGTTGGTTTTTAAAGTATTTGCTTATCACCAGCAAGTGATGCTATTAATCCTAATAAATCATGCATCCATCACTTTCCATAATACTTACACTAACTTTATCCAAAATAAAGTGCAAAAGATTTAGGGCAGAGAGAAAAGAGATCCAAGAAAATCTAAATTGTTTCAGATGTTACCCACACACATATTGAAAGATAAGTAAACTAGGGGAGAGGGGCCCATAATGGAGCAGGGTCCAATAGTGGGGATAAAAGTAGTCCTCAGTGGGCTCGATAGTGGAGCACTTTAATATCCAATTGCAAAACACTTCTTATCCATAAAGTATGCAAAGTGACAAATCATGTGATGCCACATCAGCGCACCAATAAAACATGACTTAGTGCACCACTATCGGTCTCACTTTTTTTTGGGCCTTTTTGGATACCTCAACAAAAAGCAAGCTGATGTGGCATCATATTTGATGATGTGGCCCTAAAATGAAATATAGAAGCACATGAATTGCCAAATAAACTGTTGTACAGAATTGGGAGTGATTTGAAATTTCCACGTAGGATTTTGAGAAACGCGAAGTTAGGGTGCTCCACTATAGGCCCCTCTCCCCTAAAGCATAACTATTTGTATTTCACTGGAATGTTTCAC
Source organism: Sequoia sempervirens (assembly GCA_007258455.2). Classification (NCBI taxonomy): domain Eukaryota; kingdom Viridiplantae; phylum Streptophyta; class Pinopsida; order Cupressales; family Cupressaceae; genus Sequoia; species Sequoia sempervirens. Next base: position 52,200,969 of record VDFB02193867.1, on the reverse strand, counting down.
AACTACATACAAAATAGTGCAAGGGTTTAGAGAATTGAACCATTCACCAATGAGATAGCTTCAAAATGCACCCAAAGATGGCACAACAAATTTGATTATTTCACTAGGAATGAACGATTTACAGTCATGTAAGATATATAATCAGGAATGACCTTGATTGCTTCAGTGTTACAAACCCCTACAATATGTACAAGTCTTTACTGAAAATGAACAAAAAACATGAAGTAGAGAAATAAATTGGCGATATTCCAACTTAGGCTCTATTGTCTCAACAATTTCTGATCCCTAAAACTAGAAAACCCATTGCCTTTTATAGAACAAGATAGAGGTCTGTTACAAAAATACGCACATGGCAAGAATGAGAACAAAGGAATCATCGTATGACACGTGTCCTAGCATATCTCCCGCACATGGGGTGCCAACAAATAGTTTCATAAGAATTGGTCAAATTTATATCCCGTTGACTTAGCCCTTGCTAATGATTCTTTAACCTTTCAAGACTCCGGATATTAGTTATACCTCACAATAGTTGACTAAGTATCTGTGGTTAAACCTTGGATACAAATCCTCCATCGATACTTGGCCAATTATGCTCTTTCGTTTTCATATCCTTCATCTTTCTTGCCTACAAAAACTCAACATTCGATCTGCTTCCAGCAGACCTCAAAATTCCCACATCTTGATATACCGGTTCTTGCATCAGGGAAAATACTTGCTACTGACATCGAGGAAAATACCTGCTATTGCATTCTGTATCTGGACTTTCATCCTGTGCATGCTTCCAGGGTCCAAACCTTTAGTTGCCTTTTAAATCTTCACCCTGCATCAACAAATTGTCATACGAAAGCAATTACCTCACACTTATTCACATATGCCAACTTTTTAATTCTCCCATGATTAAATTCTATTCAAAACATACGAATGCAAGACATCATTAATCCAACCTTTTCTACCATTCAATTCACTTTCTTCTTTTTGATCTGTTTCAAGAACCCTTAAATTCATTTAAAACACATTTACGAAGTCTTTTAGAACTTTTAATTATTACCAAACTTCGGGAATTTTTGTGAATACAAGATTTATCAAAACCCAATATCTGGTTCCATAATGAGATGATAATCCAAAAACATTAGCCTTAAATCTGCCTTAATACCAAGGAATAATTTTGATGACACAAACCTTTGCCCATCTTTGCGTATTTCCCTAAGTACTTTGTGGGCTGAAAGATGGATGCAAGACATGATACGTTACTGGATATAGAACCCGATGCAAAATGCGGTTCCATAAGACCTTATTTCACTGAAAAGCACGACTTTTCGTTTTTACCATTTTAAACCATTCCAAAGGTATAATCACCATGATTTTATGCACTAAAGAAATCCAAGTTCAAGAACCTCTTACCCTATGGTGAAGTAAGTCATGTTAGGTTAGGAATGGGTCCCCTTGCTGTTTTATGCACAATGGGGCATGTTGTGAGACCACACAACACTACTCTTCTTGCCTCTTCTTGCATTGAAATTAGATCTTTATCCAAGAAGAAAGAAGAGCCCTTCAAAAGCCTCTTTTTGTTTAGAAGTTGGTATTTGTCTTCTATACTCATCAAAGCAACTTTGATAGGTTTAACACCCGTTACGCTTAATTTTCCAAACCTTCGTGCTTGGCAGACCTGTCCAATCCAATGCAACTAGTTCCTTAAAAATTACTTGTAAGATTGAAAGTACTTACAATTTTTTCATAATCTCTTACCCCTCTAATAATTATATTTTTTGCTATTTCCTGCCTTGCCCTGTGCTCTCTTGCTTGTGCTGTGTTATCCTTTGCCCTTGCCTCTTCTAACACACTGGTTAGGCCTTTAACTTCTTGAGCCCATGATTTGATTTCCTTTATGTTGATACCTCTATTACTTTTGTTTCCTGTAACCCCTGAACAATTGTTTGTTGCAAGGATTGTGTTCCACCCTTTGCCATTTTTGAGTATGCCAAGTCTATGCTTGTTTTTTCCGATTCATGGATGGATTGCCATACTTGTTTCATGGATCGTCATTCATGCTTTCTTGCTTCTACAATCATTTGTAACGCTGCCATCTGTTCCTTTAATACTCTGTTTTCTTCTACTAAAGATTGATTTGCAGCTATGCTCACACAAAGCTTGTGGTCACTTTTTTGCTCCCCTACTTCCATTTGTTCTAGCCTGTTTTTGATATTTAGTAACTCTCACACATATAAATGTGCTGTCAGGGAAGAGGAGTTGAGATAGGGTTATACAAGTCTTCTTCTTCCCCATGGTCCCTAACATCTTGCCCATCAAATTTTTGTGTTGTATTCTTGATTTATTGAGTTTTAATAAAGTGCCTCCTAATCCATTCTCTCAGTATACACTTTTACTTAACTTTTTCTATTTGATGCCTTGGTTTTATTTTTAATCTTGAGTTGGCTGAGCTAATGGCTCAAACCTCATGCCATGTGTTTCTTATGCTGATCCCAGTTACTACCCTGGTCACTAGAGCCACTTATTGTATTGTCACTCCAATTTGCAATCTTTAGTTGGTGGATATGCACAGGTGTCTTGCAGTAGTCTTGATGATGATCTGGGGAGCACTCCATATTGGAGGAAGCAACCCAGCAATGCAAATACTAAATGCTCAATAGCTTGAGAAGGATTTGCCTTACCCAGATGGACATTGGGTTTGGGAATAGGAAATTATGGCTCCAATAACAGCAGGAGTTTGCCTTACCCTAATGGGTATCGGGTTCGGGAATAGGAACTGATGGTTCCAATAACAGAAGGGTTTTGCCTTACCCAATTGAGCATTGGATTTGACACTAGGATATATGGTTCTATTATGAGAAGGGTTTGCCTTACCCAAATGGGCATTGGATTGGAAAATAGGACATGATGGTTCCAATAACAGAAGAGGATTGCCCACCCCAAATGGGCATAAGGTTTGAGAATAAGGCATATGATTCCAATTACGGAGAGGCTAACTAGGTCTGGAAAAAAGTACACAATCTAATAAATATGTCAGCAAGTTGTTATGGTAGCAGAAATTACTTGAAGATAAATACAGCAGTCTGTTTCTACTATGTGCAATGGAATAAATCACATCCCACCAAAATAAAAGGGGAGAATAAAATCCCATTTACAAAGGGTCCTAGGGTAAAATACTTTACTGCTAACAATCAGATAATAACCTTAAGATTAATAGGTGAGACAGAAATCATCTTGAGTAATGCCAAGACAGACAGGGCTACGTTAGCTCAAAATGACCCTACTGGATGATGACATGGCATGGTAAAGATGCCATGGTGATCAACATGTTTGCCACTTGCCTCCTTTCACAATTTTCCAATTCCTCAATTGCAGAGAGGAGTTAATGATTTATTTTTCTCTCATTTGTGCATGGAGTTGCTTTTGAGAAACACCATGAAGAATATCTTCAATTGCACCGAGGGATTCTTTGGTAGTACTGATATAAATGTCCATAGTAAAATGATTCAAATCTGAAAATGAATCACAAAGGATTATGATAACTCTTCCCTCATCCACATATTTAAGTCATTGATGTACAACAAAAGGCACAACTCAAGTGTTCAAGCCGTTGCCTACCAAGTGAAATATTAAACCCATTCAAAGAAGGAACAAAATGGAAAAGCATTGGAACCTTTTTATAACCCAGGTCCCACATGAAGAGGAAAAATGGTGCAACCCAATGTATTAATCAATGTACCATTAAATATCTTCAATGATACCTCTAAATAGGCATAATCATATCAAATGCTATGACTAGCGAAAACTCATCCATGCATTTATTAAACTCATTTGTAGGGTCTATGAGAATAATACTGGAAAACTTGCCATAGATACTAGCAGTCACATACAATGGGCCTTATAAAATGATCATTTGATATCTCCTCTTTAGAAAATGTGATCAATGGTGCATCATGAGAAGGGGAAGCACCTCTAGCATGTGTCATTCCCCCAAAAGTATACATTTGTAAGTGTGAAGAGGAACTGGCATGTCATTGTTCAATAGCATCTCTGTCCATGTGCATGTGTACCATGCTAGCGTATAGAGGCTTGGGCCGTTGTTGAAAGTCCATATTGTTAGCATGAGTATGCGAGGGAAATAGATTTATATAAATCTGTCAATTTTGATTAGATGGAGCAATCAAATGATTGCCCCATCATTAATACCATAACATATGTAACATTATCATCTATCATTTTTGGTACTTTATGCTTTAGAGCCATACAAATCTGTGTGTGATCATTAACCCTGTGATAGTACCAACAAAAATTTCTCATTATATCCTTAAGGAAGTCTTATAGATGGATCCAATGGTTGGATAGGAGGAAGAATAATCTAATTTGCATTAAGTAAATTTCAGAGCATATTATTTAGAGGTTCATTCAATTTTGTTAATTTTCTAGCTGTTTGAGGTTTGAAAGAGAAAGCATTAGAATTGGTAGCCACATGATTGGTGTTAGGCTTATTTTCTTTCTTGTCATTACCGTTGTGAAAACTATTTTGCTTTTGAAATTTTGAAGGCTAAGAAGGCATAGAAAATGCATGGGAGGATCCATATCTCAAGCCATTGGAAGCAAGTAATTTGAGTTCCACATTCTGTACATGAGTGCATAGATCTATGAAAGACTCGTAACTGTTCAAATATGCAATGTCTTTGATAGGAGATAAGAAACCCTTAGCAAAAATACTTTGCAATTCATTGTTAGGAAGGTTGCATTTCATTTTACCACAAAGAGATTGAAATGGGTATCACATAATCATTAATGCATTCATTGGAACCTTGTGCACGCTCAAATAAATTAGAAACAGTAGTTTCTAAACCCACATATATTTGAAAATGGCTAAGGAAAGCTGTAGCTATCTGATTAAAAGAATGGATGGAGGTAGGGGCCAAAGAATAGAACCACTGAATGGCATAATCTTTGAGAGTGTGTGGAAATGGTTTAGCCAACACTTTATCATCATATGCATAATCCAAAAATTCAACATGAAAAGCTTGCAAACAAGTATTACAGTCACCTTTGCTATGATACAACTTGATTGTAGGGTCACCTTTGCCTTGATATTTATTGTTTGCATTGCCAGCTTTATGCTCGAGGCTAGCTCTCGCTACAGTAGGATAAGGTCTGTATTTTTAATGGTTTGATCAAACATAGACTTGGAATTTAAAAACACTAGGACAATTTTGGCTGTAGGGACAAATATCCTAATGAGTGTGCTTTCCCTTGATTTAGGGTTTGTGCTGAATTTTTACAAGATTTTGGCTTCTGTTTTGTGATGTCCCGATGTACCACCCCAGGTGGACACTTGCAAACTAAATTTTCTGCCTTGTTTAAATATGTGATTCACAAAATATTTGGGTTGTTGATTCTCAAATGGTATATTGCCAAGAAATTAAATGACACACACATACTTGCAAGTAGAGATATACTCAAATAGAAGCATCAACTTACAAATCTGATTTTTGAATGATTGTACAGTCCCAAATTCACTGAGTTTGCACATGTGACTTGAACTGATTTTTCAAGAGCATAGAATTCATTACATTGACTTCTCAAATCTGATCTTCACATACATCTTGAAATTACTACTGAATATTAAATGCAACAGAGAAATTGTAGGGGAACTCTAGCATGAGCAGTAGTATATAAGTTCTTATATCAGACTAGTAACATTAAGTCTCAACATCCATACTGAGCAATTGCTAGACTTATAAAAGGTACAGCAGTTCATCATAAATCTGATCGCAGACCAAACCTTAATGCAGACCCCTTACAACTAATTTCTCTGCATCACAATTGGAAAATAGGACAGCTAAACAACTCAGAGATACCACAGCCCAGACAAGTTCAGATTTTCAATTTATAATCAGGTTACAACTTACAAGACTTCCCTCTAACACTATTAGACTGAACTGACTGAGATATATAATAACTAGTGAGGAATTTGATAGTTCAAGCAAGTTACAATGAATATAAGGAAGTATCAGACCTGGAACAGCATGTATAGAAGTCTGAAATGTCAGAATATCCTCCAGTATTGCACAGAATTCCTTAGCAGCAGCAAACAGCAGGTCTCATGAAATCACTTAACTCAAATTGTAACTCATCTAGTTCCCAGACCTCTGCAAAACCCCAACGGATGCTCAAAATCCACAATAATTAATACCTAGCACTGTAACGCGGGTACTGTAGCACGGGTACTGTAGCGAGGGGACTGTAGCGTTACTGTTCACGTCACTGTAGCAGCAATGCATTACTTCTGATTTTTCTTCAATCTTTAAGCACAAAAAGATTCACGTGCACTGTAGCGTTTCACTATTCACGTGTTACTGTTCACGATCACTGTAGCTACGACACTGTTCACGCGATCACTGTAGCTGCAACACTGTTCACGACCACTGTTCATTGATTTCAAAACTCACCAATAAACTCAGATGTGAACTCCGTTTGAATCCACCAATCTTGAAGGAATGGGTTTCCGTCCAAACCTCCTTGGTTCTAAGGGGTTTCGTCTTCAGAACAACCCAGTCACTGATTTCCAGCAACCCTGGAGAAATAGCTTCAATATCATATTCTCATAACACCCCTCAAATGAAAGGATAGCCTTGCTTATATAGCTTCTTAAGTCGGTGAATGCTTGTACTTTTTGCAATGTGGGATAAAAGATTCTTTACTTTTTAATTCCTCTTTATGAAGTAGCTTCTCGAACAAGCTGGAGAGCTTCATGAATTAAAGTGACTTTATATTGTCAATTTATAAAGTCACTTTATGAAAATGTCTTAAATACATTTTAACATCCCCCCCTTATGCCAACATATCATAAAGTCATTTAATGCTATAATGGCCCCACTCTTAATGACATTTTATAAAGTTAAATAATAACTTTATAATATAATCATTAGCAATTAAATGCCATTATAATTTTAATATCTCATTAATTACTCATTATCTCTTTGTCCCGTTTGAACCCGGAGGTCAACCATTGTTCCCACTATGCATCCAACTACCTTACTAAAAATAGTAAGGGTCCCTCTCTAACAACCACTAAATTACTATAAATAGTAAATCCCTCATTATCTGATCAAACTAGTTGTGCAAGGGATCGACACTGCAGTCATAGCCTATCCAGGTGCCCTGCTATAAATAGAAACTGTGACTTTCCTAAAATGATGACTTACTATAAATAGTAAGTGTGTCAAACTGAACCAAACGAAGAGCAATCCTGAACACTTCCAACCTCCAGAATGGGAATAAGCCTCTGCATTGCCAACAGGGACCCTCTAGCCGTCAATCTTAGCCTACGAGGGCCAATAATAGGCTAATCCAAACATAAACGCTATCATCCAAAAAAGGGGACATTACAGTCCGCCCTTCCTGAAATTGCTTGTCCCCAAGCAATCTCAGAAGCAAAGTAAAACACAAGTCCACCCGGATCCCAAGGGTAGATCTGTGTAATGTCCCTGCAATCACCAAACAGCCTTTGTAACACCAACACTAGCGCAACCTGCTGAATTATCTCAATCCCAAAACTATGATGGTGAATCTGATGCAACCACACTGTTGGAAAGCCAATACCTATCGCTTCCCGTTGTGCCATTCTGATACCCCCTATCTCTAAAACGCAGCAAGTCTTCAAGTCTTGAATCAAATGATAATCATCATGAGAGAACAAAGTAGAAGACCTGCCAAACCCGAAATCACCATCATGAATGCTAGCTATTCCCTGGACAGAGGTCGGATCATCATGCTGCACCATGTCAACCTCAACATCATCAGAACTGTGCACTTGAAGCAAGTCGTGTACATGTGGGTCAAACGCGAAACTGTATGCGCTCTGCACCGTGTACACATCAACAAACTCCTCCATGAGTTGCGTCTGACATCCCGGTACACTAGCAGGACTCCAAACATCTCTATCGCTACTCAACTTAGGACTAGGGTCTAGAGTACGATCAACATCCATCTCAAAAAGCAGATTATCATAGGCCATAGTAGTGTCCGCCTCGAACAAAGGATTGTTCACAAATTGAATAACACCTCCAAACTTATTAGAATGATACATCTCATGTTCCATCTCCTGAACCACCTCTTTCTCTCCATCCAAATCTAAACTATAGCATGAGGCTGAATCAGCATCACTTCCCTCATAATCAATAGCATCATGTGTGCTATCATCAGTGCACCCATCTACATCTAAGGTACTGCTGCTATGTACCTCATAGGATGTCTCAAAAGATGTTGTAGAAGCCATATCCTCGTACACTTCGTCTTCCACAATAACTGCATGTCCATCCCAAACATTATCCTGAGATTCCTTGCCAATAAGTGAATTATCTGTAGTGTCCTCAGGAGACTCAACCAAAATTTCATCCTCATGCAACATGTGCATCTCCAAATCTGCCTCCTTCATGGCTTCTTTCTCAATGCACTCATGTGTTAAAACGAGGCCTTCCTAAATCTTCTTTACCTCATTATCTGCGCATTGGTGGTTAAGCTCCCGAAAACCTTTGCAAGTGAAGCATAGACCTTGTCTCCTCATTTCATTTTTGCTCATTATGGGAGTTCCTGCAACCTGATCATTGAGTTTAGATGTAGAACCATCTTCATAATCAGATTTAGTAGTTCTACCATACCTACTCACACTGTGCCCATGACTGACTTTTGTCCCTTTGGATGAAATTTGCTCCTTATACACCCTCCTAATGTACTTTACCAACCCAAACTTTTCGGGCCTCATGATGACAAAAAAGTTCAGAAAATTGTTAAGAGAGTATTGTGCTTTAATTTTATCTGGCAAACTCTGATAGTCCTCAAAGAGTCGAGGAGCTTCCCGTTCATAACTTTCCCTCATCTTGATGGAATCCTGTTCGGTCTCTTCCCTGGATTTCCCTACAATACTGTAGTAACCCATAACTGAAACTTATGAGTGTTAGCCACTCAAATGATGCAATGTGAGCTCTTTGAGTATTTAATTCAAACCCCAACAGGATGGCAGGAAACCGCTCTGATACCACTGTGAGTTACTGTTGCACCAAAAGCCTGGACTGGTAGTGAACGACACCCCTCTTAGCGTTAAGGGGGCATCCCTGGGATAGGTACTCCCGCCGAAAACCCCGGCCACGTGGCTGGGCAAACCGCTCGGACAGACCTACGTCACCTTCCGATAGGGGCCCGCATCGGCACATCACATGTTTCATGCATATAATTAAGGCCAATTAATGCAAGCTACTGTAACAATTTACCCTATTCATACCATTAAGGGAATTGGCCATAATTATATGCATGAAATTTACGTGCTCAATAAATGGAGGGATGTTTAAATGGAAAATATTCCAAATATTGTTTGGTAAAGGTTGGACTCTGGTTAATTGTTGAGTTTATCCTTTAGTTCTGAAGATGTTTGTTAGGATGAATTTTGTCAATTGTTTGGAAGCAGATACACTTGTCAGGATCCTTTTTTTAAAGGTTCAGGACTAAGATTTTCATTGTGTTATTTACATGTAGTTCTGAAGGAAGCTGTTCAAACAGACAAGGCACCAGCAGCATTGGGTCCTTATTCTCAAGCAATAAAAGCTAACAATCTTGTATTTGTTTCTGGTGTCCTAGGTCTTATTCCTGAGGTGGGTTTGATTTCTTTTCTTTTTTTCTTTTTTTTTGGTTTGTTTATGCATAATTTTAGTTTCAGTTCTATTGTTGAGTTACCTCTATTAAGATGCTAATTTTTGCTGGCTCTCATACAAAGTTGTTAATTTCTCCAGACTGGAAAGTTCATTTCAGATAGCGTGGAGGAGCAAACTGAACAGGTAAATAATATGCAGCTATTTTGTTCAGATATGATTTGATTTCCATGTGATGATTTAGGTGCTTGCTATGGATATGGTAAAAAAATATTGTGAAATAAAGCTTGTGATACCACAGCAATTTTCTGCAGTGGCATTTTGTAATACTGATGCTAGATAATGGTCATAACTTTTTGAGTTCTTGATAGAGATTGATGATTGAGAACAGTAAAACTGCCATAGCATTCGTATTTAATTAATTATTTCTTTACTCATATCAAGTTGCGTAAACATGACATTGTCAAGTTTATAATCCATTGGTTTGTTGTTGCTACAATGAATAATATTGATTTTTTGGCCATGACTTTTTACTTGAGTCCTTTTATGCTACTGGAATATTGGGAAAAAGAGAGTCTACTTTTGAAACAACATCGCCTTTCTTATTCAAGAATGTTCGTACACCATTCTAATGTGAAAACCAAAATAGCATGACTCGTGATACCCCATATGGCTACATATTCATAATATTTACATCTTTTCCCAAATAGTTTAAATTTTAAATGTTATTTGAACCTTTTGATTATCAATTTTTTGCAAACAGAAGTCTGGGTGTAAATGCCTTGTTAGGCATGTAGTGTGTCTGTGTGTATTATAGATAGTTTTTATATCATTTGTCTTGCTAATTTAGTTTTTGTAATGGGTTTGAACTTGGCAGTATAAATTTTTTATAGGTCAGTAGTTAGATTGCTTTGAAACTATGAGCTTGGGCTAATCGGATTTCTCTAGTTCACTTATTACATGGTAGTAGTCAGATTGCTTTGGAACTATGACCTTGGGCTAACCGCAAGGAATACGGGGAAGGTAAAAATTGGTTAGAGAGGAGGTATGAACACAGAACAAATTTCTATCAGAGAAAACCTTATTTATGAGGGACTACTGCTTATTTAAGCCATACTGACCTGATGGATATTTGTTAAATGAAACTTGTGATCTTATTTGACATAATCCAATAAAAGATGGTGCTGTTCTCCTTTCCAGATTAGTTCCTTTGGAATGCAAACATAAAAGACCTATTAACTTTCCTACCCATGTCTTTCAAATTGTCTTTGCTACATATTGGCCGCCTTGAGATGAAACACTTATTTGTTGTGTTCATATTTTTGCTGTTTACGTTTTTTTTGGAGCTTAAACATTCGTAAGAGCTTCAAACTTCTGATGAGACTATAGGAATGTTTTGCTAATGTGCTAGACTATTCTTGAGTCCTTTATTTGGCAATGACCGACAACCACATACCTAGTAGGTTTTTTCTTGCTCATGTTCTGGTGAACATCTGCTGATAAATTTAGTTATTTGAGGATCAAACTCTCCTTTCGTATCAGTTGGCTAACAAAGAGCCTTTGATCAAGCAGTTGCTAACAAGTAAGTTTATTTCTGTTGGCGTTTAAATTCGCACCTCTAGAATGCGGATTTGAAACGGACAGCTATGCACAGATAAACTGCCCTTCAAATTAGGAGGGGAAGCTCCCTCTTGCTGATGGTGTTTAAGAAAGTAAACTAAAACTAAGTTGCCTATCTTTTTGATCAGCTAAGAGCACAAGGTTTATAAAACTCAAGCGCCGTAGCTGAGATGTTCTGATTTAGAACTTCAACTACAACTAACTTACGCTAATGACATTTCTAATTTCTCAAGTAAACGCAAAGCAAGAGAATTAGAAATGGACAAGGTTTGATTCTTTGACAAAATACCTAAATAAACTTTCCTTCCAACACACATCTACTTACTTTCAATGCAAGTTGAAATTAAAGATCATATAAGCATAACACAAATAACGGAAATATGAGACATTATATCAGGGCAAACTAGGCTCAAAACTTTATTTCTCAAATCTCAAGAACAAAGATTACACTAAACACATGCACGGAACAAGAACTTGCAGCTAAAAGAGACTTGCAAACTTGTTCTTACACAAAGAGGACAACAACTACAACAATAACTTGCTGGCTAAAGAGGCTCAACAATTCGCTATCATAAGCACGATTGAACAACACTGAATAACAATAGAAGGCGCTATAGGCTTAGCGTTTGTTATCACAAGCATGGTTGAAAATAAATGAGCAAGGCTGCTCTTATTTATAGACAAGCAAAGGAGTAGGGAACCCTAAAATCTCCTTGCTTTTACAACTATGGCTTGCTCATCAAGCAAGCTTTATTTTTAAAACTAGAAGAAGATAATATCTAACCACCTAAGAAAGCAGGAAAAACAGGAAATGCCAACTATTACATTTTATCTTCTTTCTCTTCTTCAAAGAATAGATAAGAATTGTTTTGAGAATAGAAAGAAAGTGGAAAGAAAGCTTCTAGAAGAAAGCTACTTTAAATCTCGATCACATCCGCTAGAAAACTGGAAACTGTGTCCCTGTCAGGTGCATCAATACCATTAATAGCAAAGTTTCGCTTTTCTAAGATTTCTTTACCATGTGCAATTGATCTCAGGAAATCTTCAACCTCATTGGCCGCTTTCTCGAACTTTGCTGACATCATGAAAATGTGACTTGGTAGAGTTTTATGTTTTTCTTTCATCCACTTCTGCGCAATCTTCTTGCTGTATTTCTCCTTATGCATCTCCCATATCCTTTCACATTCTCCTTTATAAATAGTCACACTTTTAGGCCAAGGTGGAATTGAGAAGCATTTCTCAATCACATCTGGTTTTAAGCTGCAAATCACTCTTCCATCTACTGATTGGATCTCCCGTGTCGCCAGATTGTAATGCTTGATGCAAGCAATTACAAATTCGAGACTCTGAACTGAAATAGGAATTGATGCTGCTGCAAGGAGTCCAAAGTGTCCTAGGTTTCTGATTGCAGTGTTACTTGTGCTCTCCAAAGCATGTAGGTCGAACACCGGCTTGATGTGATGCAAGTCCGTCTCAGCCGGTTTGATGAAGTCGTGGTACAGAGCTGATTTGGTCTTGAAATCATTGGGGGAGTGCATTCCGTTTTGAAAACCTTGAAGAATGACTGTAAACTCGCCTATGTTTAGACAAGTCTTGAGCAACTTTCTATTTTTAGAATGCTGGTTTTTCTTCTTCAAACGGACAAATTTTTCGAAACTTTTTCTGAGATATGGGTTTTGCTCAGAATTTCGTAACAAGACAACCCAAATCCCCTGTTTTTGAAAATTTTGAGTGTAGACTAAAAAAACAGCAAACCCTAATTTCTTCAATTTTTCACGAAAAAAGTTGGCCCCTAGGTATTGTTTAGAACAAGATTTTAAGAGGACCCAAATGATCAAAATTTGAAAACTCTAATAATTTCTCTGACATGCAAAGAAAAAGCAGTTGCTGCAACTTGAGAAAACTCTTCAAAAATTCTTCAGAAAGATGAGATGAAAAGAACTAGATGGCTGAAAATTGAAAACCTTGACCATCTTCAAAAATTTGATGTTCTGGATGAAAAAAGCATGAAAAACAAAGGTCTTATGTTGCTGGTCTGAAAATTAATTAAGAACTTCTTGAAAATCAGCAACCTTGAGCTCTTGAATCTTGAAATAAAAATTCAAAGTTGTTGCTCCTCTTCAACTTGGACACCACCTGCAAAGAATAATGAAAATTGAATGATAAAAGCCCCTTAAATAAGCTCTAGGCTTGAGACAACTCTGCTTTTTTTTTGCTTTTATCCTCCAAACCCTAAAATCTTCCTGTTCATCGAACTTGGACATTTTGCTTCATCTGGCAATTTCGAAATTTTGAAAATTTGACTAAGGAAAAACAACTTGGGCGCCCTTCTTATCTAGAGGCGCCAACTTCTCCTAGACTTAGTCACTTTTTTGAGTTTTTCAACTTTTCTCAACTTTGAAACCCTATTTGATCCTCAATCTCCGACTTCCAAGTTGATCCGATGGATGAGCTGAATGTTTCATCGTGAAGTTTGATCGAATCTGAGAAGATTATTCTGGAGGCACCTTCAGCTAAAAACTTCGTTTGATCCTTCAAAATCATGGGCGCCCATCTCCTTTTGGGTTGCCCAACTTTCTCAGAGTTTGCTATTTTTCTGTTCTTCATTTTCTCGATGTTTCCCTTTGATCATCTGATGAAATCTTGATTCCGGGAGTTAAATTGATCAGATTGGCTGGCTGATTGTTCCGTTGGATAGCTTGATTGAATCTGATGAGGTGATCTTGGAGACTACATCTCCTGAAAGTTGAATCTAAGGCATCAAAAGCTTGGGCGCCGCTGGCAAGCTGAGGCGCCCAACTTCACCAAAGTTAAAATATTTTCTGTATTTCTAGCTTTTGCTTTTGGCTTTTGATATTTGCTCGTGTTTTCCCCTCTGTTCCATCTCTGATATTTGATGACTGCCAACCCAGATGGACGAGCTGATGATCTCGTTGGAAAGCTTGTTCGAATCTGAAGAAGTCATGCTGGAGGCAGTTTTGGAAAATTCATTTGTTTGAGCCCTTAAAAACTTGGGCGCCCAACTCCTCCAGACTTGGCCATTTTTCATCTGATTTTCATCTTCAAACTTGAACCTTCATTTTATACCTTCAGCTCGATCCGGATTTGTTGGAGATTGACAAGTCTGACGATCTGACGAAGACATCCACTGCGAAGCTGACTGAATCTTGAAGAGATTGAGCTCATCTGCAAACCCTAACTGCTGAGTTTGACCTCCCAAAAGGTTGGGTGCCCGTGGGCACCTGGGGAGCCCAAAGTTCCCAGACTTAGAATATTTTTGGTGATTTTCATGGTTTGCCTTCCATCTTCTGGTTAAAACCTCCCTGTTTGATCTTGAATTCCGGGTGACTAGTTGATCTGATGATGACACTGCCGGACTCACTGCGGAGTTGGGAAGAATTTGAACAACTTTGCCTGGAAGCACGAACCCTGATTTCATCATTTGATGTCCTAAAAAGTTGGGCGCCTATTTCCTTCTGGGGCGCCCATGGCTAACAGACTCAGTCAAAATTTTGCATTTTTCACCCTCCTTCGTTCTTCGTGCATGTTCACCATCCCATCTTCTGTTTAGAGCTTGAACGTTGAATTTGACACCTGACAGTTGATTGGCCTCTATTGATGACTTTGAAGTTCCTGAAATGCTTTCTGAAATTGAAAAAGCAGAATAGACCCACTAGGGCAAAACTGATCGTTTCGTGATTCTGACTGCACCAGCCTGATGAGGAAGTATCAAAATTAGTTTGAACCTTGGTGGACAAACTTCTATTTTTAGAAAATTTTTCTAGCATCCGTTTCGAAAGAAACCCAGAAAAAGTTACTATTTTTAGAAAATTTCTAAAAATAGTAGTTTTCCTAAAAATTAGGGATGAAAAACTGAGATCTGGTTTTGAAGAATTGGTTGCTCTGAGCAGACCCAAATCGTCAGATTTTGGAAATTTCAAGTTTTTACCCCTCATGCAAGACATGCAAACCCAAATTTTGACCTTTTTATTTGACAAATTTGACAAGACTTTTACCCATTTCTTCAAAATGCCTAAGTGTAGCAAATTTTTAATTTGGGGTACAACAATTTCCATGGCAGAAGTGTTCTCTCTCTAGCTTGGTCACATTGCATTATTTTTTTTCAAAACTGCTTGGGTTGGAAGAGAATTGTCAATAGACTTATGGCACCATTATCATATCCTTTCCTTCCAAACATGAAGATGATTTTCGTGTCTTGAAACTCTTTATTGGCTGAAGATAGATCCTCTTAACAATTTTGTGCAGTTCTTTTATCGGCATGTGCTGGGCTAGACCCTTAGATTATGTGGTTTTGATATCATTTGGACATAATCATATCATTTTAGTTCATATACTTCTTCTTCCTAGGAAATACCTAGCAATAGTCCTCTGTGAAAGATAGGCAATATTACATGTGCTTGTATCACTTCCTTTGAATTCACTAGAAACCCAAGAGTTCTTGACTGTGCAAGGATCTATGTTAATCTAAATCTAGACTCCAAACCTCTTTTGTATTGAGTGGTTCTTGACATGAGAGTCATACAATGGGAGCAACCTTTGAAGTATGAGAATATCCCTTTTTGATGCCAAAGTTGCCATGAAAAATGGATGCCTTGCCAGAGCCTTTACCATGCAATAAAAGAAAGAGTAGTTAGGTCCTTAAAAGAATCAAGATCTCATGTACAATGAAGATATTGAAGAAGTAGTTTATTGTTTTACATTTCTGATGGAAGCAAAGTGAGGAGGCAGCATTAGAGTTTGTTCTTGCAGCATTAGGGCTTGCTGATATTGAAGGGTTTGTGCTGAAAATGGAGGCGTGCTACAGCAGCTTTTCCATTGCTTTTGACTATTCTGCCATCACTTTTGGCAGTCTTTCATCAAAGGTGCCATCAAGGTTTAAAAGAGATTTTACTAAATTCTGATTCATATTTGAAAATCCTAAGGGTTTTATTCAGCTGTCTTCCCAGTCACATAGAGTTCTCTAAGGTAAATCTTCAGACATTCATAGGAGAAGAAAATGGCAGATTTGTGGTACGGTTGACACCAATTTCCTTCATCCTTCATTCAGGGTGCTCTAGGTTGACAAGTCTGATTTTTCATCAAAAGGAACATATCCCAGGATTCCTAGAACATCAAGTGGAAAATCTGCATCCTATGGTTAGCATTTAAGCGAGCTTTCAGGGCTCATCTATGTGGAGGTCAGGTTAGCAAGTTCTTGTATTTGATGAAGGTTTAATTTTCTCGGAGAAGAATGTCTACTAAAAGCTTGAATCAGCACGAGCAACCCTCCTAATGGCACGATTCCCAAAATCTGTAATGCTCTCTGGGCTCAGCTGTTGAGTTTGGAGAATTAAAGAAGGCAAGTTACAATGTGGGGCAGTTACAAGTAAGGAAGGCACCAGTGAAGACAATTAAACAACACAATCATATTTGTCAATTTATATTTTCCAAACTGTCACATAAATTATTGTTTTACATAAACTTTCAAAAATTATTTTTTAAGATGAAACTATTTTTTTAATTATTCAGGCAACACATGTTCTCAGTTATCAAGAAAATTCACCTAATAATGGCCTCTTGACCAAATAGCATCCTTGAGGTCAAGTTTGCCTATATGATCATAATGGACAGTGAAATTGGGTTTGAGTTTATGAAATAAATTCCTTCAGGTCTGACCTCCTTAATGTTGAAATTGCCCACTTTTATGACTTAGGCTTCCAAGAATTTGGTGGATGGCATACAATTGGATTTAAATGGAGCTTCAAGTCCATTTGACTATTGGTGATAATAAAGTTCCAAGTAAGTAAAAGGTATGTGTAGCACAATTAACCTGTGCCAACTAATCTAGGATAAAATGCAAAACCTGGTTATAATTTGAATACAATTTAATAAAATCAGATTAAATAGATAATAAATTGATTATGTTTGGTGTAGGCTTGGAGCAGAATGATCCACCAAAAGCCTGAATCAATACAGCTTACAAGCCAAAATTGTCACAGGAGCTTAAACATCACAGCCAAAAGAACAACAATCATCAAATGAATAAATAAATTTCCAAGGGTTTATACTAGGAAAGTAAAATTTTCAATATGAGAAAACTCTTGTGGAAGATCACAATCCCTGTGATCTAAGTTAATGAGTTCTGCTGTTTTGGGTGTCATCACCATATTGGATAGGATGGGTATGGATCTGGGTGCTGGTTCCTGATAATTATGCCCTGAATTTGTATGGCTGAACTTGAAATTTTATTTTATTTTTAATTCAAATTTTCAGGGCAAACAGGACTCCACGTTGGTGACCAAGTCCTCTGTCTTGAGCTTGCAAGCCAGGAGAAACAAGTACGCCTTGGCTATGCTTGAAATCTTTGATTCTGGTTTGTGGAAAGATGAACACATCAGCTCAACAACATCACACCTGTAGTCAACCATTTGACAATTATGGAGAGAAAAGCAACCAATTAAGAGAATTTGGATGAGAAAATGGGGGATCAGATCAACAACATCACACCTATAGTCAACCATTTGACAATTATGGAGAGAAAAGCAACCGATTAAGAGAGTTTGGGTTAGAAAATGGGGAAACGGTTGTCTAATGTGAGAATGCCCAATTGCAGAGCTAAGATTTGGTTGGGCTCTTACAACAGTGCTGAACAGGTAGTCTGTGCTTTTGATACTGCTGTTTATCATCTGCACCGTCAGTTTCCTGTTAGCAAATTCAGCTCACTGCAGCCAAATATTGCATTGCGAAATCCCTTCCACCAGCAAAAAAATTAATTACTCTACATTTTATGTTAATTATTTTATTATATTATTTATATTATGATAATATTATGTTTTAATGTTATTATTATTCACATATTAAATACCCTATTTTCTATATATAGTATGGCCATACCCAGCCCCACTGAACCCAAGAGAAAAATCTTCTGTACTGGCAAACTTGAACCCTGTGCCCACGCTGGCAACTTAGCTTTTGATGTCAAGCACTGATTTGAACGAATTCTTTGATAAGCAATTTCTTCTAGACCATATTCATGTCTCCTCCAGAGACAACAAGGCTTATGATATGGGGCTAAAATGAATGCTGTGAAGATTTGAGATTTAATCCCTAAAAATCACCCTCTATGGGATCTCAAAAATAATGAAGAGGAACATATAAAAATGTAGCGTCAAAAATTGTCACCCTCGACAATTGTACACTAGGTTTAGCTCCCCCCATGTGCTTGGACTTAATTATGCATTTAATTTGTCCGTTTTATAAATATCTTTGGAAAATTAAAAGATGGGATTGAAAGTAACTCATAATATTTAACCCCAATGTTTAAGGTCTCGCCAAGGATGGGTCTGGACTAAAGCGCCTAGTCACCTTGTCTAGTCCATTTTGGCTAAAATTTAAATATGTCGATGTCTATATTTTAATATTTAAAAATCCAATTTTATTTGTCGGCCATCGGTAGTTGATATTCAGGAAATTAGAAGAATTGCATATAAATACAAATTATTTTCACCATTTTAATTCTAATGAATTCTAATAAGCTAGCAACTTTGAAGAGCAAATCCTAAGGCAATTAATTGAGCAGTTAAGAGTAGAATTAACATAAATAATACAACATTTAATTCAATCAAGCATCATGTTAGCCATGCATAATGTTTTCATATGACTTTGTTCATGTTTTATGTTTATTTATTTTGTAAGTACTAACACTTGCAGGACTTCAAATCAAACATCAATTTTTCCTTGAAGGTGATGAGTATATGACTTTAGTCCATCATATAATGCAAGTCTGGGTGGTGAGTTGCAACAATTGTCAATTTATCACTTGTTTATCATTTAGCCTTTGCCCGATCGAGGGTAAGCTCTTTTTTACATCATCATAGCCGTTGTGGAGGTAGAAATACCAAAACTTAGGCAAGCCTCTATATGGCACAACCCTCCCCCTCTTTCATGTGTGTAGGTTACAGATCTAAAGTGAATTGAAGGAAGATTTGAAGACTAATTGTTCATTCTTGCATTCAAGTCCTACAAGTCATCAAGTCAAGGAAAGTGAATTTTTATCGGCAACAGACGAAGATTCGACAGTGAGTCCAGAAGAGAAGAACTTGTAGATCAAGAGCAACAGGAGAGTGAAATCAGATCTTGAGTAGTTGCTACCCAATCTAGGGCGCCCAACATCCTTGTCCAGCTATTTCAGATAAATTTATAAGCCAAGTTTCTCAGTGTTTGCTCTCATTTGTTTTGAACTTTGTTTTTGTTTGTTTGTTCTGTGTTTTCTAGAAATATCAACAATTTGCTGCATTTTCATAGTAAAACTAGGAACATCATTGTAC
Source organism: Sequoia sempervirens (assembly GCA_007258455.2). Taxonomy (NCBI): domain Eukaryota; kingdom Viridiplantae; phylum Streptophyta; class Pinopsida; order Cupressales; family Cupressaceae; genus Sequoia; species Sequoia sempervirens. The sequence continues at coordinate 52,181,375 of VDFB02193867.1, read as the reverse complement.
CATAAAATTCAATCAATTAACAATCAATTAATCCAATCAACATCATCCCCCCATAGAGGATTAAAACCTTGATCCACCATTCTAGCTCTTCCATTGAGGTTTGTAACCAAGTGGGTATTGAGATCATTTTCAATCCTCTCCATGTTTCATATTGGAAGAAGTGTGATTTAAGACCTAAATCTCTTTTTCCAGTCAAACAAAAAAAAGAGAAAATTTTCCATTAAAGAACAATCAAGGGTTGACAACCTGCAAAAGGAAAAGGCTTTTACAAGAATAATGCATTTTTGGACCCCTAAGTATGTGGCTTTGAAGACTCAATGAAGATGAGCAAGTCCAAGTTTAGTTCCCATTCATTAAGTCTCCTGGAAAATTAGAGCTATTTATTTGTGGGACAAATAAATGCTATTTCCTTCAAGCACAAGCTAAGGAACATCATATCGATCTCAACCTATTCATGTATCTGATTGTATCTTGAAAAATTGTTCATTAGGGATAACATTTCATGCCTTGCTATGGGATCAACTATTGTGTTGATATTGGGTAAGGGAAAGTCGTCTTCGGGACTAGTTTTGTTGATCTCTTGGAAATTTGAACAATCATGGGTTATTAGAATAATTAAAATTATATCTATTTAATGGTCAATATTGTAACATGTTGTACATACTAGATAGTTTCTATTTTTTGCTTCTGTTCATGATTGTTTCATAATAGAAATATCGTGTCGTGTAATTGCTATATATGTACATTTCATTCTTTGAATAATATAACGCAATTACCTCAAAATTCTCCCGTTTCATGGTATCAGAGTGGGAGATTTTGGGCGCCAAATATTTTCTTCTGATTTTTGAGGAAAAAAATTCGTGGGGCTTCTGCAATTTGTTTTTTGTAGAATTTGTGGGTTTTGGAGAGTTCGTGGTTTTTAAAGGTGGAAAATCGCGTTCGAAATTCATATGTGAATCTAGTTAAAATCTTCAATTTAATTCTGCGCGACTTCCTGCAATCTAAGCACGAAGTCAACCTCTTCTGGCACGTTTTGTTTGATCTTTCAAAATCGTGACTTCCTTTGCACGCACGACCTAGGTTCTGTTTGGCGTTGTGGTCGCAATTTTTGGTGTTTTCTTTTGTTTTCTTCAGGATTTTAGTCACGTTTTCTTCTAACTCGCGACTCTGTTTTCCTCCTGGACGCGATTTGAATGCGTTTCTTGTATTTTTTTGGGCATGTTTTTGTTTGGCTGCGACTTGGTTTTCTCCATCTCCAACTCGCATTTTGTTCATCTTCTGCCTGCCTTCTCACACAGTTTTTTGATGTGTTGTTGGGTGTGTCTTTGAAAATAAAATCCACGCGGTTTGTCTTGAATTTTGGCGTGATTTTCAAAAAAATTCTTGGCAGCTAGGGTTTCTCAGTGATTTTTTTAGAACCGTGTACTCTTGTTCCTGGCGGTTTTTAAAATCGGCTAGGGCTTTTAAATAAATCCTTAGATTTAAGCCGATTTTTTTTTGCTCAGGTTTTTTGTGGGTTTTTCGAGAAGATTTTTGGGTAGTCGTCAGAATTTTCTGGGTGTCTCGAATTTCGTGCATTGGAATTTGCGCCGATGAAATTGTCTTGAAATTTGTGCTTGAAACTGCCTCAGTACATTGAAATTCGTGTCTTGGGTTTCGTGGATTCAGTCTTTTTTAGCCTCTTTTGTATCTCATTTTTTGTGCCTCAAAAAGCATGCAAGATGGCGAGTTTGACCAACATTATGTTGGAAGGTAGTCAACGATTCAACGATAGAAATTATAATACTTGGAAGCAGCGAATGATGACTATCTTCAAATATTGTTGCCTTGATTAGATTGTTCTAGGTATTGCTACTCGTCCCACCACGGCAGGGAAAGACCAGGAAAAGTTTGATGAGCAAAAGTGTGAAGCGGCGATGCTCATTAAGCTTTCAGTTACTGATGATCAACTTCCATAGGTTCCATCTGACAAATCAGCTGCTGAGATTTGGGAGCATTTGAAAATCTTGCATGAGACCTTCGATAAGAGCCATGCATTCTTTCTAAAGAACCGACTGTTTTCCATCATGATGGATGAGAGAATGTCCTTACAAGAGCATCTGACAAAGATTCAGGACATCCGTGATCAGTTGGAGGCGATTGGTTGGAAGATGGAGGAAGAAGACATGGTAGTCATTACTTTGAAAAGTCTACCGAAGTCTTACGAGCACTTTGTTGAAACCCTCAACATTACATCGACTAATGTTAATCTGAAGTTTCTAGTGCTTTGTACCATCCTTTTGCTGCAGGAATGTTGGAAACAACAATTTGGTAGTAGTGCCTCTTCGTCCTCTACAGAACAAGCTTTTGCAGCTAAGTCTCAGCCTGAGAATAAAGGGAAAGGTCAGCCTTTGCAACAGAAAGGCTCAAGTCAACCTCCAGGTAGCCATAAGAAAAAGAACATCCAGTGTAATTACTGCCACAAATATGGTCATATGAAGAAGGACTATTGTCAGTGTTTGGCTTTTGAAAAGAAGAAGTAGGGAGGGTCTCAGCAAAAAGCAAATGTTGCCAAGCAAACTGAGCAGAAGGAATCTACCTTTTACGCTTTTATGGCTAAAAGACCTACAGATCATGTGAAGTTCTTTGCCTGGTACATTGATTCAGGAGCTTCGTGACACTTCACCCATCGGCGTGATTGGTTCACAAACTTCTCTCCCTTCAGTGACTAAGTTATTTTTGGAGGAGGTGAAGAGTATACTGTTGTCGGCAAGGGCACTGTTCAGATTCAATCTGGTGAGAGGAATCTCATATTCCTCAGTGTATACTACATTCTTGGCATGGAACTAAACCTTCTCTCTGTTAGTCAGATTATGCGGCACTCTCCTCAGTTGGATGTGGTATTCAGTGCACACAAATGTTTGATTGTTGATTAGGAGACTCGCACCACTATGGCTGTTGGTATTGAGGATCATGGTCTATACAAACTTGTGGATACAGGTGATTCTCCAGAGTTAGCCATGGCAGCCAGAAGTTCTACCATCACCAGTCTTTGGCATCACTGGTATGGTCACTTAAATGTGCACTATCTCTCTTAGCTAGCTCGAGAGGGACTTGTAGCTGGTTTACTTGACATCTAGACTCAACATCATGGCGTTTGTGGAGCTTGTTAGGTTGGGAAGCAACACAGGACACCGTTCACTGATGGTGACTCATGGTGAGCCTCTAACGTACTGTAGTTGGTTCACTTTGATGTATGCGGGCCAATGAATACACCTTTTGTTACTAGTTGCAGGTATTTCTTGCTTTTTGTTGATGATTTCAGTTGTAATATGTGGGTGTACTTTCTTAGATAGAAATCAGATGTGTTTACTGTATTTCAGAAGTTTAAGGCCTTAGTAGAAAAAGAGTTTGGTTGTTCCATAATCACTCTTAGGTCAGATAATGGGGGGGAATTTTGTTCTACTACTTTCTCCAACTTCTGTGATACACACGACATCAAACGCCAGTTACCACACCCTACACTTCTCAGTAAAACGGTGTTGTAGAGTGGCGCAATCGTACAATCACTGAGATGGCCCACTCCATTTTACAACATAGGAGTGTTCCTAATAAATTTTGGGCAGAAGCAGTCTACATTGCTGTCTATCTCCTTAATCGGTCTCCTACACAGGCTGTTAAAGGGAAGACTCCTGAGGAAGTTTGGATTGGTCAAAAACCTAAGATTAGTCATTTGAAAATCTTTGGCTCTTTAGCATATTCATGGATTCCAGATGCCAAGTGCTCCATGTTGGATTCCAAGAGTCAAAAGCTTATGTTCATAGGGTACAGTGACAACCATAAGGCTTACCGATTGATTGATGTAGACATTGATCGTCTCATCTTCAGTCGGGATGTTGTCTTTGATGAAGAACGAGGACCTTTCCGTCTTTCCTCATCTGTGCTGTTGATGTTGTAGCTTCGGGCTACATACTTCCACCTTGCATTGTGTTCAATAAATTTCATATAGCCTAACGACTATTTATTTATTGCAATTATTTAAGTGAAGAGGTGCTTCACTTGGGAAATTATTATACTTCATTTGGGCCGACCCTCCTTGTAATTCGCATCATTTATTTTGTAAATTCATATTGTGGCCGACCTTGTTTATGAAGAGGTGCAACCTCTTCCTCACATTGTATATATATGAGATCTCTCCATTCCATCAAGGCATCAATTCCATTCATTCCTTCATTCACAAGTGCAAGTTCATAAAGAAGTGCGAATTGGTTCAAGAGGAGATCGAAGTTCTTCAAGGAGGCTGAATTCGATATCTAGAAAGAGGAAGATAATAATTTGTTATTGCATCAAGTTATGGTGCTGCTGTTTGGCCTTGTAATCAGCCCCATTGTAAAGATCATTGTTGTTTGATATTATATATATAAGTGATATATTGTTGCTGGGTTTTTCTCCCTCAAGTGGAGGGTTTTCCCAGGGTATATGCTGTGTTTATGTGTCTGAATTTGAATTAAAATCTGCTTATCTAATCTGATCCTAAAACTAACATGGTATTAGAGCAGGTTTTGTGTGAAGATCTGATCAGATTTGTGGATTTCATGGAAGAATTTAAGTGATCAAATTTGTTATACTGACTAGTGGTCGTGTTCATTGTCTTTGGTCAATGTTATTGCCGTTGATGGAGGCAAAGCTACAGATGCAAAAGAAAATAGAAGTTGGGAGTTTCCTTATGCTTACGATATGTGTAACAACGGAAGTAATCCCGTCCATCTATGATACTCGAAATTGTTCCGCTCTTTATGTTGTTCAAGCTCTGTAATGAATATCGACGAAGTTGATGCTTTATAGCATTTACATATTAATCAATTTCTTTGCCACCATGGATGCCTTGAGTAAGGTTGGGATTCCTATCTCTTCAAGCAATGTTGAATCGTCGGGCGGTTCTTCTTCATTTGCGAATTCCAACAGCAATTATATGTAATATCGTTCTTCTAGTGGCCTCATTGTCGACTTTGATTGGTTGAAATGAGATTTGAAGGCTCGACATTGAGATCGGATGCACGGGCAAGTTCTTGGATGCTAGTATTGGGAGCAATCACAATGACATATCATCTATGATCTAGAAATCCTAAGAGTTGCTACTTATTGGTAGTCGGCTATCGTGCATAGCCTAGGTGTAAAGTTACAGGAGTCGTCTTCATTTCCACAGCTCCTCTCTCCAATGCCTTCCTGAGATGTCTCTTGTTGGCAGTGAATCCATCCTGGCATTTCATCGAAAGGACCTTGCATTCCTTCCATTAGGAGATACAAGCCTCCTACCATTTGATCCTCTTGAACGCAAAAGTGCGTTCTCATTGTTGAGTCAAGCAAGGCGCAACTCCATTCTGGGTGAAATCGCGATCTCCATTTGTCTTCAAGGTTGTCATATGCTTGGGATCAGATCGAGATTGTGTGACTGATCTAAGGATCGAAATACAACTCCAAGCCACAGTTGTGTTAAGATGGGTTCAGTCCGTATCATCTCTTCAGTGATTCGTGTGCAGTGTCATTGTCAGGACCATGCCAAATGATCGCCGACTGCATCGGTCATTTTTTATGTACGAACTTGATATTCACATCAATGAGAATTTGATGGAAAGCCTATCCCTTGAGCAAAAGCAAAAATGGGAGACATGTTGTTGTGATGTGCTTAAATTTGTATTGAAAAGCCGTGTGTGTGGCGTTGATTATGGTACTGCGTAGAGTTGCAGATATATGTGTTGTGTAAAGGCATTTGTTAGCATGGCTATTATAAAGAGTGGAGACCATATCTAATATGTCTTGCGAGCTGTATAAAAGATAGTTTGGAAGTTACTCTGATTCTGAGTTAAGATGAGCCTTTGAGAGGAGAAACAATTTTCTATGCAATGTGAAGATTGTGGTGTACCAACAAAAAGAGATAAGTATTTTTTGTTTGTACCCTTGAAATCATTTTCTTCTAGGCTGAAATTCAGTTTGCTAAGTTGTGCAAATCTGACATCGTTTATTTGAATCATGTGTGTTTAGTAAAGATTGTGGTTTCTCTTGAATAGTGATCACTGGGATAAGATCCTGTGGAGATACCAATTATTCTTTGCAAACTGGTTCATGCTAGGTGTGAAGATTTTTGAGTGTGACTCAAAAATGAAAGGAGAATTGCAATTTCGACTGTGATTGGTTGGTCACATCGATACCATTCTCTATGTGCATGGACTGCGATGGTGCCTTGAGAGGCCTGGCCCTATATTGAATATGCTGGTTGCATAATGTATCTAAGAAATCTGTGTTGAGCAGATTGTCTTTTGTTGTGCTGAGATTAGCACTTCCGAGAGCAGAAAAGATGAAAGCAAATATATCAGAATCAACAAAGATAAGTCCTATTATTTCTTTGATATTTATATATTTCACTTATAGTTTGTTTTTTTTTTTATGTGTAAACTATTATTAATCCTTTAAAATGCAGGTTGAATCGAGAAGCAATTGAATGAGTTTACTTAATGACATTCAGAGGGAGTCAAATTCCAAGGATACAAGGCTTGAGATGTGAGCATGTCTAGAAAAAGGATTAAGGTTCTGAGATCAGTCAATGGAGGAGAGTTCACTTCCAGAAGTCTCCTTTGCAATCTCTGAGGTAGGGATCAAGAGGGAGTTCTGTGACTCACTGAGATGAAGTGAGATGAAGTGAAGGTTGCAGTGTTGCAAGGCTGATGCTAAAGCCCTTGGAAGACCTATTTAGCTGCTGAGATTAGAATTGCACAAGACAGTCAATCTGGATTTGACATTGGTAGCTTCGCAAACCTATTCAGAATAGAGTGATTTGGGATGAGGTTGAGGAGGACAATCCTAAACTCTCTACAGTATCAGAGGTGTGCGCTGGAAAACCTTTTCTCTAAGGCAAACGTTGTAGGCAATCTTGGACGAGGAGGTCAGAAGGTTGATGCAAGTACTTGGAGCTTCAAGAGAAAGTACACTTTAGACATCTTGAAGAGATTTGGTATGATGGATTGTAAATCCATGTCTACACCGATGGAAACCAATTTGCGGAAGCTAAAAGAGTCTGCAGTTAGTTTTGATTTGGTGGATCTTACTATGTACAGGCAGTTGATTGGATTGTTGATGTATCTAGTCAATACTAGACCAGATATTTGCTATGCAGTGAGTGCACTTAGTCAGTTCATGTGTGAACCAAGGAAAATATACCTAGTTGCAGCGAAGCATATCCTTAGACACTTGTGTGGCACAGTTGGGTATGGCTTGAACTATTCTTCTGATGTGGACTTGAAGCTGCATGGTTATTCTGATTGGGCAGGGTGTGTTGCTGATCGGAAGAGCACCTCTGAATGTTGCTTCAGTTTGGGGTTTGCGATGATATCCTGGTGTAGCAGGAAGCAATTTTCAGTGGCACTGAGCTCCGCAGAGGCTGAGTATATTGCAGCTTGTGTGGCAGCTCGAGAAGTAGTGTGGCTTCGGAAGCTCCTTGTAGGATTGTTTGGACAATCATTGGAGCTGATTGTCATTCATTGTGATAATCAAAGTTGTGTGAAGCTTTCTGTCAATCTAGTGTTTCATGACATAACTAAACATGTTGAGTTCAAATACCACTATATCAGAGATATAGTATTGAGCAAAGTGATCCAGTTGAAGTACATCAACATTGATGAGCAAACGACAGATATCCTCACCAAGCCTCTCTCTAGAATAAAGTTTGTGTACTTTTGAGACAAGCTTGGTATTGTGGAGAATGAAGCCCTAGCTGAGAGGGAGTCTCAGCATCAGTGATCTTTTTTAATGCATTTCTCTCTGTGAGAGAGATTTGAGGTGCAAGCCCTTGTTAATGCATTTTCCTCTGAGACGGGGGAATTTCATGTGCAAACCCTTGTTAATGCATCTTTCTCTGTGAGAGAAATTTGAGGTGAAAGCCCTTGTTCCACCCTCTGGGAGTAGCCATGGTGGATGTCATGTTGAGTGACTCCATGACAACATCATGTGAGAGAGATCGTGATGATTCTTGTACTTGTGTTTATTCACCCTCTGGGAGTAGCCATGGTGAACATCATGATGAGATGACGACATCACGTTGAGTGATTCCGTGATGGGCACTTGTGCACATATTCTTTGCCATTCGTCGGAGTAGCCATGATGGTTGATATCACATTGAGTGACTCCGTGATATGTTCCTTTCCACATATGGGTGTAGCCATTGTGGGTGTCATGTTGAGAGATTCCATGACTGTGTGTATCGGAAGTATTTCTCCCTAGCTAAGAGGGAGTGTTGATGTTGTAGCTTCAGGCTACATACTTCCGCCTTGCATTGTGTTCAATAAATTTCATATAGCCTAAGGGCTATTTATTTATTGCAATTATCTAAGTTACCGAATCGGGTACGGGTACGGTACGTTGATACGACAATTTTTTTTTTTTGGGTGTGGGTACGTTTGGGTACGTCCGTACATAAAACATATAAAAATCATAAATATAGGCATATTTGTAGCCTAAAAAGTAAAAACAAGAATACTGTTAAGTAATACTGTAATAATAAATATTAAATAATAAGTAATAAATATTATATTATTATATTAAGTAATATTGTAATAATAAAAATTAAATATTAAATAATAATCATTATAAATATAAATTTATAAAACAATTTATAATAATAAACATATTAATAAAAATATTGTTTATAAATTATTATATTAAGTAATATTGTTATAATATTTAATATTTATACAATATTAAATATTAAATAATAATCATTATAAATATAAATTTATAAAACAATTTATAATAATAAACTTATTAATAAAATATCGTTTATAAATTATAATAATAAATTAATAAATTAATAATCATATTAACTTTAACGAAAGTTTAATGTTTTTAAACTTTGGAAAAAAAAATAGAAAACCCTACGGCGGAAGGCGCGGAACTGAGAGGGCGCAGACAGTGACAGCGCGAACAGATTGATGCCTGCAAGTTAACTCGTCACCTCTTCCTACAGAAAACGTTGTGTTTTTCCTTCGTCTCTGTAAAAGCCTGCGAAAAACCCTTGAAACTCCCTTCGTCTCTGCAGAAGCTCGTGAAAAATCTGTCGAACTGTTGCATTATGTTTTTGCTTTCAGGTTTTCTGCGTTTTACCATACGAAAAAGTCAAAAAGGCTTATAAATTATAATAATAAATTAATAAATTAATAATCATATTAACTTTAACGAAAGTTTAATGTTTTTAAACTTTGGAAAAAAAAATAGAAAACCCTACGGCGGAAGGCGCGGAACTGAGAGGGCGCAGACAGTGACGGCGCGAACAGATTGATGCCTGCAAGTTAACTCGTCACCTCTTCCTACAGAAAACGTTGTGTTTTTCCTTCGTCTCTGTAAAAGCCTGCGAAAAACCCTTGAAACTCCCTTCGTCTCTGCAGAAGCTCGTGAAAAATCTGTCGAACTGTTGCATTATGTTTTTGCTTTCAGGTTTTCTGCGTTTTACCATACGAAAAAGTCAAAAAGGCTTAAAAATCTGCGCTGGGAGGTTTGGAATCGGGTCAAATATGCCACGTCGACCTGGAAAACGTCGAGATTCGTCCAGCTGTTGGAAAAACGTTTCAGGGTTAAAATTCCCGAACCATACCCGATTTCACAGAGTATTTGACACGTATCCGATTCGGATACGTACCGTACCCGGAATCGGCCTTCAAACCCCACGATTCGGTAACATAGGCAATTATTTAAGTGAAGAGGCACTTCACTTGGGAAATTATTATACTTCATTTGGGCCGACCCTCGTAATTCACATCATTTATTTTGTAAATTCATATTGTGGCCGACCTTGTTTATGAAGAGGTGCGACCTCTTCCTCACATTGTATATATATGGGATCTCTTCATTCCATCAAGGCATCGATTACATTCGTTCCTTCATTCACAAGTGCAAGTTCATAAAGAAGTGCGAATTGATTCAAGAGCAGATTGAAGTTCTTCAAGGAGGCTGAATTCGATATCTAGAAAGAGGAAGATGATAATTCGTTATTGCATCAAGTTGTGGTGCTGCTGTTTGGCCTTGTAATCGGCCCCATTGTAAAAATCATTGTTGTTTGATATTATATATATAAGTGATATATTGTTGCTGGGTTTTTCTCCCTCAAGTGGAGGGTTTTCCCAGGGTATATGCTGTGTTTATGTGTCTGAATTTGAATTAAAATCTGCTTATCTAATCTGATCCTAAAACTAACATGTGCTCCCTTTGTCTTCTTGCTGATTGGTACTATATTGGAGATCCATTCTAAATGTCAATTGGCCTAAAGAAACCAACATCCAATAGCTTCTGCAGTTCCCCTTTAATCAGGAGGGCTTATCTTAGGGTGCATTTTTCAAAGCTTCTGCTTAATTGGTTTTGCATTTGGTTTGACAACCAAATGATAAACAACAAGGATCTAACCTTGGCATATACACATAGGACCATGCAAACATTTTAAGAATTCTTTGAGATCATGATGAATGTTTTTCTTCAAGGGCAGCAATTTGAGTTAGCTTTGGTTATGCTCTGTGCCCAAGTTTATGTCAATAGCATCCTAAATCAAGAGAGTGGACCCATCCTGCAACCTTGGTGGAGTAGGAGGAAGATTGAGTTCTTCATTGAATGATGTGTCCTTTGAAGTTACCATGTTCATTCCCAATCTTGGCTCCCTTGATTTCTCATATATCTTCATGGTATCTGGAGCAAAAGACTCCTCTTACTCTCCAAAGTATGCTAAAGTGTGGAGGTTAATATCAAAGCTTTTTTTGTAGTACCTTGGAGGAAGACAATCTTTGGCACCTAGGAGTTCATGGAGAGCTTGATCATTCTATGAGTGGATAGTGATCTTTGGAATTTGTCCTCCAACATTTTGCAATATTGGAAAGGGTAAGGGTTTGTGTCATTGTGAACCCTTGACTCCTTCAAGACTTGATTTAATGTCTTGATGAACGTTAGATGATTTAAGAAGATCTAGTATTGGTATCTATGTTGGAGTCTTCTCAAGTTATTCGATAAGATCATACTTTGTCTTTAGGAGTAGGTGGAGGGGCTTTTGAGATCGTAACCCACCCTCGATGTACGGTTACAATGCAACTAGAGCTTTTGATTTTAATGGTATTTATGTGAAAAGGGGATTGATTGATTTAGCTTACGATGGAATCATATTCATTGGAGATTTTGTGGTAACAGATATTACGATTGTAGTTGTCTTGTCTTGAGCTTTGCTTAGAGGAAGATTGACCTTGATCATGCTTTGGAAATGGATTCTGGTAAATTCCTAGATTTGCATTAGGTGGAGATGAAGCTGCACCTTTGATCTCAATGTTACCTTGGTCCATTAAATCTAGGATATAGTTTTTGAGCTTCATGCATTTGTTGTGGTATGCTCTTTGATCTTGTGATATTCACAATATTCATGGTCTTTATTCCATGTTGGTTTGGGCATGTTTTCATCAAAGGCTTAGTAAGTGGGAAGATAATCATATTGGCTTGTAGGAGCTTTTTAATACTTTTCCCACAGGTTTGCCCAAGGGGGTGTCTTGTTGTTTCTTAGAATCTTGCTTGGGTTGGCTTGTAGGTTTTAAAAATGTTGTGTGTTTTGGACCACTTGGATACGTTTTGTGTTTGTTATTCCACTATTGACTACATTTTTTATTTTTGCAAAGATTTCTGGCTTTTCTTTTTTTATTTTTGAGCTTTTCGTGAAAATTTTAATCAAACCATTGGTGATCAAGGCCTTTTCATGAAATAAGCTTGACCAAGCAGAAATACATCACGTTAAATGGAATTTGACACCACTAGAATTTAATATGAACAATGGCCAAGAAATGCTTGAATTCAAAGAGTTGCAGATGTATAGGGATGCCAAGTGATGACTGCACATCTCACGACAATATCACTGCTAGGAATCTTCATTGTAGGTTGCAAATTTGTCATGGGAAATCATTCCAAGAAAAACCTTTGATTGCTAAAAGAGTTAGAAAGAGGAGTTTGAAACTTAAAAAAAACACTAAAAGTTGAAAAACCATCAGCAAATAGAATTAGGTGATTGTGAGTTTGAGTTCCATTGGGCGTGCAAGCATGTAAGCTTGAGATTCAACAAAAGATAAGATTTCAACAAATGAAATAAAAACTACAAATTGAATCACACGCTCACCTCCAATAGAATGAAAAGATGAATTGCATAAACACAATGGATTGAAGACATGATTCAAACCAAAAAATCAAATACCTCTTGATGAAAAGAAAACACAACTCTCAACAAAACTCTGATTACAATGACTCCATGAACAATTAATGCAAAATTGACAATAACTTGTGTCAATTTTAAATCGACTTACAACTGCATTCAACAAATATCCCAAACTTGAAAACAAATAATTTCATTCAGATTTCATGAAAAATTTCATTACATATGCAAGGTAACTCCATTGCCTTCTAGATTCCATTCTGACTCTTCGTATTCCCTCTCACTGGTTTGATTTCTGTCCTCCAAGAAATCTTCCGGCCGTTACCATATACACTGGCCGCCACATTCTGCCACTTCTGTACTCATTTCTCAATATCACCCCATTCTCCTCTCATACAAAATTTCATTCTTTCTATTGCTGGTTTCACAAACTACAATACTCACTTATTCCAAGCAAATTAGAAATTTAGAACCATTGTAGACAGAGTCGACTTTCAGCTATATGCCACATTCTACATCAAATCTGCATGTCCAAGGTGATGCCGCACCTCTTTCAATCGAGCTTCTGCCTTCAAATCAACGCTGCCCCTTGATTTCATTCTGTGCAAACTATATATTGCGTGTTCTATCTGTCTTCTCTTGCTGTGTGGACAATCCCTCCATACGCGAACTCTTCCTCCCTTGGCGCCGGATTTTTAGCATATGTTTCTGTTTCGCAATAGTCTTGGCATCGATGGCAATGTCTTAGTTTGCTGTCTAAAACCACACCCTCCTGGCGCATTCTTATCCTCTCACTGTCCTCTTGCCACGCTCCCTTGTCTTCTCAACGCAGCAATTCATTCCTTTCCTAGCGCGGGTAAGAAGGGATTTCTTTTGTATGTTTTCTCACCTCACCGCCTGCCCCTCTACTCCTTTCAGCTGTGCACCTCAAGACACTCTAGTCTGCTGTAAACAAAGATCACAAAATGATCGCAGCTGACCCAATGCCTCACTCTTATTATTTTTTTATTGCATCCATATCCAGGGGCCACGCCATCAACATTCTATCTTATCAGTAATTCATAGATTTTCATGGTGCGGGTATGTGGGGAGTTCTCTGTATGTTCCTTCACTCCTACGCCTCCCCCTTTTTGCCTCCTTCCACCGCCACCCACTCTTTACTTGTTATGCCATATTTTAATAGATTTCAGGATTTGTACATGAGAATATGAAAAGCCATTGATCTGGATTTCAAATCATTCAAGCGCTTCACCTTCTCATGGTATTTCCTTAGAAACATTAAATTAAACTCATAATTTGCAAACAAAGAAGCTTACATTAATTTCCCATCGCGTCATTTCTTCACCTTTAGTGGATAGAATTTGGAGTATTTGTATGCTGAAATAACCAAGGGAATATCACAAACGAGCAAATATCAAACCGTTACCACACCCATTCAAACTAGTATGATATGTTCATAATTGTAAACTATGAAGGCTCGATCTTGTAAACCATGTTGAAAGAGTTATGTTAGCTCTATGTCTCCCAATGATACAGATTGGTTCCAAAGCTTACGAACATCACCAACATCCTTTGATCACCAATAAAACGGATATACGAAACAAAATTGAGTGTTGATGTAGTTCCTTACCAAGTTGTCTGAAAGAAAATTTTTCATAAAATTTTATTGAAACTTCTAAACGATAGTTTTTTTTGGTTGACGCAGGATCGCCTGTGGACTCATATGCTCCTACATCAGTTTGAGTTCCATTGGGCGTGCAAGCATGTGAGCTCGAGATTCAACAAAAGATAAGATTTCAACAAATGAAATAAAAACTCCAAATTGAATCACACACTCACCTTTGATAGAACGAAAAGATGAATTGCATAAACACAACGGATTGAAGACATGATTCAAACCAAAAAATCAAATACCTCTTGACTACAAATGGATAGGCTCTAGGTAATGATTGAATGTTTGTTTCACATTTTGACATCCACTTGTTCAAAATGGTTTGATCTCAACTAATAGATTTTTAATGAGATATATGAATGGCTAGGATTTGATCTTGTCATGAATTTATGCCCATTGATGGTAAAATTGATGTGGAAAGGTGGCAGCTATTACCCATTTTCATTGAAGTAATTAGCTAGTTATCTCATTTAATCGGTGAGTTGATTGATTTGATTTGATTGTTAGCTGAATTGATTGATTAAGTTACTAAATTTATTGATCAATTAACTATGTTGATTGATTAGTTAATTATAGGGTGTAAATCATGATTTTTATTAGATTATTTGTGGATAATATAATTATTTTGATTTATCTTAATATTTAAATATTTGTGCAAAATTAATAAAGATTATTTAATCAATTTGACTTTGATAAAGTGGATTAATTAAGGTAAGTGAATTATTTTTTTAAGTGGATGAGTGATTATGTTGTTAGGTGTCCAGATATGGGTAGTGGTATGGAGATGAGCATATGTGAGATTTCAGTGTCTACACTTGGTTTACTTATCAATAGTAAAGCTGCTATAAGAAGTCATTATAAATTTGATCAAATTCAAATAAAAATTTGTATAATAAAAAACACTAAATTGGAAGAATTATAATTGCGAACAAAAACATAACACAAGTTAGTTCATATTTCAGAATAAATCAAAATATTTAAAAGTTAAATCAAATTAAAAATTTGTTCATTTTAATTTCCACAAAATTGCATATATATTTAGTTTTAAAAATACATGTGATTAAAATAAATGTCTCCTCTTTTTTTTGAAAAAGAGGGTAAAAATTTATTAATAACAGAAAGTCACCAATACAGAGAAGTCAAGGTCCAGACTGGCATCCAAAAAACAAAAACTCAAAACCAACAAGCCTTCATCTAAAAGACAAACCCACCGCACGACCAACCACCAACCACCAACCACCATCAACCCGCCATATCCTCCAAGATAAGCCTCTCCAAATTCTGAACAAAATTTGGGGATAATTGCTCCCAACCATCAATCCGCCAACTGCCATCCTACTCAAAAGCCCATCTGGCCAAACAATCAGCAACCTTGTTCCACTCACGAGGAATGTGAGTGAAAGACACAGACTCAATAAAGGAACACAACCATAGAATCTATCTAACAACATAGGCAAGTTGCCAATTAACTCCATCCAGATTCTGCTCACATAGCAAATTAACTATGACTTGAGAGTCTGATTCACAGGTGAATTTGCGCCAACCAAGATCACAAGCTCTCTCAGTAGCCTAGAGGATTGCCAAACCTTCCATATAGTTATTGGTTTGCTGCCCCTTGTGAATGGAAAATTAGAAGATAACCTTACTAGAACTATCTCTTCCAACACCACCAATCCCAACAAGCCCAGGGTTACCCCTAGAAGAACCATCAGTGTTGATCTTTAAAACCTCCGCCGAAGGAGGGGACCAACCTCCAACTCTCTGAACCTTCTTTTTGGCATGACTGCTTCTTTTAACACAAAAAGAATCAAAAGCCAGATTATGAAGGCCCAATCGATTCACGATCTCTTCAGCTCCCCTCTCCAAAGGGAAAGACACTTCACATTTGGTTTCCACAGTCTCCTGAATCATACTAACAACAAACTGCCAAACCTGTTGGATCAACAACTTGCCACCTCGAAACATCCTACGGTTCCTTTCAAGCCATATCTACCAAAGGATGAAAGTTGGGCCAATAGTCTACACAATCTGGAGAAAGGAGGCCTGTGTCAGAGGTCTCCCCAAACTATTCCAAAAATCAACTAAAGAGGAAGCATGAATGCAAGGATGTCCCCAAATTCCCCACCAAAAATGCCAAATAAGCATGGAAAAGGGGCAACAGAAGAACAAGTGGGATGAATCCTCCTCACTGCATCCACAAAGGATGCAAACAAAAGGGCCCTGAAAGCCCCGCTTCCGAAGATTATCCCAAGTCAAGCATCTGTTCTAGGCTAAAGTCCATAGGAAGCAATTACACTTAGGCCAGAAAAGCTTATTCCAAACATTTTTCCACCAAGAAACTTCCATCCCTCCATACTTCCGAGAAAACAACTCTTGATAGCCACTAGCCACAGTAAAAACACCTTTAGGATTAGGGCTCCAAGCCAAAATATCCCTCTCCCTGAGAGAATTACACTCTCTACCTGCAAAAATCTTTCTGAGCTCAACACGATCCTCCTACAAACCACCAACAGGCCACTCACAAGGGTCCTTCCATCTAGACACTTCCACCAACTCACAAAAATAAGAAGTTTTGAAATCCACCACCTGGGACCAACCAACCTCCAAAAAGTGATGACAAAGATCCTGCAGATGAGGATGCCTAACTAGGATAGGAGAATAACCATCCCAAGAATCATACTAGAAAAGAGCCTCGCCCCCCCTATTACAAATCCAGAACAAACCATCCTCGATTAGCTTAGCACCTTTTTTAAGCATATCCCAGATCAGAAATCCTTTCCCCAAGAGTGGATACCAAGGGACCTCCTCCTTTGGAACACCCTTTAGATACTTGTGAGAAATAATCTTGGCCCAAACATGATCCCCTTTAGAACACCATCTCCAATATAGCTTGGCAAACAATGCCATGCTAGAAAAACTGGACTGCCGCAACCCGAGGCCACCCAATTGTTTCGGACGACAAACAATATCCCACTTCACCAGACTCCACTTAGAGGACGCCAAGCTGCCAACCCATAAGAATTGCCTAGCCAGAGAGTCCAAATCCTTGATAAAACCCGAAGGAGCCACTTGAAGCATACACCTATAATTGGGAAGAGCTTGCACCACAGACTTAAGAACAACACCCTACCTACGAAAGATAACCATCTATGAGTCCAATGATTCACTTTCGCCCAAAACTTGTCTAAAATAATTTTCCAGGTGCCTCTAGGAAGGGGTACCAGAAGAGATAGGAATGCCAAGATAAGTCAAAAGCAATTGACCAATTTGAAATCTCAAAATGTAGGCAATACGTTGTTGAATAAGCATAGGAGTATTAAAGAAAAAAATGGAAGATTTACCCTCATTGATCTGTTGACCGGAGGTAGCAAGATAGATGTCCAATGCCTTACGCAAATTAGTGGCTCCACAAATTGCAAGTGCGATTGAGGGGGGAGGCCATTACAACAATTCCACCCTTGGATTAGACCTTGATTAACATGGCTCTTAATAACTCTTTTCCAAGTCTTCAACCAAAAGAATAAATAGATAAGGAGAGAGGGGATCCCCTTGTCAGAGACCCCTAGAGGCCCCAAATAAGGAAGACGATTCCCCATTAACCAAAATTGAGAAGGGAGTGGACGTGACAACTCATTACCCATATAACCCACTCTTCAACAAAACCAAAAGCCATAAGCACTTTTTGCAAAAAGGACAATTTAACTCTACCATAGGCTTTTGCCATGTCAAGTTTGATGAACATAGTCTTTTCTTTTGAAGCCGCCATGGAATGTATAGTTTCAGCAGAAATGACCACTCCATCCAAGATTTTCCTGTCTGCTACAAAGCCTCCCTGTTCCTCAAAGAGCAGCTTGCTAATCCACCGCTTCAATCTTTCAGCAATCAACTTGGAAAGAATCTTGTAAACCACATTGCAAAGTGCAATGGGCCGAAACATACTCAACCTATTAACCCTGTCACACTTGGGAATGAGGGCAAGGAAGGTGGAGTTCATAGCCCTTAGCATCTGTTTGTTTCTTTGATATTCACACACCACCTCCAATAAATCTAATTTTATAATGTCCCAGAATTCCTGAAAGAATTCAATAGGGAACCCATTAGGACCCAAGGCTTTCTCTTTCTTCATTTGAAAAACAGTAGTCTCCAATTCCTCTAAGGTAATGCAATGCAAGAGGTACTCGTTCATTTCCAAAGAAACCAAAGATGGAATACAAGACAGGACATGATTCTCGTCATCCCACACATCCGAGGAATCCTCCTTGAACAACGCAGCAAAATATTGAGAGGCTTCTCTGGAAATATCTCCCAGAGAAGACAAATGCCCACCTCTGGAATTCACAAGAACAAAGATGGAGTTGCTATGTCTCCTAGCCTTCACAGAGTTGAAGAAAAAGGTAGTGTTTCTGTCCCCTTCCTACAACTACCCAACACGTGCCTTTTGCTTCCAATAAATCTCCTCTCGCAATTCACACTCCTGAACTTTCAAAGCCTTTGCCTCCTCAAGAGAATCCTCAAAAAGGTCAAACTCCTTAATCTCGCGAGTAATCGCATCCAAACTGTCCTAAGAAGCCGCCTTAGCATGGAAGATGTTGCCAAAACACTGCCTATTCCACCTTTTGAGTTGATGCTTCACATACTGTAGTTGCTTAACAAAAGAAAACATTGCAGTACCAAAAGCAGGTCTACCACGGTACCACCAATCAGCAATATAATCCTACAAAGAGGGATCTCGCAACCACATAAGCTGAAACTTGAAAGAGGGAGACCAAGCAACACAAGCCATAGAAGCAGAAAGCTTAATTGGCCAGTGATCAGAACCTCCCTAGTCAAAAATCTTAGAGCTAATTGACCAGGCCTCACCGATCCAAAAACAGGAAACCAAGAACTTGTCAAGCCTCTCAGCAATACAGTCCTTACCACATCTACTATTGTTCCAAGTATACTGGCCATTACTAGGTTTAATATCTACAAGATTTAAGGAAGAAATATTGTCTTGGAGAAGAAAAGCAGAAGGCTCCAACCCCAACAATCTGCCCCTCTTATCTTCCAGATTAGTAATAGCATTAAAGTTGACAACAATAATCCAAGGATAGAGAGAGGCAGTACTTCGAATAAAACGAATATGAGATGAGAGGTGCAGCTTACTCGGAAAATTCGTGGGAGCATAAATATTGGGTAGAAGAAGAATTTCCCTAGTCTCTAAGCTTGAAGTAACCACTGAAATAGAAAACTTACAGGACATCCACCAAAGAGGACAAATCTTCATTGGATTCCATAAACATGCTAAACCCCCAGCATTACCTTGAGCTCCAATACATTGACAATGACCATGCCCCCAAAGTTTAGGCACCAAACCACACATACTCTCAACTAAAAGCTTAGTTTCTTGAATGAATAACATATCAGGGGAATGGCTTCGCACTAAATCACGAACAACTTTTTGTCTAGGGCCACTGTTCAAGCCCCTTACATTCCATGAGAGAATAATCATTTCTAGGAGTTGGAAAAGTGGGAATCAAGAGTTTTAACAAATCCTGACTCCACTAACGTCTCCCCCATCATCTTAATTTTCTCCAAATCCTTCTTTCTCCCAACCTTGGAGGGTTTCTTAGGAGCCCCATTCTTTAGATTTTTTTGAAGAAGCCCCAAAGGAGAAGAAGCCCCAAAGGAGGAGAAGCCCTGTAGCCCTTCTCCGAATCAGACACCATCTTCTCCAATGGAATAGAGCTCTTAGCCTCAATCTTTTCCATAGCAACAAAGGCCACAAGAATAGTAGAATCCACAAAACTTAAATCTGTATCCATTTGAACAAGAGGTAAGCCACCTTCCTGCAAATTCCGAAGGTTTGTTGGAAATATTACCCTCCTGAACCACCTCCAAGACACCCTAATCCAAAGCCATCATACTAGGATTTACCTCCTGCTGACTAAGGTCAGCCAAAACACATCAAAGCGATTAAAAGTTTCCCCCTTCCGCCTCTCCTTGAAAGTTCTCTCCAGTTCGCAATTCTTGTTACAAGGCTTAACAAGAATATAACCCTCTTTATCCGCCACTTATCCAGAATAGGAGCCTTGCCTTTGTCTTCCTTAAAAGATTACGAGGGGGCTGAGAAGGTGGAGGCTCAGAAGAGTGGGACCTAGGGCATCTTCTCTGCAAATGGCCATACTCATGGCACAATCGGCATCGGAAAGGAAGAGTCTCATAATCAAGCTGTTGCAACCAAGAAGACGAACCCACACAAATTTCCAAAGAGTTTGGAAGAGGGTTACTCAAATCTATTTCAACACACATGCGAGCAAAGGTCATTACCTTCCTATCCCGTGTTTGCTGAGAAGGAACCACCAATTTCCCCAGTAGCAGGGCTACCGAATGCAAAAGGTCATTCCGCCAATATTCAACTGGGAACCAAGGGAGACATCCACACAGGAACACGGTTCGAGAACTCCTCAAAAGGATTAAAACCAATGTGCCAGGGCTTGATGAATAAACCAATTTGGTTGTGAAAATAAGGCCCTCCTTCGAAGACTCTATTGCAATCCGCCATGTGTAATGTCCCCATTTTGGCCCTACACTCTTCAATAGGATTTAGCCTATTTCCGGAAATCCGTAGGCTAAGTTGTGGTGGAAAATTAGGGTTTCCTCTTTCAGATATTGCTCAGTTGGCGTTCAGAGGATGTTGTGCAGACTTACTATTTATAGCAGTTGCTATTTTTAGCAAGTCTATCTTTTGGCAGTATCTGTCTAGAAGCAGTTCAATCCTTTGCAGGTTAGTGTTCAGTTTGGCTATCTATTGTTTTGATGTGAACTTACTATTTATAGCAGTTGGCTATTTTTAGTAAGTCTAAATTTGGCAGTAGCATCATCAGCAGCTCAACTCAAGTCATCTTGCTATCCATCAGTTTCAGTATTGGCATTGGTTTTGGTTATCTCCATGGACTGAGTTTTTATACTTAGTCAAAATTCATGTTTCTCAGTTGTACCCCACGCCTAGGAGTAATAACTTCATGTTGTTTTAAAAGAGGGGCCATTAAGGGGGTCAATTGTGCATTTAATAATTTATTAAATGCTTTATTGTTGCAAAGTGAAAAGGAGGTTGAGTAATATTATATTATTTCAAAAAGTAAAATGCAAAAAGGTGGCATCCCTTTTGGAAGTTGAAGTGATTCAACTTCTTGGAATTTGAAGAGTTCTTGTTGCTTCATTTGCCAATTGAAGTTTATATATTGCTGCTGTTTGAAGAGCTGATTATGCATATTTTTGAAGAGCAAAGTTACGCTGCTGGAATGAATCCAGAATCCGGCTAAGGGAAAGCTTAGCAAATTTACTCCATTCTTCGGGCCTGCAACTATGGTTCCCTAGGTGGTGGATTGAGAGTGTGCTTCATCCAGAAGTACATATTGAGCATTATTGTGGAGTTTTGGTGAGATATTTCCAGTTTTTATGTTGCTGGTTTATCATGGCTGAAAGTGATTTTTGTATACAGCTTTTAGTATGAATTTTATTTGGTTCTGGGTATTTGATCATTGCATTTCTATAATAGAGGCGACCATATTTGGAGGTTATCAAAATTTAATTCCAAGTTTCAGATTTTATTAAGCAAAATCGCCCTTGCAAGGAGGCCGTACCTTTTTGGAGAGCATTGGGATTCGTGCATAAATTAATGGTTGAGTTTAGATGCTATTTTATCATTGTGAATTGGGCGCCAACCTTCTCAAGAGCTTTTGCAAGCTATATTTCATCTTCTGAGGTATTGTGAAGGAGTTGTGATTATTTTTATGTGTTTTCAGTTTGCTGATAATCATTTCCAGATTGCTGATTTTTATATCAGTTTGCTTCAGTATTCTGATTTTGGTTTTAAGCTTCATTAATTGAGAGGATATCAAGTGGAAAAATCTTCTATTTCATTGTGCTTTGTAAAGATTGTAATAACACTTGAAAATTGCAGTTGTTTATCATTGTAAGACTGTAAACAGTAGTACTGTTCCAGTCATTTAATTAGCTGCAAAATCTTATGATTAATCTCTCATATATGTAACCCCTGGATGGTTTACCGCCAGTGTGGATAAAGAAGATTCTAGAAGCTTATCTCTCTTATTTGCAGCTATTTCTATTCATTGTAAAGCTAGTTAGTAGTACTAACAGCTATTTCATTTTATTGCTGCAATTTATATTTGATTACACTCCCACAATTGAGTGGTTGAGGTTTAGAATAAACATCTTTCTTGATTGTAAATTCCCCCCACAAAATAAGTGGTTGTGTGGACAGTATTCCCCCCACGTTAATAAGTGGAAGAGTGGATTTAAAGGCTGGCTTGCCGCCTAATAATTGTAATAATCTCACTCACTGAATAAGTGGAGTATCCCCACTGCTTGTGGATGCCTGCATCAGCAGATGAATTGTAATTTCAGTTCAGTTTACTCCTAATGATCCTCTGACCATATGCTATCACCTCGCCCACATTGGGATCTTGGTGAACATTCTTGGTTAGAGTTATTTCCATGCTGATTTACTTTTGGAGCTAACGCTAATCAGTGACTTGTTGCTGGTTTGTGTGTTAAATTTTGAGAAAAAAATTAAGGGGAATATTTCAGTGGTATCAGAGCAGAAGATCCTGCCATCCTGTTGATCAGTGCTTCATGTTTAGGCGGAAGAGTGATAGAGATCTCTGTCACTACACCGAAAGTCAGAGCAGATTCTAGTTCGGTTCCTTGTGGTATCCAGAAGTTGGCAGTTAGGCATGGCTAATGAAGAAGAGATGAAGTTGGCAGAGACTCTCTTTATGGCTGAAAAGAGACTTGGTAAAGAATTTCAGTCAAGAGAAAATGAAGAGAACATTCTTCATTTGTTAGAACAATGCTTGAGACGTGTGAAGCAATCACCTTCAGAGAAAATGGAGTTGGCACTAGCTCCTGTAGTGAATACTTTGAATCAGCCCTATTGGTTGGGGCATCCTGATGAAGAAACCAAGCTGCTGATTTCTTCTTGTTTTATGGAGATAATGAGAATTGTAATTCCCCAGTTGCCCTATGGTGATGAAACTATGAAGATCATATTAAAGATGATAGTGGAATGTTTTCAAGATTTGGATGAAACTGGTAGTAGCTTGTTTCCAAGAAGAGCTGCTATTTTAAAAACATTTTTTGAAGTTGGTGCTTGCATCTTATTGATAGAATTTGAGATGGAGAATCAGATTTATCACTTGTTTAATTATCTTTTCACCTCGACCTGGAGTGAGCAAGAAGAGAGTATGCTTGCAGCTGTCATGAATGTTCTAATCTCTACAATTAAAGAAGCTGATAGTCTTCCTGAAAGTGTCCAAACTCTTCTCTTGGATGCTTATAAACGTGAAGAGCAGATTTCTCCCACTGCTGATTTGTTAGTTAAAGAAATTTTCAGTCAATGTGAAGATAAGTTGAAACCATTTTTGAAGAAGACTGTTGTGAACAAAGAGGAGATTTCCGAAGTTGAAGAGGAGGATGAAAGTTGGAATCCCTTTGAAGACATTGCAAAAGTTCAAGGGGTATCTACGGATTTGCACTCATCCAAGCATTCTGTAAAAGAATGTAATGTGTCAGTGGAAGCCTTGAAGACTAGTGAGGTACTCTTGTTTTCTACAGAGGAGAACAGTGAGTTGACTTGTGTTAAGAAGCCTCATGTTGAAGATTCAAAGAAAAAACTTTTGGAAACAAAAGTTGAAACAAAGATGCATGAAGAGGCCATAAGTGTAGATCCAAATGAAAGAGAAGTTCGATTAGTAGAAGATATGTGTTCAATCAGCAATTTGCTTCTTCACAATTCTAGAGAATGTTGGTTTGAAAGTCAAGTCAAGGAGGAGAAGAAGAAAGAGGAAGATGAAGTCTCTTCCCACTTCAAAGTTGATTTGATCAATTCTTTTGAATCATGTGTAGGAGACAACATGGAAGGTGAAGTTTCTAGTAGTTATAAGGCAGATTTTTCTTCACCGGAAATCAAGCTAAGGCAAAAAGCTAAGGAATTGGAAGGCACTATGGATGGAATGATGAAGAGTGTTCATCACATGCGAGACAAGTTGAGGAGTACAACTCAAACCATTTTTGAAATCTTTATCCATCAAAGTTGTTCTACATCATCTCAGCCAGTATATAATGATTGCAGCTCAAGTTCACACATTGCTGATAATGGAATTCAAATTTTGTCAAATCTTGATAGAATTCATAGACATGTAGAACAGATGATTTATGATGTGCCTAGGGGAGAAGTTGTATGTTGCATTTCTATTGATGACATGAAGTCCATTAAATTTGCCTTGGAGGAAATTAAATCTAGTCTTTTGCACATCATTCGTGACAAAGACATAGTGGCCAATATTGCTGACAAGGCATTGGAGTGGCATGAGCTTACCAAAACAAAGTTGCAAGAAGTGCATGAGACTCTAATTGAAGCAGAGAATCAGATTTCTGCTGTTCAATATTCATGGGAGCAAGAAAATAGAAGAAGAGCAGAGGAGCTTCAAGAAATTCTTGATGAGTTTGATCTCATACAAGAAACATATGATTTGGAATGCTGTCCTAAGAGACCAAAGCATTCAAATTCTCAAGCTTATCAAGCTTTTGACAATCTCTTGTATGAAGAAGGTTCTAGTAAGGTTTATGTAAATCCTCTTTTTGAAAATGACGAAGAAATTGCTTCAGAGATTACTGAAGAAGGGGATTTGAGTTTGTCTTCCAGCATTGGAGAGTTAATACGTGAGTTGCACGAAGTTGAATCTACTGCTGCTCCTAGTGCAACCATTCAGCAAGAATTGGTAACTCTTGAAACACAAAGAAATGAAGGCATTCTTATTGTTCATCAACAAAGAGTTGATGGGTTTGTTGATGAAGGTTTAATTTATTTTTTGATGAGGATGCTTGTGAGACTCATATCAGATTTTAGTTCATCACCATCTTCTCTTAGAGTGATAGATTTCAGAATTGTATTTGATGAAGGATTCATGGAATCTTTCCGGCAAGTCATATCACAAGATTCTAGATTTGATTTCTTCAATGAACAAAGGTTGGTTGAATACTTCTTGGAATTTCAAGAAGTGGCATTGCAGATGGAACGAGTGAATCAAAGGATTCGTGTGAGAGCAATTATCAGTTTGAGAAGTGGTTCTTCATGGTTGTTAGTTTGGGATCCTGGCATTACTTGGGAAGAAGGTAATTTCAAAATAGATAGACCAGCATATAATATTCAGAGTGTAGTTGTGACCATTTGCTTATGTGTTGGAAAATGTCTTCAATTGAAAATCAGTGTTTGGGATCTCAAGCATTTTCTTTTGAAGAATGGAATGCATAAAAAGAAGGTTGGATGGAGAGATAAGTGTCAAAAATTCTGTTTAATGTTTGCTGCTCCCTTCTTTCTATGTCATTGCCTCTTTATTTCTGATCATACATTGGTGTTCTGGGAAGGAAATATGATCAAAAGTTGGTTTGTGGTGACATGGGGTCTCTTGCTAAAAGTGCCACCAGCTTGGTTCATGAGCAGTTATGCTCATTTTGATGGAAAGTTCTTTTGTAGCAGCTGCTGCTTGTCTTCTTGGATGCTGATTTTCCAAAAATCAGATCTCAAGATGATTATTTCAGACCTCTTAGGAAGCTGGTTACTTCATTTCCAGGCCTCTCCACCTCCTATTTGGACTGAATTTCTGCCAAAAATAAGCAAGGGAATGTTTCTGTATGGTCAAAGTTCAAGTATGGGTTGTTCATTGATAGTTGACAGTGAATTTTGTGGTACCAACTCATACATTACTTTTTGGGACAGCGAGTTATTAGCTGATTTGATTTGTCAAATTGAAACTCTTGATGTGAGATATGTGAATATTTCTTGGAGTTCTTTCAGTGAAATCAGTTTGCTTCAAAGGAAGCATTGTGCATCCTCTTGGATAGGGATGGAGTGTGGAGCTTTGCTCTTGGTTTGGCATTGGTTTAGAAGCATGTTTGAAAATATTTTTGTTGCTGATCAGAATTATGACAACAAGGTTTGGAGGTCCTACAGACTGATATGGGACCCAGGCACTGACATGTTTGATGCATTGTCTTTTGTGGATCATGACATGTTGGTCCACTTTGAGTATTCGGTTGTATTAATCAGAGTAGCGCAACTGATTAGAGGAACAGTGTTCCTAAGAAAGATTTGGAATCCTGGTATCACTTGGGTTTGTGATTCCATAGTTGAAGATGATGAAGCCAATGATGGTCTTCTAGAATTTATTCCCATGATGTTTCAGTTTAATTTTAATCTGGTGATTTCTTGTGTTGGCATCCAGCAGTGCAGTGCTTACATCAGTTGGTGCTATCCTTCTCCTAGGATGATTTGGGACCCTGGGATCCTATTTGGCATGGTAAGGATCAAATTGTTCCTTTGGAGTGTGGTGGCATTGCTTGAGGACAAGCAATTTTGGGAAGGGCGGACTGTAATGTCCCCATTTTGGCCCTACACTCTTCAATAGGATTTAGCCTATTTCCGGAAATCCGTAGGCTAAGCTGTGGTGGAAAATTAGGGTTTCCTCTTTCAGATATTGCTCAGTTGGCGTTCAGAGGATGTTGTGCAGACTTACTATTTATAGCAGTTGCTATTTTTAGCAAGTCTATCTTTTGGCAGTATCTGTCTAGCAGCAGTTCAATCCTTTGCAGGTTAGTGTTCAGTTTGGCTATCTATTGTTTTGATGTGAACTTACTATTTATAGCAGTTGGCTATTTTTAGTAAGTCTAAATTTGGCAGTAGCATCATCAGCAGCTCAACTCAAGTCATCTTGCTATCCATCAGTTTCAGTATTGGCATTGGTTTTGGTTATCTCCATGGACTGAGTTTTTATACTTAGTCAAAATTCATGTTTCTCAGTTGTACCCCACGCCTAGGAGTAATAACTTCATGTTGTTTTAAAAGAGGGGCCATTAAGGGGGTCAATTGTGCATTTAATAATTTATTAAATGCTTTATTGTTGCAAAGTGAAAAGGAGGTTGAGTAATATTATATTATTTCAAAAAGTAAAATGCAAAAAGGTGGCATCCCTTTTGGAAGTTGAAGTGATTCAACTTCTTGGAATTTGAAGAGTTCTTGTTGCTTCATTTGCCAATTGAAGTTTATATATTGCTGCTGTTTGAGCTGCATATTTTTGAAGAAGAAGTTACGCTGCTGGAATGAATCCAGAATCCGGCTAAGGGAAAGCTTAGCAAATTTACTCCATTCTTCGGGCCTGCAACTATGGTTCCCTAGGTGGTGGATTGAGAGTGTGCTTCATCCAGAAGTACATATTGAGCATTATTGTGGAGTTTTGGTGAGATATTTCCAGTTTTTATGTTGCTGGTTTATCATGGCTGAAAGTGATTTTTGTATACAGCTTTTAGTATGAATTTTATTTGGTTCTGGGTATTTGATCATTGCATTTCTATAATAGAGGCGACCATATTTGGAGGTTATCAAAATTTAATTCCAAGTTTCAGATTTTATTAAGCAAAATCGCCCTTGCAAGGAGGCCGTACCTTTTTGGAGAGCATTGGGATTCGTGCATAAATTAATGGTTGAGTTTAGATGCTATTTTATCATTGTGAATTGGGCGCCAACCTTCTCAAGAGCTTTTGCAAGCTATATTTCATCTTCTGGAGGTATTGTGAAGGAGTTGTGATTATTTTTATGTGTTTTCAGTTTGCTGATAATCATTTCCAGATTGCTGATTTTTATATCAGTTTGCTTCAGTATTCTGATTTTGGTTTTAAGCTTCATTAATTGAGAGGATATCAAGTGGAAAAATCTTCTATTTCATTGTGCTTTGTAAAGATTGTAATAACACTTGAAAATTGCAGTTGTTTATCATTGTAAGACTGTAAACAGTAGTACTGTTCCAGTCATTTAATTAGCTGCAAAATCTTATGATTAATCTCTCATATATGTAACCCCTGGATGGTTTACCGCCAGTGTGGATAAAGAACATTCTAGAAGCTTATCTCTCTTATTTGCAGCTATTTCTATTCATTGTAAAGCTAGTTAGTAGTACTAACAGCTATTTCATTTTATTGCTGCAATTTATATTTGATTACACTCCCACAATTGAGTGGTTGAGTTTTAGAATAAACATCTTTCTTGATTGTAAATTCCCCCCACAAAATAAGTGGTTGTGTGGACAGTATTCCCCCCACGTTAATAAGTGGAAGAGTGGATTTAAAGGCTGGCTTGCTACCTAATAATTGTAATAATCTCACTCACTGAATAAGTGGAGTATCCCCACTGCTTGTGGATGCCTGCATCAGCAGATGAATTGTAATTTCAGTTCAGTTTACTCCTAATGATCCTCTGACTATATGCTATCACCTCGCCCACATTGGGATCTTGGTGAACATTCTTGGTTAGAGTTATTTCCATGCTGATTTACTTTTGGAGCTAACGCTAATTAGTGACTTGTTGCTGGTTTGTGTGTTAAATTTTGAGAAAAAAATTAAGGGGAATATTTCACCATGCCATTGAAAATGACCATAAAATAACTATTTTCCAATAGCATCACCTCCATTTCACCCTTCAGATTCCAAGTTCGCATAGCCCACATCTCCAAAAATGGGAGCGAAACTTGCATTCCCATGAATTTGCAAATCAATGCATGGTTTGAAAAATATTCAACATCCTCTGTAGTTGATTTTGGTTGAAACACCAAAACAAGCCCATCTTGGCTCCTCTCCAAGCATCTCTTAATTTTCGGGATGCGAGGGCCTCCAGAAAGAGCAAACCCTCCTGCCCTCGAATCTTTAAACAATGTGTTACTCTCAGCAGCCCTCTTTGAAGGTGATGGTGACTTCGCACCCAATGAAGCATGGAAATCCATTGAAAGCTTGGAGTTTGTCGCTATGTTTGAAGCCATACCAGGCCAAACCAAAGGCAAAACTGCCTTAAATCTCCCTGACAACCTAACACCCGAAAGCAGGAAAAAGATAGCGAAAAGAAGCAAGCAAATAATGAAAAAAGCAGCAATTAAAACCCCCTCGAGTGCAAAAAATAAACGCACCCTCGTCAAAGACAACAAACACAAGTCCAGATCAGAGGACGACAAGAGCATGCATAGGAAGGAAAAGACATGTAGGCCGCGACTTTACTAGCTGCGGGCCTATAGAGACTCTGGCGCCCAACTCCTCACCATCGCCATCTAATGTCTCCTCTTTTTAAAAATATTAGCATTCATCTTTTAATTCATTTTTATATATTATATTATAAGCTTTATATAATAAAAATCTTTTTAGAAATGATAACACTGTGAAAGGCATTTTAGGATGACCTCAAATTGCAGTTACTATTTGATAGGCAATGAATTGAGAGCTATTTAACATAGGGTTTTGAGACGATAGCCTATAGCAATAGGGTTGGGTGATAACAATGCTAGGTATACTCTAATGTGGCCACGTCATGAATGGTGATCATGACCTTTATCGTGGCTGTGGCACCACTTTATATTGTACCCCATACTGTATTTTGTATGAATTTTATTATTTTCAGGGTTTAATCAGCTATGAACCACACCATGAATATAAACGGTCATGCCATAAAGATAAGGGTGTGAACTATTCAACAAGGGGTTGTGACTGTTAACAAAAGGGTCATCAACTATTAACAAGAGGTTGTGACTTGTAAGAAAAGACATTAAAGAATCCTGGTCTCATGGATGGTAATGTGCGCAAGCCATTTTTCTCACCTGCATTCATTACACTCCATGAGGATTGATTTTATTGAGTAAAAGATATGTATGCCAATATATTTTCATTGTATTTTATTAAACCTTGCTTTTGGGCAAGCAATATTTATTTCTATTCTAAATCTTTGTGATGCCATCTAGGAGGCTTGGTTTTGGGCAGACAAATTTGATTGTAAATTGTATTCAAAGCATTTACAAGGCCCAAATTTGGGCAAGTCACAAATTTTTTTCCCAAAGAAAATATTTTCTTTTTAAAAAGTAGGCTTAGGGTTTTTGAGAAACCCTACTATAATAAATTGTTTTCCTTGCTACTTTTATAGGGAGAGACCATAGTAACAAATAAGAATGAAAAATTAATTGTTTTAAAAAAACCTAAAGGGTAATAGAGGTGCCTAAGAGTGCCCAATTATTTTCCTTGCTACTTTTATAGGGAGAAGCCGTAGTAACAAAGAATAAATGAAAAAATAATTGTTTTAAAAAAAAACCTAATGGGTAATAGAGGTGCCTATGAGTGTCCACTAAAATTATTTTTTCTTATATTTGCAACTATACTTTTTCTTCTAGATCAGATTAGCACAATTTTAAAGAGGCTTTGATATCATGTTAGCAAATTATTGACATTAGGTTAAGCCACGATAATTATTTAACTAGGAATAATAATGGTTCAATGTAAATATACTTGCAAAAATAATTTAAAGAATAAATGACAATACATAAGACTAAGATACCAGTTCGGGTTCGGGTTTGGGTTTGGGTTTGAGTTCGAGGGTTTGGTTCGCGGGTTTGATCAAAAAAATTTTTGGGGTTGGGTTAGTTTTGGGTTCATCCATACAAAAACATATAAAAATAAAAAATATATACATATTTACAATAGTAATTAATTTCAAAATACCACACATAGCATCATATATTGTATAATAAACAAAACCACCATAAAAATAAAAAACATTAGAATGTCAATTTGTCAAACTTGAATATTAAAAATTAACTACATTGCTGCATTTCTCCTTGTAGGTAAGCATCAGGGAAGATTGTTCAATTGGATGACGATATTATAGATGAAGACTTGTAGGCAAACTTGGAAACTTGGACTTGGAGAGTACATGGCAAATCAAATGAATTCAATGGGAGTTTAGAGGCAATGCCTCCAATGGGGTTGAGGGGCAATGCCCCCAGCGGGGTTGAGGGGCAGCCCAAATTAAGACCTCCAAAACCACACAAACCTTCATGGAGTACATAATTTTGCATTCACAATAAGACCCAAATCAAGACCTTCAAAGCCACACAAATTTTCATGGCGGACATCATTTTAGGGTTAGGGGCAAATTGGGCTTTTTTAAGTGAAATAAAATTTAAAAAGTCAGAAAAAATGTTGAAAATGCCCGAAGACGGCTTGGGTCCGCTCGGGTTCAGCAAGGCTGGACCCATAGTCTGTGGGTCGGACCCTATCCAAACCTAGGTCCGCCCGGACTGGGACCTTGGGCCTTGGGACAGCGAATTGGTAACATAGACATAAGATATAACGTGGAGAAAACCATATGGTAAAAATCCCCACAAAGCATCATTCGATGGTGAGAAAATTTTCATCAAGCTTGAACAATGATAGAGACAAGACCTTGGCTTACAATATTGCCTTCCTCTCCTTTCCACAAATGCCTCACATAATACCTATTTTTTATTTATGCCAATCTGTGAATGCAATATTCATTCACACAAATCTATCACAATAGTTATCTCCCTTAGGGTAAGGTCCCATGGAGGGGGGCTTCCTAAAAAATTTCAGTGGGTGCTGCTGAGATTTTTTAAGAATATTTTAAAGCTAGTGGTCTCATGATTTTAATAGTGCAATTCAGCTTAAAAGTTTAAGCTCCAAAATTTAAGGAGTGAACTGTAGTGCTTTGATAAAAAAATAATAAATAAATAAAAATTATCTCATTTTTATTTTCTGATAGGAATTTAAAATTTTAGATGATAGATAAGTGGCAGAAAAAATTCTTAAGCTGTAGGGGCAATTTTTAGCCCCACCTCAATTTCACCCACTGAATTCTGCAGTCCTAAAAGGTAGGGGCTGTTATTTTTCATGAAAAGATTCCAATTAATCCTGTAGCATTTTTTTTTTTGCTTCATGAGACCCCCTGCTCCATGAAAATAGGTCCTGAAGTCCACCCATGGAACTGCACTCTAACCCACACAAGACTCCCTTAAATATAGGGAGTGGATGCATTTGGTCAGCACATAAGGATTGGTTACAACTTTTCACCAAATGGTATTGATATTTAATTAATAAACTAATATTAATTTAACAATAACTCCCCAATAATATGGCCAAGCCGTATTGATTTTGTAAGGCTAAACCTTATATCAATTATAACTTATGTGGTCCCTTATTAAACATTATGCTCTTAACAAAATATAATTTTGGATAATGGAAAAAAAGGTGGAAATGAAGAAACATGTTTTGATGGTGATTAAATTTTGTGAGACATACTTTACAGCACGCACTCCACAATTTGTCGCCTTTTTATTTTGTTTTTTTATAGCTTGTACAGTCTTTGATCTGTATTTAACTTGTAGAAATTTATGGGAAAGCACAAAATTAGTGATCACCTGCATTCAGTCAGAAACTGCTGTATGCATAATTCACATTTTGACTTCAAATCGAAGGTATATAATATTTTGATGCTTTCAGGTTCTGAGAAACATGGGAGAGATCTTGAAAGCAAGTGGTGCAAGCTATTCTTCAGTTGTCAAAACAACTATTATGTGAGATTCAGTGCACTATTTTGATTTGACATTATAATTCTTGTGTGAGAAATGTTCATTTTGGCTCAACGTTTACATGAAGTTCTTTGAAATTTCTGCCGTTGCAGGTTGGCAGATCTGAATGATTTCAAGAAAGTAAACGAGATTTATGCAAAGTGTAAGTGTTCTTTTTCTATTTTATTAAAAATTCTAGACATAATTAAATTGTCTTGTACCTATGACATCTGAATATTATTTGTTGTAAGGCAAAATTCTGAATCTTCCCTATCTTCATTTTATTTGAAATTTTATCGATAATTTGAGTATAGCTCTCTTATATTGTTTTGTATACTACAATTTGTGTTCTGCAATGAGGTAATGACAGGCATCTCACTCACATTAGAATTATCATTTTTAGTTTGCCACTTGTCATGGTTTGTATTGAGTTCTATAATTTTAGTAGCTACTTTTTGCTAGCATTTTTTTAGTTTGGTAGAAGTCTCTGTGGTATTTACTGATTTTTCCTGAAGCAACTTGGCTTCTTAGCTACCTTAATATCATTACCAGGACCTTCAAATAGCTCTCTTAGCCAATCAGGTTAGATCTTTGCTCATTGTACCATTGTAAGATGAGATTCACGTTAATGTGACTGAATACTTGCCTTGGTAGTAGTTTGCAACAAAATGTTATTTTTCGATCCATCATTTTCATTTTTGTAATTCTGATTTAATTTAGTAAGAATTATCCTCTGCTTGCTACTACTGTTACCTAGATTAACTTGTCACTATCTTGACTTCTTACGGTTAAATACTTATCTTTGAAATAGTTACGATGGTTTTTAGTGGATGGAACCCTTCCTTCGTGAATGCCCGCTTTGTTAAAGATGTCTTGGTGAAAATAAAAAACTAGACCTTCTACAGTATTGTAGGATTTCTGTCTTCTTTTACTATTTTTTCTTAATATATGTAATATTTCATCTCTACTGTAAATTATCGATTGCATTGATCTTTTTCAGAGAGCAAATTTATTTAAAAGTTTAAAACAGAAATGAAAAGGTGTTAAAATGCAATCTACAGTTTTGAGGTTGATCAGCACCCCGGCATATCATCTCTATAGCTGGGCCATATTCCTATTATTTTATTCTATAATCCCAGTGATTTTTTTATTCCTAGCTTTGTAGATTTACCCCGTCATTATTATTTGATTATATGATTCTAGTGTTATTTTCAAATGAATATAAATGCTCCATATGTTGTACATGTAAATTGAAACTCAGTAAGAAGTTTTTTTTTTATAAATAGATTACAACGCCTTTATTCCAGATATAAGCTAGTTGCTTACACAATATCGATTGCCCTCTATGTCTTCTGTATACAGATTTTTCATCGCCTGCACCAGCCCGCTCCACTTACCAAG
Source organism: Sequoia sempervirens (assembly GCA_007258455.2). Lineage (NCBI taxonomy): Eukaryota > Viridiplantae > Streptophyta > Pinopsida > Cupressales > Cupressaceae > Sequoia > Sequoia sempervirens. The sequence continues at coordinate 52,147,657 of VDFB02193867.1, read as the reverse complement.
TTGCAGCATTACCATTGAATGCAAAGATTGAAATAGATTGTATTGCATCGCTATAGGATCTGGGCAGCTACTTGCTTTATATTGGGTCACCCATTTCTGTTGGTGAAGAGCATTTGCAATCTTTTCAGGATACTGGCCTCTTGTACAAAGATAATAAATTTAACAATAACACTGAAAACAACTGGTCAAAAACGAAAATATTGCAGTTCCTGTCATTTCCGTTCATTTTTAAGAACATGCAAACCCAAGGGAGTTAATTGACATAAGGAATTCTGTATTCCTGTTTTATATGCCTTTTGTGAATGCATGCATCAGATTGGAACATATTTTACTTGTATGGTTTTAAAAATCAACAGCACTAAAACTATTTGTGATACTTCACAAGATGTCAAATAAGTTGATAACATCCTTATTGTGAACAAAAGTACAGGTTAGGTTGATGCTTACAACACAATTATGTTTTACACAAGCAGTAAACATGGTTAATGACTCAATATTAGTGTAAATTGTGTGAATTATAAGCGCGTTGAAGAAATCTATGTTGGGTATGGAAAGAGAAACATCTAACTAGTAACAGCATCTGTAGATGCTTGTGAAGCTGAGGCGCATATATGTAAATACCTACACTGAGGCCCTAAACAATTTTTCAGTAAAATCCAAACAAGAATGCAGGTTATAATCAAAATAAATATATAGTGTTGCTACTATTTGAGTTCTAGTGTATTTTGGAGTAAGGCTCCTTTTAACATTTCCTGTAATTTTGATTCCATGTTATAAAGTTTTTTATTATTTGAAATTTGAAATTAAAATGAATTTATTTTATTGAACTAAAAAAATTATAGAAAAATCCCACTTTATTGGTTTACGCGTATGTTCAATATTGAAGTAAACGCATTTCTGTTTCTTAATACACAATAGAGCCTGGAAATAATTGAGCTCGCTAAATTTTGTTATTAAGCTTGCTAACAAATATATTTTTTGGAGGATGAGACGGCCTGTTATCATTTATCATCAAAGAACTACATAATTGAACTTTGTAAATGTTATCATTAAGCTTGCTAACCGACAGTTTCTTGGAGGTTCAGACAGCCTATTACCATCATTAACCTTAGTGAGCATTATCATCTTTATCTCCATCTTCCAAAGATTCTTAGAGGTAGATGCATTCTATTAAATGTCTCAATATTACAGGAGGGACTTCCAAAGCACTTCCATATTGCTGGAGCTTACAACTTTCTTGCTTAAATTGAAGCAGAACAACGATGAAGATGTATAGTTTAGAGTTAGAAAAAATTCCAAATATGAGAACCTTGGTTGAACTGCAAGTTGGTTATGTGTTCAAATACATTTGCATTAATTCAAAATAGTTTGACATTGTATGCATGACTAATGGAATGAAAATGCTGAAATGCATGCAAGATTTGCTTGCTTTCTTGATGCAATCAAAGTAGTCGAAGCCGAACCTTGAGATAGTTTGGCTACAGATTACTAGATGCCCAACTGGATTTCTCCGGCAATTTAACTACCTTATCTTTGGCTGTAAGTTTTTAAATGGACCCAGCTTTAATGGTTAAAGACTCTTCTTTCGTCATTGTGGTGTGCAAGGGCTTTTTAATACATACATGGGCGTTAAAAATGAAACAAATAATACATCTACCATCAAAACAATTGTTATGCAAGAAGGCTCACTCGGTAACATCCTACATGCCTAATAAAGTAATTTGTAAAAATAAAAATGCAGTATGACCCTTAAAAATAGTGGTTTTGCCAGAAGTTTTACTATGACCATAAAAATAGCTTAGAAGGTACTTTTCTCTGCGGTTTTAGAACTTGTGCCCTTGCCGTCTATTTTATTTTTGTCTGGCTGCAAAGGATTAAAATAAAATGAGGTAGTTGTAGATAAAAAATATGATATTACAATGAAATATTGTTAAAAGATGGATGCACTCTAATCTTTTTAGACTTTTGCTTTGTACCAAAGCATTGATAGCATTGATACATCAATGTTGCTTGCACCTTCACAAGGTTACTTCTCTATTTCCCCTATCTTCACAAGGTTACTTATCTATTTCCCCTATTTTGACTGTTGTATACAGTGAGGAAATATTTTCTCGTCATCCCCTTAAACAAAAATGAGAGTTATTCACTTGAGACTCATGAATAACTTCAAGCAAGTCTCCCTTCAAAATTTCCCAAAACTCCTAAAATTTTCTATTGGAAGGGCATCAACCCAGGATTCTTACCTTCATCTGGAACACAATTGAATCCACCTCCTCCAAAGAGATAGGTTTGATCAGAGAAATGTTCATGTCTTCAAAGACCAAGGAAGGAATACAATCAAGAATTATTCTCTCACTATTCAAGTTTTAGGGGCCCCAATAAAAAAAGAAGAAGTGCCTAACTGCTTATTGGGATTTATATGGGAAACAATTTAACTGAATCCCTTGAGAAGAAGTAATAGAGACCAAAACATTGCCACATATGTGATCCTTCACTGATTTGTGAAAAAAGGAAGTATTCTTGTCGCCTTCTTGAAGCCAATTCATCTAGGATTTTAATTTCCAATAAATTTCATCTCAGAGTTCCCACTCTGATAGTTCCTTGGAGAAATTATATTCCTCGTTTAGAAGCTCCTCAATTATGCCTCCATCCTTAATTTGAAAGGTAATTTCCTCTAGCTTCACCTGTAATTATTTTTTTATATGAAAAATATTTCCAATTGGTTTCTATTAACTTAGATTTGATAAACTAAAGCCTCTTGAAGAAAGTGTGAATAGCTATACCAATAGTAGGCTTTCCATCGTGCCACCACATCTCCATAATCTTAAATAGATTAGGGTCCCACAACCACATAAGTTAAAATTTGAAAGGAGGATTTTTTGGGACAAAAAGAATAAAACTTGATAGGTCAGTGATCAAACTCCCTCGAACCCAACATTTCAAAATAAGAAGTCCACTTGTTACCAATGCAGAGTTTAAAGACAAGAAATATCTGAAGTCATAGAAATGGAATCCTCTCCACATATTCGATTATTCTAGGTGAAAATTCTATTTCTCGGCTCCATATCCACCAATTTGAGAAAAGAGACATTATCCCTCATTAAAGTTGAAGAAGGGCCCAAAATCATAGAGCCCCCTTGCTTCTCATTCAAGTTAACTATATAATTGAAATACCCTAATAAAATCCAAGGGATATAATTGAAATACCCTAATAAAATCCAAGGGAGAGAGGGAACAAGAGAATGAATAAATCTAATGTGGGACTTGTTGACACTTTTGTGTCACCCTTTTTTTCCCACTATTGATAATTGACCTAAGTAAAATTTTGTGGGAATTTGAGGTTTTTGTAATTTTGTGTCATGTTTTTTCTTCCTTGCTTGCCCTTTAGTCAACTATCCAAGTTCAAAACCAAAAAATTAACTAAGTGAGTAGAAGTTTCTAAGTTTTCAATCTTGTAAAGAAGCCAAATGGGTATCCATATTCTAAAACCTGATGAAGTTCTGGGAAAATATGGCCAAGTTATGCAGATAGGGGTTTTCCTAGCCCATCTAGATCACCCAAATATTCCTGTAATCCCTCTTTGCCCCTTTTTTTCTCACAAAGTGTAATTCATATGGTATTTTTTGCAAGGGGGCAATTGAGTTTTATTTTCCCACAATAGGAAAGAATGAAAAACTGGCTAAGTAAAGATTTGTGAGAAGATGGGCTCCATCTTCCTATACGATTCAATTGTAGGTCAAAATCTCCTAAGTGGTTTGTGATATTTTTTATTGGAACTTGATGTAGGAGTTAATGGTGAACTTCCAACACCCTAGGAACAATTGCTAGACCAAAATATCTTCCACAAGAGAGAAAATGTCAAGAATAGCTTGCTTGATTATGGATGCAAGATTGCAATATTGACTATGAAAAGTACATGAGAGGCCTTGCTTATAAAGGAAATGTTAGAGATACGATTAGACAAGGTTGTGACATGTGTCTTAATCCTACGTTATGAGACAACTAACTCGTCAAAAAAGTCAAAAAGATAAGATCTTATTTAGACAACTAATACTTCTAGAAGGTCATCTAGGACCTAAGTAAACTTAACATGTGAATAAGTTCCCCTACTAGGAATTAGCTAGGTAAAAGACCTTAATTCACACCATCATCCCCCCTCAAGTGCAACTTAGGAAGTAAATTATAATGCAAATGATGCAAATATGCAAGGACAAGTCCTAGCTATGAGGCCATGTTAGGTATCTATTTACAACTGATCTCTCACAAACAGAGAAAAGAAGAAAACCCAATGGGACAAAAATCCTCTCTAAAAAGAAAAAATACAAGCAAGGATGATGCATGGAGGACTCAATGATACCCCCAAGGACTACATCCATCACAAATATACAATCGATGACCCCCCAATAAGAGGGAAAGAGAGACAAGATATCCCCCCCATAATGTGTAATCTCCTGCAAAAATGGTGAATTCCTGAAGAAAAAACATGATCCAATTCCTACAAACAATTATTCTCCCTTTGGGAAGAAGATAAACCAAGTACAATTGCAAGAATGCTTCCCATTCCAGATAGGAATTGATAGAAAGAAGAATCCATATGTATGAAGATTGTCTTTAAAATTTGCTCATGGGTTGCTAAGTTCTTAGTAGATGAAGATGATGTCACAATCCAATCAGGTACATGCCCAATCACAATAGAAGGTGACAAACCAAGAACAAATGGAAATTGATATTGAACTAAAGACAAAGATGAAGTGACAACATCTGTGCCATGAATGTCATCAAATAGGAGAGATAAATCCTCAAACGTGTACTCCAAATATCATGTGTGAGACTCCACAAACAAATATGCAATGTCTAATAAGTAGAAATCTCAATTAGGAAGACAATTGGATACTTGTTGCAATGAATCACTAGAAGTTCTCAATGAATCACCTTGATAGATGAATTTTTTATCTCACTTGGAGAAGTAGAAGCTACAAGAGAAGTCTTTAGATCATCAAGATGCTCAAGTTCTGCATCATATTCAAACTCCTCTAAAGTGTCATCATCAAAGGGTAAATTGTCAACATCATCAAGTGGAATGAGGCAATCTGATGTAGGATCATCTGGGAATGGAGGATTATGGGGATCTCCAAAAATCTCCCAAATCTTGGTTGAAACTGTGTGTGGGCATGGGATTCTTGAAATATGATTGGTCTCTCTGAAAATGCTTGCACTAAAACTAGAACCAATCAATCCTATGATATGATCATTCTTATTACCCCAAACTGATTTCTTCCATGTTGTCTCTAGATTAGTTATGAGTCCATAAAGATGAGGCACAAGATTGAGCCGCCTACAATGTGTTAGGATGTATTTTTTGCCAAGACTCATAATTGTCCTTAGTCAGAATGATTACAAAGGATGAGTTACATAACCCATGATTACAACAATGATACACTTCTTAAATGATAAAAATCGGAGATCAATACATGAAATGTGGCTGAAATGAAGTATAATGATCAAAACACCCTCCCAACTACCAAAATATCCAAGTAATCCTCTTGGATACCCATCAGGCATGAACTAAAACAATAATATACCTAGGAAAAAAACATGAAAAAGTGCACGGATGGCTAGATAGGGCTTCTCAATACTTTTCCAACTGACTCTAATTAGCAATTACTATCACCAAACAACATAATTATAAAAAATAACTTGCACCACTTTAAAATTCACAAAACTATCTTTTCAACAATATCTTGTTTTCAAAATTTTGCCCCAGATTGCAAGTTATGACAATTTAAAAAAAAACAGCCCTACGAGGGCTTAGGGGCAAAAAATAAGGCCCTTAGGTGCTAAGTGCTTGAGCACCCATATGGTTGCAACTTACAAAGTTTTAAAAAATGTTGGCAAAGCGGCAGCAGGGAAGCGATGGTGGGATACGTGTGCCACGTACTTGGGCACTAGCAACCGATAAACCCCCAAACTTGACACAAGACCATGCGTTGATGATTGGGTGCTAAGTGCCTAACAATGATACCGACAGATTTTAAAAAAAATATTAATTTGAAACTACACTTCCGTACTGTGATGTGACAAAGGATTTGACCAGACAAAGTATGATTGACGAAGACCTACGCTAGTCGAGTACCAAACTGATGTAGGCGAGAATATTCTCAGCTTATGCCACACAAATGCCTCAAAATATTCTTATGATGTCTGTAGAATGACGATGCCAGTACGACCGATACAAATTTGTATTGTATGGATTTTGTACAGGTGTACGAATGAAATATGACGTCGAACAACAGAAAAAACCTTTGATGCCCCCAAACAAAATGTCCTATTTTGACGATTTGACAATCAATCTAAAGGTTTTTGAGCCTTTAGGATGCAATGGTAGGGTTAGCTTTGACCCAAAATACTCCAAAAATTTAGCTGCCTACTAAATTTGGCATCTTTAACTTTACTTGAAACCCTTGTAGATCTGACAATCCAAAACGAAAATTGACTAAATGAAAGATAAACCTGACTTTCTTCAATGCCCTAGATTCAACTGTGAGGTCCTTGAAACCCCAAAATGCATCCAATTTTTTTTTCAAGCCAAGATATTTCCTTCAAATCTAAGAAGGAATCTACAACACTAGAGTTGTGATACCACATAGGAGTTGTGATATCATGGTGAACTCCCAAAATATCTTCCACAAGAGAGAAAATGACAATAATAGATTGCTTGATCATGGATGCAAGGTTACAAGATTGAATATGAAATGTACATGATAGGCCTTGCTTATAAAGGAAAGGTGAGAAATAGGATTAGACAAGATTGTGACATGTGTCTTTATTTTATGTTATGAGACAACTAACTTGACAAAAAAATAAAAAAGATAAGTTATGATAAGATCTTATCTAGACAACCAATACTTCTAGAAGGTGATCTAGGATCTAAGTAAACTTAACATGTGAATAAATCCCTCTACTTCATAAAGACCTAATTGACACCCACAACCAAAAGCTATAATCCAAATATGGACTGAAGCCCTGAATAGCGGAGGGAGATAATTTTCCCGCAATAACTTGTTGAAGAAAAAGTCAACTAAGTAAAACATTGCTGGAAGATGGAGGCCATCTTCCCACAATGCCGAGGAGGTAAAAATTAAGCATGTATTTCTCTGCAAGATTTCCAAGTGCATCTGGTCCTACCAAAATCTTTAGTTGAATTTGGTGTTGATGCTAACGAGTTTCCCGCATTCAATTGATACCAAAAATAGTTAACTAAAATTTTGTGATCCAAAAGAGGTTGAATTTTCCAAATGTTTCGATGAGGGTCGAGTTTCCGCATTTGTAGGGATCAGGTGGCTAAGAGGTTTGCAGGATTTTTCATGTGAACCTAAGATTAAAAGTGTAGATGCAGATCGAAACTCTGTATAGTGTAGATGAGGGAAGTTTTTTTGTATTTGACTGGATTGAATGAAAAATGATTAAAGTTAAGATTTGCGGGAAGATGGAGGCCATCTTTCCATGTAATCCAGATGCGAATAAAAGGCCACAAGTGTATGTTTGTAGGTATTCCTAGTGCAAGTGATATTACAGAATTTTCCATCTGAACCGGATATTGCTTAAGGTGTAGTTGCAGATGGAGGTTCCACAACATTCTAATGGAACCTGATTTCCTGCTAAGGCATTTTAAAGTTGAGAAATTAGTTAAGAAATTTTTTGGGGGAAGATGGAGGACATCTTCCAACATATATCTAGATGGAGGGTAAGTTTACGTGGGTTGGTTTTGTGGATTACTCCAAGTGAAAATGATCAATCTAAAGGTGCAAATGTAGATCATCCTTCCACATGGCAGATGAAATGCAAATTTCTACATAGACCTTTCTGAAGCAAAAAAGATTGGCCAAACCATTCCAAAAGATGGAGGCCATCATCTCGCATGGTCCCAATGAGCGTTGAAATTCTACAAGAAAATATTTGGCGACTTTTTCCATGCCACAACTGCCAGATATGATCCGTGGAGTTACATGAAGGGTTTTAAATGTATTTTTCATATACTATAGAGGAGAGAAATGGTGTCCGTGCCCATTTATTGTTCTATAAAATTCTTTTGTAAGGGGAACATCCCTATTCGTGATTTTTACAACAGATTTCATGGGGACATTTGCACTTCTTCCATAGATTCATTATTGTTACAACATGACTTTGATGATAGGAATGTTTCCTAACGAATCCAGCTTGGCATTTAAAATGCACATTTTTGTATACGATTAATCGTACTAAAAACTAAGGTTTATGTACCCAATCATGTGCCATATCTCCCTTTGATATGCTTCAGTATAAAAAAACAACCTTGTACTCTAAAAGGGGTTCTTCCTGAGTTCTCTATAAAGACTCATGCATTTTTTGCACCTTTATTTTTGTAACTCACCCTATGCCTATGTGTTAATCCATTCCTCTAGTGGATCCCTGGGCACCAAAGAAAATATGTTATCCACCTATCTAGAATCTATTAGAAATATTTCCCATGTCTTCAACAAAATTATTTATTTCTTGAAAGAAAACCATGTCAAGCCTATGATCACGGATAAGATCCCAAGCAACCTTTTGTTGAGGGATGTTTCTAAAACCTCTAGCATTCCATGATATCACAATTATTTTAGAGCATTAGAAAAGCAAGAATCCAGTGTCTTAATAACCATTTCCTCCATCAATGATTTCCCCATCAATCACTTTCTTGAGATCTTTCCTCCTACCTATCTTAACAACCTTCTTAGTACCTCCTTTCTTGATGGTTTTATGTTGCAAACCTAACAAAGGAGGAGCCTTATTTTTTCCCTCAATATATGCTTAGAGGTTGACACAATCGTGCCTTTAGTTACCTCCAAATGAAGTTCCATCCTAGGGATAAAGACAATCTCTTATTTTAGTAATATTTGATGCCTCTTGATGTCTAGCCTCTTTCTCAATATGACCATCTACTTCCTATGAACCCTCTGACATCTGCATAACTAGTTCTAGGATAGGGATATTGGGCATACCAAGATTAGAAGTGACTAAATATTGTCCAACCATATTGACATCATTGTCCATTGCATCCATCCCCTCAAAATTTTCAAGGACATAAAACCTATTGTTGGAGCTGACTTTGGAAGTCTCTTTACCCAAGCGATTCAAAGTCTTCACCTTTTATTGTGATTTGATAGGAATGAATTCATTTGAGTTTACACCTCATTCTAAATAGGGCCCTTGCCTTTTTCGTTAAGATTGGTCACTTGCTCTGTGAGGGGGGTGGGGGCTCATGGGATTCAGGGCCCAATTTTTGGTAGTTTCTCTAAAGATGTCCATATTCATTGCATGCAAGACACCTAAAAGGAAGAGCTTCATAATCGATATGATGAATCCAACTCAAAATTCCTGATCTCATGTCCACCAAATCCAAATATGGGCTATTCAAATTGATTTCATTACAAAGGAAAGAAAAAGTTACTAAATTCTTATCAAGGGTTTGGCAAGAAGGCCCCAAGGATTTCCTAACTACCATTGGAATCATATATAAGATATCTTGTTGCCATAATTACATTAGAAGTTGGGGTAGGTGGACCTAGATAGGAGTCTTGGATGGGATCTCCTTCAAGGGATCAAACCCTACATGTCAAGATTTGTTGAATAACCATGCTTAGTTGTGGAAATAGGGACCACCTTTAAAAATCATGTTTTTCTCTACCATACACAAAATCACAACAACAAAAATACCTATTTGTAGATAATATGATCTCCTTGTCTCCTTTAAGATTTCAATTCTTCCTAACCCACAACTCCAAAAAAGCCATGGAAATACGGAGGCCCATGAACTAAAAAATTAATGCATGCTCTAATAGATAAAGCCCTTCCTTGGCTATGAAATTAGGGTTAATTACCACAACAGGACAATATTTACATTTCACCAAGCATCTATTGATTCATGGATGAAACCCCAAAATCTACGCATTTTTAGACTCTTTTATTGCATGCAAAATAAAATTAACTATATGGTCATGTCCAGTTGACGAATATTCCCCTTTATTTAGAACATCTTTAAAGGAAGGGGGTCCTTTGGACACCTAAAGGCCACCATGTAGGCAACAACTGCTAAATAGGTGTTTTACCTATCTAAGGCCTATTTACATGTTAAGTCCACTTAGGTCCTAGGAGGGAATCTTTCTAGTTAGCATTAATTAGGAGAGAATCTTTCTAGTTAAGTATTAGTTGTCACTTATCTTTTGGCATTTAATGATTGTGTCTTAAGTTATTTAATATTTGTAGAGATAGTTGTCTCATTGTACAAGATTAAGATGCATGTCATGATCATGCTTAGTCTTATCTCACAACTTGCGTTTATAAGCAAGGCATCATATGTACATTGTAATATTCAATCTAGCAATCTTGCATCCATAACCATAGAATGATATTTCTGTAATTTCTCTCTTGTGGAAGTTATTGTTGTCTTGTAGGTGATACTAGGGTGTTGATGAGTTCACAATAAACTCCTACATGGTATCAGAGCTTCAGTGCTGAAAACTTCTTCCCAGATCTGAGAGACCTATCTTGACGTGAAATTTTTGCTAGGTGCGATTGCGGGTTTTGAAGACCTCATGATTGAATCTTGGGCATTAGAGAAAGTCGGGTCTATCTTTCATTTCATCAAATTCCATCATGTTTTAACTATTCTACAAGGGTTTGAAGAAGTGTTTCAGTCGCCAGATTTGGGGGGTAGCTAAATTTTTAGAGCACTTTGGATCAAAATAGATCTTGTCGTTACATCCAGAAGGCTTGAGAACCTAAGGAATGGCTGTCAATTCATAATTTTTTGACATCTTGTACCAAGGGCATCAGGTAGTTTCTTGGCACAATTGGTGAAATTTGTACAACCATATGGATTTGTACTTGGACGTACAATACATTCAGTAGGTTTACAGGTTGTATAGGTGAATATTCCTTCTATTTCATTTCTATACTAGTTTGTGTCATTATGCAGGTTTGTTGGTGTTCCTTCTGGTCAAATTTGTCTTTTTCTATCGACGTCATGAATTGTACATCACACAGGGGGTGGGGGGGAGCTTAAGCCTCAAGAAACACAATTGAGGCCCATTGCCCTGTCACCATCGTGCCGCCTTAGAGCCGTTGCTCCATTGACGGTGGGCCGATAGTCAATATATATTAATGAATTTTATATGAAGTAGTCATATGGGGGTCCACAAGCCAAAAACATTTTGCCCCTTGGCCCCTAATTTTGTTCCTTGGAGGCTCAAATCAGACATTTTTCAAATGATCATAACTTGTAATCTAGAAGGTCATTTTTGACCAATGAGATATTGTCGGAAAGTTGACTTCACCAATTTTGCAATGGTGCAAGTTATTTTAAAAAATATATATTTTTAGGCATTTGTTACTATTTGAAGTTAGATCTTCATTTTTGGCTCCCAAACTCATAATTTTTTGTCACGATCTCTGATTTTTCGTGATTCTTATAGTGTTGGAAAGGTACTAAGGAGCTCTCTCATGCCATCCATACATTTTTTCTTGTTTCTATCCTAAGTATATCATTATTTCATTTTTCCTCTAATGGGCGTCCTAGAGATTACTTGTATATTTTGACAATTGGGAGGGTTCAATTTTGATCTTTTCACTTCATTTTAGTATTAAAATGAAGTTCTATATCTTGTTGCTTCATTCAAATTCTAGAGTTGCTTCATATTACAAGTTTTCTAGTGTTCCTTGGCATCGAGACTATTGTTGCTTTATTCTGATTCCAAGATTGCTTCAAAGAGATTCTAGGGTTTCTAGCATTAGAATTATCTTTCCTTTGCTTGTCTTGATTAAGGATTCTAGTGTTACTCCACCAGTGTGCTTCCAATATTTCTTTATAGTAGGTTATTTCACTGAGGGGGGTTGAAAAATATCTTCTTCATCTCTCTTACGGGGGTATTTTTTCCTCGAATGAGGTTTTGTCTTCTCATTCTTCATGTAGAGCATTATTGTATCTTTTCTCTCTTTTGAGGAGGAGTTTTATCCCATTGGGTTTTCTCCTTTTCTCTATTTCTGAAAGATTGCATTTACATATGTACATGGGTACCTAACATGGCCTCATAGTCGAGACCCATCTTTGTACCATGTGCATATTAGGAGTCCCTAAGATATACTTAAGGGGGGTGATTGTGTAAATAGGTTTTTTACCTATCTAGGTCCTATTTACATGTTAAGTCCACTTAGGTCCTAGGAGGGAATCTTTCTAGTTAAGTATTACTTGTCACTTATCTTTTGGTATTTAATGCACGTGTCCTAATTCATTTACTATATGCTGAGGTAGTTGTCTCATTGTACAAGATTAGGACACATGTCATGATCTTGTCTAATCCTATCTCACAACTTGCCTTTATAAGCAAGGCATCATATGTATATTGTAGTATTCAATTTGGCAATCTTACATCCATAATCATAGCATGATATTTCTGCCATTTATCTCTTGTGGAAGTTATTGTTGTCTTGTAGGTGATCTTGGGGTGTTGAGGAGTTCACCAAAAATTCCTACAAGAACATATTTAAAGGATAAATTTAGGGCGTCCTTTGGACCCCTAAAGGCCGCCATACAGGCAACAACTACTAAACCTTATTCAAGGGGCACCAAAGTCCAAAGACTGAGTGGGAGTAGTACCCCACCTAGCATCCATAGTAGAAAATATACTTCCTCTCACCACACCTCAAATATTACGAGCCAAAACAACACCAATGCCAAACTAGAGCCCACAAACCAACAATTATTACCATCAAATCACACACAAAATGAAACATCTCCCAAAAAATTTGTCACGCAAGGTAAAGGGAGATTCGATGCCATAGGAGTTATGAGGATCGAATGCATCCTCACAGGTGCATCATGTAGTGCCTACCCCTATGCAACATCAAACCTTCACTCACCATCATCCTCACGAGCATTTGATAATTCGTTCATTGTCTCAATGTTATTATATTTCTTTCATCTGTACATGCAAGTTACATTTTCCTATGTAGAACAATAATTTTTCTAGCCAATGAGACTACAAGATAACACATGGACATCCACATGATGCGTTGGCATCCTAGATAGTGGCTTTCTCTATATGGTGTCAAGTTCCATTTTTATCCTCCTTCTGGTTCTATAATAAAAAAAATCATTTGTTATTTTATTTTCCAAGAAATAGTACTTTATGAATTTATTTCATGCTTTAATTAAGCATATTTTGTTTCTAAGTTTTAAAGCACTTTTAGGTATTATATATTTAATTTTTTAAACAGTAGTAAACTAGCTCAATACTAATGCAAAGAATTGAAAAACTATTTGGCTAATGCATTTTAGCTAAAATTATGTTTCTTCTTCTTTTATAGTTGGTTCATGTCATGTGTTGACCATTTTCTATAGATTTGTTTGTTCAAGACCACTTATCAAACTAATAACATGTCTTTTAGGTTCGTTGACTAAGACACCATACCAAACATCACTTATATGTGATTTCATTGATTTAACACACTATTATCTAAGGTCAATGAACATTTTTTTTATTGCATGAGCTAGAATGTGCTTGCTCTTTCGTTGCATCGAAAGATGATATTGGGAATTAAAAACATTCCTTTGTCAATTTTTTGTTCCCCCAAAAAGGTCAACTTGTGTATGCTCTTTCTTTGCATCACAAGATGATCTTAGAAACCAAACATAATATAAATTTTTTGAAATGAAGTTTTTAAATGGTGGTAATCATTAATGCACTCATCCTCATCTCCATATAGTCAAATTTAATATATTTTAAATTAGGTTGGAATAGTACTCAAAATATTTATGATTCATTTTAACAAGTTTATAGGAAATTTTTATAGAGATAGAATAAAAGTGGAGTCGTGATGTTCATTACTATAACTATGCATAGAAAGCAAGTCATAATCCCACCTCAAGCCTATTTCCAATTAATTTTTGGGATAGGTGTGTCATACACCTTGCAATCCTAACATTTGATTTATTATTTATTATTTATTTATTATTTGTAGGATCTCGTGGAAAAGGGTGCACTACTCATGAATTGGCCATTATTCCATGTTTATACCTTATTATGACATGTGTAATTGTGTGTAAGAGAACATTCTTTCATGAAGGATGCATAAGAACATATATGTTATAGATAGTGGGGTAACAAAATTTATGACATGTGTAAGAGCATGTAAGAGGCAATTACATTGTTGACTTAACCAAGTTGACTAACTAATGATGCATGTTATGATGCATTGGAATGAATCTTTGAGTTTGAAAGGAGATGATGGATCACAAAAATTAGAGAGTAACACATGGAAGGTTATGGCATGGTATGATAGGTGTAAAAGCATATTCTATTTTTAGCCTAGAAGACCAAGACCAAGGAGGTTATTGCAATTTGAGCTTGTGAATTGGGCACTAATTTTGGGTAATGGATTTGGCCCATAGTTTTTTGTTTAGCACTCATGGTTTTATGGTTTGAGTTATCTATTTATTGTATTTTTGAGATGGAGGTTTCATAATGAGATTGCAGGTACTATTGGGCTACTATAATTTCTTTAAATTTTAAGTTGGTGCTATTCTTCTAAGGGCATGTCCTTGGATATTGTATTGTAACATGTGGTGTTGATAATAAAGTTGATTCATGCTTTAGAGTATGAGGTTTTCGCCTCAAAATGGTGTTCCCCACATAATCATTGTGTGTCAAGTATATTATTCTTGTGTCTTTTTTCCTTATAACTATAAGATAAAATTATCTTGCACATACCTCCTCTCATTCATTAGTTTAGGAAGTATATTATACACCTTCACTTCCTTTCAATTGGTATTAGAGCTTGATCACATTGGGTCATAGGTGTTAAAGAAAAGAAAAGAAATCTAATCTTGGTTCAAGTGGGATCTTGCACAAAAGGAGGTCTTGTTGCAATAAAATGGCAACGAAACCAAGACTAGAGATGGAGATATTTAATGACACTAATTTTGAGCTTCAAAATCTTAAAACAAAGGATTTTGATGTAAGGGCTGCAACACCCTTCGAAAACTACCATAAAACCCTTTTAAATCCTCACAGACATTTAGTCAAACAATTGGCAACAATGCTCTAAAATTTGGAAATTCGGATATGTACATATGCACTCTTATTTGCAATAAAAGGAATGATGGATTGCATAAATAAATAAAAAAAGAGGGACTATAACAACAGATAAAAAGAAAATACATTCATTAAACATGCCGCAAAATTGCCACAACAAGGTTTCAAGCTCAAACAATGAGAGCTTATGCCAAACAATGCATTCTCCAACACCTAGAATCCTCCTGTAGCTTCTCAAACTTGCCTCTTTCAATCTAGAATTGATATGGACTGTGGTAGAAAAATAAAAAACCTGCAATAAAACCTTCAAAAAACCTCCTCCATGAATGCCACACCACCTTCTATTACTTTACTTGTTTTCTTCAAAAACTCAACTCAGTAAATGACCTCCTTTTCTAGATTTTTCCCCATTTCCTTGGATGTTTCCACATTCATTTTCCTTCTCCAAAAAATCACAAATACTTCTGGGCTGCACCATTAATTCCCTCCAAAAAGCTACAAATAAAAACATTAAACTCCAACCAATCAAAATCATAACTTTCCACAACCATTGGTTTGACCATTTTCACCCGAAAAGGCCAAAATCCAAGATTGGCTAACCTTGGTGTCCACTTTCCCTAGTCCCTACTTTTTAGGGATTTTTGAAATGCTTTTTAAAAAAAAAAAACATTATTTTATTCAATTTCTAATGCCGTATGAATTCATTTTCAAGAGTTTAAAAAATTTTGAAAATCAAAATTGCATTATTACCTTGCTTTTTCATCTTGTCAATGCTTTTTATGCTTTTTTATCACTTCACACAAGGATAAATGAAATTAATCATTCCAACATTTTTTTCTGCCAAATAATCCATCTCAAAATCAAAATTTGAAAATTGAAACAAAATTTTAACCTTCAAACCAATACAGGATTGCATGTAGTCATGGATGCTCCTACATCAGACACACGATAGAAAGAAATGTTTCATGAGTGTGACTCATAAACATTTGTAGATTCCATGCTTAAACTGAATCCATCTTCCCAACCTGTCCACTTTAACATTCTTTCTCGCATATCCTTGCAACTTGATATCTCTTCCATCCTTCATTCTTCCTCTCTTTCTCCCTCTTTTCACATAATTCATCTCCCACCAACCTAAACTGTGAAACTCTGGGAAATCATAAAAAATAGCTTCTTCATCATCAATAAAGTAATTAAATCCATGCATTACCTCTTTATTTTTTATTGCTGCAACCACTTGTTCATCATCACCCTTGGTTGCAGCACTATGCTCTTCCTCCTTCATGCCTTCTAAAAGACAATTTTCAGATGCAATCACTTCATCCTTTGCATTCTCATCAATGTTAGTGACATAATAAAAAGATTTATCCTCTCTAATGTGCAACAAACTATCATTCTTACCAATCTCTTTATCAAATAAAGCAACAAATGATGCAAAGGGAAGTTCACCAAAAAAATCAACATTCTCCTTCTTGTAACCTTCTTTACTTTTAGCCATTGTGCCTTCTTTTACTAATGCATTCTTTGCTGTAATCTCATCTTCTACAACACTTTTACCATGCTCATGTAAATCTGATTTAACATCATTCTTACAAAAATAAAATTTTACCTCTTCTTCCGTTTCTCCACTGAAACCTTCACTTTACCTCTCTTGTATGCCATCAATACTGCTGCAACTTGGATTAGCAAATTAAAATCAAAATCTTCATCCTCTTTCACTATTTGTTTAAGTCCATTAAACAAACAATTTCCAATGCTCTAGCATACCTTTCCATCCTCCTTATTCAATGGATTCAACTTGTGTTTGATTCCATCCTTGGTCAAAGAGTATGTATTAGCATGCCCATCATGCATTGCACACCTGTCAAACTTCCAAGGTCTTCCCAATAACACGTGACAAAAATCCATAGACTTTATATCACATAAGACTTCATCACGATAATCATCTATCTTAAACTTTACCAGACATTGTTCATTTACTAGAACTTTGTGGTCATCTTGCAACCAAGCAATCTAGTATTGATGCAGGTGTCTTCTCCTTTCCAGTTGCAACTTATTCACCATTTCTTCAGAAATAAGATTATCATTACTACCACTATCAATAATAACATTACAAAATTTACCTTCACATTTGCATCTCGTTCTGAACAATCTTCTCCTTTGATCAGATTATTTCCCCTTGTTCATCAAGACTCTTCTTGAAACAAGTGTTTCTCCACTCTCTACCTCTTCTAAGTGTGAAGACTTAGCATCTTCCTCATTCACATTCTCTGCCTTTGCATGATTTTTAGTCCTCCTATTTATCTTCTCTTGTTCTGGACACTCATAAGATCTATGTCCTTCTCCACATCTGAAACAAGTCATTTTATAATTTCCTCTTCCAAATCCTCTACTCGATCTTCCTCTTCCTCTGAAACTTTGATCACGGGTTTGATTTGAACTCTCACCTCTTTCTTCCTTGCTTCCCTTAGTGTCTCCAATCTTATTTTTATCTTCATACTGCTGCACATTAATTTCACCCCTTCGTCTTTGCTTATTTTCAAATCTTTTTCTCATTCTTTCTTCAATCTTCAAGGCAACTTGATATGCATCCTTCATGGTTAAAACCCTCACTAATGCCATCTCCTCCTGAATGTTTGGCCTCAAGCCAGTAATGTATCTTGCAACCTTCTCCTTAGTTGCTTCGGCATGTCCTGTTCTAATGAGAATTCAATGAAACTCTTCAGCGTATTCTTTCACTGTCTTCGTTCCTTGTTTCAATTCTTGCATTTTCTTGAGCAAATCTAGCTCATAATCCATTGGAATAAAAAGCCTTTTCATTTTCTCTACCATTTTTTCCCACTTTGTTATTTTCTCCTTCCCTTTTCTTCCTCTTTCTAACTAAATATCCCTCCACCAAATGGAAACATGACCCTTTAATCTGGTTTTTGCAAACCTTACTCTATCAGGGTCCTCAATTTCCTTGAATTCAAAATACTCCTCCATATCATTAATCCAATCTATCAACTCCTCTAGATTCAAATTTTCACTGAGTATAGGAGCATCAATCTTTGAACTCTTTCCAATCTTTGAAAGGGCTCTCAATGATGGGTCATTTTAAACTACTACAGTTGCATCTCTTTGCTCACTTGTTAGGCTAGCATTCTCTGAGGATTCTTCTTCTTCATCACTCTTTGGTTCTCTTCTTTGTGCAAACCCTCTTCTTATCTCTTCTTGTAGTGTCTCCACTTTCCTTCTCAAGGCTCTAAAGTTATTTCCATGGATAAATTTTTCCATTATTCCTCTATCTCTACCCCTACCACGTTGGGCTCCTCTTCCATACATTTTCTGAAATGCCCACAAGCTCAATCCTGGTGCAAATTGCCTCCTTTCAGCGAATCTTCCTGCACACTCAAAATATTCTAGCTCTGAGACTACTGATGCAAGTGCTAAAACACCCTTCAAAAACTACCTTAAAACCCTTTTAAATACTCACAAACATCTAGTCAAACAATTGGCAACAATGCTCTAAAATTTAGAAATTCAAATTTGCACATATGCACTCTTATTTGCAATAAAAGGAATGATGAATTACATCAATAAATCAGTCAAGAGGGATTGATAACAACATATAAAAATAAAATGCATTCATTAAACATGCCACAGAATTACCACAATAGGGTTTCAAGCTCAAACAATGAGAGCTTATGCCAAACAATGCATTCTCCAACACCTAGAATCCTCCTGTGGCTTCTCAAACTACCCGCTTTCAATCTGGAATTGATATAGACTATGGTAGAACAGTACCAAACCTGCAATAAAATCTTCAGAAAACCTCCTCCATGAATGCCACACTTTCTTCTATGACTTTACTTTGTTTCTTCGAAAACTCAACTCAGAAAATGACCTCCTTTTCCATATTTTTCCCCATTTCCATGAATGTTTCCACATTCATTTTCCTTCTTCTCCAAAAACTCATGACTACTTTTGGGCTGCACCATTAATTCCCTCCAAAAATCTAAAAATAAAAACATTAAACTCCAACCAATCAAAATCATAACTCCCCGCAACCATTGGTTTGACCATTTTCACCCGAAAAGGCCAAAATCCAAGATTGGCAAATCTTGGCATCCACTTTCCCCAGTCCCTACTTTTTAGGAATTTTTGAAATGATTTTTTTTTTAAAAATATATTATTTTATTCAATTTTCAACGCTTTATGAATTTATTTTCAAGAGTTTAAAAAAATTGGAAAATCAAAATTGCATTATTACCCTGCTTTTTCACCTTGTTAATGCTTTTCATGCTTTTTGATCACTTTACACAAGGATAAATGAAATTAATCATTCCAAAATTATTTTCCACCAAATAATCCATCTCAAACTCAAAATTGAAAAATTGAAAAAAAAAAAAAACATTCAGACCAATACAAAATTGAATGTAGCCATGGATGCTCCTGCATCAGATTTTCTCATAGATCAAGATTTGTAGATTGTGGTATTTAGATTTAAACCCAATACAATTCCATAGTATGATTAGGATGTATTGGATGAAAGGAAAGAAACCTTATTAGGCTCTACTTGGAAGATTCAATGTTATTAAATATTTGTGAAATAACCACCACTCAAACCCTCAAGCAAAATTTGAGATATCTATACTAGGCTAAGTACTCAATTAATAAATATTTTTTTAAAATAAGAAGTTATAAACTTTGAGGAAAAGTGGGTGATTTTGTGGCCAAACACCTAAATTTGTTTAATACCATTATGAATCAATTACACTCAATTGGAGTTGAGATAGAGCAAGAGGATTGATGAATAAATCTTTTGGTGCTTTACTATATTTGTGGGATAACCTAATAATGACCATTGGAAGAACTTCAAAGAAATTGGTGCTTGATATGTTCATGCCTACTTTACTCTTAGGGGAGATAAGGTGGAAAGATTTCAAATCCATGGAGGCATTTCTTATTTATAAAATATTGAAGGAGAAAGGAAAGAACAAGGAAATGGGCAAAATGAAATCCCATGAAAAATCTAATTCCCATAGAAAATCCAAGGAAAAATGTTGGAAACATGCCAAGATTGGGCACTATCAAAGAGATTTTAAGGAGGAGAAAAAGAAGAAACATAATTATTCTAACGATAATTTTGACAAATCCTCTTTGGATGATGTAGTAGATGCCTTTTTCATGGCCTTGGCAACATGGATATTTGAGGGTTGATTATTAATAATATCTAGATATCCCTACCACATGATCTCCCATTAAGGGTGGTTTTCAAAGTGTGAAGAATATAATGCTGGGAAATTTGACCTCAGCGACAAATCTCATATGAGCATAATTGGTCAAGGTTGAGTCTTTATTTTATTTCTTGGTGGAAAGCTGGAGATCAATGGAGCTCTACACACACCAAGTTTGTTGTGAAACATATTATTTGTTAGTAAACTTAACAATGCAAGTGTGTAGATTTTTTCTCCAACGAAGAGTGTAAGATGATGCAAGGATCTATGTTGATTGCAAAGGATTTTTGTGTGAGTACTTACTTTTAGCTTGATGCAAGCACTATTTAGTGTAATAGTCCTTCGATTCCTATAGTGAAGAGGTCTAAAAAATATACACCTTTGACATTAAGATCAGAAACATAAAGGAAAGGTGTATCTACTTCTTATGGTTGTACTTTTTAGGCACATGCATGACCTTTTGATATATAAAGTTATATATAAAAAATACAATATTATGGAACTAGAAAATGGATCATATAAGTGAAAGGTCAATGAATCTTGAAAAAATATTTGTTGAGGGGGTGAGTGATTGTACTCTTGATTTTAATTTTTTTGAAGAACTTGCATATATGAAAGGGAAATCTGCGTTTAATTTTATTCTATTTCTCATAAATCTTCTAAGTTTTTATGCTTGATTCATTTAGATGTATTTGTTCTTATTAATGTTCCTTAAATTTATAAAATCTTAGTAAATTATATATTAT
Organism: Sequoia sempervirens; assembly: GCA_007258455.2. Lineage (NCBI taxonomy): Eukaryota > Viridiplantae > Streptophyta > Pinopsida > Cupressales > Cupressaceae > Sequoia > Sequoia sempervirens. Next base: position 52,126,582 of record VDFB02193867.1, on the reverse strand, counting down.
TCATTGATGATTATTCAAAGACATGGGTATATATTATCAAAAGTGAATTTAGGGTCTTTACTTGGTTTAGGGAGTTTAAGGCTCTCTTAGAAAATTGGACTAGTAGAAATGTTAAGGTGTTGATGATTGATAATGGTGGTTGGTTGTGTTTTATAGAGTTTAAAAAGATTTGTATGGGGAATGACATAGAGAGACATAACACAACTCAATACACCCCTCAGTAGAATGGATTTGTGGAGAGGATGAACATGATATTGATGGAGAAGACTAGGATTATATTAATTGGGGTTAGCTTGAAGAAACAAATTTGGGTAGAAGCTTTGAGTACTATTAAATGTTATCTAATTATTAGGTCTCCTTTTTCATTGCTTGTTGGTAAGATCTCTGTGGAGGTCTAGATAGGCAAAAATATCTCACCTCAACATCTTCATGTTTTTGGTTGTGATGCATATGTTGATGTACCTAGGGAGAGGTAGTCTAAGTTGGGTAACAAGTAAATGGAATGTATCTTAATAGGCTATTGTGTCCTTGTGAAAGGGTAAAATATTTGGGACCATGTGTCCAAGATACTTGTATATAGTAGAAGATTTATTTTTGTGTAGCTAGAAAAAAATGAGTTAGTTGTTCAACTACCACACAATTGTTGTTAAAATAAGGTAACTATGATAAATGTAAGATCTTCAAAGAGTATGTGAATCTAAAATTTATAAACATAATATTGGATTAAGTATTAGGAGATTATGTAAAACTTTATATCAATAAGTATAAATCGACAAACTATAAGAATATGATATATAACACTGGATTTACATGGAGAAACACTTGCAAGAAAAAAATCACCATCAAAGATAGAATCAATTATGGATTAGTATGTTGAAACAAGAGTACAACACACTTTACCTCCAATTTAACAATATTTTGGTAACACTTGTGTACCTATAATAACCCATCAAATTACTATGGCATGCCTCCAACTTGTATAAAAATGGGAGATGAAAACCACAAATGGTTTTCCAAATAATGAACTACCAAAACCATGGTTTCATGTAAAAAAACAAAAAATAAATGAAGAGTACCTTCCAAGAATAGTAAAATAATAATGGATTATATCATACTTGATTATAGATGCATATTTTCTTTTCTACTAATACTAATGAACCTAATGTTGTTAAGGGGGTAATGGATATTGATGATTATAAGTTTTGAAGAGTGGCTATGAATGGGGAGATTACTTCATTGAAAAATAATGGTAGATTAGGTTTCTTATAGTGCCCGATGGATAGAAAGCTATTGGTTGTAAATGTGTGTTCAAGAAGATCAATTCAAATTGAAATCTTGAAAAGTACAAGGAAAGATAATTTCAAAAGGATATTCCTTGGTTAAGGGGATAGACTTTGGTAAGATTTTATCTTGATTACTAAGTTATCAATTATCAAATTTTTATAATTTATTGCAACAACTTAAGATTTAGATAGATAATAGATGGATATGAAAATAAGGTTCCTACATGGTGACTTGGAGGAGAAATGAAAGCACTGCATTGAAAATGGTAAAGAGTCACTAGTTTGTAGATTAAATAAATCCATGTATGGTTTCAAATAGTCTCCTATGATGTGGTTAAAAAAAAGATATTATTTTATGTTGGTACTATGATTTCTAAGGTCTAAATATAATCATTATTTGGATTACAAATATGATAGTTATCGTTTCCTTGTTATCGTGTTGTACATTGATGATGTGTTATTTTTCATAACAATAAGGATGAAGTAGTAATTTGAAGTCTTAGATTCTAGTATAGATTCATATAAATGAATTGTGGCTACTAAGATTATCCTAGGAATATAAATTAGAAGAGATAAAGTGAGCATAAAGCTTTGGTTGGGCTAGACTAAGTATGTGAACTCTATGTTGTAGTATCTTAACATGGTAAATAGTAGATCATTAAGTGTTCCTTTTTTTTGGACTAAACTTTCAATTGAGTAGTGTCCTACAACACCCATAAAGATGGAGAATATGGTTTATGTTTCTTATGCTAGTGTAGTTGGTACTTTGATCTATACTATGGTCTACACTAGACCAAACATAGCTCAAAAAGTGGGACTATGGAGTTATTTCATGGCTAATTTTAGTCATGAACATTAGGTTTTAGTGCATAATATATTTAGGTATTTATTCAGTACTTGCAAGTATTCCATTTATTATTTTGGTGATATTTTTATAAGACTAGATTTTGGTGGATAGTCATGGCTTTGTGGATTATGATTGGGAAGGTAATTTTGACAATAGAAGATCTACCAATTAGCATGATGTTAACTTATTTGGTGGTGTAATCAGTTTGATGAGCAAGTGGGGGGTTTTGTTTTCCTTTTTCCACTAGAGAGGTAGAGTATATGGTAGTGTAATGTCATAAATTACACGACCCTACAATTTCACATTACATGCACCTCCCCTTTCTATACTCGATGTTGGAACTTTGTTTGTCGTTGATTAATTCTACTTTCCCAAATTTGTTGACTTGTGAGGCTTAAATGCTTGAATGAGAAATTAGGTCTTCAATCCTCTTCCAATTTTGCTTTAGATCTGTAATCTTCACACAAGAGATGAGGGAAAGGGTTGTGCCATATAGGGGCTTGCCTAAGTCAAACCTCATTTTAGTATTTCTACCTCCATAATTTACCACACAAATTTGTATTCCTTGATGGACTAAAGTCATTGTACTCATCACCTTCAAGGATAATTGGATGCTTGATTTGAATCCCTACAAGTGTTAGTGCTCACAGAATAAAGGAAACATAAAAAAGTTCACATGAAAACTTGATGCATTACTACCATGATACTTGAATAAAATAATGTTGCAGTAATCTTGCTAATTATACTCTTAACTTCTTTTTAGGATGTTCCCTTGCTAAATTCAAATTCCTAAGATTGCTTAGTTCTTGTTGTACCACCGTAAATTGTCACTCATGAAAAATACACCTAATGTTTGGTCCCCCCTTAAATTATTGGACCTAATTGAGTATTTAATTTCATAAATTATACATTCTATGGCCTATTTTTGACAACTTCCAAGGAATCACAAGTGGGAATCAATTGTATTTATCCAAGACATTTCCCTGACAATAATTATCCTAGAAAATAGGTCTAGGACACCCATGCCAGTGTCCTATTTTCCCTCCAAATTGCAATATGTCATTGTTGGTAATTTAAGATTTGAATTTCAAATATCTAAAGTTGGCCATTAGGATTTAATTTTCAGGAAATTGAATAAATGCATATAAATACCTAGTTATTGCATCATTTCAAATCTAACAAGAGCTAACAAGGAAATTATTGGAAAACTTATGATCAAGAGCACTATTGAGAAATTCAAGAGCAACATTTTAGAGCTTCATTGCAGTAATTCAAGATCCTAACATCATGTCAAAGTGTATGTGAGTTCATGTTGTCATATTATCATTGTTTTTTGAAGGCTAACCATTGTTGCAGGTCCCCAAAGCATTCAAGAATTCAATCAAAACAAGATTCAAAACCTTGAAGTGATGTGTATGACTTCAGTCCTTCAAGGAAGCCATTGAAGGGTGGTGAGTTGTAGCACTTTGTGATTTCATTATTCCTTCCTATTAATTATCCATTTTATCATTGACATTGCCACTATGGAAGTGGACACACTTACATGGGATTGACTGAGGCAAGCCCCTAAAATGGCCCAAAATTTTCTCTTTGTGAATGTGAAGATCTCAAGTTGAAGAGGATAAAAAAAGGATTGAAGACAATTTTTCCATTGTTGCATTTGTTTTCATACATCTTTTCAAGCCACAAAATCTCAGTTACAAAAATATTTGGATATGTTCCAACAGATCTGAAGGTAGAAGTCTGAAGCTCAGTCCTGATATTTGAGGACCCAAAAAATAAATCTAGAGAAGAATAAAAGGATACACATGCCCTAGGCATGAGTGTCATCCAAAATTAGGCTCAGATTTGAACCATAGGTGCACAATGTCTTGCTCTATCCTGCTCAATTGTCTGAATTTTCCTGTGACTTTCTATCTTTTCTATATTTGCATTAGAATAGTAAATTTCACTATTAGCCTAGTTAGATAATTGCATTTCATCATTAGGATATTTACATATTTGGTCAAGGGCTAGTTGACTCACCTTTTAGGTTGTAATTTTGTCCCATACCTTATCCAAGTCCATCAAACCCTCACTACAATTCAAATCTAATAACTAAATGAAACACACTTTGAAAAAGTATTTAAAACCTAGGGTAAAATCTTAGGGTTTACCTTTTTCTATGTTTCATTTTGGTGAACCCGAGTTGTTAACATTAAATACCTTCTAAAATTCACTCTAGATCTAGGTTTTTCATTGCATTATATTGCATTTCTCATTTAGGGTTTCATCTTTGCATCATAAAAAGACATAAAAATACAAAAATATTGCATTCATCTTGCATTAAAGGCTAAAGTAGGATTTATTTCAATCATCTTAGATCAGATCTATATTCAAATTGCATTCATTAGGTTATTACAAATATAAAATTATTCATTGCATTCAAATTGCATACTTCATTTAAGCCAAAAAGTGAAAAATTGCATAAGTTTTGTTTCAAGGTTGCATCAAATCATCATTCTTAGAATTTTGTATCTTCAAATTAGTCAATTATTGCATCTTAGATCTCAAAATTGCATTTCAAAGTTTCATTTATTGTTCAAGAATTTTTCACACTGTTTCATACTTGCATTTTTCAATTCTATAGTCATAAAATAAAAAAAATTATCAAAAATATTCACTATCAAATTTTTCCATGCACAAAACTAAGAACATGAAACAGTAATAGGAATATTGAAAATTTGAATATCTAAAACCCTAACTAGGACATAGGTGCCTTGGGTGTTTCTGTCCTACTTTTTCTTCTTGAAATTTTTCTCAAATCTCAGTTCCAGTGTTTTCTATAGGATACTACTATCTGAATTTTGTTTTTGCATTTCAAAATTGTCATTTTGCATTCAACATTGCTACACAATTGCACCCTAAAATTAATAAACATAAAAATATATAAAATATTCACTATTACACTTGTTTGAATACATAATTAGAAACCTTAAAAAACACCCTAAACAATCAAACTTTGAACTTTCAAAAACCTTGTCAAGACATAGGCACCTTGGGCATCTTTGTCCTACTATTCCAAGCTAAGATTTTTCTCAGATCTTTGTTTCACTATTCTTTGTATGTTTCTACTATCCAAATTTTTCTTTTGAACTCTGTTTGTCCCATAATTTTTTGTTTTGCTAGCTTGATCAATAGGGCATAACATCATGTTCTCATTGCAAAAATCTTGTGCTATCATAATTCATGCTCTATTTTCAAATATTGTTAATAATTTTAAGGAATTTATGTTACAAGCATATGAAAATGAATTTATTTCCCCTCTTTTATTATTTTTAATTGGTCCCTCTCCCACTCTCTCTCCTATGTGTGATATTAGCTTAGTGAAAGAGAATAAAATCCTTGATAATCATGACAATCATGTTTATTCTTTCCTTGATACCTCACCTACTTGGGAACAAGGTGTCTTGGTGTTAGAAGATCCCAACATTGAGCATCATGAGAATATTGTTTGTTTCTCTCCCCCTACCTCTCCTACTTGGGAAGATATTGTTGGAAAAGAGGATGAAACCATTGAGCATTCATGGATTGCATAGATGAAGATGCTAAGGTGACATTAGATTCCTCCTCGATAGAAGAACATAAAAAAGAAGTCAAATCCATTAAGGTTATGAATGCACAAGTCACTATTAGGTCTCCTTTGATTATTGGACCTCAAACTCCTTTTGGACCTCCTAATATTCCTTTGATTATTGGACCTCCTAAAACAACTTTTGGACTTCCTAAGTCATCTCTCATTATAGGACCTCCTAAACCTCCAAGTGCTATCTTAAACTTTACAAGACAACTTACTAGTAATCATGTGTCACAAAAACCAAGTGATCATATTGTAGCTCACACATATAACACTAGAAAAAATAAGCAACCAAAATAAACTCCAACTTCCATCCCATTGCCACAACCATATCTCCCACCTGTACCTAACATCCTACAACATAGCAGTAAAGAATTTGATATTGTTGAGAAATTTTGTAAAACTCTTGCTAAGATATCCTTGTGGGATTTAATTCAAACATCACTCGCTTACCATGGCATGCTTTAAAAGGATTTTCAAAACATTGTTATCCCTTCTAGTGTGTAACCAAATAATGTGGCATCTTTGATTGAGAATATGAATCGACCTAAGTTGGACATTTCCTTTCATCAAAATAATTTGCCCCCTTTGGAAATGCAAAGAAAAAATGATGAATTGATGATAGTGGCTATTATTAATAGGGTTGGGATTAGAGATACCCTTATTGACAACGGTTCAAGGCTTAATGTTTGTAGCAAAAATATTTTGGATAAAATTGGAGTGGACAAAAATTTAATTCAACCTGTCGATTTTTCAATCAAAGGTTTTGATAACATGAGAAGAGAACTGCTTGGTGTGATAACGTTACCTGTTAAATTTGGTAAGGTGGTATTACAAAATCCTATTTATTTCATGCCCCATGACCTTTTGTACAATATTCTTTTGGGTAGACCATGGATTCATGAGATGAAAGGTGTGCCTTCAATGCTTCATCATTCAATGCAATACATATACAACAATAAGGTTTACATGATAAAAGCTTACCAAAAATATGAAAATTGTTTACAAACTAAAACAAGAATAAAGGATCCTCTTAGAACATTGAAACCAACTACAAAAGTGGAACCTTTACAAGTTGAGGATAAAGATACGTGTATTTCAAATGTGACAAGATTGTTGGATGATGATTGGGGATCATTAGATTTCACATGTACATTCATGCAGGAGTACAAGATCACACACAAATCAGAAAAAGAGAAAGAAGTTGTGATGGTATCAACACAATCTGATATTGAAATATCCAAGACACAAGAGTTCACAACTTCTAGTAGTGAGGAGAACATGAATTACACATCTACCAATGATGAAAGTGACTACGAAAAACCACCTTCCTTGAAAGAAATGGAAAAAAATTATGGAAGAAGGTACCAACTCTTGAAACAATTTGGCTAAAATGGAAAAGGATGTGGTGTAAAATAACAAGGTATCCATCTCCCCATAGAGCCTAGCATGCAAGAAACAACAAGGTTTCTTGGATATTGTCCTTCGAAAACATCAAAGAAACCTTCACTTACTATCAATGTCATCACACAAAACACTCCTAGGACAAATATAAATAATGGACATGATATTGCTTCATATTCACACATATTCTAGTGATGATCAGGGTTCATTAGATTTTACACCCTCCTTTATGGGAGAGTACAAAATCTCATAATCTAAACCTAAAAAGTCTTGTGTATGTACGACATCTTGTAGTAAGCAAGAAAGCTCTTTTTCACAAGAGAAAGGAATATCTTTTACTATTGATCAAGATAATATATTTTCAAGGTTTCTCAAAGCCTGCCTAATTACTCTTCCTCCAAGAACACAAAAAAAATCTACAATAAAATCTCATTTTTTGTATATCATCAAGTGCGTGGTCATTCTACCAATGAATGTTAGGCCTTGAGTGATAAAATACAACTTAAGGATTGTGGTGCTCTTCCATGTGTTGATGCACCTAATTCCTCTAATTAATAATTAACTTCATACTATCATGTTGCTCATCACTATGTGGAATTTTTAGCTCTATGTATTTTATTCATTTCCATTTATGGTGGTACAATCTTAACTAGTGAAACCATATTTTCATGACAACAACATGATATTCCTTGGTGTGGGTGTCCTTGTCTCTATGTTTGGGGGGTAAGGATAAATAGTTTTGGGAGGTGTGCATTATTTTCAAGGATCCTTTCTTCCCCTCTTTCTCCTTAAAATACCAACATAGCAAGTATATTGACATTTTAACGGGGGGAATATAGTCCCTCGCTCATTGTTTGCATAGGAAACAATCCCTTCTTAGTGATGATAGAATACATCTCCTAGAAAGTGTGATCTTGTCAACCAAACTGTGGCATTCTTAATCCATGTGATGTGTCTCCTTTGTGGTGATATTATGCTTGATGTGCCACAAGAGTGTGATGTTTCTTGGCATATGACGCTCTCCTTCGTGATAATGCTATAAATAATGTTCTATAAGGTGTTATTTTCTATTCCTTGACTAGTCCTCTCTTGGTGGTGATGTCATGTATGATGTTCCCTAAGGTGTGACCTTCATGTAGTGAAAAATGCCCCTTTTTTGTTTAAGAACCTTTTGTGGTGATGTTACGATATCCTTTGAGGTCTTTAACCTTGTTGCATTTATCCCATGTGATGTTAAACCTTGGCATGTTTGCTTCACTTTTTTCACATGTGTTGAACTTAGTGTAGCATTGGCATAACATTGATCATTTGTGACACCTTATCAAGGTTATCAAGGATTATAACTCTTGGTATAGTTATTGGTACTCACCTAGTGAAAAAATGGTCCTCACTAGACCTAGTGTGTTTCTCATTTTTCTAACTTGCTTGGGGGCTCACCTAGTGGAAAACGGTCCTCACTAACCTGCGTGCCTTCTTTTTTGTGATTCACCTAGAAAATATCAAACTTTGTTATGGTGTGAGTCATGTATGCCTTTCAACATGGCCACCTAACATAACACAACTTTTTTTTCTAGTGGAGCCATGTGTTTCATAAGTGATTTCACATCCTTGTGAGAGCATCATTTTATTTTGACTACACCTTAGATGGATGATGTTTGGTATTTGAGACAATTTAAGATTGGGGTCTCTTCGCCTTACCGACTCAAATATTTTAGTACTAACCCTTTGATTTGTTGTGTATATTTTGTGTGTCTTCTCCATGTTTACATCATGTTACACTGTGTTTGTTTTCATTTTGTTGTCATCTTTATATATTCCATTGTGCCATATATTTCCATTGTGTATGCTTCATGTTTTCCAACATGTATGTTATTGTATGTTGTCTTGTTGCATAGTCATACATGTGTGTTCCTTTGTGCCTATGTTGGTTTTCCATGGGATCTTGGATCATGGGGACTTGATCACCCCTCTATATCTTTAGTCATCCCATCTCTTCAACATTTGGACAATCAAACCCCTCTTGACATAAATTCTCTATTTTAGTGTGATTCTGAGCATAAGTTCATACTCTCACTAAAGTGGGGGCTAAATGTACCATCGTAAATTATCACCCATGACAATTTTACCTTATGTTTGGTCCCACCTTAAATTATTGGACCTAATTAAGTATTTAAATTCCTAAATTATGCATTATATGGCCTATTTTTGACAACTTCTAAGGAATCATAAGCGGGAATCAATTGCATTTATCCAAGAAATTACCATCAACATTAATTGTCCTAGAAAATAGGTCCAGGACACTCATGCCCTGGGTGTGAGTGTCCTCCTATTTTCCATCCAAATTGAAATATGTCATTGTCAACAATTTAACATTTGAATTTCAATTGTCTAAAGTCATCCATCAGGATTTAATTTTGGAATAATTGAATAAATGCATATAAGTACCTAGTTATTGCATCATTTGAAATCTAACAAGAGCTAACAAGAAAATTATTGGAAAACTTGTGATCAAGAGCACTATTGAGAAATCCAAGAACAACATTCAAAGCTTCATTGCAGAAATTCAAGATCCTAACATCATGTTAAAGTGTGCGTGAGTTCATGTTGTCATATTATCATTGTTTTGTGAACTATAACCCTTGTTGCAGGTATCCAAAGCATTCAAGCATTCAAGGAAAGCAAGATCCAATACCTTGAAGTGATGTGTATGACTTCAATCCTTCAAGGAAGCCATAGAAGGGTGGTGAGTTGCAACACTTTGTGATTTCATCATTCCTTCCTATTCATTATCAATTTTATCATTGACATTGCAATTGTGGAAGTGGAAACACTTACATGGGGTTTAAATGAGGAAAGCCCCTAAAATGACCCAACATTTCCTCTCTTTGTGAATGTGCAGATATCAAGTTGAAGAGGATCGAAAAAGGATTGAAGAAAAATTGTCCATTATTGCATTTGTTGCCATACATCTTGTCAAGCCACAAAATCTCAGTCACAAAAATATCCAACAGTGTTTCAATAGATCTGAATGTAGAAATTTAAATCCCAAATCCGACATCAAAGGACCCCAAAATAGATTTAGAAAAGCATACAAGGACACTCATTCCCTAGGCATGAGTGTCCTCCAAAATAAAGGTTAGATTTGACAGGTGCATAGTGTTATGCTTTGTCCTGCTCAATTGTTTGAATTTTCCTTTAACTTTTTGTGTTTTTTGTATTCACATCAAAACAGTAAATTTCACTATTAGCCTAGCTAGATAATTTTATCTCATCATTATGATATTTCTAGATTTGGTTAAGGTTTGGTTGACTCACCTTTCAGGTTGTAAGTTAGGCCCATACCTTGTCCAAGTCCATTAAACTCTCACTACCATTCAAATCTAATAAATGAATGAAACACATTTTGAAAAAGTGTTTAAACCCTAGGGTCAAATCTTAGGGTTTAAATTTTTCTATGTTTCACTTGTTAGGATTTCAAATGGTGAAAAAGACTTGTATTTATATGGATTTCTTTAATTTCTTGCAAATTGATTATCGACAACTGACAAGTAATTTCAAATTTCTAAATGTTAAAATGCCAACACTAACATATTTGAATTGGGGCCAAAATAGGTTGGATAGGGGTGCTAGTTACCTAGTCCAAACCTAATTTGGGGCTTTGAGTGTCACTAAATAAACATTAAATGATAATTCCCAGTTTAAATTTAATTTTCCAGAGATGATCCTAAAACAGGAAAATTAAAAGCGTAAATGGGTCCAAGCACATAGAGGAGAGCTAAATCTAGTGTGGAATTATCAAGGGTGACAATTTACGATGCCAAAATTAGCATAAAATTTCCAATTTTATTTTAGTGGAGGAACCAAACAATTTCCCCTATTATTCAAACCGTCAACATGAACCATATTATTATCAATGAGATTTATAATTATATACTCAAATATGATATAAGTATATGTATGGTGTCCATTAACTCAATGAAAATAATAGAAGGATTATTCATTATATCTCTTAGTTGGGTCTTCATCAACCTTGTTCAATTGCATAGATTGTGCCTCATCATCACTCTAGTCTACATCCATATTGATTTGTTGAACTCGTGTTCTCTATTTCCTCCAACATCTCATAGCTTGATTGCATAAATTTTTCCTAAGATTTTTTTATTGGAGGTGCTTAGTCCCCCCCCTCATTAATTTATAATAAATCCTTTATTTTTCATTGTCTCCTTCCTCAACACTCTTCCTATAAAAAAATGCACACCACACATTCTACACAATGGCCAATGTATTGGAGGACATATACACTACCTTAGATAGCTAGATCCTGAAATTTTATGGAGGATATAAATCACTTGGTTGTAAACTTTAGTCGATGCTAGGTAATGCGTTCACCTCTCCACAAGCCAAATCTTAGGAAATGAAAACCAAACTTGATACAAATATAATGTGAGGTCCCAATTGGAGGTATGCCTTGTAATATAGCAAGGAGACTCATAATGGAGAACACACTTACAATATGGAAGAAAATAGAAGGAGATGGTACGAGAATAATTCTTTTCAATAATTTGAACATGACAAAGATTAAAAATTTATAAATAAAATATATAATTATTCAAACTTGACTATATATTTAGATTCAACTCCTATTGTAAGCCCAACAAGAAGACCTTGACTATTTAAACCAAACTATTGTTTATTAAATTTTATAATAAGATTTTAGTGGAAAAAGCCAACCAATTTTTATTAATATATTTTGCTCCAACATTCAAAATTCTAAACTTTGTTTGATGTATTAAAGACATAAATCCATTGCTAATCTAAAAAATATAGTAGTTAATATTGACTAGATCATCCAATGACTTGCAACAATTAACTATTGGTCCTTTTTTATTCACATCTATCACTTATGCAAAACTACCATGTGGACATTGCATTAGCTATCACCTTTTGTGCTCAACCTTCTTATTATTATGCACATACAATGTGATTTTATCAATCATGGAGAACTCATGGAAAAATGCATGCCATTGCATGATCTTCCTTCTTCCACACACATGCTAAAGTTCACTCGCAAAATTTGATGACTTGTAGGATTTCACATTCCAACCACATGCCCTTAAATCAATAGGAAAATGAATATCACTATATTAAGCGCTAATCTTGCTAATGTAAGCCAAATTTTCTTGTGTGCTAGAGTGTACCTTGAAGTGCTAGCTTGATAATTGATGGAAATTGATAGAATAAAGTTGAATTTCCATTGATTTGTGATGTGATTGAATGATGCATATACAAATTAGGAGAAAAATGTTTTCAATGCTTTCTCAAAGTATTATTTTTATAATGATACTCTCCATAATGTGTAAATGTTTGAGGATGATATTTTTAAATACACACCCTAGATATATAAAATTAAAATTCTGACACTTTTGTAAGTGAGTAATAGATAGATTTAAGAATTGTTGATGTAGGAGAACCAAGACGGACTTCCAATCAACATCAACCAAAACAAGCTTCATGTTTGAATTTTAGTTTTGGTGTGTTTTGGGGTTCATTTGGCATCTCTCAGCTCTAAAAAAATCTTTGAGTGGTTAGATTTGTAGGAAACTAGTTTTTTTCTTGTTAACAGTTTCAACATGCAATAGGCAATTTCCACAAAAATAATTGTTCAAGATTTGTGAGATGTGGTTGTGAATCCTTATACAAGGTTACTTTTGAATGCATTCCAAAAAATGTGGTGAAGGTTTTAGGGTTTGATTCCTCTTGGTTTTGGATAAATTAAAAATTTCTATTCTATGCTAGTGATTTGGTGAAAGTTTAAAATTTAAAATTCTTGAAGGCTTGGGTGAAATCCTTCTCCGAGGGACCTGAGGAAGTCATAATACACCATTGGTAATAATTTTGAGAAAAATGAATAACTTTTATTTTTTGTCTGTCAGTGCTTAGGTCCACACTTGACGCTCTTTATTGCAATCATCAATTAATTTTTTTACAAATTTTTTATTAAAGATTGAAAACATTAATCCTAAAAAATTAATTAGGTCATGTGATTCAAATAAATTGGTATTTTCAAAAACTAAATTCACCCAATTCTATGCCCATTTGAAATGCCAGTTTAGAGGCTATGTGGAGGCATTTTCTACACGTCATTTTCAGTTTTTGAATATGCAATTTCAAAATTATTAAGGACAAGTTTCAACACCTCATTAAAGACAGCATAATGAAAAATGAAAGTTCCCATGAGTGTGCATAATTTCCATGCCAAACATGGATTAGTGGGGGGTGTGGGGATGGGGAAGCTAGTCGCCCCCATCTTAGACTTCTACTCAAAATATTAAAATAGCAAAAGTGGCATGGAAAAGGGGAGAGAAGGTGGGGAGTGTGGAGCTAGAAAAAGGTAGCATGGAGTTTGTGGGAGGGAATTTTTTTTGGAGTTGCAAGAAGGAGTTAGTGGGAGGCATGGAGAAGAAGGAATCCCTTTCTCGAGGCTGTGCAAAAACAACAATAGCATGAATGTGTAGAGGACAATAATCTGCAAATACACAGTAGGAAAAGTGAAAGAGAAATAAGGAGAAAGAGGAAGAGGGAGAAAAGTTGAAGACAAAGTTGGGAGAATTTCTAAACAATGGCTTTGAGGAAATGACTATGAGAGCCAAGTCCTATAAATTTGATTTTGTTGGTTGTATTCTTGCATAAACTTGTAATTGTTTCACATGATTGAATCTAGTTTCTAGATTTGAATGCAATAACTCTTCTTTGTTTAATCTCTATTATTTTTGTGAGTTTTTGGAATGGGGTTGCTTCTAATTGCATCAGTGGTATCAGAGCTAGGTTTCTAAGCATATAGGAAGAGCACGGAATGTGAGGCAGCCTATGCCAGGACCTGCAGGTGGAGAATGAAGTTAGAGGATTAGAGTGTGTACATAGTTCATCGAATGTGAGGAAGTCTATACCTAAGAGGATAGGATGGGTCATGAGGAGGCCTATGAGAATTTTGTTTTGGGAACAATATTGGGAAGAAGAGGATAATAGTAAGCACTATGAAGAATTTGAAAAGTTCCAAGCTAAAGTAAATATATTAGAAAGAAGATTGAAGAGGAATTGAGAGTGTGGGATGAGAGATATGGGAAGAAGAACGTTCTTATGAAAGAGGACAATGAAGAGAAGATAAAAAATAAAAAGTATTGCAACCCTTTGGTAGGGGTTGAATGCAAGGAAGAATATGTGGGGGTAACCCAGACAAATAAAGAAGATAATGAGGTGCAATTTGTGTTGAAATGAACAAGACAACTAAGAGGGGCGAATTAGTTGTAATAAATTAAACCTTCAAAACCCTCAATAATAATAAAACCCATAAGAATACATTAAGTACTTATTAAATTAGATTGATTAAACATGTAATGTAGATTGATAGAAACTGAAATCACAACACCACACACATGAGAACCCAAAATTTACATGGAAAACCCAATGACCAGAACCAAAATTTCAGCTCTTTACTTCATTCTAATCTCATCTTCAGAATCTGCAACAAAAGAATAGTTCCATGTACTCACAACACTTCCTTAAGGTCTCAACTACACATACACAACTTGTTTTCCTCTTTTCACAATTTTCTCAATATCCTCAACATCTTCATCCCATAGTTGACATCAATGAAAACACCAGTCAACAGTCATCCTGTTGACATAGATGACAAAACCATTAATCTTGCAACAAGTTGCAGCGATAGCATGTGAATGAAGTGCATTGTGTAAAGTGGATGAAGAAGGTTTGCAATCAGAAATTGTGAACATGGATGGTCCTAAATTTGACAAGCAGGTTGGTGAGGAAGAGGATGATCTCTTGTTGAAAGAAGAGATGAGGATGTTAGATAGGTTATTTGAGAGGAAAATGTTGGATGAATATGATAAAAAGATGTAGATGGGAGAAGATAAATTTCATTATTTTTCTAACATTATCTTCAATGTAGAAAATAGAGAAGGAGATGCATCAAATGATGGTCCTTTGGAGGACATGAATACATGGGAGAAATTGATGTAGGAGCATCCATGGTAACTAGAAATATTGTATCAACAAAAAGAGGTTTCAATATGCAACCATAGAAGTGGGTGTACTTGGGTAAAGACGACAAAATTTCAAATCTAGAATTAATTATCTTAGCAGGGTAATGGAGAGGAGAGAATCTTGAAACAATAGAAAAAAGTTTGGAAGGAAATTTTGGAGAGAGAAGTTAGAGGGCATAGCTTTTTCTTTGGAGGCAGGTTTGGTTTGATAAACAACATCCCATGAGGATTCCAAAACAATTGGATTGAATTTGTAAGAGTTGCAGGTGATATAGAAGTGTTGGGAGATGGTTCTATTTGCAGATGCTCATATGTCTGAGCATAGTTTGGCTATGAATGAATTTCATTTGCATATGTATCGTCTGTAGGGAGATAATTTTTTGTATCTTAGTCCATTAGTGACTAAAATTTCATTGTAATATGAGTTTATTAATAAATCATATCATTGGTTCCTTGTGCAAGCAAGTTTTAAAAATTTATTTGCAAACTTTGTTTCTATTTGAGTTGTGTTGTGAGAATTTTAGAGTAGAATTGTGAGTTTTTTTCCTCTATACATTAGTTGTATCAGAGCAGCAAGATCTTGAGTGTGTAAATAGACCGCCAAAGAGAGACAGTTTGCACCAGGACTTGGCTTGTGGGTGTTAAAAAAATTGGATGGGAGAGGAGCCCATCATGGTAGAGGAACAGGAAGAATGGACAAGTTTGTACATGATGATGATTTCAGAGCTTTGAGAAGACAAGTGGAAGCACTTCAAGAAGAAATAAGAAGAGGGTTTTCATGGAGAAGGGAACTAGAGAGTGATGAGGAAGAAGCTTCAGAGAATGCTAGCCTAACAACTAAATAGAGAGAAGAAATTGCAGCAGTTGCAAATGACCCATTGTTGAGAGCTTGGTCAAAAATGTGAAAGAGATTGAAGATTGATGTTCCTACCTTCAATGGAAGCTTGAACCCAGAAGAACTTATAGACTGGATAAATGATATGGAAGAGTATTTTGAGTTTGAAGAAATTGGAAACCCAGATAGAGTCAAATTTGCTAAGACAAGATTGAAGGGTCATGCTTCAATTTGGTGGAGAGAAATTCAATTGGAAAGAGCAAGAAAAGGAAAGGAGAAAATTGCGAGGTGGGATAAAATGGTAGAAAAAATGAAAAGGAAATTCATACCAATGGATTATGAGTTAGACTTACTCAAGAAGATGTAAGGAATGAGAAAAGGAACAAAAACGGTGAAAGAGTATACTAAGGAATTCCATAGGATTCTTATCCAAACTGGGCATTCAGAAGCCACCAAAGAGAAGGTTGCAAGGTATATAAATGGTCTAAGACCAAGCATTCAAGAGGAGATGGTGTTGGTGAGAGTTCTAACCATGGAAGATGCATACCAAGTTGCCTTGAAAGTTGAAGAAAGAGTGAATAAAAGGTTTGAAAATAAACAGAGGAAGAGGTCATGAAGAGGAGGTTGAAGGAAGATCATATGGGGCAGATAATAATAAAACTAAAAATACCAAGGCAACAAAAAAAATCAAAGGTATGATGGTTCATATGTATCTAAGGATCAAGATTCAAGAGGTAGAGGAAGATGGGGTAGAGGGTTTGGAAGAAAAACCTTTCGAGGAACTTGTTTTAAGTGTAGAGAAGAGGGTCATAGGAAATATGACTGTCCTCATGAAGAGGAAAGACTAAGAAGAAGAACTGATAATAAGAATAGAGAAGAAAACATAAATGGAGAAGATGTACACTCAACACATTCCAAAGAAGTGGAAGATGATGAAACTTTAATGGCTAAGAGAACCATGTTGAATGAAGATGATAAATAAATTTAAAGAAAAAGTTATTTTAGAACAAGATGCAAATGCCAAAACAAGGTATGTAATGTCACTATAGATCGAGGTAGCACAAAAAATCTTGTTTTTGAAGAGATGGTGAGAAAATTGCATCTAGAGAGAAGAAGGAACCCACATTCGTATAGGATATCATGGTTACAAGATGATACACAAGTTTTGATTAGTGAACAAAGTTTGGTAAATATTAATATAGGAGGCTATAGCGATGAAATTTTATGTGATATTATTCCTATGAATGCATGTCATATTTTGTTAGGAAGGCCTTGGAAATTTGATAGGAAGGCAATGCACGATGGTTATTCCAACACATACATGTTGACTAAGGATAGAGTGAAATAGAAATTGAAGCCATTGAAAGAAGAAATGGGTAAGGTTTGTAGCAATGAAAGGTCTTGTTTGGTTGATGAATCAAACCTTTAGATGGTATGAAGCATGAATATGTTGGCTTTGTTAATACTAACCATGATGAAGATGAGAAAGGTGATTTGTTGACTCATATTGCAGCAAAGATCTCAAGTAGAATGAATGTAGCAACAGAGGGTAAGGTAAAATATGATTTTATTGTTTCCTTTGATGAGAAAGAGACTGAAAGAACAAACAAGTTTGTTGCAGCATAAATTATTTTTGATAAATTTGAATTGGAAGAGTGGATTGAGAAGGTTAATGAAAAGTTTTCTGAAGAATTCTTTCTTGAGAATAGTGATGGTGAAAATATTTTGATTAGTAATCATGATTCCTTGTCAAGTAATATGGAAATTGAGTCTTTTGATGGGAGTACTAATGTTGTTTTGAGTGAAGAAAACAAGGTTGCAGTAGTATCATGTCTTTCAAAAGGCATGTGGAAATAGTGAAATTTCATGAAGGGGACATAGTGGAAAGAGATAAGAAAGGTAGAATAGAAAATGAGGTAAATGAATACATTAGTTTTGACGAAGGAGGAGGTATAACTTTAATTTTGATGAAGTATATTGGTTGGAAAGAAAATTTGATGCTTTGAATTACATGATGGGTAGTAGAGGAAGGATGAAACATGGTAATGTTGTAAGTTTGCAAAATTTGATGCATAGAAAGGTTCTAGTGGACAAGGAAAAAAGGTTGGTTCAGAATGAGCATCATATCTACAATTTTTTATGAGTCACACTCATGAAACATTTATTTTCTACTATGGGTGTCTGATGCAGGAGCATCCATGGTAACTAGAAAACTTGCATCAACAAAAAGAGGTTTGAATGTGTAGCCATAGAAGTGGGTGTACTTGGGTAAAGATGGAAAAAATTCAAATATGGAATTAATTCTTTGAGCAGGGTAGTGGAGAGGAGAGAATATTGGAACAATAGACAAAAGTTTGGAAGGAAATTTTGGAGAGATAGGTTAGAGGGCATAATTTTCTTTGGAGGAAGGTTTGGTCATGTTTATTATAGGTTTTTTCTAATAAACAACAACCCATGAGGATTCCAGAACAATTGGGTTGAATTTGTAAGAGTTGTAGGTGATATAAAAGTGTTGGGAGATGGTTATGTTTGTAGATGCTCATATGTTTGAGCATAGTTTAGCTATGAATGAATTTCATTTGTATATGTATTTTTTGTAGGGAGATAATTTTTTGTATCTTAGTGCATTAGTGACTGAAATTTCATTATAATATGAGTTTATTAATAAAGCATATCATTGGTTCCTTGTGCAAGCAAGTTTCAAAAATTTATTTGCAAAATTTTGTTTATGCTTGAGCTGTATTGTGAGAATTTTAGAGGGGAAATTGTGAGTTTTTTTTCCTCTCGACATTAGAAATTTGAACAACCTTGCGAAGATGCATACATGGAGGGTTTTGAGGATGAGGAAGATGATGTTAGAGGAACAAATAAGGATGAGGTAAATTCTGATTTTGAGTTCAAAAGTGATGATTGTAGACATGCAAAATCAACATCATGCATCTAAATCTAACTAATTAACATCAAATTCTTCTGTTAATCAAATAAAGTAATTTTTTCAATTAAATTCCTTCTTTAATTAAATAAATCAACTTTATTTAATTTAATCCTCACATACCTCTTTAATTAAATAAATCAATTTTATTTAATCAAATCCTAACGTCCTTTTAATTAAATAATTCACTTTATTTAATTAATCTCTAAAGTCATCCATTTAAATTAAATAAATTCATCTTCATTTGATTTAACATTGACATCATCCTCTTTGATTAAATAAATCAAATCTTTATTTAATTAAATCTAAAATCATTTTCTTCTCATTGTGATTTATTTTAATCCTAAAATCTAAGTCAAAAGTCAAAATCACCTAATCTTCACTTAAATTAATCAAACCATGATTAATCCTAATCCTAATCACTCCAATCCTCTAGATTTTGCAACTTGTGCAAATAAATCAATTTAATTGATTTATTAAATCTTCCTTTTTCATTCAAAAAAGGCATCAAGAGGGAATATTCTCCAAATTTGAATTCTCCCTCCCAAGTGTCTTGTCCTCCAGCATGACATTAACTCCTCTTACATTGTCTCTTACATGTCTCCCACTTGGAAATTAAGAATCTTTCTTCTCCCTCCAACAAGCCAACTTTCAAATTTCAAAATCCACCTAATGGCATTTATCATGCACATTGACCAAAATGTGTGCAACCTTCCTCCATTGGAATGTTGAAAAGTGGCACAATGCCATTGGATTATCTTTTATCCCACATTCCTTCTATCTTTCATTCTTCTATCCTTCTATTCTATAAATAGGGGATTATTCTATTGATTTAGGAGAAACAACTTGATACACAATCTCAAGAATTTTCATCTTGTTCATCATATCACATAGCATCTTCAAGGAATTTCATCCAAGAGCTTATCAATGGGTTGGGAAAGGGCTACTTTCCACATCAAAGTAGCACCAAACCCCCTATGGGATGATGGTTTGGTAGACTTAGATTAGATTTACATATTTTAGGTTGCATGCATTATTTCATGTTTTTCTCTTCTAGGTTTGGTAGACTTAGATTAGATTTACATATTTTAGGTTGCATGCATTATTTCATGTTTTTCTCTTCTAGGTTTGGTAGACTTAGATTAGATTTACATATTTTAGGTTGCATGCATTATTTCATGTTTTTCTCTTCTAGGTTTGATCATCAATTTCATAGGGAGTGGTTTATTTCAGTTTACTAACGATAGCTAATTTGGTATGTTTTATCAATTGTTAGTGATTGCATATTCTCCTCTCACATATTGACACCCACCGTATCCTCTATCTTTATGCTTGATGGATGTCCATACCCCATTTAAAACCTCCCATTTTGGGCATAGGCAGTGAGGATGCTGATCAAGGTTGTGAAATTTGGTGTTACACCTACCGTTGCATTTGCTTAAAAGTTTCTAAATCCTATTAAATAAATCCATTTTGTGCATATCCTGAAACTAGTGTGCTCTGTGAGACCACATTCTTAGAGGGATTCTATAAAACTTTTCATACCTTCTCCATGCTACTATATTTTACGTACGTGCCTACCATAGCCCGAGCTCATGCTTCTTTTTCCCTTCTCCATCTTCTTTGATTTCTTCGGCCTCAGGCCTCTCTTAATATAACACCTGCCAAGTCTTAAAACCGTCCAAGAAAAGCATGGTGATGGATATCAGGAGCTTCTCTTACTTTTTCTAGAAGTGCGTAGCGAATGATTCCATATTGAGAAAGTATTATATTCCATGCTGTTGCCATTAAATCTTCCTTTTCACCCCTCGATTTCCATTGTAAACCACCAGAATGACTTGTGAGCAGATGGACATGAGGCACGAGACTAGAAAAGTATTAAAGAAATTTGTAGAGTTAACTGTGGTCACCAAACCCCGTCTACCACACCACGTTTACTAGGCACCCATCGACAATCACATACATTGTTTTTTATTTTGTTCTTTCTTTTATTTCTTAGATTTTTCATTTTTTTTTGTAATTGTGAATTAGTTCAGTTTAGTGAGTCCAGCCTACATGCTCTTGGTAAATGTGGTGTATTTTATTTTAAAGCCACCAGTGGCCCGTACAGAAGAGGATGACCAGTTTTAGATTTATACATATCGAATGGACTGGTCTCTGCACATATGCTTTATTTGGGTCTTTTGTTTTAAGCTTTGGTGGCCACAAATCTCCTTTCTTCCATATCTTCATGAAGTCTCGCCAGCTTTGGTGGCCACAACTCTTCATGAAAGTATTGAAATTGTTGTAAATTTTCAAGCATTTCAATCTCCATTGGAATGGATCCTTTGAGAGAATTATTTGAAGGCCTGAGTTCAATCGCTGGGACTGTATTGGTTATTATGAATTCTTTATGCCTTCAGTGATGGATTTATGCCTTCAGTAATTACCCATCTTATCATAGCACCTCCACATTGTGTTTCCTTTTAGCTTCTCACTAAAACAATGTGGATCACCAACCACCTCATTCACAACATAAGACATAATCTTTTTGGCGTAACTCCCGAAAGCTTCATATTAGTCAAGTGGTATTGGAAGTGACAATTTCACGCAAGGTTAGAGTGCCATTATTAGCGCTCAAAGACAATTTGCATAAGAGGTTGTCGAGGTTGGGAGACTCCAATCTGGATGCCATTTTTGTTCATTAAATCTCTCTATTTTTTCATATATTCACATTATGCCATCTTTCATATAATTAAATTTGAATGTGAAGTTGGGGAATGCTATATCCGAATATCATTCAATATCGTTCTAAAATTTATATGCTAAATCTTTTGCTAGCTGCAACTTGTGCAAGTGAGAAATGCCAAATCATGTTTAATGTTTCAACTCTTAAATTTCATTGATTTCTCATTATGTTAGCGTCTATCCTTTGGAAAATTAATTATATCATATACATTACCAGCTTTGGAAAAGATTTTACAGATCTCAAAATCAAAACTTGTCTTTACTTCTATTTATTATGACTGATGCATTAAATAGAAGTGATGACCTTAGATAGGACAGGTTGTTTTAATATCTAACTAATGCATTCATTGGAAGCAACAAATTTAGGAGCCTCCTGTGATTTGTAATCAAGAGGATTTTGAATCCAAGGGTATTGAATTGTAGAGGAGTAAATTAGGCTGACATCTTTTACTATTGTCAGGCCTTGTTAAATGTTCTTTACTTTTAGTAGGATTTCGTTTGCACAAGGGACTTGCAACATTGAAAGATAAGAAGTGATCTTTGAAGAATATTGGAGTTAAAGAGAAATGAGCATTGAACTTGAACTTGACAAAAGCATTTTTTAATGCTTATTGTGATAATCTAGAGCTTCTATTCTATGCTTTAGTTTTTTGTTTTAGACCAACTTACTTCTTTTTGGGCTCTAAAAGGAACACTACAAAAGCTTTCATTTTTTCTACAAAGGGTTAAAAAGAACATTAGACACTTACTAAATTTCAATTTGGGTTCTAAAAATTTGGCAAAGAAATCTCACACTTCAAAGTTGGTGCTTTAAAAATAACTCAATTTTTCCTTTGGAATTTAAAATGAACTTGTGTATTTGGTTTTTTGTAATCTTTTTCACGATGATCTTGACAATCAAAAGTATTTTTGTGATATTAAGTTGTCAAAAAAGATTGCCTCCACATTTCAATTTGGGTTTAAAATTGACAAATCTTGCAAGTGTGAGTGGAGCTCATCGTGTGTGTTATCTCTTTGTTTATCAATGAATATTGATCAAACTATGGATGTGCTTGATTTATTTTGTTTATCTTTAGAGGGTTTTCCTTGTGGGAAAAATTAATCACCCAGGGGAACAACCCAACTGGGAACACGCTAAAGCCAAGCGACTTCCACCCGGGATATAAGTGTGGGTACTTGAGGAAAGGTGAGTATCACGAGGATTGTTCTGACAAGAAGGGAAACAATGGTCTCTTGTTGCATGGGTGATCCCCCATGAACATAATTCCCTCATTAGAACCCCTTGTTTAAAAGACCAATTTTTTTAAACTATTTGTTGGTGCAAGAACAGTCGTTCTGAAGCTGCCCCACATTTTTATGGATTTTAGTAGAGATGAGAAGTATGCCATGGAAGTTTCATGGGTACTGATGCTTGGATGACCTAATAAGTGAGTGCACTATAAGGGGGAGCCTGTGTGGTCAAGCATCTAATCATCCATTGAAAGTAGGCATAGCTAGATTTACCCAAGTGGGGATTCAACAAATATTGTCTCAATATCCATAGGGTTGTACATGTTTTTGAAATCAAAACACTTTGCTTGGATCTTAAAACATTGGAAACAAACATTCAACATGATCATCAAATTTCAAACTCTTTAGGAAGCAAATATATTTGACAAAATTCAAGTGTTATTACTTGCCCTAGGGATTCTATCCTTAGAGGTTTCTAAGAATTTGAATTTATATCTCCATTGGCTCTTCCTAAAGTTAACATCAGGAAACCATTTCCTTAATTTCCTCGATTTCCACATACTGGAATTTGTGGGATGAAAAGAAATTGGGACATTAGACATTTAGTTTGAAACCTAATCAAGAGAGTTTTTGTGGTAAAAAGAACTCATTAAGCAAAGTTAAGAAACAATTGGACCCCACACATGTGCTTGGCATCTTTTGGTCATATGGTTTTCATGCAAACATTGGTCCTTTGGTTTTGAACTACTCTTAGAGAAAAGCATGTTCTTCACTATCTTGGTCTTGTAAAAAAGGTCCCTGTTAGGATCAAATCAAACACTTCATCCATTCCAAACATTTATCATCTCATCCCATAAACAATTGTAGAGCTTTGGAAACATCATTCTAGACTTGGGTAAATCATCAAAAAATCAAAATCACCTTGTTTAGTTAGGAGTGTGGGAATGCATCATTTCTCATACCTCTATTGAAATCAACTCCCCTTTGAACAAGTTCATTCTAAGATCACATCTAGCATCTTAGGGTTTATAAGTTCATTGTCCAAAGAAAACAATCAAAATCGAATCCTAAAGTCTAGCATTGATCCAAAGTTCCTAAAATTTCAACACCCATATCATTCACCCCTTTCATCTTTCATCTCATCATTGGTCCTAAAGTCCTTAGAGGTCAACAAGGTCAAAAAACAAGAAGAACATCAAATATAAACCTGATTCATACATCATGAGTGGTCTAAATCAACCGAACTATCAAAGCCTTACAATGCCGATTGATTATCAAAACTGACATTTATACAATCGATACATGGGATCATCATCTCCTACAAATCTCAATGATACAACAAATGTGATTATGCCCAATCTAAATTTCAAAACACCTTTCCCTATGGTAGATTTAAATAAAAGTCCAAACCTACAAATCTATCAACCAAACAATAAATGCATGAGTCTTCAACAAAACAACATTATCCCACCAAATCTATATATGCCAAATGTGAATACACCAAGTACAACTTTACCAAACATGAATATTTCGAATCCACACTTGGTAAACTTGGAGATAGATATGTTTTTGAATCATACAAATTTTGTTCAAAGTCCAAACAAAATGATAACAACTCCATGTATTGATCCAAGTCAAGGTAACACCATGCAAAATCAAAGTTACCTAAATCAAGGCAATGCGATTCCCAACCACAAAAATGTTCAAGTTCAACCTATCATGCCAAATTAGAACATTGTCCAAAATCAATTCATGCATGATCCCATACAAGCACCACAAGTGTACATTCCAAATCTACTTGAACAAAAGCCAAATCAATTGTATCATGGGTGTCAAGATCAAAATCAAGCTCAAATTTTGCGAGACCAAATTGCTTCACTTGCAAAAATAATTGAGTCATTGATCCAAGAGACATCTCCACACCAAAATAAATACACTCTACCATTGGTTGAACCATGTAATCAAAGCATTGAGTTGTGTCCACAACCACATCAAGAACAATATCTCCAATGTCAAGAAGTCGGATATCAAGATCAACAACATCAACAACAAACCCAATCACCACATCTCAAAGATCAATCACCATATCAATCATCACAAGGTCAATTTAAAGTTCCAATCTCACAAGGTAACAAACAAGAATACACACCACTTGGAAAACCAATTGAATCAGTCATGCAACAGTTGGTGTAGGAAAAACTCATCACAATTCCCACCTATTATGCCTTGCATAACCACCTCATTTTATTTTAGAACAAAATGGGTCCCCCTTGTGTTTTGTTTTTTTCCTTTGGTTTTGTTTGGGTCTTAGGAGTTGTTCGTTTTGCTCCTAAGTCCTTGTTTCTTTTTGTCTGTCATAAGTGGAGTTGGGATGGAAACTGGACTTGAAACTTTTGTTTTGGTTCCAAGTCCGGATTTGATTTTGGTTTCATGTCCACCTTCCTTCTTTGTTCTTTTCTCTATTTGTCAGTGTGTCTTGCACTTTCAGGTCCATTTCCTTTTGTTGTTTGTTGTTTTCTTTGTGTGTTGTTTTTTTGGAGTGGACGTGGGACAAGAGTTGGAAGCGAACTTGGAAGTTTGTAAAATTTCTAAATTCTACTCCTGCCCTGATTTTGACTCTGCTCGTTTGCTTTGTGTTGTAGTTTCCATTGGTGTTTGGGCCAGGCCCAGTTTTCATTCCGGTCCCACTTCCCATCATGTTTTTTGTCCTTGTTTTGTTTCTTTTTCCTTTTTCGGGAGCAAAACCGGAATTGGGACCCAAACTTGGAACTTTGTAAAAATTCTACTTCCAGCTTTGGTCTCATTTCTGCCCCCGTTTCCTTTTTTGTTTTTCTTTGTCATGGGACCAGAGACGGGTTCAAAGTTTGATATGAGGCTTGTTAAAAAATTTCTTGTTCTATTCTGGATCCAAGTCCGCATTCGTCCTGCTTTTGGTGTTCACTCGGGTTAACTATTTGTTACCATTGATGAGTTTGCCTCTGACCTAACACATTTATGGCATTAATTGCAGCCTCCTTGCACACGCAAAATAATTTTAAAATATTAATTGTGTTTAATTGGTTCATTATATTTTATTATCTAAGCCGTTCAAGCGAACGAGATCTAGGAGAACTTTGTGGGAGGCAATTTTATTGCGAGGGCGTGTCGGTGAGCGAATCTTCATCAAGTTTCAGTTTTTCCTTGTGAGCATTTTGAGGTAGGGTTTCTTTTCATTTCTTTTCCCATTTTGTTTTGTCATTTCTTTCTCATTTTCTTGTTTGTGGTGTTTCTGTGCATTTGAAAAATCTTGTTCTATGATTCTTTGCTTGTTTCTTTATTTCTTTTGGTTTTGTTTTTGTCTTTTTCTATTTTCCTGTTCTATTTTCTTTCTTTCCATTTGTTGTGTTCCATTTGTTGTCGCTTTCGTGACATGTACGTTTTGTCAAGCCCTAGATTCTAACTAGGATTTTGTTTGGTTGGGTTCTCCACATGTGAAATGCTTTTGGTTTTGTTTGGAGACTCTTTCTAATATTTCTTCATTGTCGATTTTGTGATTTCCATGTCGGGTTTGTGATGCCCTAATTTTCTGAGTCGACGCATTGTGCAAACTAGGGGTTTGCTCAACGACCTTTGCAAAATATTTCGGCCTTAGGGTTTAAATTGATCTTTGTATAGATAAAAGGTGCGGTTAAGCCCCTCTATTTTCATTCCTTAGTAAACACATGTGACCCAAGTCCTTAGATTCATGTGACCATGTCTTCAGAAAATGTGCTTCATTTTTTATATTAATATGGCAGAAGCAGACTAAGCAATGAACTTCTCCTAAGGATGCATTCCATTGAAGTTCATTCCTAAAATGATCCCACTTTTGGTTATTGTGAATTTTAGTCACCATACTTTTCTTTAGGTGAAATCAGAACTAGAGCGGAGTTCAAACTTGGAACTAGCAATTAGTTCTAGGTTCAGTATCTGTTCCGATTTTGGTCCTGGTCTCATTTTAATTCCAGTCCCGGTCTCATTCTGATTCAGGTCCTAGTCTCATCTTGGTTTTGGTTCAGGTCCCAATTTGTACTAAAATATTTCCATGTTTCTTATTCTTCGGTGGCTCTATCTCCGATGAAGTTTAAATTTCACTAAGTACGAAAGTTGTCCTAAAGAGGTAGAGAAAGGTGTTAGTTGATGTATTGAATTTTATGATTTTTGTTCATCTAATACAAGATTTTATTGCAGAGATTGAGAGATGTCAGGAGCATTAGAAGAGGATTCTCAAAGGAGCCAACTGACAGAAACTTTGAGACAAGGAGCTAGGCCAAAGAAGATCAAAGTAAAGCAACTCCCTTACACTCTGAGATACAAACACAGGGAAGCTAATCTCACTTCTAGCAAGGTTGATTCTGATTGGGAAGACATCACCGATACCAACTTGGGTAAATTTAGTTATGAGGAGTTTCTATTGGAGACATTTAGTGAAGATGTAACAGGAAGGACACAGAGAATCATCCAATCTGGACTAGCACATGTTGCCATCTTCCCCCTATCATTCCAATGTCTTGAATTGATAATGACTGTAGTCGGGGCATACAATCCTGCCACTAGGCAATGTGTGGATTTGTAGGGGAATGCTATCATTGAATTAACACCCCAAATGATTAGATTTTTTTTCAATGCACCTACTCAACAAAATCCTAGACAACTCAATGAGTTAGAGGCATTGAAACTATATAGTGATACGAAGGAAGCTAATAAAACTCATATGAACATGAGTTGGATGAGAGTTGAGAAAAAGTATTTCGCTAAGCTTCCTAACTAGCCTAAAAGGGAAGACTTCTACAAGGAAATTTTAGACATAATAATGATGCTCTCTAGGGTTTTTGGGAAGAGGGATGCTTCCCAGTTCAAGGAATGGATGTTTCCATTTATCCAGACTATCCTTGATGGTAGACAACAATTTGATTGGCCTATGATTGTCTTAGATTGTATACATAATCAAATGCTTAGAGTGAGAGAAACCAAGAGTTTCTTCATGACCTCTTATGTAATCTATGTAATTTCCAGAAGGGGGATCTTTCTTGGACTCAATGCAGTAGGTATATTGGGGGAGGCTCAAGGAAAAAAGAATGTATGGATCAACAGTTACAAGCTGATTTTAAAAAGAAAATGGATCAGCCTTCTCCTGACATAAAATCGAGATTCACAAAAGAATTTGTTCGAATAAAAATTTGGTGTTCTATCTTCCAAAAGAAGAGCACTCGATTCATTAGGAAGAAATTGCCCAGGAGATTCGTGCAGTAGAAGATCCTGAATTTGAGACTTTTTATACAAAAAATAGTCTTTTGAACGAAGGTATTTGTGCTTGGATGGTGGCTCAAGATCAGCCTCATGCAAACCTTATATTCCCCGAGGAGGTTCTACCCCGTGGAAACGCTATTTAATGGAACTCTACTGATATTTCACTGTATTCTATCCCACTTTCTCAATAGGTCAATCTATATAATCATTCTGTTAATCTATATAATCCATTCTACTTATATGAATCATTCTCAAGTTTTTAACCAATTAACTTATATAACTAAAATACCGGGGATCACTATGAACAACTTACCTTGCAAACCTCAGAGGCACACTACATAAGGGTTAATGATGCATTTCTATATGTCATCATTAATTGGCTAACATGAGATGTTGGTTATAGGTTGATTAGAGAGGCCATGGCCTTCATCAATGAATGGGGACACTGGTTTATTCAATACCCCATATTTACTTACTTTAGGTTGGGAGGTTTTGATGGCCACCCTCATTTACTCCCTAGGTACTGCAGCAATAAAATAATTTTGATGAAATTCACTTATCAAGCTCTAGCAGTCAACATAAAGTTTGGCAATAAACACAAGACTGGTTTTCATAAGTTCCCTAGGAAGTTGGGTGAATATAGTAATCCACAACTTGTGGCAGCTAAGGTAGTTTGTGATGAATTGATTCAAATGAAATTGGGTTTGTATACTTCTAGGAAGCATTTTGATCCTAAACACAGGATGCAGGGTTAGCTACCCATTGTCTTTGACAAACACTTCAATCTGTTGGAGGACATCTGGATGGATTTACAGGATAAATATGATCTCAGGAGGAGAGATTATGAAAGACTACCTATCCCAATCATGATTATGGGATAAAAGAAGACATCCCTGAGACATTATCAAATGATTAGGTAACTTTGGATCCTCAATATGAGGCAGAGAATGTAGGCACCAAAGATCTTGATCCAGTGGACTAGAATGTGGAAAAATCTATTAACATAAAACAAATTGCAAGACCAGTTTTGGACAAGAGTATTTAGTGGGTTGTGATGAGGATTAAGGAGCCAGAGGCTTAGACTTCCAAGAAAAGAAAGGTTGTAGGTACCAGTCAAGGGTACAAGAGGACTAAGAGAAGAATAGCTCCTAAGGAGCCCCTAGAGTTCTTCCCTCCTTATGCTAAGGAGGAAATTAAAATTCCTACTCAAGATCCTCCTAAGAAACATGGGGAAGAGATTACAGTGGAACCAGGTGCTTCAATATATGTTGCAACTAAAGCATCCACTAAAACTCTTGTTACAGAGCAACCAAGTGAGGAGATTCCCATAGGAAACCTCTAGAAGGAAGCTAAGTTATTGAAAGAGGAGGAAATTTATGATGTTGATACAAATTCTGAGGCTATCCCATCTGAAAAAGAAACTCATGTGGTGGCATCTCTGGATGAGATTGAGGGTGTAGGGACTGAACATATTTTAACTAAAGAAGATCAATGGAAACTTTTTGAGGAAGCTAAAAGGGAAGAAAATGCAAAGGCACAAGCTGAGGAACTAGCTAAACAACAGGAGATCGATGCTAAGGCACAATCCGATGCATTAGCCAAGCAATAAAGAATTGGAAGCTAAAGGTAAGGATGATGAATTGGCCAAGAAACATCAAAAAAAGGAGCAGGAGCTCAAAATGAAAGAGGAAAGAGATAAATTGGCTTTGCAGAAGAAAATTCATGACCTTGAGGAGGACAAGGCTGCTCAAAGAAGAGAGAAAGAAGCCCTTGAGGCTAAATTCAAGGTTGTGGAAGAGGCTCACAAAAGGAAAGAAGAGCAAGAATGCCTGAAAAGAGAGAAAGAGGCTGAGGAACTTGCTGTATATGAGAAGAAATTCAAAGAAGCATGGGACTATGTCAAGGAATTGAAAAGGTAGAGGGACCAGATGCTAGAGGAAAAGAAGTTGGAAGAAGAACGTTTGCAGCAGGAGTTGGAAGCCAAAAAATTGCAAGAGAAAAAAGATAAGGAAGATGTGGAGAAACTTGCATAAGAAGAAGCACAAAGAGAATAGAAAAATGTACAAGAGGTTGAATCTTAGCCTAAGAACACAATACTCCAACCTTTATCTTTTGCCATTGCTAATTCTTCTTCAACACAAATATTCACTACTCCTACTGCTCCTACATGGTTGAATCTTGACTTAGAGAAGAAACAGATAGTTCAATCACAACCTCTAAATTGGGATGAGATGATGAAGGAAATTGAGAAGGAAAGACCCAAGAAGAAGGCTCAAGTTCTTCACTCCACCAAGCTCACTGATACAAGGGAAATTATTGTTGAATGTGCAATTCCAGTGGTGGATAAGAACATGGATGATATCAAAATGACTGATTACCGATTGGGTACTGTGAATTTAGGGAGACCTACAAGAAACCAAAAAATGAATTTAATTGATATTGTAGCTTCCTCCACCAAATCTAGAATGATTAAAGACAATAAAAATAAAGATGAGCTTAAAGCCCAATTTGATCAGCTACACAAGTTTCTAAAGGATGTTTCCACTCCAATTTCTCAACAAGCTGCTGCTTTCGAATCCTCAATCTTACTGACAAAGAAGGAAGTTGATGACTTGGTGAAAATGAGGAGTAAGGTGGGGATGCTTGAAATATGGATTGATAGACTTAATCAGGAGGTTGTTGGGGTGATAACTGATAGTTTCAGGGTTCATGAAACAACACTTGAGCTAGTAGAAAATATGAATCAACATGTTGAAGATCTAGAAAAGCAAGATGAAGAATACAAAGAATATATTAAGAAGCTTAAAGAGATAAAAAAAAGTGCTTAAGTCAACTCTCCCAGAGCAGTCAATTCTTGAAGAAGATAATGTAGATTTTATTGAGAAGACTGTGTGCATAATAGGATTCAAATCCAAGTTCATCCATCAACATAGGAATGAGGTTCAAGAAGCAAGCAAAGACTTGAATGGGAAAATTGATGAACTAGAGGCAGTAGTTGCCATTCTAGTCAATGTGGACATCCCAGTCAAAGAGAGTCTTCCTTTGAATAAGTTCAGGGAGAGGTGGAGTAGTGGATTTGAAGAGGTACTGCAAAAAGGAGATGATGGAGAAGAATTGTTGTTGGATAGATTAATGGATATCAGGGAAGAAGTAAAAACTGCTAGAAAGGAATTAATTAAATTGAAGGATATGCAAGAATTTTCCTTAGAAAAATTAAAGAGGATCAAATTTGAGGACAATTGGTTAGATGGGCCTGATTTGGATATCCTTCAACAAGTTCTCTCAAGTTATGATGAGTATATCATGGACCAAGCAACGTAGGAGTAAGCTGGCAGCACAACATTCTCCTCTTGACACCACATCCTCTCTTATCCTATTTTGCAGGATTTGACACAAGTTGGACTCCTATTCCCATTCCACAATTTCAACTTCTCTCTTGGGTGTTAGAATTTTGTATAATAGAGAAGTTAAGCCTTGATGTAACTGAAGATCAACAATCCAGTTTCTTCATGTAGTTCTAGTTCCTTAATTTATGGATCTAGGTTTTGATTGAGAGGAACTTATGCATGACATGTCTATATGTATCTCTTTGCTCTATTTTTTAGAGGTCAACTCATTGAAGAAATATTAGCCACCTGATGATAGCAATAGGAATCATAGTCTTAGAATTTCATAGTTGTTAGCAAGATACTTTAAAAAGTTCAATTGCACTTGGTTACATTTTACAATTTTATACATTTTACATGTTGATAAGTTTGGACCTCTTTGATAAGGTTAATGATTCATAATCAATTCATATGCTAGTGATTTTTTGTGCCTAAATGTTTTCTATTTGATGGGAATCAATAGAGGAAACCGGATTCAAGATTATCTCATTGAATTATCTGTGAATGAAATTGTTGTTATATCTATTTGATTTGTGTTTTAATGATGAGTGAATGATCTGTTTTAAGTTTTGAAGTAAAATTTTAGTGGATGATTGTGATTGTGAATTAGCACTATGAATGTATGTAGTGGTGTCTATTATTCTATGGATTTCATCATGTTGTGGTTTTGATTAGGTGACGAAACACTCATTATTGATATGGATGTCTAGATATCAATAAGTTTTGTTCATGTTCTTCTGTTTCAAAGCTCTAATCTATCTTTTTATCTTTATTTAACCCCCCCCCCCAACTCATGTTAGTTGATCTAATGCAGTTTTGTTCCTCATTACCAGGAAAGGCCCCTTGAATATTACAGTTACATTGACCATTGAGAAATATCAACACAGTTGAGAACCAACTACTAGGAACTTGGGAGTTAGATTACTATATGTTGTCTTTCTCTTTTAGGAGAAATAGAATAGTGATATTCTGTTTAATGTTGTGATGTTTTAACCATCAATAGGTTTGGCGCTAGAAGGAGGGCCTCAAGAACAAACTGACTTGAATTGAGTCATTCTCACTAGATAGGTATGAGAGAGTTCTTAGATCTTCTCAGACCCTGAACCATTCGTAGAACTCCAAACCCTTGTCAGGTACAGACCCGAAGCTCGTAGTGTCCTGATTCCACCATTGTCACCACCACTTACTCCACCTTGGTTTCCACCAAATGCACCCACACCAACTCATAGACCAAACTTACCTATTCTACAACCAATTCCACCACCACTACCCATGGATTTCTTTGTGAATAACCAATCACCACTAGGGACTATCGCCGAAGGTATACATGACCTTCCCAGGAATCTTGACAGGTTTTTCCACAAGTATATGCATGGAGAATGAAGGACTGTTGAGGAGCACATACAGGCCTTTAAGGATGCATGTACTCATGCTTAGGTAGCTCATCATGATGTTGTGTGCAAATTGTTCCCCTATTCTTTGGGTGACATGGCATACAACTAGTATTTGAACTTGCCCCAAGGGTCTATTCTGAGTTGGAAAGACTTGAAAAATTCCTTTATTAATCAATTTTGGGTCTATGTAGACCCAACCATTTTATATCACCAATTTTCTATAATAAGGAAGGAACCTCATGAACCATTGCCATTATTCAACATTAGGTTCTAGAGAATGTACCGAAGGTTATAGGATCCTTACCTAGTTGCTGAGAATATTGCCATTTTGACATATTTGGGGTTGTGGATCCTTTGATTATCCTGTTCTTGAAGAGGACATATGAGGCCTTTGAAATTGATTCTTTGTCTAAATTCTATCACCTAGCCATCCAATTACAAACACATATAAGCTTACAATCAGGGAGTTTGGGAGAAGTTCTTCCTCCCATAGGATATTAGATGCCTAACCCAACTCCTCTATTCAACATAGTCCCAGGGATGTATTATTCCCAATATGGACCCATTTTTGAGTTGCAAGTCCCACCTCCCTTACCATTCTTCACTAATGGTACTTAGGATTCCTCCCAACAAACACAAAATTACCAAAATCAAGCTGGAGGACCAAATCCTGTTGGTTAGCCATCTGTAGTAAAGACTGCAGAAAGTGAAAGAACTCTCCAAGTGACTAATGATATGGAAACTCTCAAGAGGACTCTATCTCATATGTCTAATGATATGGCCCAACTTAGAAAAAACCCCCCTCAGAACTAGAATCAAAGTTTTCAAAATTAGGGAGGGTATTCTAATCAGGGCGGTTACTCCAATCAAAACTTCAACCATAATCAAAACACCAATAGGAACTTTCACAACCAAAATTCCTCTAACCATAATTATCAAAATAAAAATAGGGGATATAATCAAAGGTCCAAAAACAATAGACCATGGAATATTGGGCCTAATAATGGGGGAGTTTCCCATAATTATCAATTGGGTGATGAAAAGAAACACACTACAATAGGTGGCCAATCTCAACTTCAAGACGAATTGGTATAGGTTTCATGATACTGCAGCTCATTCTAAGGTTAATTGCCCAAAAATGGAGAAGGTAGTCAAAATTGCACAAGTCAATGCTCCATTTCAAGGCGCGTCCAAAAAATCTGGTGGATCAACAGATACTGCCATGGCCTATGATATCTTTGATGAAGAACTTCCATTTCCCAACCAGGAAGACAATAAAATAGTGGAAGATGTATACAATGCCCAGCCCTTCTAAACCAAGGGAGGCCATTTCCTCATAAATCAGAATAGAGGGCCATTTACCACATCTGATCCTCCTAATAACATGGTCCTGCCAAATCAGAATGTGGATAATAACCCACCACCACCAAAGGGTCCATCTGACTCTCAAAATAAAGGTGACCCACCTTATTTTCCTAAGTATCAGGTAAAGAATGATTTGAAGTTTGATTTCATTGTAGAGATGCAGAAGCAAAAGACTTCATTGTCATTCTTTGCCATTATGAAGTGGTGCCCCGCCCAATGAGAAATTGTGTTAAGAGCCTTGGAGGAGGTAGTCTGGTCAAAAGGAAAAGGTAAGGCTACTCCAACAAATGAGATGAATGTAGCCCTCTATAAAGGTAAGACCGATACCCCACCTTTCCTTTTGAGTTTAAGAATTTTTGGAAAGAATCTACACAACTGTCTACTAGATTCTGGGGTGTCAGGAAACATCATGCCATTTTCAATTTGTAGGAAGTTAGGTCTGAGTCCACTCCAGACAAATAAAAAGGTCATCCAATTAGACAAAACATAAGTCAATGTGGTAGGAGAACTTACAAATATTCATGTACAGGTTGGATCTGACCCAAGGATCCAAACTTACATTGATATCCAAGTCGTAGATATCCCAAAAACCTATGGTATGTTTTTAAGCAGAGACCTCATGAAGAGTATTGGGGGATATTTGTCCTTGGAATTCTCACACATGTGGCTGCCCTGGAAAGGGATATCAACACAATTCAGAATTGAGAGTGAGCTTAGGCTTAAACATATGATTATTGAATATGATACTCCCAACAAGGTAGCCTATTTCAAAATTGAGATTGGAGTCTACAAGCAGGAGTAAATCATGACTTTCTCTATACTCCATTTTGATGATCCATTTCCCCTAGAACAAAGTGACCCAATGACTATAGTCAACCAACAAGTCTTAATCAAAAAGTTACAACAAGATAAGCTAATACTAGGAGAGGAAGCTGATTTATGGAGTTCCTTGCTTCCCAATTGGTGTAGGGTCCATTATCAGAATCATTATGAGTTAACTTGTCAACCCTGTGTAGATATCTTAAACCATGTTTTCCAGGCTGAGAAAACTTGTGAATACCAACCTCAAGTACTCACCAATAAATTTTCATTTGATGCTAAGGATGCTACTATTCTTATGAGAGCCAGTCTTGCTCAAAGGGGAGATTCTTCCCAACTTAAGCAGACTCAAGTTCTATGCTCTGAAATACAAAGAGAAACTAAAGAATCTCAGCCTTTGCTAGTTACACCAACCCAGATACCCTTCCAATGCCTAAGGCATTGGTTAAAAATGTACTAAATCATGATCTGATCTGAGAAGAGGTTCAAGAAACAATTCCTAAACAGATTTTGAATATAGGTGCATCTTCTCATAGACCTAGTCCTCCATTACCTTTAAATTTTGATGACCAACACCAGTCTAAGCTGCCACATACTTCTAGCAAGCAAAAAACTATAACCCCAAAGAAGAAAGAGATCCCAGCTCCAGATCAATTATGGAGCCTTAAATTTGATGGCTCCAAATCCAACTCAGGAAGTGGGGCGAGGATTGAATTAACCAACTTGAAGGGGGAGACTTACTTTGCTTCTTACAAGTTACAGTTTGGTTGCACAAACAATGTGGTAGAGTATGAAGCCCTTGCTTGAGGTTTGATGTCCGCTCATCAGAAGAAGGTCAAATCTCTCATGGTTATGGGGGATTTTGAAGTAATTGTCAAACGAGTTTGCAGCCAATATACTTGTCATAACAAAAGATTGGTTGCTTATAGGAATAGAGGTTGGAATCTGATTAAGGATTTTGACTCTTTTTGAATCACTTTGATTCCTAGGGAACACAATCAAATTACAGATGCCCTTGTAGTCACTGCTAGCACTCTAGAGCCTATGCAGGACTCCAAGTTGAAAATATTTTTAGTTGAACTAGTCTCAATCCCAATAGTCTCAGATAATGTCCATAATTTTGAGGTCTTTGATGATGACCAACACATACTCGCCTTCTTGGAAATTTCTAATGTCTTTGAAGGATAGATAATAGATGAGTCAGAAAGAGATCATAGGGATTGGGACCTTGAGAGTTGTGAAACTGAAGGAATAATGAATTTGAAAAGCAACAACATTCCCAAGGGGATGGTAGCTTTGGAAAGAATATTTGACTTTGATCCTCGGGCTCGTGAGAGGGTTCCAACAGAAAGTGATGGAGGGAAGTACAAATCTATTAATCTAGTTGATTTGGGTCCCAAAAGAAATGTTTATATAGGAAAAACTTTCCCTAAGGAGATCAGAGATGAAATAGTTAAGGTGTTAAAAGAAGACATTGCAACAATTGTCTGGAGTTATGAAGATTTAAATAATTTTGACACCTCTGTGATCACGCATACAATACCTCTAAAGCCAAAAGCAAAGCCCTTCCATCAAAATCAGTGCCTGGTGAATGCTTTGATTGAGCCATTAATTCAAAACGAAGTGCAAAAGCTTTTTTCAGCAAGAATCATCTTCCTAATACGACACTCCACTTGGGTTGCCAATTTGGTTCCACTATTCAAGAAAAGTGGGGAGATCAAACTGTGTGTGGATTTCAGGAACCTAAACAAAGCCTTAGAGAAGGATAACTATCCACTTCCTTCTCTTGATGAGGTATTACAAACTTTCAACGGATCTCAAATGATGTCATTCTTGGATGGCTATTCTGGGTATAATCTAGTGCTTGTCGGCCATGAGGACAGAATGAAGATTGCCTTCACTACTAAGTGGGGGAAATTTTCCTATTGCAGGATGCCATTTGAAATTATCAATGTTGTAGCTACATTACAGTGTGCAATGGACGTAGCATTCAAGGATTTGATATGTAAGTGTATCATTATCTATGTAGATGAATTAACTATTTTCTCTAAGAACAAAAAGGACCATGTTGTTGATTTAGCAAAAGTCCTTAAGAGATGTATAAGCTATGGAGTGTCCCTAAATCCAAAAAAATGTGTGTTTGGAGTTTCTGAAGGGAAACTTTTAGGCCATGTGATATCAGAAAAGGGGATATCCATAGACCCTAATAGAGTTGAAGCCATCTTGAAACTGAAAATACCAGGGAGTAAAAAGGAGATGAGATCCTTCTTCGGAAGGATCAATTTTGTGAGAATTTTTTTAATAGGGTTTGGAGAAATTGTTAAACCACTTAATGAGATGATGAGAAAAGATACAAAAATAGAATGGAGCAATGAGGATAAATCTACTTTCTCACAGATTAAACAATCAATATCTGAGGTACCAATCTTGACTAGCCCAAATTATCTAAATCCCTTCTATATCTATTCCTTTGCATCTGACCATTCATGTGTAGTTGTTCTAACAAAATGAAGAGGAGAGGGAGATGAAAGGCCAATTGATTTCATGAGCTCCCCATTAAAAAATGTAGAAGTCAGGTATCCACCCCTTGAGAATCAGGCCTTTGTATTGGTACGAGCAGTAAAAAAATTCAGGCACTACATTCTTAGGAGCCAGGTTGTTTCCATAGTTCATGATCCGACTGTTAAATCTCTCCTTATGCAGAGTGAGTTAGGGGAGAGAAGGGGAAAATGGATGGCTATTTTGCAAGAATATAATCTAGAAATCCATCCAATGAAGCTCATTCGAGGACATGGCTTATCAAAGACTATGGAAGATGTGGAAAAGAGCATCACTTGCTAGCAATATACAGTGTAGTTATTCACCAAGGATCCCTGGTATACTGATCTGATCTTCTTTCTTCTCAATAACAGATGCCTAGAGGGGATGAATGCTACTCAAAGGAGGGAATTGAGGATGAAGAGTGATC
Organism: Sequoia sempervirens; assembly: GCA_007258455.2. Taxonomy (NCBI): domain Eukaryota; kingdom Viridiplantae; phylum Streptophyta; class Pinopsida; order Cupressales; family Cupressaceae; genus Sequoia; species Sequoia sempervirens. Next base: position 52,088,448 of record VDFB02193867.1, on the reverse strand, counting down.
ATTTTATGCTCAAAGGAGGATCCCTATACAGAATAAATTATGAGAGAGTTTACTTGTGTTGTTTGGACCAATAAGAAGACAAGCATACTATTGTTGAATTTCATGGTAGACACATCACAAGGAATGGATCTACAAATTCATTGGCTCATCAAATTCTCAGGTTAGGATATTATTGGCCCCACATGTTTAGGGATGCACATCAACATGTCAGAACATGTCACACATACCAAACCTCTACACCCAAGGAGTGTAATCCTGCAATTCCTTTACAACCAGTTTATGAGGTAAAACCATTCGCCTAATGGGCACTAGATTTTGTAGGGGTAATTAATCCAAACTCTTCTATAGGTCATAAGTTCATCCTAATGGAAACTAAATACTGTACGCATTGGATCGAGGCTCAACCATGCAAAAACAACATCACAGAGGTGGTTATCAAATTTCTTAATGAAAACATCATTACCAAGTTTGGAGTACCCTTTGCCCTGGTATGTGACAATGGCTCCGCTTTCTCATCTATTGAGTTCATACAATGGGCCTATGAACACAAAATTATTTTAAAGTACTCTAATTATTATCCTTAGGGAAATGGTGTAGCAGAGTCTACCAATAAGAATCTATTGGAAGTAATAAAGAAATTGCTAGAGAATAATCCTAGAGACTGGCATACCCAGTTGAAATTTTCCGTAGGGGCAGATCGAACCCGTATTAAAGCCACTCCAGGAAATTCCCCATTTAAGTTAGTCTATAGCCAAGAGCTATTTTTCCCATACATTTGCAGATACCTGTTCTCAGATTTATGCAGGAATTTTATTCAAAGGATGATCGGATTGAGGTAAGGCTAACCAATCTTTTAAACATGGAAGAACAGAGAGACACTGCTTTATATCAGTTCTTTAAACACCAGGCTATCGTTAAATGTTGGTTTGAAAAAAGATCCAAAATAAAGGCTTTCAAGATATCAAATCTTGTGTTGTTGTGGGATAAGGCTAAAGAGAAAAAGGGAGACCATCAAAAGTTTGATAGACTTTGGTTGGGTCCCTATCAAATAGCTGAGATCTTGGGTGAGAACATGTTTCGATTAACCACCCTAACAGGAGAACATGTACCATTTCCCATCAATGGTCAATTTCTCAAGCATTACTTTGGCCCATGAGGGTCTGATTTTCTGAATCGATTGTATTATATGTAATTACTTGTTCTATTGTTTTGGGTGTTTTGGTTTGTTTGTTTGTTCTCTTTCTTTTGTTCATTTCTATTGTTTTGTATTGTTCTTTGGGGACCTTCATTTCTTTCCATTTTGAAATGAAGGGGTTGTTATTTAAAGTATGTTGCAGGAACTATGAGAGAAATTGATTTAGGTATTTTAAGGCATATTTGTTGAAAGATTTCATTCTAAACTTATGTCTTATCATCATTTTAACATTGGTTTGAAAAGTTATTAAGAATAAGGTACATTGTAAATAATCTCATGAACTATGAATGAAGTCTCTCACAAAAATAGATAAAACCTCTGCCTGTGTAAAGTGCTTATTCATCTCAAGGTGACTGTATCTCTGATTGAAGGGAAAAATTTGATTCCCAAAACTGTCATAAGGCCACTATAGTTCTCAACCCACATTTCAAATTAGTTATATTTGAGTATTGAGCAAATTCAATAAATAATTCCCATGAATGAAGCTTGTAAAAGAAAAGAGAAAAGAGAACCATTGAAAGAAAGAAGACTCAATATCAAATGGGCGATTCAAGTATCTCTATCGGGGCTATGGGCACCTGTCTGGAAATAGAGCAATGCTTTGAGAGAAATAGAGGTATCTTTGTCGGGGCTATGGATTCCTGACTTGCAGCAGAGCAATGTCGAGGATTTTATTACATGACAGTTGAAGGGCTCAACCTATGTAGCTTGGATCTTAGGTGTGGTTGTTTAGGGGTGGAGAAAGTTTTTATGGAGAAAGATGCACCATATATGCACACACTCAGGTTCAAAGTAGTTCATGTTGATATACATATGAGATTCCAGCTCAACCTTACTCAATATATCTAATCCTACTTAAGTTAGCATGTTTCATAAACTAGACATTCTAGGTGACTGAATTCTTTAGTATCTTGAAAATGGGTAAACCATTTTCCTAGCCAAGTCACCATTACCCATTTTATTTTGGAACAAAATGGGCCCCCCTTGTGTTTTGTTTTTGTCCTTTGGTTTTGTTTGGGTCTTAGGAGTTGTTTTTTTTTTCTCCTAAGTCCTTGTTTCTTTTTTCCTGCTGGAAGCGGAGTCGGGATGGAAACTGGACTTGAAAATTTTGTTTTGGTTCCAAGTACGGATTTGATTCTGGTTTTGTGTTTGCCTTCCTTCTTTGTTCTTTTCTCTATTTGTCAGTGTGTCTTGCACTTTCAGGTATATTTCCTTTTATTGTTTGTTGATTTCTTTGTGTGTTGTTTTTCCCGAGCGGAAGCGGGACCGAAGTTGGGAGCGAACTTGGAACTTTGTAAAATTTCCAGATTTTGCTCCTGCCACGATTCCAACTCTGCTCGTTTGCTTTGTGTTCTTGTTTCCGTTGGTGTTTGGGTCGGGTCCAGTTTTTTTTCCGGTCCCACTTTAGTCTCGTTTCCACCCTTGTTTCCTTTTATTGTTTGTCTTTGTCGTGGGACCGGAGTCGGGTTTGAAGTTCGATAAGAGGCTTGTTAAAAAATTTCTTGTTTTGTTCCAGATCCGGGTCTGTGTCCACCCTGCTTTTGGTGTTCACTCGGGTTAACTGTTCGTTAGCGTTGATGGCTCTACCTTTGACCTACCACATTTATGGCATTAATTACAGCCTCCTCGCACGTGTGAAATGATTTTAAAATCTTAATTGTGTTTAACTGGACCATTATCTTTGATTATCTAAGTTGTTTAAGTGAACCAGAGCTAGGAGAACTTAGTGAGAGTCAATTTTATTGTGAGGGCATGTCGGTGAGCGAATATTCATCAAGTTTTAGTTTTTCCTTGTGAGAATTTCGAGGTAGGGTTTCTTTTCCCTTCTTTTCCCTTTTTTTTTTGTCATTTCTTTCTCATTTTCTTGTTCGTGGTGTTTCATCGCATTTGAAAAATCTTGTTCTATGAGTCTTTGCTTGTTTCTTTGTTTCTTTTGGTATTTTTTTGTCTGTTTTTGTTTTCTTGTTTTGTTTTCTTTCTTTCCATTTGTTCTCACTTTCGTGACAGGTGCATTTTGTCATGCCCTAGTTTCTAAATAGGGTTTTGTTTGGTTGGGTCCTCCATGTGTTAAATGCTTTTTCTTTTGTTTGGAGACTCTTTCTAATCTTTCTTCATTGTCGATTATGTGATTTCCATGTCAGGTTTGTGATGCCCTAATTTTCTGAGTCGACACGTTGCGCAAACTAGGGGTTTGCTCGACAATCTTTGCAAAATATTTTGGCCTTAGGGTTTAAATTGATCTTTGTATAGTTAAGAGGTGGGGTTAAGCCCCTCTATTTGCATTCCTTGGTAAACACATGTGACCCAAGTCTTTAGATTCATGTGACCATGTCGTCAAAAAATGTGCTCTATTTTTTATATTAATCTGGCAGAAGTGGACTCAAGAATGAACTCGTCCCGAAGGATGCATTCCATTGAAGTTCATTCCTAAAATGATCCCGCTTCCGGTTATAGTGAATTTTGGTCATCATACTTGTCTTTAGGTGGAATCTAAACTGGAGCAAAGTTTGAACTTGGAACTAGCGATTAGTTTCAGGTTCAGTTTTTGTTCTGATTCCAATCTCGGTCTCATTCTGATTCTGGTCCCAGTCTTGCTTTGTACTGAAATAGTGCCCTATTCCTTATTCTTCAGTGGTTCTATCTCCAATGAAGTTGAAATTTCACTAAGTACGAAAGTTGTCCTAAGAAGGTAGAGAAAGATGTTAATTGATGTATTGACTTTTATGCTTTTTGTTCATCTAATATAGGAGTTTATTGCAGAGATTGAGAAATGTCAAGAGCATCAAAAGAGGATTCTCAAAGGAGCCAACTGATAGAAACTTTGAGACAAGGAGCTAGGCCAAAGAAGATCAAAGTAGAGAAACTCCCTTACACTCTAAGATACAAACATAGGGAAGCTACTCTCACTACTAGCAAGGTTGATTCTGATTGGGAAGACATCACTAATATCAACTTGGGTGCATTCAGTTATGAGGAGTTTCTCTTGGAGACATTCGATGAATATGTAATAGGAAGGACACAGAGAATTGTCTACTATGGACTAGCACATGTTGCCATCTTCCCCCTATCTTTCCAATGTCCTAAATTGATAATGACTACAGCTGGGGCATACAATCTTGCCACTAGACAATGTGTAGATTTACAGGGGAATGTTATCATTAACTTAACACCCTAAATGATTGGGTTTCTGTTTAATGTACCTGTTCCACAAAATCCCAGACAACTCAATGAGGTAGACACACTAAAAATATATAGTGATAGGAAGGAAGCTAATAGAACTCATATGAACAAGAGTTGGATGAGAGTTGAGAAAAATTCTTTGACTAACCTTCCTGACAAGCCTAAAAGGGAAGACTTCTACAAGGAAATTTCAGATATAATACTAATTCTTTCTAGGGTGTTTGGGAAGAGGAATGCTTCCCAGTTCAAGGAATGGATATTTCCATTTATCTATACTATTCTTGATGGCAGAAAAAAGTTTGATTAGACTATGATTGTCTCAAATTGTATACATAATCATATGCTTAGAGTGAGAGAAACCAAGAGTTTCTTCATGACCTCTTATGTAATCTATGCAGCTACCAGAAGGGGGATCTTTCCTGGACTCAATGTAGTAGGTATATTGGGGGAAGCTCAAGGAAAAGAGAATGTATGGGATCACTATGATTAGCTTACCTTGAAAACCTTGGAGGCACACTACAGAAGGGTTAATGATGCATTTCTATATGTTATCATTAACAGGCTAACAAGAGATGTCAGTTATAGGTTGAGTAGAGAGGCCATGGCCTTCATCAATGAATGGGGACATTGGTTTATTCAATACCCCATATTTACTTACTTCAAGTTGGGAGGTTTTGATGGCCACCCTCATTTACTCCCTAGGTGTTGTAGATATAAAAATTATTTTGATGGATTTCATTTATCAAGCTCTAGTAGTCAACGTAAAGTTTGGTAATAAACACAAGACTGGATGTCATAAGTTCCCCATGAAGTTGGGTGAATATAGTTGTCCACACCTTGTGGCAGCTAAGGTAGTTTGTGATGAATTGATTCAAATGAAGTTGGGTTTGTACACTTCTAGGAAGCATTTTTATCCTAAACACAGGATGCGAGGTTTATTACCCACTGTGTTTAACAAACAATTCAATCTATTGGAGGATTTCTAGATGGATTTACAGGATGAATATGATCTCAGGAGGAGAAATTATGAAAGACTACCTATCCCTCTCATGGTTGAGTAAGGGATAAAAGAAGACATCCTTGAGACATTAGTAGATGATGGGGTAACTTTGGATCCCCAATACGAAGTAGAGAATGTAGGCACCAAAGATCTTGATCTAGTGGACTAGAATGTGGAAGAATCTATTGACATAAAACAAATTGCAAGACCAATTTTGGATAGGAGCATTCAGTGGGTTGTCATGAGGATTAAGGAGCCAAATGATCATAATTCCAAGAAAAGAAAGGTTGCAGGTACCATTCAAGGGTACAAGAGGACTAAGAGAAGAATGGATCCTAAGGAGCCCCTAGAGTTCTTCCCTCCTAATGCTGAAGAGGAAATTGAAATTCCTACTCAAGATCCTCCTGAGACACATGGGGAAGAGATTATAGTGGAAATGAGTGCTTCAATGTCTGTTGCAAAAGATGTATCCTCTTAACCTCTTGTTATAGAGCAACCAAGTGAGGAGAATCCCATAGGAACCCTCCATAAGGAAGTTGAGTTATTGAAGGAGAAGGAAATTCATGATGTTGATACAAATTTTGAGGCTACCCCATCTGACAAAGAAACTCATGTGGTGGAATATTTGGATGAGACTAAGGATGCAAGGACTGAACATATTTTAACTGAAGAAGATCAATGGAATTTTTTTGAGGAAGCTAAATGGGAAGTAGATGCCAAGGCACAAGTTGAGGCACTAGCTAAACAACAGGAGATTGATGCTAAGGCACAATCTAATGCATTAGCCAAGCAGAAAGAATTGGCCAAGCAACAACAAAAAATGGAGCAGGAGCCCAAAATGAAAGATGAAAGAGATAAATTAGCTTTGCAATAGAAAATTCATGACCTTAAGGAGGATAAGGCTGCTCAAAGAAGAGAGAAAGAATCCCTTGAGGCTAAATTCAAGGTTGTGGAAGAGGCCCACAAAAGGAAAGAAGAGCAAGAATTCATGAAAAGAGAGAAAGAGACTGAGGAACTTGATGTATATGAGAAGAAATCCAAAGAAGCATGGGACTATGTCGAGGAATTGAAAAGGAAGAGGGAACAGATGCTAGAGGAAAAGAAGTTGGAAGAAGAACATTTGCAGCAGGAGTTGGAAGCTAAAATATTGCAAGAGAAAAATGATAAGGAAGAGGCGGAGAAACTTGCACAAGAAGAGGAACAAAGAGAACAAAAAAATGTGCAAGATGTTGAATCTTAGCCTAAGAAAACAATACTCCAACCTTTATCTTCTGCCACTGTTGCTTCTTCATCAGCATAAATAGTCACTACTCCTACTGCTCCTACATGGTTGAATCTTGACTTAGAGAAGAAACAGATAGTTCAACTACAGCCTCTCAATTGGGATGAGATGATGAAGGAAATTGAGAAGGAAAGACCCAAGAAGAAGGTTTGAGTTCTTCAATCCACCAAGCTAACTGATATAGGGTAAATTATTGTTGAATGTGCAATTCCAATGGTGGATAAGAACAAGGATGATATCCAAATGACTGATTACCAATTGGGTACTGTGAATTTGGAGAGACCTACAAGAAACCAACAAATTAATTTAATTGATATTGTAGCTTCCTCCACCAAATCCAGAATGATTAAAGACAAGAAAAAGAAAGATGAGCTTAAAGCCCAATTTGATCAGCTACACAAGTTTCTAAAGGATGTTTCCACTCCAATTTCTCAACAAGCTGCTGCTCCCGAATCCCCAATCTTACTGATAAAGAAGGAAGCTGATGACTTGGTGCAAATGAGGAGTAAGGTTGGGATGCTTGAAAGATGGATTGATAGATTTAATCAGGAGGTTGTTGAGGTGATAACTGATAGTTTCAGGGTTCATGAAACAACACTTGAGCTAGTAGAAAATATGAATCAACATGTTAAACATATAGAAAAGCAAGATGAAGAATACAAAGAATATATTAAGAAGCTTAAAGACATCAAAAAAGTGCCGAAGTCAACTCTCCTAGAGCATTCAATTCGTAAAGAAGATAATGCAGATTTTATTGAGAAGAATGTGAGCATAGTAGGATTCAAATCCAATTTCATCCATCAGCATAGGAATGAGGTTCAAGAAGCAAGCAAAGACTTGAATGGGCAAATTGATGAACTAGAGGCAGTAGTTTCCATTTTGGCTAACGTGGAAATCCTAGTTAAAGAGAGTGTTCCTTTGGACAAGTTCAAGGAGAGGTGGAGTAGTAGATTTGAAGAGGTAATGCAAAAAGGAGATGATGGAGAAGAATTGTTGTTGGATAGATTTATGGATATTAGGGGAGAAGTAAAAACTTCCAGAAAGGAATTAATTAAATTGAAGGATATGCAAGAATTTTCCTCAACAGAATTAAAGAGGATCAACTTTGAGGACAATTGGTTAGAAGGGCCTTATTTGGATATCATTCAACAAGTGTTCTCAAGTTATGATGAGTATATCATGGACCAAGCAACGTAGGAGTAAGCTGGCAGCATAACATTCTCCTCTTGAAACCACATCCTCTCTTCTCCTATTTTGCAATATTTGACACAAGTTGGACTCCAATTCCCTTTCCTTAGTTACACCTTCTCTCTTGGGCATCAGAATTTTGTGTAATAGAGCAGTTAATCCTTGATGTAACTGAAGATCAGCATTCCAGTTTCTTCATGCAGTTTGGTTCCTTAATTTGTGGATCTAGGTTTTGATTGAGAGGAACTTATGCATGACATGTCTACATGTATCTCTTGGCTCTATTTTGTAAAGGTTGGATCATTGAAGAAATATTAGCCACCTGATGATAGCAATAGGAATCATAGTCTTAGAATTTCATAGTTGTTAGCAAGATACTTTAAAAAATTTAGTTGAACTTGGTTACAATTTACAATTTTATATATTTTACATGTTGATAAGTTTTGACCTCTTTGATAAGGTTAATGATTCATTATAAATTCGTATGCCAGTGATTTGTTGTGCCTAAATGTTTTCTATTTGATGGGAATCAATAGAGGAAACCAGATTCAAGATTATCTCATTGAATTATCTGTGAATGAAATTGTTGTTATATCTATTTGATTTGTATTTTAATGATGAGTGAATGATCTGTTTTAAGTTTTGAAGTAAAATTTTAGTGAATGATTGTGATTGTGAATTAGTACTATGAATGTATGTAGTGGTGTAGATTATTCTATGTATTGCATCATGTTGTGGTTTTGATTAGGTGAAGAAACACTCATTATTGATATGGATGTCTAGATACCAAGAAGTTTTGTTCATTTTCTTCTGTTTCAAAGCTCTAATCTATCTTTTCATCTTTATTTAACCCCCCCAACTTAGGTTAGTTGATCTAATGCAGTTTTGTTCCTCATTACCAAGAAAGGCCCTTTACATATTATAATTTCATTGAACATTGAGCAATATCAGCACAGTTGAGAACCAACTACTAGGACCTTGGGAGTTAGATTACTATATATTATCTTTCTCTTTTAGGAGAAATAGAATAGTGATATTCTATTTAATGTTGTATTTTTTTAACCATCAACACCACCTATGAAAACAATCAAGAGCCCTCAGTGAAACCACCATGGTACAATGAAAATCACCTTTGTGATTTTCACAAAATAAAGGGACACACAAGATCAGATTGTATTCGACTAAAAAATCTCATCCAAGACCTGATTGATAAAAAATAATAACTATTGGGGACAACAATCAAGATTCAACCACTATTGATAGCATTGACAATATCTCCACCACAATAATTGAAAACAATGATCAAAATCTATCCATCAATGAGCCCCTTGAAGATGTTTCTACCCCATCTAATGATCAAATCAACATGCATCAAGATTCATTTTTTAGTCTTAATCAAAATCCCTCAACAATATTCGACAATGATCTATTTCAAGGAATGTTAGAACTATTTGATCCTGTTGACATAATCTATGAACCACCAACCAATGATCATGTTGAAAATGTCTCTACATCACCTAATGAGTTAGAGGACATATCTCAAGAATTTATTCCAAAACATGATCAACATCTTTCACCAAAGTCTAGCAATGGTGCTTTCCAAGACATATTGACATCATTTGACCTCATGGTTACAGTTACTATAGGAATCAACTCAAAATTTGATCCAAGTCCACTCAAAGATCAAGAATATATGGAGCCACTTCCCATTCCTAATGAAGCTATCCAAGAACCCTTTATAAACAATCCATCCTTTGAAATTGACCCATGTCAAGAACTTGATCCAAAGCATGTCGAAAGAAATTCTGAAATCATTCAAGATCAAGAATTTGTATCTCCAAGCTACTACAATGATCTAATGGACACTCTCCTATCTATACAAGATGTCACAAATGATGATCACATCCATGTAGCACATACTCCTCCATCTACCCACGGGATGCTTTCTTTGGATGGACACGTAGATGATCTTCATTCAAAACATGATTCCTTTACCCCTAACATTACTACACAAAAAGAGTAGGTTATTGATTCCTACAGTCAAACTGAGTTGTCAACATCAAGATTAGATATATCCCAAATTTAGAATGAGGAAATTATGTATGAAGCTATCCAATATTATCCACTCAAGGAAACAAGTAAGATAAAACATGATATTCCAAAGTCAGCAGAGCATCAAATTGAAATAACATCATCTACAGTAGACATTTATCAAAGAAGGCTTACTTAAAAAGAAATCTCAAAACAAGCAAAATCAAGGAACAAAGGTGCTACTACCACCATACTGGGGGAAACTATGTCTCAAGCAAATGTCAACATAGGGGGCATGAAGAACCCTTATGATGAAACCAATGCCAATACTACAACTAGCCATGTCATGAATCTTCATCCACCCATCACCCCATCCACGAATTGGGACCAACATCAAAAGAAATATTTGAATCAAATCACAAAGAACATTATCAAAGAAAAAGAATTTGCAAAGCATAATGGAAAAATCAAATACACATGGATACGAAAAAATTACAAAGAAAGATTATCCCTATCAAACTCCATCAGTCAAAGAAACTATGGGGAAAAATAAAAAATGGAAAAGTATCCATCAAAGATGTCCACAAAATAAAAATCAGGCTTCCCAAGCAACGCACAAAGTATAAAGTAGTTGGTCCTAATTCCAAGCACACTTTCGTATCCACCCATCATTGCTCATCTTCCCAAGTTTGGAAAGTTAAAGGTTCCAAACTGTCAACCAATCCATCTTTTATTCCCAAACACACTCCATCCATGCCTCCACGCATGATATCCAATTCTCACATTGACCATGTGTTGGAAACAACCCTTCATCATAAGGATTCATAAGGCATTCTATTTCGATGTGCGAATAGAGACAAAGTTAACTCTGGTATCAACAAAGCAAATCAGGGATCTCAAAAGTTGCTTTCAAGTGCACGTATCTTGGAAAAGTAGCTTCTTCAAGCAGGATATTGATGACACATCATGATAGAAGCATCTACATCAACACCACCAAGTGGTTCAACATGAGCTTAAAATCTTTCAAAAAAATATGAAAATCCAAAACAATCAAAAAAAGGATTGAAAACAGTACAAAATCATTCTCTAGTGAAAACCACTACGGTGGCGCTTTGAATAGGCACCATGATGAAAAACTGGAAAATGGGCATCATGTGTAGATTCAAGCATCTATGTGCACTAATTCAGGCAGAAGCATCTCATCCCATCCACAATAAATCCAACATTCCATCCATCTTGCCATAATAAATCCATTCATCCACGAACCATTTATCCAATCCATTTTCATCCATCTACATCCATATTCCAAGTTATCTTGATCTTGGAAAAGTCTGGTGCACACTTTACACTTACTTATGGTAAACATCTTGACATGGGTCATTATAATTATCCTACCCGGTATTATCTGAGCAATGAAGCATTATCCAAATGAGCATCCTCTGTTCGAACACCTTATCTTTTAACAAGATAATCCTTGGCATCCTTTGTGTACTTACCATATCCATCCATCCACGCACCTATCCAAACATTCACCCATGTCATTCCATACATTTCTAGACACTGGGGGCATATATTTACATCTTTCTTTAGGAATAAATCTTGATCTATACCTTCCAACTTATGTGGTGATCCAAACATTGGCAAACATAAAATCAAATTGGTCAAAGCATTTGTGAGCCAAAAATCCAAATCACTAGTCCATGGCATATTTTGACGAGAAGATGTTCCTTATCAAGAGTTATCTTTAAACTAACATCAATCCAAACAATCAATATCAGTCACATCTAACATATGCGTCAATGTTACATCAAATCATTCAAACAAATTTTGTTCCAAATCAAGCTTCAAAATCCTGATCAATCAAATCCAATCAATCCATCATCATCTCGAGATATCCTTCCTAGTCCTTGTGTTGCTTAACACTATCGTTGCATTGTTGTGCATCCTCAACAATGTTATCATTATCAATCAAACCCAATCAATCCATCATCATCTCAGGATATCCTTCCTAGTCCTTGCATTGCTTAACACTATCCTTGCATTGTTGTGCATCCTCAACAATGTTATCATCATCAATCCATCGATTTGATCAATCAACCCTAGCTTGGTTTTCAACAAAATCCCAAAAAAAACATTGATATCATCACACATGTCCATATCCAAATCATCAAAATTATGTGAAAATCCAAAAACATTCAAAACATGTCAAAATCCCAAAACAGGTCAAAAAGTCAGAAAAATTCAAAAACATGGTATCCAAACTACGTCCTCTCTAAGCTTAAACTTAGGCAAGGCTAATCTTTGATCAACCACTAAGACAAACACAAAAACATTTAAAAACCCAAAAACCCAAAAACAACCTCAAAAACATTAAAAAAACCAAATATTTGAAAAAATTCATCTATCCCATTTCACTTTCACCCACAATAAATCATAATAAAACAATCGTCATCTTCATCCTTTGGCAACACAAACAAAAACAACCACAACAAATCAGTAAAAGCAAACTTCAAACGTAAAATCAAAATCAAAACAACAAACTTTTAAATGCAAAATCAAACTCTTGATCATTCACAACCATGTCAAATGACTTTATATCAACAACCTTTCGAACAACAAAACAACTTTCCACCATCCACTAACATGTCCTAGGATGCATCCTTCCTAGAATGGGCATTATCTTTTGGCAAAACACTTTGGATTCTTATCCTAAAACAAAACAACTTGCCACCATCCACTAACATGTCCTAGGATGCATCCTTCCTACAATGGGCATTATCTTTGGCAATCACATTGGAAACTTATCCTAAACAAAACACATCCTTTTGGATGAAGGTATGAAAAACATTGGCTTGTTTGTGTACTTGATCTTTTTTTTTTTTTTAATCTTATTGCGCTTATTCCAATGACCTCTCGATGATGTCTACTAAAAATGATTTAGAGAGAAAGGAATTGGGCAACAATCATTATCTTGTCTATTGTGCTTGTTGGGCGTTCTTGTAATATAACCTTGGCGAATACTTGCTTTGTTAGGTGTGTATGGAAGGTGTTTTGGGCAGCTTGTTGACTATTGCATTGATAGGTTATACCTTTCTATGTTTTGGTCCAAGATGTTTGAAACTTTGGAAGTGCACCCTAGCAAGGTTTCCGTATGCTAGGTGTGAACAAGAATACTCCTATTTGATTGTCAAGTCAAAATCCATCGCACTAGGTACAACGCCATCCTGGTTCTTTATACCTTGATGCATCATATCTATGTGTGTTATCAAACATAAGGTAAGTAGCCCTTTTAAAGTCCCAATTCCTGATAAGAAAATCATTCACCTCTCGTCACCATCTCTTGACTTGTTGGAGTCTCGTATTTTCTTCTATCTTCTTTCCACGCTATCATGGTACCATGACAGTTAATTACAAATCATTATCGCTAGTGCATCCATCTTGCATCCACAAACCGTTAGCATGCTGCATATCATTCACATGCATTACATTTTCATCATTATATAATATAGATCCATTAGTCTAAGCATCTCATAAACCATACATTTGCATAAAACATTCATTGCATAATCATATAGGCATCATCATCATTTTAAGTTGTTTAGGATAATATAGATTGGTTATTCTAAGCATCTTAAAACCATCTCATTTGCATCATCATCATAACCATCCATACATCCATCTTGAACCTCTTTGTTGCAATATCAACCTTCAAATCAAATTTTTTGCTTGATCTCTCGAGGGGGCAATGTACCAGTATACTTCTTTCACTGGGGCATTCGAAAAAAATAGAAAACTTTTGAATTTTGATCTCGGCAAGGTTATTCTTTGAACCAACGCAACAAGTACATTGCTTCAAAGAGGGGAAAAAAGTAGACATGCAAAATCGACATCATGCATCTAAATCTAACTAATTAACATCAAAATATTTTGTTAATCAAATAAAGCAATTTATTCGATTAAATTCCTTCTTTAATTAAATAAATCAACTTTAATTAATTTAATCCTCACATACCTCTTTGATTAAATAAATCAATTTTATTTAATCAAATCCTAATGTCCTTCTTTTAATTAAATAATTCACTTTATTTAATTAATCTCTAAAGTCATCCATTTAAATTAAATAAATTCATCTTTATTTGATTTAACACTAACATCATCCTTTTTTATTAAATAAATCAAATCTTTATTTAATTAAATCTAAAATCATTTTCTTCTCATTTTGATTTATTTTAATCCTAAAATCTAAGTCAAAAGTCAAAATCACCTAATCTTCACTTAAATTAATCAAACCATGATTAATCCTAATCCCAATCACTGCAATCATCTAGATTTTGAAACTTGTGCAAATAAATCAATTTAATTGATTTATTAAATCTTCCTTTTTCATTCAAAAAGGCATCAAGAGGGAATATTCTCCAAATTTGAATTTTCTCTCCCAAGTGTTTTGTCCTCCAACATGGCATTAAATCCTCTTACATTGTCTCTTACATGTCTCCCACTTGGCATTTAAGACTCTTTCTTCTCCCTCCAACAAGCCTACTTTCAAATTTCAAGATCCACCTAATGGTATTTATCATGCACATTGACCAAAATGTGCACAACCTTCCTCCATTGGAATGTTGAGAAGTGGCACAATACCATTAAATTATCTTTTATCCCACATTCCTCCTATCTTTCATTCTTCTATCCTTCTATTCTATAAATAGGGGATTCTTCTATTGATTTAGGGGACACAACTTGATACACAATCTCAAGCATTTTCATCTTGTTCATCATATCACATAGCATCTTCAAGGCATTTCATCCAAGAGCTTATCAAGGGGTTGGGAAAGGGCTACTTTCCACATCAAAGTAGCACCAATCCCCCTATGGAATGATGGTTTGGTAAACAGATTAGATAAATACATATTTTAGGTTGAATGCATTATTTCATGTTTTTCTCTTCTAGGTTTGATCAACAATTTCATAGGGAGTGGTTTATTTCAGTTTACTAACAATGGCTAATTTGGTATGTTTTATCAATTGTCAGTGATTGCAGATTCTCCTCTCACAATGATTATTTACCATTTAAAGAAGAGATTGTAGTAGTAGAAGATGAAGTTGTAGTTGCAAATGGGTATATGGATGTTGCATATTTGTGTGTAGAGGTTGTAGATGATGGTGCGGGAGGAACTTGGTGAAGGTGGTTAGTTTGCGGTGGGTTGGATCCCACAAAGAAGGAAAGGAGGGAAGAAGAGATGTGGCAAAGGAGAATAGTCTATGGTGGATGTGAGTCCACGAGAGGAAGGATGAATAGAGTGCACACTTGGTGGAGGAGGACGACAAGTGTCTGTGTTGGAAGAGGCGGAGGAAGAAATGTTTTTTCTCTAAATCAGTGATGGAGCTTGTTGTAGGTTGTCCACAACTTGAAAAATTAGTTCTATTACTCCACTCCAGTTTTTTAGTTCTACTCACAAATTTTTTTCCTACCTAGCATGTTTAATGTAGGAGCATCTGGGTGGACTAGCAATCAACATCAACCAAAAAAAAGCTTCAAGTTTGAATTTTAGTTTTGGTGTGTTTTGAGGTTCATTTGGCATCTCTTAGCTTTGGAAAACTCTTGGAGTGGTCAGATTTATAGGAAACTAGTTTTCGCCTATTGACAATTTTAGCATACAATAGGAAATTTCCACGAAAATAATTGATCAAGAATATTTGTGAGGTGTGGTTGTGAATCCTTTTAAAGAGATACTTTTGAATGCATTTCAGAAAATGTGGTGAAGGTTTTTGGTTCTAATTCCTCTTAGTTTCGGAGAAATTAGTTTTTTTTGTTCTATGCTAGTGATTTGGTGAAAGTTTAAAATTTTAAAATTATTGAAGGCTTGGGTGAAATCCTTATGTAGGGGACCCGAGGAAGTCATAGAACACCTTTGGTAATAATTTTGAGAAAAACAAAGAACTTTGATTTTTTGCCTATTGGCACTTGGGTCCACACTTGATGCTCTTTGTTGCAATCATTAATTAAATTTTCATCAAATTGATATTGCACATTTAAAACATTAAAATTGGGTCAGGTGATGCAAATAAATTGGTGTTTTTAGAAATTAAATTCACCTAGTTTTATGCCCATTTGAAATGCTATTTTAGAGGCTATGTGGAGGCAATTTCTATGTGTCATTTTTAGTTTTTGAGCCCTACAATTTGAAAATTATTAGGGATAGGTTTCAACACCTCATTAAAGGTAGCATAATGACAAATGAAATGGCCCATGAGTTTGTAGGATTTTCTTGCCAAACATGGAGTAGTGGGGGGCATGGGGATCAAGAAGCTAGTTGCTCCCATATTAGACTTTTATTCAAAACATTAAAACAACAAAAATGGCATGGAAAAGGGGAGAGGAGGTGGGGAGTGTGGAACTAGAAAAAGGCAACATGGAGTTTTTGGGAGGGCAGAAGTCTTGGAGGAGCTGTAAGTAGGAGTTAGCGAGAGGCATGGAGAAGAAGGCAGCCATTTCTTGGGGCTGTGTAAAAACAAAAGTAGAATGAATGTGTAGAGGATAGTAATTTGCAAATACACATCAAGAAAAGTGAAAGAGGAATAAGGAGAAAGAGGAAGAGTGAGGAAATTTGAAGACAGAGTTGGGAGACTTTTCGAACAACTTTGAGGGAATGTCTATGAGATCCAAGTCTTGTAAATCTGATTTTGCTGGTTGTATTCTTGGATAAACTTGTAATTATTTCACATGATTGAATCTATTTTCTAGATTTGATTGCAATAGATCTTCTTTGTTTAAGCTCTATTCTTTTTGTGAGTTTGTGAAATGGGGTTGCTTCTGCTTGCATCAATTTTCAAATTTTGAAATATGATATTTTAGATTTTAAAATAAAATGATATATTTCAAGCTTACAATTTTGTTGAAGTTGAATTGAAGTTATTCAAATTAGAAACAAAAAAAGATCTAAACAAAAAATTAAGACATATTACTTTATTAAACTAAATTTTAGATTAATAAATACATCAAAATAATCAAATTATATATTAAAATAATAAATTCAAATCATTAATTCTAAAAACAATCTAAAATAAATATCAATCTACATTTATATACTCTAAACAAAAAAATACAATTGAAAACAAGAAAATAAGGTAGAGTGGCATGCTGCAAATATAATGTCGAATGAACTTAGCATCTTTGCAAATACTAAACCATAGATTTATTATGAAGGGTTAACAATATCCCTATTTTGACCAAAAAAACATGATTGTATATTGAAATCTCTCATCTAAAGGGAGAATAGAAAAGGAATGGAAATTGTGTTAAAAGATTTTGTTTTTTCATTTAAAATTTTGGGTTTACTCCTTTGCATACACGTTAGGTACCTGGGCAATTGCAACTACATATGATCAAATTCCTCTTTCCTTTATACTTTGATGGATGTCCACACCTTGTTCCAAAGCTCTAATGTTGGCTCAGGTAGGGATGATGTTGGAAAAGATTGCAGAGTTTGGCTTTACACCTGCCAATTACATTTGATTGAAATTTTTGAATCCTTTTCAACAAACACATTTTTTCCATATCCTGCAATCATAGAATTCCATGAGACCACATTTCTTTGAAGCATTCTATCAAACAGTTCACATGCCTTGTCTATGCTTCCACCAATCGCATACATGTTTACCATAGTATTTCCAATAGTAATATCTGACAATAACCCCCCTTCCATTATGATTTTATGGATTCCCATACCTTGTTTTGAAGCTCTTATTGCCCTCATTGCAACAACCATTTGCATAGACAAAATCCAATGAAGTGCCCTACTGCAGAAAAATACCCACGTCTCAAAATTTCCATGGAAGCCCTGTTCCTATTGGCTGGATTTTTCTTCCATGGCCGAGAAGCATAAACATGTATGCAAAATAAAGATAAAGTATAATAAGGGTAAATATCAAATGTTTAGGGGCATCTACCCTAGTTTCAAGGGGGGATAGTTTGAATTCGATTAATTAATGGCAACTATTATGTAAACAAGAATGACTGGCAAAAGGAGTAGGTCCACACTTGTCACCTAACGGTCAACGCTTAGAGTGTGTTGGTTAAGCCCAACCACTTGGATAGTGACCATCTAAACAACTATTAAGAAGTGCAGGAGGAGAATGGTACACTATAAGTAGCCCAACCCTCGATTAAGGATTTCAATTCTATCTTTATCAGGACCTTAACACAAAGATTTTTGGGAATAAAATAAATATATGCATGTTGTTACAGTTTGCCATAGAAATTGATTCGGCTATGTACAAAGCCCCTTTATTTCAATCTTGTATTATACACTCTATATGATGTCTACCTATGCATTTAAGATTTTTAATTCTTACTCCATGGAGATGTATTTTGCTCAGCAAATTTCTTATTTGACAACAACAACTAGCATAATTGTTGGGAGTAGTTTCCCACTAAATATTTTTATCGAAGTTGAATTAGTGTTGTTTATGGGTTATGTGCAACCTCTTGTTTTGTAAAAATGTATTTATTCTTTTTTCTATTCAAGATTCTGGAAAAGATAATAGAAGCATCAAAAATCAAACACAAGAAAATGTGTTTTTTTGTTGTTTCTCGTTCAATACATTTGCATATATATATATATATAGGATTTGCATATCCTATATTATATGAGGGTTCTATCTCCTACAATCACTCCTGTATATTTGTGAGTTGTTAAAACAACTCAATACAAACACTTATTCATACAACCTTGATATATTATCCTACACATGATATTTAGCAAGCTATAACAAACCCAAGAAATAATTATTTTATGCATCTTTATGATGCAATATTCCTAACACCCCCCATATTGCATCATTTTCCAAATGGGGATAAGTGGACCTACAATACTTGATGACCACGCATAGTAGTTCATCATAAGGTATGAGTAGGGACATACACATCTACTCATGACAAGCAATAGTAGCACAAGCCTCACCACGCTAATTGTACTTTCATCCAAGGATAAGGACTAACACATGTATCGAAGGTCTTACAACAAGTTTGGATAGGGACAAACACATCTATCAAACATCAATGTTATGAACAGGGACACACATTTGCTCACAACAATTATGATTAGGGACAAACACATCCAATCATAATTACTCAACAAAATGTGATTGGGGACAAACACTTCCAACCATAGCATAAAAATATTGAGAACTAAGTCCTCGTCACATATGCAACCACCATTATAGATCATTGCCACTCTGATCACAAATGATATGAGACGGTTGTCACTACCACTTGGAAACTAATCTTGGCTTTAGTCATTTTGGCATAATTTGTTTGGTCACTAATGTAATTTCACGACCTTGCCACTAGTGACTGATGAGAGGTCGTTGAATGTCCTCCAACCTCTTGTGCCTCCATCCTCCATTTGATTTGCTAATTAGAAAATTTGGTTTTGAAGCTCAATTTAAGAATCCCCCACAAGATGGATGTCACCTACAAGCGATAGTACATCCAATTACAATCAAGAGGTCATTTTTATTTTTTACAATATTTTGACACTTTTGAATTTTGACAAACATATTTTTAATGACATGAAAATTTACAACTCATAAAAATGGACCCTATTTTAAAGAAACTAATACAACTTGACACCTATTCTAAACAAATTGATATACTTTGATAATCATACAATATTCTATTTTCACTTTTAATCTCAAAATCTAGATTTTAGACATATACTTAATCACCAAGACATGATAGCTCTTTCCTATTATAATCTAACTTGCCTATAATCTTTGACTAAAGCAACTATGCCAGAAGCACGCTTAATCACTTCAATGACACAAAGAAAAAAAATACTAATAATGATAGCTCAAACTCCACCTTGTCTTCAAAGCATTGGCCTCTTCAAAATAGAACAGCAATTCTCTCACCTTCAACCTCTTTCTACTCAACCTTCCTACAAATTTGACTGAGGATACTTTGGCAATAACTCTTGACTTCATGCATCAATCAAAAAATCTTTGGCATCTTACCTTTATTTTTGGCTAGGGACCATTTCTTAATTTCCTTAGTTGTGGATGGCTTTTTTTTTAAACTCCCTTTTTTTTATGGTTGGGCTCGATTCAACTTTTTGTGCCCCTTTGATGGGACTTTCAAACAATCTACTGTGATCTTTGAACTGTGCTAAACTTGGTTGTTTACTACTAAGATCCTTTATCTGCTACATTAGGCCGTGAACATTAGCAGCTCCATTTCCTGCGATCTCAATCCACATCTTGTGGTGGCTCCTTTCAACTACCTTGACTTTTGCAAACCCTTCATAGATCTCTCAAACTAAGAACTCTCCTGCAATCGACTGTTGGATGGTTTTTCACCCTTGACTGCTGGCTGCAATACTACTTTTCTTCTAGATCTGTCAAAATTTATGATTGCACAGAAAATCACACAAAGTTGTTGCTTTGTTTCCCTAGTGACAAAGGAATACAAATGCGGAATAAACAAAATGCAAGGAGACAAATCTGGGCATGCAATGGAGACAAATCTGGGCATGCAATGTTTTCCTTTTTATATTAAATATGCTAGAAGTGGAAATACATGAAGGATTAAACATAAACTACTAAAAACTAATTCTAAACTACAAACTTCTAATTTCTGGGAGCTTCATGAGTTGCTCAACCAGACACAAAACAAACTTCAGGAGTTGCTAGGAGCTCAACTAACAAGAGCTACACAAAGCTCTTTAGAAGCAATCTTTTCTCACACACAAAACAACAAACAACTGCTGTTGTTCAGGAGCTTTCAGAAACTCACACAAAACATTCTTTGTCTACAGACTGTTGCTGCATAGAAAATTCTTCAACTCCTACTGAGTCTTCTCAACTAACTCTACTCTGACTTCAACAAACTAATCTGCCTTCATTCATTTTGTTTTTTAACTCATTCCCTCTCAAATTCAAAATCACCTACCAGCATTAAATTGGAATTCAAAAATTTCTAACTTCATTAATTCTTCTGCAGTCTTTAGGTGCACGTCAAGAGCAAGTGGGGAAAGCAATCCCCAAAACAATCTTACAGTTGCAGGCATCGAATGCCCCTAACAAGTAGGTGCCAACGGGAAGAGGCTTAGGAGCATTTAATTTTCCAACAAGATCTGCAACTTCAATCTCTTCAAACACCTGACTTGAGCTTCACCATTTACCGATAGACTTGAGATTAGCAATAAAAGGTACTTGATCATTGATCCTCTAGAAATATTTGAGATTTAAATTCAATCACACCGATAAGCACATGCTCCTACACTTGGGGAAGAACTACGCACCACATGTACTTGCTTCTAATTGATGATTAACCAACTTAACATATTCCTCATAAAATTGAAAGGCTTCACATTGGGAATGGCCAGACTCAATTGATCCTCTGCATCAATCTTTCTTGGGCACCACCTATGGATCTTGGAGGAGTTTAAACACTCAGCACAATGATCTCAGCTCCAACGTATTTGTAATGGCGTTCAAACTATCACGTCACTATCATCCGCTTCAAACTGCTCTCAATATAAAATATATCTTCAAACCCTTTCTGGGTTTTGTTTTACTCATCATCAGCTTTCCAAATCATTTTAAATTTTGAAATTTCATTAACAAACGAGAAAGATATCGCAATTTTACTGCGACTGTGTTAATTTAATGTAAAAATGACATTTAAAAAAACAACATACCAACCAACCACTTTTTCTTTGCTAGCAGCTTCTTCATTGTTTCTTCACAGACCTACCTAGCATCATGAATGCTCTGATACCATATCAAAGATTTTGAACAAAATAATAGAAGTAGTAAAAATTAAACACAAGAAAATGTGTTTCTTCTTGTTGTTTTTTGTTCAATACATTTGCATATCCTATATTATAGGAGGGTTGTTCTACCTCCTATAACCACTCTTCTATATTTATGAGTTGTTAAAACAATTCAATACAAATAATTATTCGTACAATCTTGATATATTATCCTACATATGATATTTAGCAAGCTATAACAAACCCAACAAATAATTATTTTATGCATCTTTATGATGCAATATTCCTAACATTTTCTTATTAATATAGCTTTCCTCCAATTTAAGAAAAAGGTTCTTTGTAGTAAAATTGTTTGTCTTCTAATTTTTCCTTTATGCACGATGCCCAATCTATGGTGAAGATAAAAATAATAAGCATCTCACTGTATGCAGTTCCTTACAATGAAGTATCATATGTGTCCCTTGTTTAACTTCGTTAAACATATGAGAAGAATTAGCTCAAATTTGGATGAAGAAATTGAGTTTATATTGGATGAGAAATGAGAAATGAGAAATCTTGATTGTTTGTAAAGTATTTTCAAGAGTATGTCTCATTGCAGTTGGATTTTATTGAGAAGAGGTACGTATATAGTAGTTGTTAATCATAATTAGAAATATAGAAAGCTAAGATGCTGATAGGTAAAGCAATGAAGGTGATATTAATCAAAGTCAAGCTTCAAATTTAAGTAGAAATAATGAAATATTGTAATCAATTTTCCACTTCACAAAAAAAACTCTCATAAATTCTAAAGCTAAGCCACAAATTGGGCGTTGAAGGTATTTCAATGCATTAATGGTCATAGATAGCTAAATCCTTCCAAGGAGTTAAAGATATTTTTTATAGAAATATTTTCTTCTAATAAGGTGTATCATATTGAGTCTAGATAGGTATATAGTAGTTATCAATCAGAATTAGAAATATAGAAAGCTAAGATGATGTAAAGAGAAATATAGAAAGCTAAGATGATGACAAGTAAAGCAATGAAGGTGATATTTACCAGAGTCAACTTCAAACTTGAGTGGAAATAATGAAATATTGTAACCAATTTTCCTCTTCACCAAAAATATAATCTCATAAGTTTTAAAGCTAAGCCACAAATTGCATGCCAAAGGCATTTCAATGGCATTAATGATCATAGATAGCTAAAGTATTCCAAGGAATCAAGAATATTTTTATGGGAATATTTTCTTATAATAAGGTGTGCAACATTGAGTCTAGATAAATTAATCATTACCACACACTACTTGAGAAGATGTGCCACATAAAAAAAGGGTGTAACACTTGAATATGACTAAACTAATATTTTCTTTGTTGAAGCTTATAGGTAAATTAAGCTCCTAATTCGAGATGAGGTGGGATAGGTTAAGAATTTGACAATGTGTGATTATACGTCATTTTTGTGGCCATTTTTCCCTTTCCCTTGAGTTTCCTCTTTTTTTCCTCAATTTCCCTTAGTCTTTTAATCAGTGATAACTTTAAGAACCCCCTCGTCTCCCCCCCCCTCCCCCCTCAAGAAAAGATATAAAATCTTGGTGAATATTTCATTTTTTTGAAAAAAATATTAATTTCTATTGGCAAATCTTTCCTTTTTTTGAAAAAAAAATAAATTATTTGTGTTTTTTTACATAACTAAAATTTTCTAGGAAATGTTGGCGAATCTTGGAAAATAATAGGATAATGCATTAATTATGACGGTGAATCCTTCCATTTAAACAATAATAATTCTTATGAAAAATTAAGGACCTGAGGGTGGAAATGATCGATGGGTTTAAGGGGTAGACTCTATAATATTTAGTTGTCACCACTGATTTAAGATATAACCTAACAACCCTTGTTGTATTTCACAAGGTAAAAATGAACCTGTGATCTGTAATGCTCACAAGGCTCTAAATTTCCATTGAGATCAATGATCTAAAAGAAATTTCAGGCCCCATTAGCATTATAGATTGTAGGTACATTAAATTACCTCACAAAAATACAATGAGGGTTGTTAGATTATATTTTGGATCAATTGTGATGACTAAATATTGGAAATATGGCCCTAAAGCAACTAATAATTATGATATAATGTTGGTGAATTAATTTATATTTTTACTATAACTAATAAAATTTAGGTGAATCTAATCTAATCATGTATTGAATACTGGGCAAATTTTTTATTTCAAAATTTTAATAAAATAAATGCTTTGGTGATTTAAATAAGACAAATAAAATTTTGTAAAAATGTGGCGGTTTAGGTTGTGTTACAACTTGAACTATTAGCCAAATTTGGATTCCAAAATTTCAACTATTATTCAATTGGTGAATATTAGCCACTAAAAAATCACTACTTTTAATGCATTTTTCATCCTTTGCATCATCCATTATGTCTCCTTTCTTTCCATCATGTTTGATGAAAATCATTAGCCAATCCAATGATCATGTTTTATTTATATTTTTTGTTTTGTGCATCATTGGCTAAGATGATGATGGTTTTTCCCTTCCTACCTAATTGGCATCATCAACAAGGGAAATGACGGTTTCCGTCCAATATAGAGTTTATGATTAGTTTCATAATTTTTCTAGGATGGTGATGTCAACTAAATTTAGAAATGAGATTTATGGTTTGAAACCCTTTTTAGGATACTCTTCATCATTTTCTAAGGATAAATCATAATTTTCTCTTTTTGCACTTATATATATGCCCTTAGAGGTTTAGAGGTGGAATACTTAATCAAAGAAAGACAAGCATCCAAAGCATGAGCTTTTAGGATTCATCAATAGGGTTTTCCTCTAATATTTATGTCAAATATATAATGTATCTAGTTGTGATCTATTAGGGTTTTACCTATACATCTTGAGTTCACCTATAGTCACCTGTACATAAATGTGTAAGCTAAGGAGGGTGCTACTACAATTACAAGTCTACCATAGTTAAGTATGTTTTCTTAACTCTTTTATTTATGTAGATATGATTTATCATTGTGTTCTTGTTATTTCATTGATACATGTTAATATACATTTTTATCATATTTTCCCACATTTATTGCCTAGGTTAACTATCCTTATGACATCATCCTTTACCTTTTTACATGATACATATTTTCCTTTTTAATCCTTATAGATTCTTGCTTTTTGTGGCAATGCCAATAGGAACCATTCCCATGAGACTTTTTGGAACTTTAAAAACATGGTCTTAACCATTTTACTTGGTAACAAATATGATAATGACAACCAAAACCAAGCAGGGTATCTTTGTTTACCAATTACATTTGGACCAAGGCCATTCATACCAAAATTATGGCCCTTGATGTACCCCTATCTTTCATCCTTCTATTATCTTGTCCATTGACTCAAAATATGAACATAATGGACCTTTCTATAATAAGTGTATTTTCATAATCCATAATGGTATTAGATACAAATATAAAGTTGATTCCAACCCTTGGCATAGTCCTCTTAACTCACATACAAACTTATTTCTAATACTATTGTAGTATCTCTATTTACATACACAATCTTAGAACCTAGCTCCCATGCCACTATAGTTGATTCTAAGGATGAGGTACCAAATGATCTTCAAATCAAATGTAATAAGTCAACCTTCTTTAATCCATCATTTATTAGCTCCCACTTTCACTCTTACCATGTGATTGGTATTCCACTATAATTGATAGTGCCTCTAGTGAAAATGTGCAATTCATTACCAACAAAATTATTTATGACAATGATGCATTTGGATGTAATGAAGAAGAAGCATCCAAACTCTTCAAAGAGGGTTATGTGCATGGAAATGGAGGACCAAAAGGGGGTCTTAAGAGGACCTTTTTAAAAAAAAATCAATAAAAATTGATCTTAGATGAAAAATTGAAGATAGGTACACTGAAAATTTGAAGATGTAACAAAAACAAGTCATAGTTCTACTTTCTAATCTACTATTTTTTTTCTGAAAATGGTGGAGATTAAGGGGTTCAAATAAGAAGAGTACACAAAGTGTTATTTTTGTCAAAAAAGTATAAAATAGCATATAGTGTGCTCCCCCTAAAATGTTAACTTTTTTTAGTATTTCAAAAATCACTTTGGTAAAAAATTAGCTAACATTATTTAGTTTATGTCTAATTATTTTGCTATTTTTAAATGCATATATAATTTTTTACTAATTTTCAAAGTGGACACATCCTAAAAATTGAAAAATTGAGCATGCTCCCTCCTAATATTTTTGAAAACTAATTGAAAGTCATTTTTTTTAATGTGTATAAAATAGAGTCTAGAATTAAAAATGTAATTTGTTTAAAAATTTGGATGAACAAATAAAAAATGACACCAAAAATACTATACATGGGTTTTTGGAAAAAAAAGGATGACACTAACAAAAGACATTAAATATCAAAACCTTAACATATTCAAAATATATAAAAAAATACATGCTTAGAAAGGTAAGATAGAGCTTGATGTTATTGTGGTGTTTTTTAAAATCAATATTAAAATACATGCAAACCTGACAAAGAGCACACTTGACATTTAGGTGTTTTTCTATATTTTGTAGAAAACGTGTCGTTGGGTGTTGACATGCAAGTTCAACCCTTTGGGCTAGATCTCAAGACAAATCCAACCCTAAGGCTTGCTAGTTTTCAAGGCAAGCTATAATACAAACACATTATAATGTGCTTGCATTATGAGAAAAATAAAAAGTCTAAATCACATGATTTTAGAGTATTTTTTATATTTTTCAAAATGTCAACATGTTTTGAAAAACATAAAAAAATGTTAAAATCATGTTATTAGACTATTTTTATTTATCTCATAATACAAGCACATTATACCACGCTTGTGTTATGGATTAGTAGTGACGAAGGCACTACCAATCCATAATGTGAACATGTTATAGTGCACTCATATTATATAAAAAATGGACCAAAAAGTGCATTTGGCCAATTTTTGGCCCCCCATATTTGTACACTTACCTAGAGACAACATTAATGTTTTTTCTTGTATATTTAGTAAATTAGGATATATAATTATACAACTACAACTAAATAAGACCAAAATAAATTAATATGAAATAATCATGTCTTCCATAATCCTCTTGTGATGATAGTTACCTTATTTACCATACCCAAACTAGTCACCTAAATACTCTCCATTGTCAACAACAACTATCCCTTGTATAACCATAGGGCCAACACGGTCCAACGCATATATATTCAAGACATTCCTACCTTTCTATGATAGTGATAACCATAAAAATGAAATATATTTTATCCCACACTCAACTAGACTCTTTTAAGATCCTAAATGAATCCTCCATAAAATTTTAGAATGCAATTTGTTTATGCCTTAATAATCCTTTTCTTAAATATTTCCTAAATTAGACGCCTCATTTTATTCACCTACCTAATTTTTTGATAATTTTCCCTATCAGCCACGTGCCTTTATGGAAAGTGATGTTTATTATTAGTCACTTATCTATAGGGGACTTGTGATTTCCTATTTATCACTTACTCAAATAGTTGATGATGTTCCCCACTTGTTACATACCCACATGGCCAAGGATGTAGTGTATTTTTTTATTAAAGTTTGGTGATGTCTCTTTTGAGTCAACTGCTCAAATGCTAGTGATGTTTGTTCTTACTCACTTGCTAGTCTATGGTTAATGGTATGAAAATTGATATTAGTTTTTTCCTCATAATTCAAAAATATTCCCAAACTTAATGACTGTATCATACCCCTTTGTAGAGCATGCTTCTAATTCCACAAGGGGCACTCGTGTAAAACACATCCATCCATCAAAATAAATAATCATTGTTAGCTACATCACCCAAACACTCATAACAAATCATCAAATTTACAACCTATAAATGAAATCTCAAATTGATGCAGGAGCTTGCATCTAAAAATGAAGAGACACAACAAGAAGGATCAATGATGGAATGGGGCGACCAAAAGAATTTATCAATTCATTCCAAAATAAAAAAAATCAAAATATATATAACGTGACTGGGGCAGCTGGTTGGGGTGATTCACATTTTCTGATTGGAGTCAATATCTTCCCAAGACAAAATGTGTGAGACCAACTTGATAGCTTTTTTCATTGGCAGATTAAAATAATAGATTTCATTCATTTGTATCTAGCGCATTATATTGGGTGTCAATTCATTTGAAAATGGTGATTATTCAATTACTGTGTATTTTGAACAACCTATGTTTTATCATTTTCCAATAGCAAGGGGGCTCATTTCAATTGCAAAAGGGAAACCATTTGTATTCTATTGGTACTGGAACCTATATTGAACCATTTAAAATTTTGAAACAACAAAGGGATAAAAAGATAGGCTACATAGAGAATTACCTAAGGAAAATTTAATAAAGAGGGAAGAGATGCTACGTAGCAAGTAAAGGAGAAGGAGTAGCGTGGAAGAAAAGAAGAGACCACGTAGGAAGAGAGAGAGGACATCGTGCAGGTCGTACTACCTCTGAGAGCGGGAAACGATGCAATTTCAAGGGTAAGCTTGCAAATAAACGTGAAACGCGGGTAAGTAGTGGACAATGCCCATGATGTTTTCCTTTTTAATTTGCAAGCAGCTAATGTGAAAGATGGGTGAGTTGCATACAGTTTGAGGGAACTTAAGAAGAGGTGGTGAGAGATGAAAGTTTGACTGTGTAATTGACATGGCATCGATTGATGAGTAACTCCATTTTGAATGGTGAAATCAGAATCTAAATTACAGAGATTGTGGGAATAGAGTAGGGTGTGTCTGGTCTGGAAACATAGATTTATGAAAGAGAAGATTGCATATCAGAATGGTATGAGAGACCATTGAAAGCCAAGAGAACATTTTTGTTATACAGATGTATTTGATTTTTTATTTGAATAAATATTGTAATTAGATAAATTAATTATTTGAATAAAACAAATGTTCTTATTTCTGTAATTTGTACATTTTTGTAAGTGTTGGAGAGCAGAGGATTTTCCTCTTGCTTCAATTGGTATCAAAGCCACAAGATCGTAAGAGTGGAGAGAATCCACTAAGATTATGGGTGAAGAATTGATAAAAAGTGAAGGAGCCTTGAGAGGCCATTGATTCTATGGGAATTATGTTGGTTGTCCTCCAACAAAGATGAAGCTGGGTAGAAGGTGTGCAAATCTCTTCCACTGAGAGGAAGAGGGTGGAAGAGATCTTGAAGGTGCATCTTCCCGAATCCTAATGGGAAGAGGATAGTAGTGAGAGTTTTGTTGTAAGGGGACCTACAAAGGTAACAAGTGTTGGCTCTAATTTGTTTGTGGTTGCAGATTGAGAGTGTGTCATAATTGTTTGGAAAAATGTTTTGGAGACATGGAGAGAGTTTGTTGATGAAGAAGGAATATTTGAAGCCACAGAAAGTGAAACAGGAACCCATCCGAAGGAGTGATTTAGTAGTACAGAAACAACAATAAACTACTAAAAACTACTTATAAATGATTGAAATTGGTCTCATGACTATTAGTAGTTTATTGTCAGTCATTTATAACAGGACCAGATTGATGACTGAACCATTTTTTAGTCATTTATTGTTTGTTTTGATTGACCGATTTGGTAGTATATTTAGTCATTGATTTAGTCATTGATTGTTATAATCTAGTCACTTATTTAGTCAATTTTTATTCACTGATATATATATAGTAATTGATTGTTGTAATCTGGTCACTTATTTAGTCATTTTTATTCATTGATTTTTGTCCATTTGTAGTGTATTTAGTCATTAATTTTAATCATCATTTTGATCAATTTGGCAGTAAATTCAGTCATTTTTATTTCACAGGTCATATATTCAGCCATATTTATTCATTGTTCACTGAATTTTGTCAATTGGTAGTATATTTAGTCATATTTATTCACTGTTCACTGATTTTTGTCAATTGGTAGTATATTTAGTCAATTTAATTATTAAGTGACATCAATTAGTAATATATTTAGTCATTTTAATTGACTAATATTTGAGGATTTAAATATAAAACATATAAATACACATCAATCATCAATTGCACATAATAAGACAACCATTGAGAAGGAAAAATCGGTGAACTTTATTAATAAAAGAAGGTGCTCTAGTTACACCTTAGAAATAGAGTATTACAATTTTTATTTTCAGTCACAAGACTGAAAATCTAAGTTACAATGCACATAATGAAATAAGTTTCACTTCATAAGTAGTCATTCTCGGTCAAAACATGTCTTGAACAACTCCCATTTCCTATATGAGTTTTTTTTGAAAGACAGAGCATCCTTGTGGCTTTTGGACTTATCATAAGGTTTCAATAGTTCTTTGACAGTCCATTCCCAATATGAAATTGTTTGAATCTATGAGAAAACTGCTCTACTGTAAAGTATACATATGGCTTTTCCCTGTTGTACCAATACTATTCTTGATCCTTTCAAGAGGTAACCTGCAGTTTCATACAAATAGATTTAGATATTTGGTATGATGTTAAAATCATGAAAAATAACATGCAGATGGATATATATTTATCTCATGGAGAAAATCTACAGTGTCCTTGCATTTAGGGCACTTGAAGCCACAGTTCTCAAAGAACTCTAGTGCATGATCACGGGGCCCATGGTACACTATCTGCCCTTCTGACATTAAGATGATGTTGTCAAAGAGATTAAATGTCTTAAACCTATTGGTTGGAGGAGTGAAATCAATATAATTTCCTTCATAATGTGGGGAAAGTGTTGAAGACACTTCACAATCTGAAATGTAGTGGAACTATCCAAGTCACTTGATATATCATCCATGAAGAGAGTTTTCATTGGAGAGACAATCATTTCCCCTAAACATGTTATGGATGATAATGAATTTGAGACACTAAAAAACTACGAAATGAGTTCCAAAAGACTAATTGAGAGGAAAAATCACACCCATTACCAGTTGTTTCCCTTTTTCTTTGCCCTCCTGAAATTCCTCGTAGCATAGCATTACCAATCTTGATGTCTGAACAAATATCCAAACCAAGGATCTAAAAAAGAAATGTAGGTTGTAAAACATCAGAACTAGACTAGAAAAGATACCATTTCAAAGAAAACTCTTATGTCTTAAGGAACATGTCATCATCATATCGTATTAAATATCCATATCGAACCAAATAACATGTTTTTATCCAAGGTTTCCACTATTAAATGTTAGAGACATGAACTACACAAGGAACCTACCAATAATCCCTGGTCGCAGCTTAGTGAAAGAGCACCCCAACATACACACGGGAGGTCTTAGAGTCCTAGCCAATTCATGGAAAATAGCATTAAATAGCATCTTGATAACATAACATGAGACATTAATAAAAGATACAACATTCTCACCTTCAAAATATAATCTGTTTGAAGATTTTCTTTCAGCCCCTCTTGAAACTGCCTAAAAACATAAAATAATAATTTTGATCATTTTGATAATTGAATTTGTAGAAAATTAAATTTTGTAATCTCACTTATAGCCCATTAAAAACATTGAGAATAAGAACATTGTTATTGGTCACTCACTTTCATATATGTGTCTATATCTACCTCTGGAACTATCCCCACTTCTTTTTCTTTTTTTCTGAGTTCCAAGAGAAGTTCTACATTTAGAACAAAAACTAACAAACCTTCAGACCTACTGGTCATCTTAGCTTACTGATGTTTGCTATAGGCACCACCATTGACATTGAAATAATTAGAAAAGTGAAATCAAATGAAGCCAATTTATACCATACCTACTACCCACTCCTTGGCAATGAGCTGAGAATCAAATGTCTCTCTAATACCCACTCCTTGGCAATGAGCTGAGAATCAAATGTCTCTCTAATTGTCATTTCTGAAATATGTAAATCATATTGGCTGATGTCAGTAGATGTATTTTTGAGGGACAAATTCATTTAATTGGAATCCATTGTATGAGATACAACCTCTCATCTATCGCAGTATGCATTACAAGATGGGTGAAAATATTTGAATTTAATATGGAATCAGTAACTCCAAAAATGCAGTCGATAAACATACTAAGTATATTTAGGTTAGTACATAGCCAAGCCTATAAGCCCAAAACATACGAAATTTCATAATAATAATAAGCTTCAATTTTGGATCCAATTTCCCTGAAATAGCCTTGAGCAAGGTTGTCTTTCCACACCCTGGTGGACCTAACAGAAGAGTCAACCTGCATCAGATTTGAAATAAGTCTAAAGTTAGAAAATGACTAGCACTATCTTATGGAAGCAACAATAATTGATGTAATATAAATTATCTTTTCAAGAGATGAATAAGTAACATAAATAATTTATTAATAAAATGTAAAAAATATTTTTTAAAAATAAAATATTCATCTGAACTTGAAGTGTCAACCTAAAGATGTGAAAAGAGAAAATCAGAAGAATTGGAACAGACAACATCTTGAACACTATTTTTCATATGTTATGGTTCATAAATAGACATCCTTAATTTAGAAATGAAATCAATAACTTATCCCTTTTATCAGAAATGCAATCAATAACTTATCCCCCTTTTCATTCTAGGTAATGTTTCCAGTACAAAATTATCTATAAAACAATGTGGAAATGATGTTTCTGCTTTCTTGAAACTGTTGGACATTTTTGGCCATTTTTTTGTGGTTGAGAGAGCTAAGAAGAATGTATATATCATGGGATGAGTTTCTAGGTATCTCAACATTCAAACTACACAACTCATCATCTTTGTATTTTCTACTATTATTCATTCGTGATTCTTTTGGTTTCATCCTGTTGATCCCTCTTTAACATGGACTACTTGTTTGTCACATATTGTCTTGATATTCTTGCTTATCCTTTTTCAATATGTAGGTTCATTTGGAAAAAAATATTGATTACCTTCGAAACAAAGTGAACTAAAAGCATTCCAATCTTCAATTATAAGGGCATCGAAACTTAAAAGCTACCTATTTTGTGATCTTCCAGCGAGAAGCTCTTACTGGAACATTTGCATCTTTGAAAAACAAACTAGTTCAATTTATCTCTCAATTTGTGTTGGGATTAATATTTTGGTCTCTCTGAGCTATGATACTATAAGTATCTATAGGTTCTAGTTATCTATATGACACCATAAATTCACCACAATAAGGTGTACATTTCTTTGCAAATCAATGACATCAAATCAGCTGCTTTCATATTGAAACAACGCTGCCATTTATTACATCCTTTACATGTTGTTTTGGTTGTCTTGACACTTTTTCTTGGTCAACCTAAAGGCTCTTTCTTTGAATCTCATATTTCAAGCTCTACAACCTATCCATATCTCTATCCATTGCCCAAGGAGATCAAGTAGTTCCATCCTTCCCCCTCTCACCCATCACTCGTATCGCGTATATAATGGATCAATCCCCCTCCCTCAAATTTCACCGCTTCTTCTCATATCCTCTACCTCTCCGGTCGGGCATGGATTAGGCACTAACTTCAGGCACGGATTAGGAATTTACTGTTGGAGCTATGAATGCCACCACTGGAGCTGCTATTATGGATGAAGTCCCACCACCGAATTCGACACTTGACGGCTCAAGAGAGTATGCTAGATATCTCTCACCCCAACCAAGGCTATCGATCAAATGTTGGAGCCTAAATCCGCTCTCCCGTAGACACTTCAAGTCATGCCTGTGGTGATTCGACAAAGCCCAACATCACCCCAAGCATGAATTGAAGTGCCTATGGGAGAGCAGGTATCAATGTTCTTTGAGGCATTTTTTAAACAGTTCGCTTGCCTTTTCTATGCTTCCACATTTTAATGTATGTCTATTAGGGCACTTGTAACTACAATATATGACAAAAAATGTTACAACAATTTTAGAGTTTTGAATTCTATGAAGGTTTTCTGGTATTTATTCAATAGGAAAAAGAGACTAATTCTATATGATTTTGCTTTATAATTCATCCCAATGCTGAGAACGATCAATCTCAACTTTGCAAAATATAAAACATCATCAACTAATAAGTTCTTAAAAATATGTTAGGATGCACCCTTCCAAGGGACAAACCTCTCCAAATTTTCAAAAGAATTGCAACTAGTCTAGCCATAAAATCTTAAGATGCATAATGTCAAGGGACTACCTTAAACTATATTTGACTAATTGGTACTTTTTGCCAACAACTTATGTCTATTTGACCAAAGATGTGCATTTCATGACATTCTCTTTGATGCCTCCTTGTATTCACAAATATGTACCAATTCCTCAAGTTGCACACCAAGGTATCAAAGAGTGAAGTTTGCAATTGAGAATGAAGGAATCATGTCAATGTCATGTCATAAAAGCTATATCAAGCAAAAGATTTTACATGATAGAACTCCCTTAAGTAATAGCCATAATCAATTTTATCTTGACTTCAAACATCAAGAAAGCAGTTGCTTGACATAGCTTTCAATGTATAGACATTGTATCAGCTACTTAATATTTTTTATTCTTTAATGTTTGTCACTGTGATATTCTCTTGTTTTTCTTGAGCTTCATATCAACTACCTAATATTTTCAACAATAGGATAGTCTAAACACCTTTTAAAGGAAGTTTATAATCTGATATGACAATCCAAAGAATTTCTTTAGCTTGTATCCCAAATGAGATTGTTCATGACAATCAACAGATGCCATGGAGTATCCATAGTTTCAAGGATAAGGGCACATGTTTTCTTACATAGCATCACAGTCCCTTAAATATGGTGAAGGATCATTTCGAGATCCAAAGAAGGCAAGATTTTCATAAAGATTCATGATAGGAAAAAATATGCACTATCATAGTATGGTCACAATTCAAAGGAACACTAAAAGGAAGTCAATGACCTAGACTTAAGGATATAGCCATGACAAAATGAGAGCACACTACACTGTTTAAAAGGAAAATCATCATCATCATAGTCATAAGAAACTCATACCAAGGTAGTGACAATCATATACATTATATGAAAGACAAATGACACTGTAAGAAAGGGAATAAAGGTGGAAAGTATTGAGGGCCATTACACAACAACACAATCATGTGAAGGTTGGCATGCCATTAAAGGAAAACTACTATAAGGTTGTCCTAGTAAAGTCAATGACTTGGATCCTCTAGGAGCATGGATAAGATAATAAACAAGGAGTTCACATAGAAATTGAGAAGGAAAGGAAATCAATAATGAACTAAGGCAGACCTGGTGTAGGTCTCAAACATATAGAATGCATCATGAACACAATCATGGAGATTGTGTAAGCATGGTAATAACATTAAAAGTTGTAGGAAGCACCAAGATGCATCCATAGGGATAATGATAGGACATAAGGACATGTCAATCAAAGAGAGCAAGTTGATGTGCCAAGACCATGAGCATTTGAAAGGGGTAGTAAAAAATAGGATGGATTGTCATCAATACTTAGATATAAAGTACAAATTTGAAGACTTCATTATGAAAATTCATATCAAAATATGCTTAACCCTATTTTGACAAATGCAATTTGACAGTAGTGTCAAGAGTTAAGATGCCATTCAACTTTGCATTTCAATAAATTATTGTATGCATTGAGTAAGTGTTTGCAAGGCAGCAAAAGGACAAACATATGACTTGAAAATATCAAATGTATGTTAGCAGTTTTGTTTAATTAGGCTTATAGAGGCAGGGATTTATCATTTTTTGCATACATCTATAGTCCAAGCACTAGGTCTATATTATTTGGTTACTATATATGATAAATGAGCAGTGAATAATTGTAGAATATGGAGGTTATGGATGATATTATGATGGCCAAATTTGATGTCGATGATCAACAATTGGAGCAAAATATAAAACCTATGATGAGTCATGAGATCAAGGGGACTGTCATGGATAGTGAATGAAGAATCATAGATGTTAAGATAGAAAATAGTCACCATAGAGCACATGAAGAATAGCCTTTATGATGTATAAGGCAATTTACTATCATAAAGAATGCATTCTCACATTTTAAAAGATAGTCATACCAATGTGTAAGGAAAATCACTTCAACAATGAAAGATATAAGGACATGTGTTAGAGAAATGATAGCTAAATAGTGGATTGAGCATAGAGATGATAACCCTTAAAAGTATAATTTTGTGTTGACATCAAATCATGAGAAGAAGGTTACTTTCAAGTGAAGTACAGTTGCATGGTTGTCATCAAGAGTACAATCATATCCATTAGTGACAGTGAAAAGGTTTTGATAGTAGTCTTGACAAATATTATAGTGCCCTTTACTTCACATTAGAATGGCAGACTATACTAAGGCAATGGTATGAAAATTTGTTGAAGAAAATCAGCTACCATGAAGAGGGAAATCAATATCTAATGATGGTCTGAGCACTATGATAGACAAGTCTAGAGGAAAAAGTCAAGCCAAATGAACAATCTTAAATAAGCTGAAAAGAAAAATTTTGACAATGGAAAGTAGAAAGCACAATATTCAAAGGATAGAGTAGGACTCAAAGCTGGGTAGATAGTATAAGTTTGTGAGAGTTCCTTCAAGAGTGTAATGGTGATGAGGTATTGAAGGCTAAAGTTGTTGCAAATGTACACAAATTTACTAAATGGACTCTCAAGCAATTTGTTTCCCATTCTTATGGTCAAGGAAGTGCTGAAACAGTAACACACAATTCATCAGGTGAATTACAAAGGTTGAAGACACTATTCACTAACTCATTTGATTGCAAAATACGATGAAAATTTCTGACGAAAGATGTATAATTAGATGTATCGTTGGGTACATGTGTATTTAATGTGAAATTTTCATTTTTTTTTAAAAAATATGCCCAACATTCGTCGAAATCGCGATGCTCTATGATTTTCGTTGCTATTTCGACATACACTTAAATTCAACCATCCCCTTCCATCAATTTGTGGGCCAACATATGGTTAGTCTCCTTAATTTGTGGGCCGACAGGTATATGGTTAGCTTTCGTCGGGGTTCCGATGAATGTTTTTTAATAAATAGAAGTGAGTTCGACAATTTATCTATACTTGCAACAGTGTTTTGCTATACTTGTGAATTTGCTATACTTGTGATAGTTTGTGGAGGTTATAGGCCAAATTTTTTTGGTGCAAAATATCAAAATTATTAGATTTTGTTACCTATCTATGATTAAAAATTATTGGAGTGTGAGTTTGATATTTTTTGAAGATCTAAATATTCAAGCTTGGTAAAGAAAAATAATGTCAGATAATATTAGTGCAGAACAAAATGAAGAGACACTTGCTAGATTGTGGGCTAGATTGAAAAGAAAGGGTGATGGGAAATGTTATTGTCCTTGCAATAATTGTAAGGGCTTAAAGATGAGAAGACTTTTAATCACAACAGCTGAGAAACATTGTAAGCAACATGGTCACGTTGAAGGGGGGCATGATTATCGTCCATTGGTAAGTTGTTCATTATATGTCTTTATATTGATTGAATTTGTAAATGTTTATATCGTTTTAACATTATATATATATATAATCACTTGATCATGATCATGGTTTATTTGTGTCGATCATTATTATAAAGGTGGGGCACTCTAGGGCACATGATATGGATTATCACGGTCCAGAAAATGTGGTTTTGCAAGTGGAGGAACATAGAGTTGTGAATATCGAAGATGAAGTTAATGATCCTATGGAAGAAGATGATCATGCGCCAGAAAACACAGTTGAAGATGATGGTACAAATACATTGATCCATGACACATTTAGTGGCGCAATTGATCATGATGATCGAGATGACTTTGATGATGTTCATGATTTACTTGTACTTGAGAAGGCATATGAGCACCTTTATGAAGGCTCCCAAACAATTCTTCTCTCTATTGTATTGTTGTTGGTGAACTTGAAGGTTATGAATGGTTTATCCAACATAGCAATCTCATGGATGTTAAGGTATGTCATATATGTCATCTTTTTTCATCTATTTTTGTTGTTAGTTCATCACTAGTAAATAAAGGATGAAATATGTGTACCATTAATATTCTTTATATTAACAAATTATTTTTTTGTTGTAGATTGATAGGTGAATTTTTTTTACCACCATCAAATATTTTACCTTGCTCATACCAAGATTTATCTGCCATTATGAAAGATATTGGAATGGAATATCAAGCAATAGATGCATGTCCTAATGATCATATTATATATCATAAACAAAATGAATTTACAATAGAATGCCCAGAATGTCATATCAGTAGATATCAAACAGATCAACTAACAAAAAAGGTGTCTTGCAAGGTTCTTCGTTATATTCCCATTATTCCATGTATGCAACGATTATTTAGGTGTGAAAGCTTAGCGCAATTTATGGATTACCATGCATGAAATAGAAGTGGAGATGACATTCTTCGAATGCCTGCGGATGGTTCTGTATTTAGGGACATGGAGGAAAAATGGCCACACTTTAAAGAAGAACCTCATAATCTCAGGCTTTCATTGGCAGCGGACGGTGTCAATCCATTTGGAGAGCTGAAATCTATTTACTCAGTGTGGCCTATTTTTGTTATCAACAATAACATTCCTCCATGGATGTCAATAAAGAGGGAGCACATAATGTTGTCAATGATTGTTCCAAGTATTTGTTTACATCAATTTTCTTTAATGTAGTAGCATCTCATATGTCTTATTTGTTGCATAATGACATATTTTTTTCATTTAATAGTCATGTACATTAATTTATATATATTGCAATAAAATAGTTATAATAATTATGTAATGTTTATGTTCATTCAACTAGGAAGTACCAAGTTAAAGATATGAATGTATATATCGAGCCTCTTATCAACGAGTTACTAAAGTTATGGAATGATGTCACTATGTATGACGTCTCTAGACCAATAGGACAAAGACACTTTCAATTCCATGCAATGCGTGTATGGACAATTCATGATGCCCCAGGGATAACAAATTTTTGTGGTATGTTATAACGTCTGACTGCACTTTAACAATATTTAATTTTATAAAGTAGATATCATGCATGTTTTTTAAATAATCTATTCATTATATATAATTATAAAAATTAACATATTTAATCCAATTATATATGATTTTGCAAGTCTTCAAACAAAGGGAAAATTTGTATGTCCAGTTTGTGGTCCAAAGATGAAATCTCATCATTCAACAAGTTTAGGAAAGCAGGTGTTTAATGAGTATAGGCACTTCCTCCACATAAATCATAAGTATCAAACTACTAAAAAATATATTTTCAATGGGAAAGAAGAGACTACATCAAAACCACGAAGAATGACACCTCACCTATGGAAGTTGGAATATACTAGAATTAATCGTCAAGGTTATACATCAAATCAAATTGTTTATCTATCATATATGATATGTTTGGAATTTATATTGTTATATTGTGTTTTGTTTACTCATACTATAATTGACAATGATTGTTGTTGTTAATTTGTTTAACTTATATGCATCATGAAGGTCATCAAAGCATTAATGGTCGGCTTCCACAGGGACTGAAAAGTTATCCCAGACAATTTACTAGGTTGCCCTACTATGAGCAGCTACAAATTGTGCATTTGTTTGATACAATGCATATCGGAAAGAATACAATAGAAACGTTATGGAAAATATTGGATGAAGGGCATGACATAAAAAATTGTCAAAATTTGTAGTGACATTCAGGAAGCCAATCATGCAATGAAAAATGCCATTCAATTAAATAGCAATGGAGACCAAATTAATATAAGCGCCCTTCCTTGGTTATTAACAGAGCAACAAAGCAATGCTATAAAAGAAGTCATACGAAAAATTTGATTTCCCATAGGATTTGTTGCAAACATAAACAATATCATAACAAAGAAAGGTGAATTTGGGTCAGGGATGAAAACGCATGATTGGCATACCTTCATTAAGGTAATTATTCTGGTATATTTTATATATATTTGTATACTGCATGTACTTTTTAGTGTATTATGTTTACTAGTTTTGGAAAAATAATGAAAAGATCATTTTATAATTGTTGCAATACGTTCTATCTCTATCTCTCCCAAACAACTTCGACAAAAATTTCAAGCAAGTTATATATGATCTTAGAAAATACATGAGGTAAGTAGCGATATTTGTTCAATTCATTGTATAGATCTTATATTTTCCATTTGTTTTACTTGTTATGTAATATATTGTATATTTTTGTTAAATATCGTTAATATATTTGTGTCTTGAATAATTTGTAGATGGTTGTCATCTAAAGAAATCCATAAAGAAGATATAAATTATTGGAGGATAAAAATTCCTTGTCTAATGTGTGAAATGCAAAAGTGTCTACCTTCAACATTTTTCAATGCACAAGAATGTTACCTCATACACCAAGTTGAGGAGATTGAATTGTGTGGACCTGTACACACAAGGTCAATGTGGATGGTTGAGAGGCACTTGAAATATTTGAAGGATTTAGTTAGACAAAGAGCACATCCTGAGGGTTCTATGGTAGAGGGATATATGGTATACTAGACCATGGTGTACATTACTGAATATCTTCCTAAGTTCACAGCAAATATCCATGTAGATCGCATTTGGGATCCCAACTCCATTAAAAAATTCGAAGGGGAGTACCTGATGGGGAAAGGTAGACTGAGGAAAGTGAGAGGTAATTATAAGATGGTCATGGAGATTAATTAGAATACATTTTGCATTGCCTTCAATTGCTTGAAAAGAAACAATTGAGAACTAGTCCAAATGAAAGAATCTTCCACACACAAATAGAAAAGTATTGGTATTGTATTACTCCAGAAAATAAGTCTTTCACTGCTGAAAAGTATTAAAATCTTAAAAAGTGTTGATGATCAAATATTACAATTTGAATTTCATATATACAAGAAGACCCAACAAAGGTGTCTCTTCGAATTGTCTTTTGGAAAATAGTTAAACTACTGATCTTAATTAAAATTATAAAACAATTTAATATTCTCCTAACATTGACTTAGCCGCTAAGAGATATTTTTTATACTCCTCCAAGGTATGGGTATCTGCATCATGCATTGCATTTCAGGCTTCATATTTGAGTTTTATCATCAATTCCATATGTTTGCATGCTTCATCCAACAATAGCCCTTCTACTTTGACTGTATCCAATGCTTCCTGAAGTATCCTATTGCACTCATCCATCCAATCATCTCGTTCCTTCAGAAACCCGTTCTTATCACATAATTTGGGTAATCCCAACTTCACAATATCATCAAACCCCGCATTTTCTGAGTGTAAGTCTTCATCATATTTGTCATGATTTGTCATGATTGTGTCAATGGCTGAGATGGAATTGGTGTTGGATCCCTCATGTAGTTGCATTTCATGTCTCTTAGTACCCAATCTATTTTTCACTCTCCCATGCTCAAGAATGGCTTCATAGTTCTTTTTGTGAACATGCCAAAAATCATCAAGGCATATCTTCAAGTTTGTAAATATCTTGTGCAACATCATTGCCACAATGTCAAACTAAAGGTACTTCATCTTTTCTACTAGTTGTTGATGTTCTTCCTGCAACTGCTCATATTCACTCTGCAACTCTGTATCAGTTCCATAGGTGATCCTCATTCTAGCATCTTTCATGGCAGTAATTTCCAAAACTAATTTTTCACTTTTCATTTTGAAATAATTTCTTTCTTTCATCAACTGTATTGTTTGTGCCTTGTTGAACTTGGCAATGCTTATGCCCATGTCTGCTGAAGCCACAGGGTTAGTTTCCCCAACTTTAAGGGTCATCATGTGTCCAAAGTATTTTTCGATATCGATGATCTTTAGCCTTTTGTGAGGTGGGTATAGTGCCCATATCAACATTGAATTTTCGTCAGGATTGAATCTTGACCCTATGTAAATTTCCTTCACATCCTCTATGTTTAACTTGTATTCTCTTTCCTTGTTATGCAAAAAACTATCAAAAATTAAAGAGGCATTGAGGTCCCAACCAGGAAATACTATTATACCAGCTTCAAGTAACAATTTTCTTCCCCTTTTAGGGGTCATGTTCTACACTTCACTATCTATATCATCTTTCAACCTTTTCGTCAATTGTTGTTAATTTTTAGGGGTAATATTTGGGATGGATTCCCTCAACCTTTTTCCTTTGTAATTATATAAAAAAGATTTAAATTCTCATGACTTGACAAACTCATTATCAGAAATAAAGTATTCATAGGTTGTAAGCCTATCATCTTCATCTACACGCAATTCCTTGGCTACTTGTAATTACTTGTTGGGGAGGTCTTCATATTCATCATTCATCATTCGAGAGACAGTTCTTTGCTGCGATTGTGCTTCATTTTCTCCCACAGATTCTTCTTCAGATGAATCATCCATTTCTTGCAACCTTTTCTTTTTTTGCTCTAACTCCATGAAATTTTCTATAACCTCCTCTGCTTCTTTGTCTTCTTTATTCTTAAACACATCTTCCCCTGGTATAGGAACATGGGTGTATCCACTAAGGTTTTTCTTTTTCTTACAAGAGTGTATGTACCCTTCAGGGTCATAATCCATTCTTTGTGCATACTCCTTTAATTTGAATTCATCCAACAACGAAAGATAATAAGATCATTGGTAGTGGGATATTAGGTTTTTAGGTGCATCAATTATAAATTAAGGTCGTATACCGTGGTAATTAACTAATTATACATCGTTTGTGAATTTCATTTTTTTATATAGTTGGTCAAGATTGGGATGCACTACATTTGTATATCGCAAACAATATTGATTGGATGACGGTATGGATTGAACGATGTCAACAATTCGGTTACGCATTAACATGGGAAGGTGTGGCTTCATTGGTTAAAGAAGCTCATCGTAATGGAGATTCCAATTTTACACCAAGGGAAATTGATTTAGCATATGGTTTAAGAGATAAACAGGTACGTATAAATATATTAATCACCCATATTATTTAATTATTTTCAATTATATTGATGTATAGATATGTTGAGTTTTTTCCTTTGCATACATTCGGCCAAGAGTAAATATGTTTATCAATTGACGATGCAATAATTTTTACATGTTTGACATATTGCAGGTGAAACACCACAAGGCTATGTGGTGCAACGGTCATAAATTTCGAATCAAAAAGTTGGATGACATGAAAACTTGTGATTCTGGGATAACTATAGTCTTTCAGGTGACTAATGTTTCATCTAGAAGCAACATACATCCAGACGTCTCAAAAAATTGATACTATGGTATTTTGGATGATATACTTGAGTGTGACTTTAAATCCTTCAAATTAGTTTTGTTTGTCATCCAATGGTATAGGCTACGATTGAATGAAAATGATCCCGAGAGAACTGTTATTGAACATGATAATGGATTTACCATGGTTAATACAAGGTTGATCAAGCAAGATGGAAATGAGCCCTATGTTCTTCCAAGCATATGTGAGTAGGTATTTTACTCATAGGTTCCAGGTAAACCAGGTTGGTCATTTGTTGTTAGACATGATCCAAGAGGAAGGCCAATAAAGTATAATGTGGTGGAAGAAGAAGATACCGAAGAACTAGAAGATGATGTAGATGATGATCAGGATCAACAATTAGTTGATGATGTGCCTAACAAAGATGTCGAAGAAGAGGAACTAGATCATGATGATGTAGGAGTTAATGTTCATGAAGATGATATCCATGTGGATGATGACATTATCGAAATTGATATCAATGATGACGATGATGATATGACCAATCCTTACAATGATGAATCTGGATTGGATGGTACAGACAAAGAGTTGGATGAAGAAGAAGATCAATGACATTGAAATGTATGAGTTATGCGATTATATTATCTATTTGATATTTATTTCTTGATAGAATTATATTTGACTTATATGGTTTCATAATTAATTCATGATGTACT
Source organism: Sequoia sempervirens (assembly GCA_007258455.2). Taxonomy (NCBI): domain Eukaryota; kingdom Viridiplantae; phylum Streptophyta; class Pinopsida; order Cupressales; family Cupressaceae; genus Sequoia; species Sequoia sempervirens. Next base: position 52,044,965 of record VDFB02193867.1, on the reverse strand, counting down.
TTTTAATGTTGTTAATTCATGATGTTACAACTATTGTAGCTCTTCTAGAAATTTCCATATGATCAAATCCTAATTACTCTACGACTATTTATGATTAGATATTATTTGATCATATCTTTGGTTATTTCATTCCCAAAATATTAGTGTTTCCTCATGTTGACCCCGCATAGTGACATGTGAATGGGGCCAACGTTGAAATTTTTTCAATTTGTGCTTGTACGGAGTGAAACTTGACATGGTTAGCCTAGACACATGTGTTGATGATATGGGATGGTTTCAAGACTCAAACATGAGGTCATGCTATATAAAGGCATCTCATCCTTCCTAATAATACAAGTTTCCTTATTCTTCGTCTCTTTCATATATTGTTCTTAGCATTTCTTTGGTTAATAGTTTCAAAAGATGAGGCTCTTTGAGCCTCACCTTGGATCTATTACACATCAGTTTTTTCATTTTCATTAGCAATGAATATTTAGATGATCTATAAAAAGCCCATTTAATATAAAGATGATAATATACAGCTAAAAAAATGTGTATATTTTGTTTATGGAACCTAAACCACAAGGTTTGTCACTCTAATGCTAAAACCAAGTCAAATTAACCCTTGACACCTATTGGAAAAGTCAAAACATGCCTTTCTTTCAAATTCACAAGAACGTATAAACCTTTTGAAACCACACATGCATGTTATGAAAGTGTATGGTAATCCTACTTATAGCGGATGTTCACATGATAAGCTAACCAATGGCACTATATTGGAGGATAAACCCACCTATGGAATTAATTTAAGAAGTAAGGAATGCATCTTAGTGGAATTTTGAGTCTTGGATTAATCCATAGTGCTAAAATTAGTTCTAGTGTTCTTCCCTTGGTGTTATATTTATCTCTACAATTTCCCATACTTAACCATTTCATCATCCCTTTTCCCAAGCAATTTGTATCATAATATAAACTTGGTCCAATCTCACATTATCCCCTTAGGTAATTATCCATTTCCTCCAAGTTTAATGGAACCTTTTGTACCAATGCATCTATGTTTTCCTACCCTAATGGATCAAGACTTGACATCACCTTAACAATCTTCTTTATGCCATAGCATATCTCTGAAGTTCCTTTGGCATGCTTCAGATGTGTCAATATTAACTAGATTGAATATATTAATTTTAAAGTCTCTTAACACATTCCATGACAAGAAAATGAATCATTTGGATTAAGGAGTACTTTCCTAAACCATTCCTTCATATTCAACAATCCCTTCTCACACCCACATCATAATTCATATCCATGCTAGTTGTAATGAGTGTTTTAAACCAACAATTAATGAATCCATAGGATAGAAGAAAACTCATTATGCACAAGGATAAGAATCAAATAGACTGAAAGAATCGATTCACTAGATATGCTCCCCATTATTGTAATAGACCAATGTAAAAAAATAAGTCATAACAAGAATAGGACCAAAAAAAACTAGGAAAATAAACCTTTTAGGATACATTAATAAGACATTGATTGCAAGCATTTCTTCCATGATGTTTAAATGAAAAAATATCAGATAGCTCAATCTTTAGTCAAGTAGTATTTCAATCACTGATTCTTAGACATCCATCATGATTAAACATCGCATATCATAAGCATTTTTAACAATCACTAGGACTGTAGATAATATTCAATCATGTCATAGGAAATAAATCATCAAAAATTATAAAGAAAGAGAAAACCAACTATATAAGCTCAACAAACCACCATACAAAAAATATATTTTGTAGAAAATAAAATAAACTATATGTTTTCATAGCATATATATAAACTATATATTTTGAATTTTGGCCCCGGGTGCACAAGAGCACAACATAGCATACTACACAGAGACCCTAACTGGAGATTTGCACTGAGAACCACTGCATCTAGCCCCTGAGTGGAGAGTTGTGAGACTTCACTAGACGAGTTTTGCAAGGCCATTGAGTCGAGGAGGAAGACTAGGAACCATTTGGCAGTAGGAAATCCAGAGCGAGAGGTGAGGGCACTCAGAAAGGGAAAATCAACCAAGGGACAATGACTGTAAGTGATTTTTCCCCCACATTTAGAAATCTTGTTGCAAGTACAGTGATTTAGACTCTATTTGTTCCCATCGAGGTGTTGCATGCTATATTTTGGTCAATTCGAGCTAATGTCCCATTGACAAACCTACCACCATAGATTTCCTTGCCTTCACCAATTGACAAAGCCTACCCAAAGATCAAAAACAATTGTCACATATCAACATGCCAATGGGAGATATACTCAAACCGTAGAGATTGGATACCAAGACTGCAGGTCACTTGGAGGCCGCATGATGTGCACATTTGTAGGTAGGAGTCTTCAAATGTGCATAGATCTGGGACTTCAAAAAATTTCCATCAAGCAAATCAATAATAACAAAAAAACCATTGCCAATATGTGACAAAAAATGTGCCAGAAACTAGGTGTTGGAAAGATGTAAATCCTGCAAATAGGCTATACAGGCCACAAGATTCTTGCAATAAAATAGAGAAATAATCCTTCAAAAAGGCCCAATAGGCCAAATTTTTTAAATGGCCAAAATCTTGCGAAAGAGAAAATTTCAACCCAAAATTGCACAATGGCCGAGGGCAGATTGGCCTCTGCTATTTTTTTTACTATGGTCAAAAAAATTCAAATTTTTTAAAAAAATCAAAGTTATCGAAATTGACAAAATGAAAGGTATTTTTTTTGTTTCCCTACCCTTCTAGACAAAATGATGGTGTTTGTTTGGCTCCACGATGCTTTGTTGATAGGCCTATGTGTGGGAGTCACTTCAAAGCATCAAAGTCCATTTACAAAGTATTTTCACAAAACCCTAAGGGCTTAACCTTCATAATTACTCTATTCATAGACTGTACACACAGTTTTTCAGTCAAGAAACTTCATTCCCTCACATCTTATCTTTATGATTTTTCCCTAAATCCACTGAAACATGAAAGAACATTCATAGTAGGATAATCTCACAAGAAACCAGAAGATTCCACCAATTAATAAAGGAGAAACATAATTATTTTTGTCTTTGCTTACCCTAACTGAGGGTTTTAGTAGTCTAAAGTAAATCTACAATAACTCACACAAATATTAACTAAAATGCATGAACTTTGATGTAACAGGAAGGTGATTGAGATTATTACCATATCCAACATTCTGCCATGCCTTCAAGGTCGTACAATTCCGTACAGTGCCTGAAATGCAAAATTTTTGAAGAAAAATGATTAAAAATTAGAGATTTTCCTTGAACTTTTTTTTTATTCAACCACCCTCGAAGTTCTAAAAGATACAAGAGCCTTTTTAAAGGAAAAAAAATTTGACTTTTAGCCTTCTAACTGCCTCTAACCAACCCTAATGACTCTTCATCTCTTAATATTTCCTTTTTGATTAAGTTGACAAATTTTTACATTGTTTTCATTTTTGCACTTTTGGACTTAATAAACACCAAATGACCTCAACATGACCTCAAGTATATGAAACATGACTCTAATAACATGATTTACAAAGTAGGAACAATAACATTGAATAAAATTTCAAAACATTGCTTCATAGAGGCCTAATTATGCCAAGGTGCTCCTACACTAGTACAAGAGATGAAAAAAAGACAAGGAGCCATTAAAAACTTCTGAATATTTCACTAACTCAACCAAACTTCCAAAAGAACAGTACAAATTCCAACACTAGGGAAAGCCCAAAAGAGAACACTAATGAAAGTGGACTTTTTTTTTTCAAGTTCCAGAAGAGTATAAATGGTTCGAAGATGCTATGGGTGTCTGGATAATGGTGAAGGAATGTTGGATAGGGAGGGACCCAATTAGCCTCTTTAACTAGATTCTTAAGAAAGAAAGAAACTTTGATACATTATGGGGTTCAACCTCCAAGAAACAAGACAATGAATCCTCTAGATGTTCCCAAAACCCAAGGCTTCAAAACATAAGGTTGGTGACCCTACAAACCATTCCCATGCTTACCAAGTGATCTCTGATCATCAGACCCTTACAAGGTTTATTGATACATTCACAACTATTGTTACCTCCACATGCATTTGACTAGTAGTGACAACCTTGGTTTTTAATCCTCCAACCCCATACCTTGGGATCACATCACCATGAAAGAACTTCATCCAACATCCTTATGAGTGCAGGTACCACCAAATAGGTATTTGTTAGATCTTTCTTCCTCGGGTGAGGGAAATTTAGGAAGAGAACAAGAAAGCGAGACATGTAGTAGGTCTAAAAGAGAGAGATCAACTAGAGGTCAAAACATTAGAAAAAAATTTAGTAAACGCCTGAAATTTTTTCTTGTTGAAGGGGGGTCATGTTCTTATGATGATGGGAGCATAGGCGAAATTGAGGTGCCCTTGAGGTACAAACATCTACGGAAACAATGGGTACCCAAGGAACTTCCTCCAATAAACACTGATTTTTGTGTCAACAAGAGGATATATCGCATAACACCATTGTGATTACATGGTTTGGGCCTATTTTACATGGACGACATAAAGGTCTGTTATGAAAAAGTTACTGAATTGATGGAGTATGTCGGACCCTGTTATAGTTACAAAGATTGGATGCAGCTAGTTCGATATACACGAAGTATGCATAGGTATGCACTGTCAACAAATTATATACAACTAAAATATAAGGATCAAAATAAAGGAGTGGCTATGTACATTTACAGAAGGCCAAAAACATCAGAGAATATTGCAGGGTTTATAAATAGTACACGACCTGGGTCAACAAATAAGCAACCCAATTGCATATTCGAGGCGTGCGAGGGAAACCATGTATTTGTATGTGTGATAAAATCAATAACTATAGGGGAAGAGTTGTTAATTGATTACAATTTGAATCTCATAGATACAAACATAGTTACTATGGGGGTGGTATGTACTATATACCATTTTTCCCAACCTCCAATTAATGACTCCAATATACCATTTTATTATTATGTTTTTTTTTTGTAAGTCTATTGGTTTCATTTCGGTAATGGTTTTTTATATTTATTTTTTGTCATAGTGGGACATTGATCATAGGGGGAAGGCTCCGACCCATACCACATATCGCAATGCATCTTCAGGTTCTTCTACCCGACAGGTTTACCTCATTGTAATTGTACAAATTAGAAATGAGAAAAATGTTTTTTTTTTCATAAGTTTATTGGGTTAATTTCGATAATGTTTTTAATATTCTTGTCACAATCGAATGATCGGGGAAAGGCACCAGCAGTAGAGGAGAGCATCCATAGGGAGATGTAGTCACTATTATGCGATGCTGGCATCACATATTCCACAAACCCTCTGGATATGATAAGGAAAACCCAAAAAAATGCAATGAATAAATCCTTCAATTGTTATTCATAATGCCTCAAACAAATGAGATAAGAGAAAGGGTTAAAATATTGACTGAGAGAGAACAAAACTTGCAAGTAAGCTATCATGAGATCTTTAATTATAACATAAGTTCATTCATGGTTTTATATTTTATACTTTTTTATGTCATGAACTAAAATATGTGTTGTTTTTATATGATTTTTTGCATCCTCATGATGTTGTTGGCCATGATCAAGGTACTGCAGGTGCTGCCCGAGGAGTAGGGGTTGGTACAAGTGTCAATCTTGATCTTCCTGCACATACATCACATCATCCAACCCCATCATTCGTTCCTATATTGTCGACTGAAATTTTGGCAACACACAGCATGCAGACATCGGGCAGTGCACCCTCTGGTAGCGAACACATGCCAAAACATGAGTCAGGACATGTACCTGGGGATGCAGAGGCCACTAGTATTGGTGATGTTTTAGCAGCATTTCCTGGATCTTCTCGTATTACTAGTACAAGAACATTGTCAGTCACATTTTTGGTGACCGAGGATTTCGTTCCCATAAAGATAGAGAAGGTCCTAGGTACTTTAAAATGTTTTAATTATTATTATATATAATCCAATTGAAATTTACTTATTGATCACTCTTTTTAGACTAATGATCCCATGATCATTTTGCAAGAAATGATGTTTTTTATAAGCATCTAAATGATATTACATTGGAGATCTTCAAGCCCACCATACGTACACGGTGGAATACCCAAAATCAAGATTTAAAAGATGAGCTCATTAACCGTTTAGTTGTGTTTTTTGGTAATAACACATTCAACCGAACCAAGGTCCTTAAGAAATTTGGTACCTATCTAAAGTATGTGAGGGACCAATATAGGTCACATTTAGAGAATAAAAAAAAGGTACAAGCATCCCCCTATGATTCTGGAGAGGGAGTGGAAGGACCTAGTGTCAGATGGAAAGGAGAAGGTTGAAAAAAAAAAAGGAAAGACACCATCAGGCCAAAGAAGGTATGTGATACTATCAACAATGTAATTATATACTGATTACTCTTTCTTTTTACATAATCTAATGTATTTCAAACTTTTCATAGGCTGCCCGACACATCAAAGGAAACAAAGGAAAGACTAGAAAAACATGGGTAGCAAAAAATTGGCTCTGGTGGTTATATGAAATTAGTTGCACGAATTGTAAGTATCAATAAATGAAATATTGCATCCAAATAATAAATTTCCAACAATTTTGGTTTTATCACACCATAGAAGCAAAATTCATGATCTTATGCAAAAATGCAGGGTTTTGAATTCAACAGAGTGCCCACAGAAGAGGACCTGAAGATTTCCTTCCAACAAGGCTATGGAGTCGTGGCTGAATGCCTAAGACTCTTGACTAGGAAAACACAAGCTTCCACTACATCTAACACACAGGTAAATAAACTCAATGAAGTTTATTTAAAATTGAATACTTGTGCAATCTATTCAATATTAATTTCCACCATAAAGTAATTATGTGCCTATTTGTTTTAAACAGGAAAGCAATGATAATACGACACATGACATTGGAATGCAGCCTGGTGAGGGTGGAGCACAACCTGTAGATGAAGGTCATGGTGTACATCCTAGTACTAGATGTATTCATGTGCTATACAAAACACAGTATGGATTAATACAATTAAACATCTTTAATTGCAATTGGTGTATTAATTAATGTAACCTTTTGTGTTTCAACTTTAGAGCATGTAGAGTGTGATCAACATGTTGAGCATGATCAGGCTAGACAAGATCAAGAACATGATGTGGCCCCATCAGGTAAAGTGAACCACTCTAATGTTATTTTAAACATATTTAATTGCAATTGGCGTATTAATTAATGTAACCTTTCATGTTTCAACTCCAGAGGATTTAGAGGGTGTTCAGCATGTTGAGCATGAGGCTATAAGACAAGATCAGGAACATGATGTGGCCCAATCAGGTAAAGAGCACCACTCTAATGTTCTTTTAATTAATGAAATACTTGTAATAATAATAATAAAACATATCAATTTAACATTTCTTTGTTATTGCAGCAAACCCCCCTTGCAGCGGCCTCCACGTCGTGAGTACATGACTAGGCATACATTAAGATCATGAGCAGAGGGCAGAACAACTGAAGGGGGACAAATGATTTATAAAATGATACTCCACTTCTTTTTTTAGCTGCAAAAAAGAAACAAAAAAAAATGATTGTAATCATATTATGACAACCATATTTTTGATAATATGTTAATGAATGTTAAAAACTAATATTTTTGACAACCATATTTGTGATAATATGTAAAAATTGAAAGAATAAATGTTATATGTTGATGAATGAATGTGAATATGTTAATGAATGAATGTTATATGTTAATGAATGAATGTTATATGTTATTAATGGATGAATGAATGATTAATGTTATATGATCGGGTATGGGGAATTGAGAGTGATGTGAAGGGGGGGGGGGGGAAGGGGCCAAATGAGCTTCTACCATCACGTGGTTGGCCCTGTTAAGTAGAGAATATTAAACTATTCTCGAAACAAAGAAAAGCTCAATAAGGTAATGTACTTTTCAATATTTCATTATGTTGCGCTTTTAAGATTATGTGATTTTCATTAGTTCTCTTTGCTAAATAATATGTTACCCTTTGTACTTATTTTACTTGTTAACACATCTCATATGTTACCCTGGATGACAAATTTTGTAGGGGAAGCTATCCACAGATGGATCTCGCGTCTAGGGATATACGAGTTTAGATTAGACAAACTTGGGATGTACTCATGTAGCATAGAAACAAAAGAGAAGAGCCTAGCCATTTCAGCACAAGAATTGGCTTGAGACTGGTATGTGGTTCGAACTAGGTCTGGGTGTGAGGGGTCTAGGAGAGAGCCCTGTAACACAACTGGTATTAAATCATTAAACATACAAATATTGTAATTATGTGGTTAATGTTAAAATCATCCACAATTCACTATGTGATGAGTAGTTAGTGATGATGTCATGCTATTGTTTGGTAGGTTATTGATTCTGCATTTGCTCCCAATAATCATCTCTAGTTGCTTACATGCCATTTGATCCATATGAGGGGCACTTTTCAATCTGGGTAGCAATTTTATAGATGATTCTCTTATTAGTGACCAATGGAATAAGTGAGTGCATGGATTGCTCCTAGTAATCGCCTGTCATGTGCTTCCTACACTAATGATAAAATAATTTCATTGGATATAATTAATACAGTTATGTATTATATGTTACTGGTTTGGTTTTTGGTTTGGGTTTAACTGTTATTTTTATTCACCCAGGTATCATATGAGAAAGCACACACATATTTTTCTAGAGATCCATCACAAAAGTGACCTTCTCTCTCTCTCTCACACACACACACACAATTGACCAAAAATAGAATGCACTATTTGGAAATCATTAGTTGTGGATTTAATTTCTATTTGAACTCAATTATAATCAGGTGGGCTTCATACGTTGTGAGAACAATACTTGTTTTGATTCGTGAGCTTGGTGTGCAGTTCAATGATGGCATCAACATACTTGTATGTTGTCTTTACACTAACTTTTACCTGTAAAATGTTAAGAACATATTTTACTTTATTCCACTATGAGAGAAGACATTGAAGAAGAGTATCATAGAAAAACACTCAATCATTAAGGAACTTCAGTCCCAAACAAAATTAGGAGAAGATCAAATACACAAAACTTCAACAATTCACTTTCATTCACCAAAAATCCATCAATTCCTCTTGAAACCATAAGGCTATCAAACATCACAAAAACCAAATTAATATTTCAAACCCTTTATTAGATTCCAATTCAGCTTATCCACCATCAAAATGTTTGTAACAATCAATAACCAAATTTGAATCACTGAAATTAGTCCATACTCTCTACAAGTACCAATCCACTCATCTTAGCAACTTACTTTACAAGGCTAATTAACAAGAATCCAATCATCACTTACTCAAACAACTTTAACAACATGTTCTTGACACAAATACTTACTCACCAATCATTGACCCATCAAACTTGCCCTTGGTTTGCAATCTATATGCCTTTTTCCACATATGATTCACCTTGCTTAATACATCAAGTCCTTCAACCTTCCTTCAAGACTCTATCAAACACTTAGGTATCATTTGTAACATCAATAAAGCAACATTAGATCATAATTCAAACACTGTTTTATCATAATATTAGGTTCTACATTCAAATTACCATTTTGCACAAAGAAACCAACCTGCCCCAATCAACAATTCCAAACAGTTAATCTTCTAAATTCCCTCCAAGTATTTAGGCACCTTTACTAATTACATTTAGACAGGTTCCCATCATAAAACATCCATTATTTCACTATTTGACAGATTCACATCTTATGAGCAATCTACACACCAATCTACTAGTAGGACAGCAAACCCATGTATTAGGTGGCATATCATAAAACATCCATTCTTTCACTGTTTGACAGATTCACATATTATGAGCAATCTACACACCAATCTACTAGTAGGACATCAAACCCATGTATTGGGTGGCATCATTCCAAATTCAAAGCATGTCCACAAACTTCACACACATTTAGAGACCCATTTCCACTATCTTTAACATGCCACAATCCCAAACTTCAATATTAGGAACAATCATCAATAAAACTGATTATGCGTTGCCAAAAGAGCCCTTATTAGGCCATATATACAAAGAAAGTTGTCTTGAAACATCTCAAATACACAAAATAACTTGATACAGTCTTACATCATGCCTCAAAACTAAAGATTCAATTACTTTCAAGGGAAAAAAGGCTTCATATAATCGTGTTAGGGAGGGAAGATGTTTGAACGAATAATTTTTAAAAAAAAAAATTGCAGGGTTTCGTCACAATTTCGACAAACATTGGAGCAAACTGTCGTTGCCATTACGACGAAAACTATGTTGTGTGTACAAAAACCTCGTCGCAAAATTTTGTGGTTCATCAAAAAATGGATGAACGTTTGGTTTTTTTTCGACGATTTCAAATGGGCGTTCTGCAACGTTTTGTGATTTTTTGCATCAATAGATGGATGAAGTTACATTGATTTTACGACAGACACCACCAACATTTTCCATGGCATAGATTGATGATGCTAGGTTGTGGTTTCGACGTATAAAAATTGGTCATTAAAGTGATGAAAATCCAATGATGAAATTTAAATCAATGTTGCATCGATAAGTCGACAATATTTTGTCAATATGTCACCAAACATTCATTGAAATTTGTAGTCAAATACAGTAGTGATTGCAAAAAATTAGAGGTATGACAGAATAGTGAAGTAACATCAAATTGTGAAAGAGAAGATTGAGACAGTCATACGAAGGACAACCATCAAACAAAGGTTTTAATCAAGAGACAATCATCCTTTGATAAGTTGAAAGAAAGTCATGAATATAAGAGGACAACTTGCAAGATTGTCATATACATTGTAAAGGACAATGAATAAGGTTTTAAATTCTTACTCAAAGAGAAACTAGTAACCTAATCCTAATATCTAAACTCCATTGCATAAAATTTTATTGAAAAAGGAAAGTACCATGCAGTTGAATACAAAAAACTCATCTTACAAATTTGCACAGCAAGCACAACCTACGAATTGGATTCTAATTTTTCTAAAAAAGAAAAAATCAAAATAGTGAATATTAAACTACACACTAGAATTTTATTTGTGGAAAATGAGCAATTTGGTGAGAAAAATTACTTGCATCATGCATCTTGGATACTTAGCTGGTGTACTAAAAAATAGGATTGCAAACCCAAAATTATTCTCTCTGGAAATTCAATAGAAAAATACATAATGTTATCCTGGATACCTAGCTCTTACGCAGTTAATAAAACAATATGAGCATGATTATGAATAGTTTTACTTGGTCCCACTCTTGATCTCCATGTTTGAGAGCCTTATATTTAAGACCCCATGAATCAACTTTGATCCATTTCTACCAAAAGAGATATCAATGTGTAAACAAGGAGCCACATTTAGAAAAATTGTTTGTCGATTTCTTTTGAGAAATTTAGAGACTACAAAAAGAAGATACCTGATGGGGATCATGTGGGCTTCCTAGAGAAAGCACTGCAATATGGCCTCAAGCAGCCATGAAAAACTCTAGATTAGCTTCACAGTAAATCCTAACAGCATGACCTTGAGGCTCCTCTTCATTAAGTTGACGGTATGAAGAACCAGATCCATATCCTCCTTGAGATACATATCAGAGTGAATAATAAAACATAGTGACACAAGCAATCTAAATTGTGAGATAAAGATTCCAAACCCTCTATGGAAACATGACTTTTACTAGATAATCAACATTTTAAATTTAAGTAATACCCAAGAAAAATAATTCCATACAATGCAACTACACACGAAACTTACAGATGGGACTGATTTTCCACTTTTGACTCTCTTTATTCCATTTGCAGAGGGAAATCTCTACCCCTTAAGTCAAACCCGAAAATATGAGTTTATCACAATCAATTTATTTTGTTTTGCCTCAAACCCCAAATGGAAAATTCAAAACTCAAAGCACCATTTTACCTCTGCCACGAGACAAGTTGATCAATGAGCATCAAATGACTTCTAGGCTATAGTTGCAGGTTTCCTTCAGTGTGGATCTAGTTTTGTGTGGTGTTGGTCTCTACTCGGAGTGGCGTGGAGAAACCCTTCCCTGTGAAGGATAAAGGTGGGAATTTTTTTCACAATCTCAAATCTTCCAAATGTTTTACGTATTAATTTTTATTGTAATGACATTTTTAAATGGTGGGGAAGAGGGAAATTGGGAGCACCTGAATAAATGGACTTCAAATTTTTATGTGTGACTAACTATTTAGTCATTTCTATTTGTGTGACTAATTATTTAGTTGTGTTTTTTACCTGACGATCAAATTAGTCATTTATAGTTGTGTTGCAAAAAACTAGTAGAATTTAATCATTTTTAGTTGTCGTGACTAAAATTTTGTCACGTAATCATTTATTTGCCAAATTCTACTAGTGATTTGTTCTGAATTGTGTGTAAGTCTGGTAGAAAGTGTTGCAAAGTGAAGATGGACAACGATAGTAGAGATAATTTGGTTGTGTTGGAAATGGTTGAGAAGCTGAACTCAAAGAGGATGAAGCACCCTAAGCCATACTATATCTCTTGGTTGCAAGGAGGTCATCAAATTCGGGTAAGTGAACAAACCATTGTGAATTTTCACATTGGAAGATATAAGGATGAAATTGGATGTGATATAGTACCCATGGATTTTTGTCATGTTTTTTTGGATCAACCTTGGATTTGGGATAGTGAAGCTATACATAATGGTAGCAGTAACACTTATAGCATAATCAAGGATGGGAATAAATATGTGTTGAATCCATTACGAGATAAACAAGAGGAAGTGGTAAAAGAAATTTCATCAATATGCCCTAATGAATGTATGAGAGAAGAAAGAAACATCAAAGTTGAAATAGGTGAGAAATAAGTAGCTAAGAATCCTTTGAAGGATGAAGAGAAGAAAGAAAAGATTGCAGTAGATATGAAGAATGAAGAAAAAGAAGAGGAGATCCTTGTGCAAAAGGATCAAGAGGAAAGAGAAGAGATTGCAATAGAGATTTCAAAGGATGAGAAGTTTTGCAGCCCTTTGATAGAAGGGGCATGGAAGGAAAAGAGTGTAGGAGAAGCCCATACAGTCCTAAAAGGAGGCAAATCAGTTGTAGTAGGTTCTTTTGAAGAGGTAAATTATGAAATTACAGCGAAGAATGATCCATTAGAAGACATGGAAAGTTTAGGACAGCGATATGAAGAAGAGACAACTCATGAAGAATTGAAAAGAGTGGAGGCAGTAGAGGTTGCGGCAGAGGTATGTCTTTTGGAAGACATGAATGTAGAAACTAAATTTGATATAGCAATAGCTACGAGTCCTTTGGAGGACATGAGGATGGCGATAGCTATGGGAGATGAAAACATTACAGTGAAGGGCAATGAAAAGGAAATTGAAGAAGCAAAGTAAAATGAGGTAAAATTTGAAACTTTTGAGTATAATTTGTTTGGGATGATGAATGCAATAAAGGATGAAGGGAAAGAACATAGACACATGGAAAGTTTCAATGTAGATTTTTGTAAGAAGGTTGTTGATTTAGTTGTTGTTGAGGAGCATAACTTGCTTGAGATATAGATTGAGAAGATGTTCGAAAATGAACACTTGAAAGGAAATGAAGGAGCAACAACCTAGTGAAAGAGGTTGTAACAACAAAGTGTGTAGAGTTAAGTTGTAATGTTTCTAAGATTTGTGATGAGGAAGTTGATAGGGAGTTGCAAATAGATGGGGAGAAGAATGTAGTTGTCGATTGGCATGCAGATGTATATTTGCATGTAGAGGATGAGAAGGATGGAGAGATTTCTTGGTGGAGGAGACCGGATAATAGTGGGTTAGATCCCAAAAAGGAAAAGAGGAGAGGAAAATTTCTTTGGGGAAGGAGGTTAGTAAATGGTGGATAAGAATCCATGAGAGGAGAGAAGAACAGTGAGAAAAGTTGGAGGAGAAGGATGCTTGTTCCAGTTAGGTGTTGGAAAATAAGGAAGAAATAATTTTACACACTTGTTAAAGTGATGGATTTCGTTGCAGGTTGTTTACAACCTAGAAGAGTAGTTTGACTACTCAAATCTACGTTTGTGAGCCTATGTTCACAAATTTCCTACCCGGTGTGTCTAATGCAGGAGCATCTAAAAATGAAGAGACACAACAGGATGGATCAATGATGGAATGGGACGACCAAAAGAATTTATCAATTCATTCCAAAATTATAAAATCAAACTGAAAAAAAAAAAAAAAACATGATTGGGGCAACTAGCTGGGGCGATTCATATTTTTTGATTGGATTCAATATCTTCCCAAGAAAAAATGTATGGGACCAACTTGATAGTTGTTTTCATTGGCAGATTATAATAATAGATTTCATTCATTTTTATCCAGCGCATTATATTGGGTGTCAACTCATTTGAAAAAGATGATTATTCAATTACTGTGTATTTTGAATAGCCTATGTTTTATCATTTTCTGGTAGCAAGGGGGTTTGTTTCAATCAAAAAATGGAAACCATTCATATTCTATTGATATTGGCACACATACTGAACCATTTAAAAATTTAAAACAACAGAGGGATAAAAAGATAGGTTACACAAAGAATTACCTAAGGAAAATTTAATAAAGAGGAGGGGAGAGATGTTGCATAGCAAGTAAAGGAGAAGGAGCAACATGGAAGAAAATAAGTGACCACATAGGAAGAGAGAGAGGACATCATGCAGGTCGCGCTACCTCTGAGAGGGGGCAGCGATACAATTTCAAGGGTAAGGTTGTCAATAAATGTGAAACGTGGGTAAGTAGTGGATGGCGCCCATGATGTTTTCCTTTTTAATTTGCAAGTAGTTGATGTGAAAGATGGGTGAGTTTCATACAACTTGAGGGGACTTAAGAAGAGGCAATGAAAGATGAAAGTTTGACTATGTGAAATTGACATGGCATCAATTGATGAGTAACTCCATTTTGAATGGTGAAATCATAATATAAATTGCGGAGATTGTGGGTATAGAGCAGGGTGTGTCTGGTCTAGAAATATAGATTTGTGAAAGAGAATATTGCAGATCAGAATGGTATGAGAGACCATTGAAAGCCAAGAGAACATTTTTGTTATACAGTGTATTTGAATTTTGATTTAAATAAACATTGTAACTGGATAAATTAATTATTTGAATAAAACAAATGTTCTTATCTCTGTAATATGTGCATTTGTGTAAGTGTTGGAGAGCATAGGATTTTCCTCTTGCTTTACAAAAATTCAACATTCAAATAGATCCCATTTAGAAGATCTTGAATTCCACTTCAATCTAGGCTTGAGGGCATCCCACAATACCCAATTTGCCTTAAATTTATTGTGTATTCACATAATTTGGAAAATATAAAGATGTACCATTAATAATACTTGTAACATTAAGCATGCATACCAATAACATTAAGTCCACCCTAAAACAAGGGATATGACTTGAGTAAGTAAGCACCAACAAAAAAAACCCTATTATTAGTGAGTTAGATCATATAAGTTGGTAAATTGGCTAACTTAAGCATTGTGACCCATTCTTCGAGACTTTTTAACACAAGACAAGATGGAAGATTTAATTCTCCTAAGGTAAAATTAAAATTTAAGTTTCACAATTTAAAAAGAGAAATGGAAATAAAAGTTTTTTGAGTGTTTTGATTCCCATATGACTTCATTCATGATTAAAAATATTATTTGGGATGGTTTCAATTGAGATCTAACCCATTATACTAATTCAATTATGGTCAAACACTAATTACAAAAATGAAAAGAATATATATGATCAAACTCTTTTATCCTAATATAAACATTATTACAAAAATGAAAAGAATATGGATAAAAGAGTTGAAGTGTTTGGAATTCCCTATTTTTAAATTTTGAATCTTTAATACTTGGGCTTATTCATTTTTTAATGTAATTTAAAAGGGATTCCTTCATGCTATAGCTAATTAAAATAGTGTGAAGTTAATTTAGTGAATAAGTCTTGTATATGTTGGAGTATAACTTGGAAGGTTACTAAGACTTAGCACTACTATTTAGGTGTTTAAACATTCATTTAAATGTGTATGGATTCTATGAAGGCATCTAAGAGATAGCAAACCTTTGTAATTATAAAGGATTTAGTGACTTGAGGAGATGAGACTTCATCCTTTTATATTTTTCTCCCACATTAGATTTGTATAGGTAAAAATTCTTTGGTGTTTTATGTTTTTTTATTCTTTCCAATTATTGTTATATTCTTTTGAATTCATGCACTTAGCAAAAACAACAAGTTTTTAGAATTGTTTTATTCACATCTTGTATAGAGTTCATTAGTTATATTTATCAATTAGAGAATAGAATGAATAGGATTTATGTTAGTAACTCATGGAATGTAATATCCACCATATTTATATATCACTCTTTGGTATAATTTTTGATTGTTGCCCCATCTTGATGTGATTAGTTTTTTGATAAAATTCACGTGTTTATGATACATTTATTAGCAAACTTCCACTTCATTACCTTGTGTTAGATCTCCTTGATGATAGTGCTTTGTGAAGGACAAGGCTATCATATTTTCATGGTGAACTATAAGGAGACTAACCTAGCACTGAGGTTTGTGGAAAAACCTCAAAAAATCTCACTTTTATCATAGTTTATATATATGGAAGAAAGTGACAATCAATTGTTATAGTGAAGATTGGTGAATGTTGAAGTATTGAATGTTTAAAATGTGTAAGAGAATTAGTTCCAACTTTTTTTTTGTATTCTACAAAATAAGATTATATCCATAATTGGAACAAAAAAATTGTTTATGGTTTAAAATTATTTTGTGTTATCTTTCTTTGACTTGTAAAATAACACTTTCTACTTATCATGGATAGAAACCAAGAAACATACTAAATTACATTTTTTTTGCTTTTTGTCATAAATAATAAATATGAAAGTTTTTTTAGTTAGTTGATAAATAGATTAATGATCCATTTTCATTGAAAATAATATTATAAAAATGTAGAGAAAATTTTTGAGTTGATAATGTTGTGTTTAAATGAGAAGTTTGAGACTTTACCTTCCATATATTTTTTATACTTATAATTCAATATTATATGTTAAAAATAAATCCACATTTGTTTCATGACTGTATATAGAGATGAAAATTGAATTAGTAGTGTTTAAGTGTCTTTCTATCTTAGAAAAAATGAAGTAGATTAAAGTGTTAATGGATATAAAACTTATGGATTATAAAATCTCTTCATTAATTTAATAATAAATGCATGTCTTACTTATGATACATACTTGGTTACTTGTATGGTGTTGAGTTTATCCCTTCTTCGGTTGCTTATATATTTCAATCATAAACCTATTGTTTATTTGATGGAGGAATGAAAGATGGATAAATTTATTTTAGGGGATTAACTTTGTAGACACTTAAAGTTTATCACTGTCGATTGTGAGGATACCGGTATGGGCCGAATTATGCTTGATCCATGAAGAATCAAAGCATAACGGAGCCACCAATACTCGAATCTCAACAAGATTGATCAAACAAGATTAAAACCAAACATTTCATCAAAACTTAATATACTAAACTACGAAATCCATCAAAACATCTATTCTAATTTAAGCGTATGACATCGATTAGGACATTTTTTAGTATCTACAATCACATCTAAAATAATGTATATCATCATCGTAATAATTAATTAATTTCATCCACAATTGAATCATGCAATTAAATCCACGTCACTAATTATTTAAATTAAAATAAATTAATTCACTTTTGGTAACATAAAATAAAAAAATAATATTTAAATAAATTTATCCATCTAAAATTCAAATAAATATGTCCATGTTATCGAGCGGTGGGCCTAGCTCAATTGGCTAAAACATCATGTTGCAAGAAAGAGGTCATGAGGTCTAGTCTCCCCACCATCCCCATGGTACTGGAGGGCATGTCGCGCCAGTGTCACCGGTCATGTGAAAAAAGTTTACCAGGCACATTGCAATTTATAAGGGGGCAGATACCTGACCAATTCCTGCAATCTAAAAAAACAAATAGGTCCATGTTATCCATCCACAATAATTTAATTAAATTAAAAAGGCCTCATTCCATATTAGACAATACACTGAGAGGGTCTCATTTAATAGACAACATCCATTGATTATTTAATCTCAAAAATTCACATCCTCATCCAATCACATATAAATCAATTTTATCACATATATCATAAGGAGAACATAAAATAATATCATTTTCCATCAAGCACAAGGCACATAGAGAGCACACATCAAGCATACGCATACAAGCACATGGTATAAATTTTTTAAAGTATCCAAAGAGAAACTACATTGGTAATATCTATGATCAAATCCATTCAACAAAAGGAGGTCTCTTGCTTGGTAAGTAAAGGTAACTATTTTTTTGTATTCTTTAGACTCAATCTCAATGTATTTTTCTTGATTTAGAATAAGGATTTAATATGCCTTTAATCTCTTCTATTTTATGTTGGATCTAACATTAGACATTCTAGCACACATAGTGGGACCCTTTGTCTTGGTATAGTCTTAATTTTGTAGACCTTTCATTGTTTGATTTTGTAGGTCTTCCATAGGATTTTACCTTCTTAATTTTGAAGCAGTAATTGCCAATAAGATTTTTGGGTAATTCCTAAAGCAAAACATACCTTAAAATTAAGTTGAGAAGGCCCAAAAACCTATAAATCAACATAAAAATTGGTAGAGTGTGGATTTGGTAAATTTTTAGTCATTTTTGGAGCTAGGGAAAATATTATCAACTAGTTCCATACAACTGTATGGATTAGTATAGTCCATAAGAGTCATAGGCTTTGTCATTCATCGAGCATTACAAATATATGACATATTATATACAATATTCTCAATGTCAATGTCATTAGTAGAAAATTAGCATTTTCAATAGTTAGAGGGTACAATATGATGTCAATAATCAGCAATGTATAGGTATGTGTGAGATCATGCATCATCATCGATAGTCATATCATTCATACATCAATGATTATATTAGCATTTTTTTTTAATCATAGGGTTGACCCCCACTAATATTAGTGACTACAAGCTTGGTTTTGGCTCAAGGAAATAAGAAGGCCAACCCTTGGTCTCACCTAGCCCTAGATGGCTTAGATCTAATAGGAAATGCAACCAACATCAACACCATCTCCATCAATAATTTCTCACTCATCATTGCCTTCTATCACTAGGATATTGGTAGAGTTTATTTTTTAGGCATAATAGAATTGCTTTCGTTCAAAAAGCATAAATTTTCCATATGATATTGAATTGTTACATTTTTATAGATGTTAGAAAGCTAGTTTTGAGAAATACATAGTTGTATGAGTATTTTTCTATATTGTACTCCAGTTATTAGATTCATTTTGAAGAAAAATTTTCATTTTACTACAATGGGCATATCTTTTGCATATGGAGTTGACTGTTGGTAAATATTTTTAAGAAAATTCTTGGCTTGTTAACTCTCAACATGCAAGATTTTAAATTATTGTCTACATCATCTTAACCCTCTTAGTGTAGCTTTTTCAATTATCTAAGATTAAGTGCAAAAAAATCACTAATGCTTATTTTGTAGGTTTGCTTGACAAAAATATAATTTCAAATACAAATTTTAATTGTTGCTTTGTAATTATGTGTTTGCATGGTTAGGTTTGTGCATTCTTTTCTCTTGCACTTTGAGTGATTTTGAGAATTAAATGAAACCTAATCACTTGTGTTACCCATGGATAGTTTATGTCTTCTCTTATATTGCACTTCATGTGATCCTAAGAATAAAAATAATTATTCCTTCTTAATAGCATACTCTATAAAATATTCTTGATGTCAGTGTAAGCCAATAAAAAATCAACATTTTTCATTGATCAAAGGGTAAATTATGATGTCATTAGTTGACATATATAGCTATGATTGAGGTCACATTTCATCATCAAAATTCATATCAATCATACATCAATATTGCACAAGCACAATTTTTAAAATCATAGGATTGACCCCCACTCATATTAGTGACTTGGGGCTTGGTTTTATCCCATGGAAATGGGAGCCAACCCTTGGTCCTACTCGATCCTAAGGGGCTTAGATCTAGCAAGTAGTGTGACCACCCTCAAAATTTCCTCCACTAAAAAATCTTCCCAATCACCACTACGCTTTGCCGCTACACTAACCAATTACCAAAATAGTGGCAAAGTTTGTTTCTAAGGCACAATAGGGGATTTTTCTTTTGAAGAGTGTAACTTTTACACAGAGTATTATATTTTTACATTTTTATAGATATTAGAAATTTGGTTCCAAGAACTTTGTATGTATATAGATATATGTTCTAAATTCTACCCTATATTTGGGTTTTTATTTTGAAGCATTTTTTTCGAAATAGGCATATATTTTACATATGGAGTCAAATTTTGGTGTTTTTTTATTTATTTATAATGTTGTCTAGCTATCTCTTGACTTGTAGGGGTTTTTTGATGTTTACACCATCCTAACCCTCTTCGTTGGATTTTTCACTTGTCTAAGATCAAAATCAAATCAAATCACTAATGTTTATTTTTTAGGCTTGCATACCAAAGTTAGAATTTCAAATAAAAAAATATTTTTCTATATAGAAGTGTGTTTATATAGTCAATTTTATGTATAATTTTCTCTTGCACTTTGTGTGATCTTGAGAATAAAAAGCAACCTATCACTTGTCTTACCCAAGGATAGTTTATGTATGCTCATATTGCGCTTCATGTGATTTTGAGAATAAAAAATAGAGATCCCTTTTTTTATAGAAATTTTGTGTTCTAATTGGGCATATAAATTCCTTAGAGGATTTATCATTCTAGGATAAAAATGATTCCCCATATAAGTTTCCAATGAAAGAGATGAAGGGTTGTCTTCTCAAGCCAATTTATTAGACAACACTATTATATCATAGGCTTGGGCCTCGTGTACATTTGATTATATAAGGGAGTCCATTAGTTGAGCCTTGTTTAATTATATATTAAGAAGACATCAAACATTTGTAACTTGTGATGCATCAGTAAATGGCTAGCCATGGGAAGTTACTCATCACACATTATTGAAAATATAATAATGGGCTATAAGTAGGGCCCTAATCCTTTGTAGTTGGTTCTCTAAGATATGGGATTGAGATTGTTTAAAATAAAGTTTGATGTATTGGTGGGCTCATAAGCCAAATGTACCCACTTAAATAATTTAGGTTATTGGTTTGTCCTCTTTTTCTATCCCTTTGTATTCAACCCATGCAAAACTAAAATAAAAGGATTTAAGATAAAATTTTATGCCAATCATAACTAGAAATCAATCAAATTTTAATATAGAACTAAATAAAGAGTGTTTTTTTATCCAAGAATCCTCATGTCTACTATAAGTGTGAAATAAGTAAATAAGTAAAACAAATAAAACAATTCTTAATGAAACATTATATGAATATTTAACAACAATTAACTAATCTAAAGTATAGAAAACTTGAAAGCATCTCATTATTTCCTATCTCCAAACATTTATCAAATCACAGAGGGCTCTCAAATTTGGTAAGCACTGTGACTATTAAAATGCCTATCTAGAGAATGGAATGATGCTAAATGCAATGATCTAATGATTGATAATGATTCCTAGAAGCTATGATGAAGCTATTGTGATTTATGCTAACATGAAAACTGATGGAGGAAGCTACAGTAATCTACGATGCAACCATGATATTGATTCTACTGATGCTATGATTGCTAAATGATGCTATTGCTATTGTTATGATTGATTGATTGCTTGATTGTTATTCCTGTAGAGTAAGTTTTCAAAAAGATTGGATCCATTTCCTGTATTTGAAGGTTGTATATATAGATTTCCCAGTAGCACATTTGCAAAGGGCAGCAAAACAAAGGCTCGGATTTGATCTGGAGAATTTGAGTGGTGAGAGATGAAGAACCTTGAGTTGATCATGGGAATGGTTTCTCCCCATGAAAACATATGGCCAGATGATAGGAAGAATCAGAGGAAGGAAATTGGAGAAAATTGCCTGCAAATTCCACAGCTTTCCCATGAATACCAGTTGAATTAAATTGGATATTTGATATCTAATTTGGTAGGTGAGTGAATAGAGGAAATTTTCCTTTATGCCTTTATTTGAATAATTTGATTTATTCAAATTAGTAAAAGGGAATAAATAATTTAATAAAACAAACTATAGAATTTTTTTATTAAATAAATATAGAAGGGATATGATAATTAAACAACAAAGTATTTAACCTTGTTTAATTAATTAAGATTGAATAATGTGATAATTAAATAACACAAACTATTAAAGTTGTATATTTAATTAAAATTGAAGAATAGGAGAATGAACTATAAATAAATATTTCTATTTATTTAATAGTAGAGGAAATTAAGGTAATTAATCAAATAAATTGTATTTACTTAATTTAGATTATCCAAACCATTTAAAGGTGTATACATTTTGCCCCTCTTTGAAGTAATGTGTTTATGCATTGCTTCAAAGAAAATTTTGTTGTTGTTGCTAGTATCGACGAAAAAAAATTAGTATGCCCCTGACTTGCCCCGGACATTGATTTTTCAAGTGATGATGAATATATGCCCCCTCGGGAGATAAATTAATGAATTTTTGGTTTTTTTGAAATTTTTGGAATTTTTGCTTTGTATAATTTTTCCATGATTTGATGTAGATTCGATGAAGATTTGATGTTGAAATAATTTATCTTCTGATAAAGAATGTAGAATATTGCCCCTGGATGAATTTGAATTAATCTCTCCTTAAAAAAAAATAATTAACCCCATAAAAATCCCACCAAAAATAACCTATAAAAGGTCAAAAAGGTCATTTTCAAACTCATTTGTGCATTTGAGTTTTGAAAATTTGTGAGAGAGAGTAATTTGTGCAATTTGGAGCAGGATGTCAATTCCCTACCATACTCACCATTTTGAGCGTGTGCAATGCCACCACTTCCCGACCATCTATGGACCTCTGGTACATACCCATTAACTCCCTTGGTTTGTGTGATTTCCTCATTTTTTGTGCATTTTTTCGGGTTTGAAAATTTAAGTTTCTTTTAAGCTTTTGCATGCCGCAGTAGTGCTTATTCTTTTGTTCTAGTGCTTGACGTTTTAGGGCTTAGGTCAAACATTTTAGTGCTTAGGTAGGATGTTTTAGCGCTTCTAATGTTTTGGCATGTAGGATAGATAGTTTAAGCTTTTACCTACTATTTTAGTGCTTTCAATAGATTAGCTTTAGATAAGAGGTTTAGCGCTTTCACCTTGTTTTAGTGCTTTCACTTGTTTAGCACTTTGACCGATAGTTTAGCTTTGCCCCAATTAAATAGCACTTTGAAGCGGTGCTTTTACTGTCTATTATGGAACTTATGTCTGATGAAATGGTGCTTTTGATGTTTTAGCGCTTTGAAACTCTATTTCAGTGCTTGTAAGTCAAATTGATAAAATTTGTCAAATTTGTCCTTGATTTTGTCAATTTTGGATCGTGCCAGTCGTTGGTTTGATATGATTGATGATTCTGATCAAGTAGATGATGTCAACCTCATGATAGGTGAGGTTTGATAATTGATTTGATCATAATTATCCTCATGATAGGCGAGGAATAATTATAATTTGATTGATGAACCTCATGATAGGCGAGGTTGACTTGATGTATTGACCTCATGATAGGCGAGGTTCAATGATGTTTGATGATTGACCTCATGATAGGTGAGGTTCAATGATGTTTTCTCATGAGATTTAATCAAAAGTCTCACCAAGAGCTGATTAGGTTTGATAGGATATTTGATGTTTTGATGATTTGACAAAAGAGTATTGACTTTGAATATTTCATGATGATAGGAGGCTTGACGAACCTCTAGATTAGAGAGTGATTTCCTCAGACATTTGATTTGATACGACAGCTGGCCCAACCTGAGACAACTATCATTACACGTTGTGGATTGTCCTCTCTACTTGATATGCCCCAGATTAGGATTAATCGGGGTCTCCTGACAATGTTAGTAGAGAGGTGGCACAACAAGCATAACACCTTCCATCTAGCTACCAACGAGATTACAGTTACCCTAAAGGATGTCTGGAGGATTCTGCGGATACTAGTTGTGGGGGATATTGTTGTATATGATTCAACAGATTAGGGTGGTACTGAGGCTCTTTAGAGGGTGTTTCAAGATGCCATGATTGTTGGTATGTGGATTCTATGGCGTGAGATGGTTGACACATACGCCACTTTGCCGACAATACTTGTTGGATTCATCGTAGGATTCCTTTGTCCTGATTGTAGGTCAAAGGGATTCTCTGTTGGTTGGGGTTGTGTGCTTGAGAGTATGGTCGTGCACGAGACTAGATATGCTTGGGGCATGTGCATGCTTGCCCATCTATATCATTATTTGCATTAGGTGGTTATCTTGGAAGTCGAGTTTATCGATGAGTCACTTTACCCGGTGTGGGTGTAGGAGCATATTGTTGTCACATGGCCGGTGATGGTGAGGTAGCGTCTTGCTAGGCGGCCTTATGTGCGCGGTGTAAGGTTGACTTAACCTAGATTGGGTAGAAAGGTTAAGATCATTGTACCGAGTTCTTGATGATATGGAGATTGTTACTTGGTGTCCCTATTTGGATTGTGAGCATTGGGATGATGATGACATGTAGTTGCCACTCTTATGTCAGTCTTTCATTTTGATTGAGCATACATGGTGGTTGTTGGAGAGATTTCTAATGAGATGAGTTGTTTGTCAGTATAACATCATTCAGGGTATTCCATAGGGTGTTTCCCACTATGCTCACCAATAGTTGGATTCTACAGATTGGGGGTTTGGGTTGTTAGATGATGTGGTAGTGTAGGAGTTCTAGGATTTACGACCACTTGTGTGGGAGGAATACGACCGAGATATTGGTAAAGAACCACAGTGATGAAGTAGATTATATAGAGCATCTAGTAATACATCATTTCGATGCGGTTACTTGATGAAACTAGCACAATAGCACGAGGTGAGTTATTTTACACACCGATCTTGATGGAGATTAGTGGTAAAGGATGTTAGTGGGTAAAGGAAGGATGTAGAGTAGAGAGGTGGATCGTGATGATAAAGTGATAGCGATTAGTGATAGTGGGAATGAGGAAATGCGGTGGTGATAGCGATTAAAGGGGATAGTCTAAAGCGGAGTAAGGTCGCGAGTGGGTCAGTTCGGCTAGAGAGTATTTGATGCCTTGCAAGAGGCAAGTAGTTGTAGACCCTTGAGCAGGATGTGCAGCGGTGGAAAACCTAGATAGTGAGTCTACAAGTACAAGTTGAGACATTAGAGTCAGTTGACTCAAGCCGAGGTTTTGTTGGTTGAGACCCTAGGCAGTCTGACTTCGAACTCGGGGCAGGTTGAGCCCATGCACCAAGCTCTAACGTGAAATGCAATTTCGGTCTTGCTTCTGGCTTCGAGGCACATATCACAATATTGTGCTAAGAAGGACAGTAGAAGCGAGTTGAGGCTTGAGCTTAGGAATTGGAAGCGAAGGGTAAAAGGTTAGCGGATGGTACCACTTTAGTACATTACATGGTAGAGGCTATCCATGTTGTTCAAGAAGAGTTGAGTACTATAGATGGAAATATCGTGATCACCGGTTCCCTCAGAGTAGATAGTCGACTCACCTTGCAGGTCTCAATCGGTGAGGGACTCATTTTACGGGCTGTCAATGCGAGTGTGACCCAGCCTCTCCAGAGAGACCCTAGAGATCTTAGTACATTCGATGGTGGTGGAGGGACTAGTCTTGAGATTCTGACACCGTCAAGAGCTAGCAGCACATAGTTTGATGATTGTACCCTCTATTGTATTTTGAGATGTGATGTGATTACAGCCATTTTTGATGATATATCTCTTTTCATTTCAGACATCATTGTATACTTGACATTATTATTTTGAGATCTATATGATATGCAGTGGAATTTATCGATCTATTATGTGTTCTACATGATTCTATGATGGATGCATTTAATTTCCATGTTATACATGCCATGTTATGATCCTTTTATTATGATGTCATGGATGTAGTTTATAATCATGATGATATGCAATGATATATGATGTTCTTATTTATGATGTGCATAATGATGATGTATAGATGTATGATGTATGTATGCATGATGTGTAATTTTATATGATAATGTACCTATATGCATGGATGTGGATGAAGTGATTCAAATGATTTGTGATATGCGATGTAAATGGGATGTGTGTGTTTTATTCTTGTGTAAATGCAAGTATATGATGTATTAAATGGATGAAAATGATGCATGATAAATGATATGTTGAATGGATTTATGATATGTGTTTTGATGAATAGATGAATGAAGATGCAACTACATAGTGATTTATTATTTTTTTGAGATTTTCTTATGACATGTAATATGAGAAATATGATATGATCAATGCAAATTATTTGATTCAGATGCATGAATGATGAAATGATAATTAAATGCTTTCTAATATATGCAATGAAAATGATGATGCAACTACATGATCATGATGATGTTTTTTTTAATGTCAAGTATACTCAATCCGTTATGATAAAAGATGATATTGTTTGGAATTGATTACCCTTCTTTGTAACAAATACTTTGTAGATGTAAAAACTATTATGAATGCAATCTATTTTACCATGCAAATATTGGCATCTTAGTAGTCCTTCTATTGTGCTTTGTATCATCATGGAGCTTTTAAAATGTTGAAAGTGAGTACAAGCATCAATGGTATAATGTAAACCAATGATGACCTGAGTACTACTTTCATGATTTTTGATATTGTAAGCGAACACAAGAATCGAGGTATAATTAAACCAAGATGACCTGAGCATTTCTTGCGTAAACAGACAAGAATTGGTCACTTTCCTATGTGAATTGGAATGTCATCAGTGATACTTTATAGAGCACATCTTGCAACAATTCACACAATAATAATGACTAATTCACAAATAGCAGACAAGGAAAATATCATCCTTCTTCCTATCTTCTCTAGTTCAATACAGCATTGAGTTGCTCCAAAGAAATGATAACAATGATCAAAGTACAACATATTCAACCTTTTCTTAAAGTATTTCAACCATTATTCAGATTAGATCATCCATCTTGATTTGATGATGTTTTTGTGATTTTCTAAGATTTTGGATCAAACCTAACCTAAAGACCTATCATAGGGGCCTCGAGGGCTGATCAAATATTAGCCTTTCCTACCTTATACATGCAGAGACCACGTAGTTTGACTGACACAAACTTTGTTTTTGACCTTTTTGAGACTTACTTTTTGACTAGGTTTTTTTTTTTTTGGATTTTTCAATATGATATGGATATTTTTGGATTTTGACACAATATGGATGTTTGATGTGTTGCTGATGATGATTGTACTTCATGTTGGGTTGTGTTTTGATCATTGTTTTCTCTACGTTTTACATGTTGTTTGTCCATTTGGTTAAGCTCGAGATTTATTGCCCCCAGTGAGTTTAGGATTTTTCCCCCAAGCTAGGGTGGGACATGACCACTCACAATGATATGATAATGGATGCAAAATGATGGTGGAAGTAACGACCATGACATGTGTCCAATAGATAGAAAAGTTGGTTTTAAAATCACAAGTAGCGCCTATTTCTAGGTTTTCACTACATGTTTTTATTGCACTTTTTCAGTCTTTTTTATTTTTTTGTATTTTTGTATTTTTGTATTTTTTATTTATTTTTCTATCGCCAAGATGCATGTTTGCTAGGTTTTCATCATGGTAACCATTTTTAGAACTTGACCTGTGCACTAGGTAATTCAGGTGTAGAACTTTCTGAGATGGATATTGTTGATAGGTTCATCAAACAGATCTCCTTCAGGTGTAGATAGTTGATAGGCTCCAAAGCCATAAATTGATATGATGACAAAGGGACCTAACCAGTTAGGTTCAAACTTCCCTTTATTTTCTCTGTCTTGTTGATTTCTAGGGTTTTCCTCTAGGACCAAGTCACCAACCTGAAAGACTCTAGGCTTCACCCTTTGATTGTAGCTTCTGGACATCCTCTGTTGATATGCCATCAAATGATTCACAGCTTGTTGACGACATTCATCTAATAGTTCTAGCTCCTGAAATATAGAAACCCTATAATCCTCATCTGGAATGATACCCTTCAATGATACATAGAGTGATGGAATCTCCACCTCAATGGGTAAAATAGCCTATGATCCATATACCAAGGCATATGGTGTAGCTCCTATAGGCATTCTAATGTTGGTTTTGTATGCCCATAGTGCAGGATTTAATTGAACATGTCAATTAGGTCCAACATCGTTAACTGTTTTCTTTAGAATTTTTAGAATTGTTTTGTTTGAGGCCTCTGCTTGGCCATTTCCTTGAGGATAGTATGGTGTTGAGAAATGATGTTGGATGTGAAACTTCTCACACAATTCCTACACATCCTAGTTCTTAAAAGGTATACCATTGTTTGTGACAATGGACTGAGGAATTCCATATCTACAGATGAGGTAGTTCAGTATGAAAGACGAAATTTGTTTTCCAATGATTGTTGTTAGAGGAACCACTTCTATCCATTTTGTGAAGTACTTTGTTGCTGTGATTATGAATTTGTGTCCATTGGATGAAGATGGATTGATCTTTCCTACTAGATCCAGTCCCCACTGACAAAAAGGCCATGTTGATGTAAATGGGTGTAATTCTTGTGCTAGTGTGTGGATTAAATTACCATGTATCTGATATTTCTGGTACTTTTTAACAAAATGATAGGACTCCATCTCCATTTTAGTAATACCCCAAATGAAGGAGTTTCTTTGCTAGGGTTAGCCCACTTGAATGAGTTCCAAAAATACCTTCATGAACCTCATGTAAGGTTGTTTCAGATTTGTGATGTTCTAGACATCGAAGAAGAGTACCATCTAGACCTCAACGGTAAAGGATGTCAACAATCAATGTATGTCATGTGGATTGGTGGATGAAGTTACGTTTCTAATTTCTAGAAAGATCAGGAGGAAGGATATTATCCTTGAGGTAAGCATAGATTTCTTCATAGAGTGAGGTTTGGACATCAACTATTTGGTAGATGGTCTGTGATTTAGGATTGTCATAAGCAAGGTTGGATACTTGTTCTACCATAAACTCATAACGACCTTGTTTTTCTGGTAATTGCAAGAGAGAAGCAATTGTCGCCATAACATCTGTAGCTTTGTTCTTTTCCCTTGGTATCTACTCGAACTTGATCTCCACAAAGTACTTTTTAAGATCATCTATCATTTTCTTATATGGCATGAGTTTTTCATCCTTTGCCTAATACTCGTCATTTACCTGATA